>CM058232.1:106370865-107570865 GCA_030180135.1 Orychophragmus violaceus
TTTGGTCTTCTTTGGTGTTTTCTTATGTTCTTGTTCTTAGTCGGTTATAAGTCCCTTTTATACAGCTCTTTATATATATGTTATGGTTTCTTCAATATTGTTTATAGTTGGTTATTATTCAATTTGCACGAAGAAAGAAAATTATTATTAAATTTAGATAGTAGAAGATTCTGTTTTTATTTTTATGATTTTTTATCTAAAATAATAGGGTCATTATCACAATAGATATTGACTTAAGAACATATCTGATTATTAAACATATTTTTTATTCATACTAAGCTATTCATGGGAGCTACGCGCGGATACGTATTCATAATTTTATTTATTATATTTTTTAAAATTATTTTAAATTAAATATTAATAAATTTTATAATTTATTATTATTATTTCAATTTTAATATTTATATTATAAAAGAAAATATTTTTATGTTGACAAATAAGAAAATTTCTTAGTAACAAAATAATTTATTGGTATTATTTTACTAAAAATGTGACATTCTATTTTTACATATTTTGTTAAATTTTATTCTAATAAAATAAATTAAAATAAATTTTGTTAAAATTTAATAATTAATTTACTAAAATATATAAATTTTTAATCAGAATAGTAAATAAAATAATTTATTAAGTTGTAATTTCGAAATAGTGAAATATTAAAATATATAATTCTTTTAATATTATATTTAAATAATTTTAAAGTAAACACAAATATATTTAATAAATTTGCAAAAATCTTTTGATCATAAGTAAACTTTCTTTTTTGATGTTTTGTGCCTCCCAAAAGTGAAGAACTTTAACCAAAACTTCCTTTTTGTTAAACTTTTTTGAAGCTCGTATAAAAACAAAAAAAAACAGGTTGATTAGAAAAAGAATTGTCATTGATTTATCAAGTTATCTTTGCATTTCAAAAATATTTTTGATTTAGAAATTTGTTTAAAGTATTAGAGTTTGAGCTATTTATTTATAATCAACAACTAAACTTAAAAAAAAACTCTAAATTCTAAAGAAAGAACTAATTTCTTTTTTATAATTGTTAAAAATTATGTAAATCAAAGAAAATGTAAATCATCTACGTAATAGTTGAAAATTCTCAATTATGTTATCCAAGGAAAATGTAATTCATGTACATAACATAATAAGCAAACAACAAACAGCAAACAAGAAAGAAAAATGTAAATCAAGGAAAATTTAAATCACGTACTTATTTGACATTTTGTTCTCTTTTTTTTTTGTTAGTTTATGTATGTTTCGTATTTCCATTTATATGTTATTTTTCTATTTATAAAACCATGATTCTTATTTCCATTTCTATGTTAATTTTCATATTTATAAATTTTGCTTATTAGACATTATGTTCTTTTTATGACAATTTATGGATGTTTTTTTTTTTTCTATGTTAGATTTATTATTTAGTAAATTTAAAATTTGTTAATTTAGAAGTGGACCAATAATATTAAGTTTTTCTAAATTCTATGTGGACACTCTCAAATGCCAATAGCTTCAACTTTTATATTATACTCCATCCGTCTTTATGGTTGATGTTTTAGAAAAAAAATTGTTTCAAAAAGATTGATGTTGTAGGTTTTCTATGCAATTTTTACTAATTAATGTTTACAAATTGTGAATTCCAAAACTATATTAAATTGATATTCGTAATAAATGAAAAATATGCATTTATAACTAAATATTAATTATTTTTTAATATGTGTGAAAATTCTAAAACATCAATCTTTAAGAAACAGAGGAAGTATATGATTTGTAAATGTCTACAAAAGTAAGTTGAATGGAGACACTAAGTGTGGATTCTCCCGTCCCGCGTGGAATCCGCTACAAACATTTACATATTTCTCTCTTTCAGTTGTTACAATTACAAAACTTTTAGATTGCCTAATCAAAAAGACTAGAACTATATCCAAAACCTAGCTCCAACTACTACGATGCATTGTTAATGAGTCTAATAGGTATGAACATTTTTACCTATATCCGCAGACCCGATTCAAAAAACGATTTGGATCGGTTCAGGTCATATTCAGATATAACCATATGTGTTACTCGTAGATAATGGGTTGGATCCGGTTTTATCTGAAATCCCTTCGAGTACATGATACCCGTCTTCATATACAAATTATATATAGTACATACTAGGAAACATGAGCAAAGATAGGAATTGTTTTTATTGGGACTGTTTCAAATTTTTAAAAAGAATTAGGGATAGACTGTAAAGAACTAATGTGCCATTATTAAATTAGATAGAATTACTATGAGAATTTAAAAAAGCATTGGGGTCATATGCTCCATATTGTATAATACTATAATGTGGCTCAGCCACACTCACTCTGAACAAAACCTATTAGTAGCCAATCTGATATTATCATATATATATGATCCGATATATCCTAAAAATATGATATGATATGTTGTTTTTTTCATGTCTTCTTTAATTTTCAGGTATTTAATATATTTTCGGATAATTATATAATTTTTGGATAAAATTACACTATAAAATATCCAAACCGATTGGTATTCGGTTTTTTTTTGGTATGACATACTTAAATCCGAACGAATTCGGAATCGAGTAGAATCGATCCAAACCTGATCCGATAAATCTTCAAGTCATAAAATTAGATACTTAATTGATTAATTCTTATGATATAAATCCGAACGAATTCAGAATCGAATAGAATTGATCCAAACCCGATCCGATAAATCCTCATGTCATAAAAATAGATACTTTTACTGTACCTTACCCGATCGGATAAATACTTTTACTAAATCCTCAGGATATGGAATTTATTAGAATCGGACTTTTATCCTACCCAAAGATCTAGGACTAAATCTACTTCTACTGTACCTTACCACATGTCTAAATTTTTGCTTGCATGTAGGTCCCAACCAATCACCACAATATCAAAGTAATACTTAATCTTGATTTCCCGATAATTATGGCCCATATTAAAATCAAATTACTAACTAATCTAATCGGCGTCGAGATAAGGAAAATTTACTTTACCCTTTAGCTAGTAAACAAAAAGAGAGAACTTGCAATAAACAACATGCCTTAAACATTTGATTTGTGTTAAAGTCGGTCGTATAAACACAAAGATCTTCTTTGCTTTTTAGCTCACATTTGACCAAAACTCCTCCAATCCAGGCATCATCGTTGACTTTTTCAAACCAGTTTCCTCTCTGTTTCCTTCTTCAACATCTCATATACAAAATACCAAACCAAAAAGGGCCAGAATTCCTCTGTTCCTATCTTCAATGGATAACAAACATCATACTTCAACTTCAAAACCAAAGAACAAGAACAAGCTCTTGAAGATGCTTCCCAAAGCGATGTCGTTTGGACATCGAGTACCGCCGTTTAGCCCCGGAAGAGATCTCCACCACCACCATAATACGACGTCGTCCTCCAACAAAGCGTTTTTCTCCGGTCCTATGGTTCCTTTAGTTCCGAACGCCGCTAGAGTAAGGAGAAACAAAAGCGACGTCGTTTGGGATGAACCCTCTTCACCTAAAGTCTCTTGCATCGGCCAGATCAAACGCGTTAAATCAAAACGCTGCTCCTCCCCTAAGAAAAACAGAGCCACGGCGTCGTTGATTCCTAAAATCCCCAAAACGACGTCGTCTTCTTTAACTAAAGAAGATGAAAAAGGTCGTCTTTTTAAGATCAAGCGTCTGTTCTCGTTCTCGTCGGCGGCTGGAGGTAACACATCTAGAAAATCTCATCCCACCGCCGTGACTGAACATCCGGTTACGGTGGTTTCCGCCGCGGAGGTTCCGTCGTTAGGTCAGATGAAGAAATTCGCGAGTAGTCGTGAAGGTTTAGGGGGATTTGATTGGACGGTTGAGATGAAACATGAAGAAGAATCTCCGGCTGATCACGGCCGTGGTTACTATTCGGATGATGAGAGGAGAGGAGATTACTTGAGAGACGATGATGAAGATGAAGAAGATGACATAATAATTCCGTTCTCAGCTCCGTTGAGTTTGAAGCCGAAGCAAGAAGTTAACTTGTGGAAGAGAAGAACCATGGATCCACCAAAACCACTTCATCTTCAACCCTCTTGATTAAATTCTTTTTTAAAGTTTTTTTTTCTTTCTATATACATATAAGTTACAGAGAGTGAATCTGGATTTTGTTATTTTGTGTATATGATGAATGGTGTTGATGATCTTCATGTCCCTGCATTAGTTTTAGTCTTTGTGAATATCTGTTTTGGTTCAGTTTTGCTACAGTAAAAGTTATAAATTACTATTTAATAAATTAATAACTCGATTAACTAGTAGATTATTTTTTTAAATTTTTTTTTCAATTCAATTAGTTTTTTGATAAATTAATAAAATTCTAAATTGATAAAATATGTGTTTTAGGGTTATTAATTTATTTGACAAAAAGGGTTATTAATTTATAAACATTTTTTGATTAATCTGGTCAAAGGGAAGTGCAGCATAATAAACCGTCTCTCAAATATTCAAATGAGCTCATAAAGTTGAGCTCATAAAGTAAGGCTCATATCCATGTAGATATCTGAAATAAATGTGAGGCAGTTTCGTATATCATGAATATCGAATCTGAAACGTGGTAGCGTCGAAGGCCCGTCTTCAAGGACAAGTTTTATCTGTATATGCTAAATAAAATCTCTCTCACTACACATACATTCTTACAATTACAATTACAAATTAATTTTGTTTTGTTCCTTTGGTGGTAATGAGCATGACAACAACAAATGTCTTCGCACCACCAAATTGTCCATATATTAAATGTAATTGACGATCCAACCATTAAATATCACATACAAAATGATATTAATGCTTATAATTATCTATAGAATAACACGATATCTTCATTGGGTAGGTACAAATCAATTACATCTCATTACTCTTACCAAAAAACTCAAATTCCGTGCCTTCAAAGCTAAACACCCAAAGCAAAATCAAATCAAGAATCACACAGTTTTGCGTGTATTTCATATTAACTGTGTCTCGAATGGTACAAACAAAACCCAAATAAGAAAAATCATTTCCTTTTCTAAGAAATCGAGTTTACAATTTAGTAAGTGACACGAACACCTGAATACCGGAGAATCTCTCCAATGAGTTCTCCTTTACCGGAACCAACATACCGGCCACATATATCACCGTCTCTAATGAACAAGAAAGTGGGTACTTCAATAACATTCATGTCCTTCAGAAACTCCATACAGCTATCATTCTCGTCTCCGTTCATTCTAGCGAACACCACAGTCTCCGACATCGACCGGGACAGCTTTAACACTGTCGGATAAACCTTGACGCAGGGTCCACAATGTTTCAGACCGACGTCGAGCACAATCATCTTGCCTCCAGAGCGATTCTCGTCGATCAGCTTCTCCACGTCAGCTCGTCCGTGCAACTGCACCACCGCCGAGTGGTTGTCTCCGTAGTATAGCACGTCCCCCATTAGCTGGTCCGGCCCAATACCTACCAAATGGTCAATGTTTTCCACTTATCTACGTGTTTGCCACTATATTCTAAATGCGACTAACTTTGTTTTATATTAAACAAAAACTACTAACGTTGTTATGTCACTAGACTAACGTTTTTTTCCAAATCATAATTAATTACACGAAATATGCATATGAATTTTTGTTTCCTTAGTCTGAGAGATTTTGTCTAACGAATCATGGCATCATCATTATTAGGCATGGACATAAAAATCGAGAACCGAATAACTGAACCGAATCGAAAGAACTGAAACCGAATCTAAAACCGATTCGAATTTCTTAAATATTCGAGTGATTTATACATTTTCATAACCGAAATAATCGAATCTGAACTGGAATCAAACCGAAAACCGAATGGATATCCGAACTAATTGAAATATAATTTTTATACCTAAAAATATTAGTTATATTTAGATTTAAAATAACCGAATAACCAAAATTAACCGAATATTACTAAAAACCGAATTAGCCATAATATTTTTTAATCGAAATTCCGGAAAGTACCCAATTTTTTTTCTAAACTACTCCAATTGTCTGAATTTTATCGAATTAGCTAAACTTTTACCCAAATTATCTGAATTATGCCTAAATTATCCGAAAGAAGCGAACCATAACTAAACCGGACCCGGGTTTTTCCTGGATAATAGTCGCTTCCCAAATTTACTATCTGAACCGAACCGAAAATCAAAAAACTGAACCGAAACCGAACCAATTTTTTTAAATACCTAAATGAATCTTAATCTCCAGAACCGAAAACGAAAAAAATCAACCAAATTAAAGAACCGAACGCCCATGTCTAATCGTTACGAAAGATCTAGTTCCAATGTATAATTTTTGTTGAACTACAACATAAAGTTATAAATTTATATTATATTCCCTAAATTAATATTCCGAATGTGTTAATTTATAGTTTTTATTTCGTTTGTCTGGGTTAATTAGAGTCGAAGTAAGTAATTAGCTCACCTTCTTCCTCGTGTATTTTCTCCATGCTCTTATAGAAGCTAAAGTGAGGAACTTTCTCGATCTTCTCTCTCCGACAAAGCTCTCTGGTCTTTTCAGACTCATCACCCATGACTAGCAAGAAGTCGACATCATTACAGGTCCTGCTCAGCTCCACCATAAACGGATATATCTTATTACTCTGATCACTCTTACTCGTGGCAAACTCCACAACCACAAGCTTGCTCTTCGCCTTTTTAAGCGCTTCATCGAACTCTTCTCCGCTGTGAATCTTTATCACTTTCTCGTCCTTCGCCGCCGGTGAACCCACCTTTCCCGGAGACGCTGCACCGGCCTTGACCTTCACGGCGGTGGAGAATCTTCTTCTCGAGGGTTTTTTGACCCAGCTCTGTTTTAGGATAAGAGAGTTGGGTTTGGGGTCGAAGAATATGAAGGGGGAGGTGGAGGGAATGGCGGATGACGGTCGTGGAATCACGGTGGCGATTGGTTTGGCTGAGAAGTTAGCCATGGTGGCCATTGTGAGAGTCTGTCTGTCTATTGGTTAGAGATCAGTGAATGGTATAATGTGGATAGATGTTATGTTTTAAAAAGGACTCAATAATTCGTATCCACTTATTTTAATTGTGTGGCTTGTGTTCGCTTTCGATTAGATTTTTTGTTTGGGAATAAACGAATATGTGATTTTGTAGAGTTTGCTTATTCTAAAAGCTATGGAGGTGATTTTTTTTTTTTTTTTTTTGGTCAACAACTTTTTATATTAAAAGCTAATCTCCATAAAAGGAGTAAATGTACACATCAAACATCGCCATAAAGGCATAAAGAGCAGAACATACAATCTGATAAACGGCAGAACTTAAAAGGATAATGACTACCAAGCACTTAAACAAACTAAAGTCGCGGAGAAGTCCTCGGATCTCATCGACGATGGAGTTGTTAAGTAAGTAGAAGTCTTGGGCACTGGATCGAACACCCGAGAATAGAACAGCAACAAGTGCACAAATTTCTATCTCCAGAATGGCTTCAGAGGCGATTAAACACCTATCAAATAAGCCTTTGATGACACCCCTTGCAACACAAACATTTAAAACAAATGGTGAGCACAAGGGAGAAAGGGACTCCACAAAGGAGACAAGATCCTCACAAAGAGGTAATGTAACGAAATCCTCATAAAGAGGCAAGGTAAACTCCTCATAAAGAGGCAAGGTCGCATAATCCTCATCAAGAGGTAGTGCAACAAAATCCTCATAAAGAGGTAAAGGGGGTGACATTAGCTTAAGCCTAACAAGAATAATTCTTGTAATAGGACCTAAACCAGTCAAACGCCAAACAACCCAATGAACCGATAAGATGGAACCTGAAAACAAAGCAGGGAGATCATGATCGATCAGAGGAATGGAGGCAGTAGAGATGCGAACAGTTACGATAGACATGTCTCCAACATTGGAGAGGGTCAAAACTGCATAACCAAAGGACCATGAGTCAATAGAACGATGCGAAGAGCAAATAAAATCTGGCGGGTCGGGAGGTACTGGAGGCGTCGGAGGACAGATCACTGAAAGCCATCCCCAATCTAGGAAAAAGCATAGCACACTCTCCGTTTCCAGAGCCAAAGACTTGAGAGCTGAGATCTTCACCACAAAGAGGTGTGGATTTAACACAAGGAAATGTTCAAAAGTCCGACAAAGAGTTCGGTAAATCAATGGCAGCACTGAGCCATGCCAAAGCAAGAATCTGCACAAAGCAGCAAAGGTTGGCCTACAAGCAGGACCATTAATACCAGAGACCACGCCACAGCTTTCAATTATGAAGATATCAAAAACTGGAGATTCAACGGCCTTCCAAACCCATAGCTTGATACTCATTTGAAACAGAGGCGGATGATTCAACCCGAGAAACTGGTCTGCGTAAGGAGACCACAGAGGAGCTACCGCATCTAAGAGCGACGACAGAGAAAGAGACCTAACCATGTGTGGCGGCTCCGAGATCTGAGGTGACGGCGGAGACAGGTCGGAGATATGGAAAGGCGGAGGATGAAGAGCCGTCACTGTCATTTGTTCTACAGATGTATAGCCCAAACACTCGAACATCACAACCGGTGAAGAAGACGACTTCGTTTAAGTTGTTGCATAAAGACAAATATTTATTTGCACTAAGAAAAAAAAAAAAATCTATATATTTTTTTGTAAATTTCCATTGGCAGACTAGGGCAGCCAAGTAAGACTAATTTTAGCGGTTGAATAAATCTTAGCAATTTATTCTGGAAAATGCATCAGCTCCGATCCAAAGGTCCATCGACAAAAACATGTAACTGAAATGCTATTTTTATAAATAGAACTAGATTTTGATCCGCGTTTAAAAAGCGCGGATTTACTTTTCTTTACAAATATAAATTTTATTTATTTTGTTATTAGTAATTACATTTTTTAATTATGCAATCTAATTTTGTTTATAATTATTTAATCTGTATTATAAAAATGAATTAATAATTTAGGTTTTTTTTTTAAAAAAAATTGTGTGTTAGTTGGGAGGAGGTATATTGTAAAGATAAAGAGATTGAAATAACGATTTTGCATTATAAGTTTTAAATGTGTTGTATCGTAAGATCATAGTTTGGAAATAATTTTTTTATCAAAACAACTATTGTAAAAGTTATATGATATAAGTTTAATCTTTATTACATTTATCTAAAAAAAATTTTGAAAGAAACACATATTTATATATATAATTTATTATGTTTTTAATGTTTATATAATTGAAATTGTTTAATTTGTTTTAACCTCTTTCAGTGAGAAAAGTCCAATTTTAATATTTTACTATCAAAATTGACTAATCTATTTTTCAGCACATGTTGTAGTGGTATATAGTTTGCAAATTTGATGGAACAACCTGTTAAAAATACATTAAAAATGAATCATAATTTAATGCATCAAATATTTGATTAGTATAAATATTGAATATTTTATATTTTTATTAAATCAAAAAGATATCAATTGAAATTAGTTAATATATATTTTAAACTTGCGCAATATTTTTGTATAAAAATTTTAGTTAAAATTTCCCAATTTATTTTTCAACCCGTTTGTAAAGGTTTAAATGTTTTGTAATTTAATGCATAACCCGTTAAAAAGTGCAATCGTAATAACATCAATCGTAAATAATCGTAATTAAAAAAAAATTGTATGTTATCAGGAGGGGGGATATCATAAAAAAACTAAAATAACGATTTCGCATTATAAAAGTTATCTAATATACGTTCCATATTTAATGTATTTATCTATAATATTTATTTATAACGAACATATATTTGTATATATAATTTATTACGTTTTTAATAATTTAACATTTTAAATAACAGTATATTTATATTTTGCATTTTTAAATATTTATATAATTAAAATTGATTAATTCAAAATTTTAACCTTTTAACAAAGTTTAATTTTAATATTTTATAATAGAAGTTGGTTAATCCGTTAAAACTGCATTCAAACATGAATTATAATTTGACGCATCATGTAGTAGAATAATATAAATATTGAATAATTTTAATATTTTATTAAATTAAAAATATATCAATTGGAATTAATTTATATATATATATATATATATATATATGTTTTAAACTCGTGCAAAGTTTATTTTTAGAATTCGAAATTAGCTAATTTATTTTTAACCCGTTTTTATAATAGTTTAAATATTTTGCAATTTGATGAAACAACCCGCTAAAAATACAATCGTAAAAACAAAATTATTACGAAATAAATTAATTTAATATATTTATAAAATTTTATTATAATATAAAAATAAATATTTATATTTGAAACAAAAAATAAAGAAGATATTAAAATATATTATAAATGAATTTTGAATATAATCATAATTAAAAAATATTATTTTATATATATAAAATAGTTGATGTTTAAATTATTTAGTTATATTTATCAATTGATTTAATAGTTTCATGTTTATATATATATATATATATATATATATATATATATATATATATATATATATTAATTAGAAAAGTGAAATCAATTATATTTAACTTGTTTGGATACATGTATATTAATTGTCTTGTTTGGAAACATTGATAGTAGAGAAAATGTTATATTCCTTAATTACTCTTAATGAATATTAAAAACACTCTTAAATCTCCAATGGCACAAATTGTAAATAACACATGCCCTAAAGATTAGTTTACTTTTGACTCTAATTTTTTAATAGTATTGATTATGTGAGATTGATCATTCCTATTAATTCTATAAATATGTTACCAGTTATAAGGAAAAACAAAATACATTCCTGTAGAATAAAAAAAAAAATTATGAATGACGTTATAATGTCCCTGAATGAAAAATATAAATGGAATTAAACATTTTCCCATTTTTTTTTGTCAACAAGTACATTTCATGTGCCAAGGCCTGATTAGACAAATGAGCTAAATAAAGAAGCAGTAAACAAAGCGATTGCGGTCCAAACAAAGCCCGCGAACAGGATAAGACTGCCACATGTCGAAGCCGTAGCGCAATCGGACATGCAGGAAACACGCGTCGCTGATCGGAAGCACCGCCGCGAGACCGCCGGCGAACGGTGAGGAAATCGTAGCCGAGACTCGCCAGACCACTAAACTGCAACCACCCAGCACCATTTGTGGATCAAAGCTTCCCGAGACCGCCAAACAAATCACCTGCAACGAAAAGGAAGCAAAGACTAAACCTTCGCCAGAAACCGCCAGACTCCAGGAGACGCCGTCGTTGTCGGGATTAAGAAACCCGACGATTCCACCAAGAGCTTTCCTCCAAGCGGTGGCAAGACAACGATATTAATCCAAGCAGAGAGGAAGTTCGAAGTCGAAGCATAGACAGAAAATCAGAGATCGAATCGGCGAAAGACGAGAGAAGGGAAGCGAGATCGAGAGAATACAAGAACCGAAAACCGGTAATCCGATGAATCAGAATTTTAAGCCAGCCATAGAAATGGTACCTGAGTTTATTTGGCCCGAGATCAAAAGCAAAGGGAAAGGGAACAAAAACGATCGACTCGGGAACAAAACACAACAAAATATAAACATCACCGCTAATCATCACAAGTGCTCTTTGTGAAAGATGGAAAGAAAGAACAAAGAGACTTGAGAGAATAATCTAATCTCTCTCTAAACGAGAGAGAGAGAAAGCGTTGAATAAAAAAATTTCCCATTTTTTCTTATTCATTTAATTCTATGTAATTCTACAAATAAAAACCAGTTACACAAAAGTACACATATATCCTCTTCCGTATAGTCAAGTGGAAATGGGGAAGGCCGATAAAGTAGGCCTTTAGCCTATCTTATCAGTAAGCCCATTCTAGTTTCGACTTAACTCTTGTTTTTTTTTTGGGTCGAAAACCCAAACTCTTGTTAATTATTAAAAGAGAAAATGCATAAAATAGCACAAAAACATACCTTGTCATAAATATAGCACCAAGAGAAATAATTCACATTTTTAGCATTATTTTAATTACAAAGACTTTTATAACATTATATAATTTAAGGTTTATGGTTAATTATTTAGAGTTTAGAGTTTATTATTTAGGATTTAGTATTTAGGGTTTAAGGTTTATTATTTAAGGTTTAGGGTTTATTATTTAGGATTAAGGGTTATGGCTAATTTAGTGACAAAACATGTTTTTGTGATTAAGTGCTATTTTTATGATTTTTCTTCGTTGTTGCTATATTTGTGACAAAATATGTTTTTTGTGCCATTTTTGCGATTTGCCCTTATTAAAATCAAACCCATAAAATCTCACTACCGCAATGCGACAAAGTAACCAACCATTGACCTACATTAAGAAAATCAAATTCTTAAATGAAAATTTACCAGACGGATGACAATAAAATATACATTCACTTAACACACCATCTAAAATATAATCCAAGGTCTTAATTTACCAAACTACCCCTTGACAAAAAGTTCAAAGTAACACTACACGTGCGCTAATCCCGTGTTTATTTCCCGGCGCCATATACGACAGATCTCCACCGTCCATTCTGTTTTGATCTCACGAGTGAGACTGAAAGCTAACCAAAGCGGCAGATAGCTCCGATAATTTTCCCGCCGAATACTTTTGGAAACTATTTCTTTTTTTTTTTTTTTTTTTTAAAGATATTCATATTGAAAGAGGCAAATGTTTTACAGAGCTGATAAATTAAAAGTAGAAAGAGAGAGGTGGTAGGGGCTCTGAGTTTTACAAAACAGAGCAAGATTGAGATTTTGCAGAGCACATGAGAACGTGTGACTAATCACCAGCCCAAATACGAGTTAGTCTCTCGCCATATTTCGAACCCGTGTTTCTTAGAGCCAAAGACTTGTTCTTCACAGCTCTGACCACTTTTTGGATAACCGCAGTTGGAGGGATCGATAAACCTGAGTGATATCTCGAGTTTCGCTCTTTCCATAGTTCATAGATCACAGCCTGCCAGAGCTGTTTCAGTGCCAGACTTTTTACCCTGCAGGAGAAAGCAGACGGAAGCCATTGTAGTATCTGATCCCAAGCAGTTGGAGTGGATTGAAGCTGTAGATACCTTACTGATTTGGACCAGACTAGAGCTGAGTACGAGCAGGTAAAAAATAGGTGGTTCCTAGATTCAGGCCATTCACCACAGAGAAGACACCATGGTTCTACATCCAATCCCCAAGCAATCATACGATCTAGAGTAGCATTTCGGTTAAGGATAAAAATCCAGACTAGAGTAGCATGTTTAGGAATAGCAGCTTTATTCCAAACAAGAGAAGACCAAGTTACCTCAGGTTTTGATAGGCGAGTGGCTTCCCAGATTGCTTTTGTGTTAAAGCGATTACCAGTTTCTCCATTTAATGTCCAAGACTCTATATCAGAAACATTTGAGATGGAGACACCTGCAATGTTCATTAGAACTTCAAGCTGTCTGTCTGATCTTGCATTCGGGAGCCTCCAGTCACTATCACAGATGCAATCACTGACTAGCGAGTGTAACGGAATCCCCATCTCTGACGGTCCGTTAGGACCAATATAATCTATAAGAGGTCCCAATGAGGTCCAAGGGTCGTACCAGAAGAAAACGTTGTCTCCTCTACCAACTGTGATGCGCAGAAATTGCAGAGCAAAGCCTCTGAGCTTCAAGAGCCTTCTGAACATCCAAGAAGAAGCATAGTTTGAATCGCTCAAGGCCCAGAAAGAATGCTTAGAGAGGTAGTGATTTCTTATCCATGATACCCAAAGTGATCCGGCACGGAAAAACAACATCCATATCAGTTTTAGACCGAAAACAAGGTTCCACGAAGCGTAGTTCCTCATTCCCAGACCCCCTTCATTCTTTGGGTAGCATAAATCCTTCCACGCCACTTTAGCACCTGTTGGTTTATCAATGCAACCATGCCATAAGAAAGAAGAAGTAAGAGATGTAATGATCTTTAAAACCTTTTTCGGAATGAAGAAGGCAGAGGACCAAAAACCAATAATCCCCGGAATGACTGAGCTAATTAATCTCAATCTCCCTGCAATGCTTAGATGTCTGTGCATCCAGCCATTTAACTTGCGTCTGATAAGAGACAAGAGAGGGTCGAAATCTGCAACTCTTAGCTTTCTCGGACAGAGGGGTAGACCCAAATATCTAATAGGAAGGGCAGAAGCTGGGAGATGAAACTTTTGAAGAATTCTGTTTAGAGAGTCCTGGGAAACTCCAGAAGTAAACATCTGAGTTTTTGAGATGTTCACTGCCAATCCCGATAACTTTTCAAACTGAGATAAGACTGTGAATACCCCTGCAAGAGAGTCTTCGGTACCGTCTAGGAAAATCAGTAGGTCGTCTGCAAAGGCCAAATGGGTAAGAGCCAAATCCTCACAGCCCGGGTGCAGTTTGAATATTCCATCCCTAGCTGCGTTGTTGAGCATTTGGGACAGAACATTCATCACAATAACAAATAAAGGTGGTGACAGGGGGTCACCTTGCCTTAGGCCGGTCTTCCCTTTAAAGTACCCGGAGGTAACACCGTTTATGCTGACTGAGAAGCTAGGAGTTGTGACACAAGTTCTGATCCAGTCAATAAAATGATCAGGGAGGGAGATAGCCGAGAGGGATGCTAAGACGAAATCCCACCTAACGGAGTCGAAAGCCTTGGAGATATCAACTTTGAGGGTAATTCTAGGCGACAAACCTTCATTGTGATAACCTCTAATCACCTCTGAAGCTAGCAAGTAATTTTCCAATAATAGCCTCTCTTTGACAAAGGCTGATTGGTTTGGGAGGATGATTGAAGGAAGAATCCGCTTGAGGTTATTTGCTATAATCTTGGTTATCACCTTATATAGTGTATTCAAACAGGATATTGGCCGGAATTCCCGGATGTCCTCAGCACCAGGGCGTTTGGCTATAAGAATCAGACTTGTGGCATTTAGAGCTGAAGGCATAAAAGGGTTTCAAAAGAAAGCTTTAACCACCTCGGTGATTTCTTCTCCCAAAAGGGCCCAGGTAGCTCTGAAGAATTCCGCTGACAGTTCATCTGGACCAGGAGTTTTGTTCAGGGGGAGAGCAAACAATGTCGATTTTATATTCTCAGAAGTGATCGGAACTGCTAGCTGAGCACTAAGAGCTGGTGGACATTTCTGCGTCATTATCCTAGCCCGTTGAAGTGCGGGACCCATCTGACCGGAGGAGATACTTTATGGCGTTAGAAGCATTCCTGGCTAAAGTAACTCTGTGAAAGAATCGCGTGTTAAAATCCCCTAGCTCCAGCCATCTTATCCTTGATCTGAACCTGAAAAAACATTCTTCAGCCAATCTAAGAAACAACCATTTCTCACGCAGCACAGATTCTTGTTTAGTCATTGCAGGCGAAGAGTTATCCAACAGTCGGAATTGACAATCTTTCAATTCTTCATGAGCCACAATCACCCTTCTTTCAATATCACTAAAAGCTTCCTTGCACAAGGTTTTGATAGGGCGCTTGACTTGCTTTAGCTTTACACAGAGAGCCGTGAGGTTTAAGGCCTTTGCACCCAAGGCTTCCCAAACATTCTTCATTGTGGGGATGAAAGAAGCTAGAGTGGTCACATAGCTGTGAAATTTGAATGGTCTTGTACCAAAAGATGGTGGAGGTGTGATCAGCTTGATGTGGCACGGCGTATGGTCTGAGAACTCCGGAGGTTCGAAAGAGCAGTGACTCGAAGGGAACTTTACTATCCAAGGGTCATTTATTAAGCATCTATCAAGTCGCTTTGCTATGGGATCAGAAGGTCTGTGATTAGACCAAGTAAATCTTGGCCCTTGAGAGGACATATCCCATAATCCTAGATCAGCAATGAGACTTCCAAACTCCCTCATCTGATATGAGGATGAAATCAGATCCACTCTAGACGATTCCAAGGGGCTCATGATCTCGTTAAAGTCACCACAAACCAGCCACGGCTTGGAATCCATAGCGAACGAAACACGAGTGTCTCTAAGAGAGTCCCATAACTGCTTTCTCTCATGATATTCGTTAGAAGCATAAACCGCAGTATAGAAAAAGGTCGTACCATCTTGAAGAATAACTTCAGTGGTAATTGATTGAGCATCCGCGTAGAGGAGAGAGACCTTGGTTGGATTCTTATATATGATCCATATTCTTCCAAGGTCTGAAAATTGGTAATTAGAAATAGCAGTCCATTCCGGACCTAAAGCCGCCAAAATACTTTGTTTATTTACCTCCCTTACGTGCGTTTCCAAAAGGGCACCAAAGCTTATTTTCCTAGAAGTTACCCAAGATATAAGTGGGCGATGCTTTACACTATCGTTGATGCCGCGCACGTTCCAAAAAAATGTACCTATCATTAATATTTATAGATGGTGGTTGGCCCCAGGCAACCGGAGAATTCCACCGCCAGAATCTGGGGAGCGTTGATTTATTTTCCGTTTCTTAGAATCTTTCTTTCTAGAAGAGGCAGGGAGGTCAACTGGAGAGCTTGGTAAGCTCTTTGAATCGAAAACGGTGATCGCTTGTTCGTATAAGGTACTCATTTTAGCTGCATCTTCCATCTCACTCAAAAGAGCTCCAAAGGAGTTTGACAAAGAACCAGAGGCCAAAGGCTGAGTATTCTTAACAAACTGTTTGGCCGGGACCGTTTTGACAGCCGCTATAAAACCATCATCCAACGGCGGAGGAGGAACTTTCTGAGTTTGCTTGATGGGACTGCTACCCAGCACAATCCCCTTTTGAGGGTTGGTGATCACCAAATTTGATGAGTCAGATTTTCTTGGACTAGTGTCAAGAGCTAATCCTTTACCTTTGTCCACTTTTGTTTTGCCTAAAAAGTCAAGACTGGTCTCCTTTAAAGGCACCGAAGGAGCAGGTGGTTTATAGGATTTCTTCTTAGTCTGAGGGACTGAAGGTGCGTTAGGCTTTACCTTTGAGCTGTTTCCACGATCCTTGGGTTTATTGCCATTTTCCTTAGGACCATCAGCAGACTGCGTTACCGGTTTGGTTGGGCAAAGAGCAGCTTTATGCCCAATCTCATTGCACAGAGGGCAAAGCGGAGGCAGCCATGGGTACGAGACCAGGATCACATCAACTTGTCCATTCTCACGTTCGATTTCAACAAAAGATGGTAATGGGCGGGTGAGATCCACTACTACCTTAATCTCAACAGCACTTACACTCGAGAAAGGTTTAGCGTCAATGATAACACCTAGAGGTTTAGAGATTATAGATAAGCCTTCGTCAGTGATAAGGTCGAAGGGGACCTGTGTACAGGAAGCCCAGACCGGAGCTCGCTGGAGGGATGGAGGGTCGAGACTGAAGGAAGCCTTCCATTCAGTGACGAAGAAGGGTGAGTCTCCTACTCTCCAGAGTTCATGTTGAAGAATCCGCTGCCGTAAGGAGGCGGAAGGAATGTGGAAGAGGAAAGCGTTCTTCGACAGATTGTGGATTGTAACGCGTTTATCCTTTCCCCATAAGAAGTTTAGGACTCCCCAAATCTTGCCATACGAAGGTGCATTCCCGTAGAATATTCCAACAATGAAGTCAGAATGTTTCCTGGCACCTCTTTCAAATACAGCATTTGGGATTTTAACTCTAGGGGCTCCATTTTCAGAGATTGTGACCGGGATCGAAGATCTCGGGAATTTATTTGCCCTCTTAGCACGAGAGGCCCAGGAGAAAGAAGATTCATCCTGCTGTGGACTTGCAGATGCCCGGTTGAGATCCTCAGGATTTATCTTTTCGCGTGTTCCATCCAAAGGGCTTTCACTCGAAGGAGGAAGATGGGTTGACGCAGGGGCTTCTGGCAACAGAGGTTGAGCAGGATCTGCAGTCAACAGAGATTGGGTCGTAGCAGGATCTCCGGATTGAGAACCAGAGAATGCCTGATCCGAGAAGGGAAGCTCAGAAGCGATATTTGCGACTACACGCGGAGGATAAATCGCAGTGAAATCCATGGGAGAGGGGGAACTTTCAGGTGAGAGGAAGAGAAGATCGGGAGGAAGCGGTGTCACCGGCGAGAGAGCCGGAGATCCGGCCATCGGACGAGAAAAAAGAGGTCAAAGGGGGATTAGGGATTTTGACTTTTGTCGCTTTCGAGAGGAAGACTCCAATTTCACGTGATTTTACAACACTCCCCAAAGATGTTGGAAACTATTTCCAAAGAACAAAGTTAAGTGATTCTGAAAACGTTCGTCCATACTGAACCAAAGGAGGGATCATCATCAGTTAAAACAAATCAAACTGGAAAAAAATATACAAGGATACATAAATGGTACAACAGGAATTTTTTATTTATTTATTTAACAAACACAACAGGAATTTTGAAGATAAGAAAGATTATCTCATCATTCAGAAGCTTTCTCTGGTTTTCTACAGAGGATCATATGCATGGGCGTGAAGATTCCAGTCTCAGCACCTCTAATCAAATAATCAGCAGTGTTATACAACATCTTATGAACATCAACGGTTCCTTTAGGAGCAACCCCAATAGCAGACAGAATCACAACCACAACATGGTTTCTCCAGTAAGCAACACGACTCATCTTCATCCTGTACCACCACGGTTTAGCCGGAGGTAAAGCCAAATCTTTCTCTTGCACAATCTCAAACCCGACTTTCCTCGCCGTCGCAGCTATATCGGAATAGCTTCTCAGACCAGGAAGAGCATCACCTCTCTCGATCCCTTGAATAATCTCCTTGTGTTCTTTATTTTCGTCTCTGTATTTATCTGTCGTGACCCATTCGTATGAAACGTATAAAGAACCCGGTTTAATCACTCTGAAGATCTCTGCGTATACTTCTTCTAGCTTGGGAGCGTGACATGTGGCTTCGATCGAGTAAGCACCGTCGAACGTGTTTTCATCGAACGGGATCTGTAAGAAGTTACCGCAAACGACGTCGCATAGAGAGTCCAAACCTGCTTTCTTGTTGTGGAGTTTCGCGCGTTTCACTTGATAGTCGTTGATGGTGATCCCGACAACATGGGCTTTTGAATGGGCTGCGATGGCTCTCATGGGACCACCGACTCCACATCCGACGTCGAGGATCTTTTGTTCCGGTTTGACTTTGATGAGATCGACGGCCTTTTCTTCGTGGATCCTCGTGGCGTCTTTGTCGGATTTTCCGGGGATAGATGGAGAGAAGTGGAAAGATTGTCCCCATCCCCACTCGTAGATGTCGGTGACGAGGTTGTAGTACATGTCGACAAAGCCTGGGACTTTCTCGGCGTTTTCGATCTCTTTTGGTTTGTGGAAGAAAGATGAGTATTGGTCGTAGTTGTCTTTGATGTTCTCGGCGGAGATTGAGCCTCCGGAGAGATCTATGGCTCGTTTTCCCTTTCGCTCTGCCGGACCTAAAATGCATAGGAACCAGTAGATGATGCCGGCGGCAACGAGAGCGGCAGTGCAGTAGAGCGCCACCGAGTCCATTTTTTAAGAGGGAGAGAGAACAATTAAGAAAAAGGTTGATCTTATTATTCACATATGATAGTATTATATATACAACTCATCGAACCTTAATGACATCTAAACAAGAGATTCATTCTAATACAGTTGACATTTGGATGTATTTTATATTAACTTGTGTATATCACTAACATATCTTAATATATCTTAACACTCTTCTTCAAATTGGAGCAAGCAAATTGCAAGACTCCTAACTTGGACAATAAGTAAGGAAATGATTGTGTTCCCAACACCTTGGTCATGATATCCGCAAGTTGTTCATTTATTCGAACATGACGGGTTGCAATTAAACGATCCATCGTCACGAATATTGTGGTAATCTAACTTTATGTGTTTTGTTTTCTCGTGAAACCATGGATTCATTGCAATGTATATTGCAACTTTACTATCACAAAACATCTTCATTGGTTCTTGATGATCAACTCACAAATCAGTTAGTACTAATCGCTTTAACCACTTAAGTGCTTTGAGAGCCATTGACATGGATCTATACGTTGCTTCTGCAGAGGAATGAGACATTGTATCTTGTTTCTTTATTCTACAAGCTATAGGACTATCGCCAAGGAGAACTATGAATAATGAGAATGAACGACGAGATTTTGGACATGCACTCCAATCTGAATCACAAAATGTGCAAACTCTCAGATCACTAACCGACAGCATTCAAACATGACTGCTGAAACTCCTAATTCACCATATGTTCTTAAAGCATCCGACAACCCTGGTGCCTTGATCTCTTCTGTTATCTTGACAGAAGATAATTATCCTGAGTGGTCTACCGAACTCAAGAATTCGTTGCAAGCCAAGCAAAAACTTGGCTTTATCGATGGCTCTGTTCCGAAACCGGCTGCAGAACCCGAACTGTCGAAGTGGCTCGCGGCAAACTCCATGATTATTGGATGGATACGCACTGCCATTGAACCAAAGATACGATCTACAGTGTCGTTTTTCTCTGAAGCATCCGTACTATGGGAAGATCTACGTGCTCGCTTCTCGGTGGGAAATGGCGTTCGAAAACAGGTTCTAAAAGATGAAATTGCTCTCTGCAAACAAGATGGAAACTCAGTCTTGGAGTACTACGGAAGATTCTCCAAGCTATGGGAAGAACTGCAACACTATCGTCCGACTCGTGTCTGTCGTTGCGAAGCTGCAGCTGACATAGCCAAAGAACGAGAAGATGACAAGCTCCACCAATTCCTGTTTGGGATGGACCTACCTCGTTTCAACAACATTCGATCAACGATCACAGGCGAGGATCCTCTTCCTAGCCTTAATCAGGCGTATGCCCGTGTGATCCGAGAGGAACAAAACCTCAACAACGCCAGATCTAAAGATATTGTCAAGACTGACGCTATTGGTTTCTCTGTGCAAAGTGGTCATTCGGCTACAGTCGCTGCAGCTGCTGTATCGCGCTTCCGTGATCGATCTGCTCTCTCGTGTACTCATTGTAAACGACAAGGCCATGAGATGTCTGATTGCTTCTTGCTACACGGATTTCCTGACTGGTACTACGAACAGAATCGTAGTGAAGGATCCAGCGCTAGCTCAGGCAGGGGGGGTTCTTCGAACAGAGGACGTGGTATTGGTCATAACCGTGGAGGTCGTCCACCACCATCCAATGGACGTGGACGAGGACGCGCTAACTCTGCTAGGAATGCGGATGGGGTCGATCAAATCACTCAACTCATCAATCTCCTTCAGGCTCAGCATCCGAACACTTCATCAGAAAGGCTATCGGGTAAAACCAATCTCACTGATGTTATAATCGATACCGGCGCTTCTCATCATATGACCGGTGATATCTCTTTACTCAATAACATTGTTGATATCGTACCATCTGCGGTGACATTTCCTGATGGGAAAGGATCACGAGCAACAAAACAAGGCACACTTGTGCTCAATGAACTTTACGAGTTACCTGATGTACTCTATGTTCCAGACTTCGATTGCACACTCATATCAGTTGCGAAATTGCTTAAACATACTGGTTGCATTGCGATATTTACTGATGCTCTATGCTTCTTACAGGACCGTTTCACGAGGACTTTGATTGGTGCGGGTGAAGAGCGTGATGGAGTGTACTATTTTACGGGAGTTCTAGCTGCTCGTGTCAACAAGGCTGTCAGTTAGTCATCATCAGCTGCTTTGTGGCACAGAAGATTGGGACATCCTTCTACCGGTGTTTTATCTAGTTTACCTAATTGTGATCATTCTCATTCTGCTTTAGAGAAGATCAAGAGTTGTGAAATTTGTTTGCGTGCGAAACAAACACGCGAAGTTTTTCCAGAAAGTTTTAATAAGACTACTTCTTGTTTTGAACTTGTTCACTGCGATGTTTGGGGTCCGTACCGCACACCTACAACTCACGGTGATGTATATTTCCTCACAGTTGTTGATGATTTCTCTCGCTGCGTATGGACATTTCTGATATCAGAAAAATCAGAAGTCAATCGACTTCTACAAAATTTCTGCGCCATGAGTGAACGACAATTCGGTAAACTAGTCAAAACGATACGCTCGGACAACGGCACTGAGTTCATGAGCCTTACAACATTCTTCAAAGAAAAAGGAATCGTTCACCAAACCTCGTGTGTTGACACGCCACAACAGAACGGTCGTGTTGAGCGTAAACATCGCCATATTCTGAACGTCGCCCGTGCTTGTCTGTTTCAAAGCAGTCTACCTATCAGATTCTGGGGTGAGAGTATACTTGCAGCTACTCACTTGATAAACAGGACGCCTACAACAATCCTCAATGGAAAAACTCCATACGAGATGCTGTTCGGAAAGCCTCCACCGTACAATATGTTACGTACATTCGGGTATCTATGCTATGCTCATCATCGTCCCAGAGATAAGAACAAATTCGCTTCTCGCACTCGCAGATGTGTGTTTGTTGGTTATCCTCAAGGAAAGAAAGGGTGGCGTTTGTTTGATCTTGAGAAAGAGGAGTTCTTTGTGAGCCGTGACGTTGTCTTCCATGAAGATAACTACCCATTTGCTAATCCCGAATGTGAACCCACCATCAACACGAGTCCGTCCACTGATTTTCTTGAAGATGAATGGGTTAATCTTGATACTGAAGCTCCTGCGCCACAGCTTCCGACACTGCCTGAGCAGGCAGGCTCTGCTACTTCATCGGCTTCAGAGGAAGCCTTACCACAGACATCTGAGCAAGCCATCTCCACTGCCCCTGCCACTCCGCCAGATGCTGAGATTTTGGGTCGTGGACATCGCTCTCGCCAACCGTCTGTTCTACTAAAGGATTATGTTGTCAAACACGTACACTCCTCACATGCTTCTTCTTCACCCGATCACACCAATCTCTGTTCCTCTTCGGTCCCTGGTAAGACTCCATATCCCATTACTAAATATATAACGGATTCTGATTTTTCAGCAAATCATGTAGCATTCATGGCTGCTGTCCTGGAAAACACGGAACCTCAGTATTTCAAGGATGCAATTCTCATCAAGGAATGGTGCGAAGCAATGAAAAATGAGATTGCCGCTTTAGAGGATAACAAGACCTGGGAAATCATTGATTTGCCTCCTGGAAAGCGAGCCATCGGGAGTAAATGGGTTTACAAGCTCAAGTTCAATTCGGACGGTTCTTTAGAACGACACAAGGCACGTCTTGTGGCACTCGGAAACCGCCAGAAGGAGGGTACCGACTACACCAAAACGTTCGCCCCGGTCGCTAAGTTAACAACGGTACGATATCTCCTAAGTGTTGCTGCTGCAAAGGATTGGGAAGTGCACCAAATGGATGTGCACAACGCTTTCCTTCACGGAGATCTAACAGAGGAAGTTTACATGAAACTACCACCCGGGTTTCAGGCCTTTGATTCGACCAAGGTATGCCGTCTCCGGAAATCTTTGTATGGTTTGCGACAGGCGCCAAGATGTTGGTTTTCAAAGCTCTCTACAGTACTGAAACAATTTGGGTTTAAACAGAGTTATCAGGACTACTCACTCTTTACCTACATCCAAGGTACAACGATACTGCACATCTTGGTCTATGTCGATGATTTTATTGTGGCAGGAAACGACTTGAACACAATTCAGACTTTTAAAGACAATATGAATCAGTGTTTCCACATGAAAGATCTCGGCCGACTAAAGTATTTTTTGGGCATAGAAGTCTCGCGTGGACCTGACGGTATTTGCTTATCTCAACGCAAATACGCGCTTGACATCATCGCTGAAGCCGGCCTCCTCGGGGCCAAACCATCTGCTGTACCGGTAGAACTCAACCACAAGCTCGGGTCGGTGGACAGCCCAAAGCTCCACAATCCAGCTAAATACAGGCGACTCGTCGGCCGACTTATCTACCTATCAATTACACGGCCGGACATAAGCTATATAGTGCATATCTTGTCCCAATTTATGCAGGACCCCCTTCTCGCTCATTGGGAAGCTGCTTTGCGAGTAGTAAGGTATCTCAAAGGGTCGCCGGCTCAAGGTGTTCTCCTCCGCTCAGACAGTAACCTTCACGTCACCGCATATTGCGATTCGGATTGGGCTGCTTGCCCGCGAACTCGTCGATCATTAAGTGCGTTCATTGTTTACTTAGGTGATTCGCCTATCTCTTGGAAAACCAAGAAGCAGGACACTGTCTCATGCTCGTCTGCTGAAGCCGAGTATCGCTCCATGGCATACACACTCCGTGAGCTGAAATGGCTCAAGGAACTGCTACACACGTTCGGCTACAAGCATTCTCAACCTATGACTCTATTCTGCGACAGTCAAGCCGCACTACACATCGCAGCCAATCCTGTTTTCCATGAAAGGACAAAACATATCGAAGCTGACTGTCACCAAGTAAGAGACGCTGTTCAAGATAGGTTGATCACGACCCATCATATCAACACCACGGAACAAGTTGCCGACATCTTTACTAAGGCATTGCCATCTCCGACGTTCACTCGATTACTGTCCAAGTTAGGTGTCCGTGACTACGTACCACCAACTTGAGGGGGGGGTATCACGATATCTATGATATTAATGTGTGAATATTGTGTATGTGTATATTTGGAAACTCAGTCTTGTATATACTGCAAACGATGGCATCAATATCAATCAAGCTTTTCCCAAATATTTCACATCCAAAGAGTCCAACTTATGTGAGTATATCTGATGCATACTTCCTCTGTGTCCGGAATATTCCTAATGGTCCTCCGGCGATTTCAATGTCGACAAAATATTTAAGCTTCCCCATATCTTTTATCTTACTCAAGCACTTCTTAAACTTGTTCATCGAAAACAAGTCATTTCCTGCAATTATTCAAAGCTCTCATACCATGTTAATTAACTTAGAGAGAAAGCAATGAAGAAAAAAATTTAAATCATATTATTCACATACAATACTATCAGTAGCGGAGGTAGACTTAATTTTTATGGGGGCAATGTTGAATTTTTTTAAGAAAATTAGGGGCAGAATTACAAAAACTAATGAAACATTATTAAAATTACATGAAATTCTTATGAAAACTTCAAATATCATTGGGGGCATATGCCCCCTGCTACATAACGTAGCTCCACCAATGAATACTATTATTATATACACAACCTATCTTTTCAATTAATTTAAAAACACGAATTAAACAATCGGCACAAGACAATTACAAAAGAACGACGAACACTGATAAAATCCGGCCGATATCAGTCAAAACCAGATGGCTATCACTACTATAAGCTAAGAAAAAAGCGAAATCCGATGAGTGAGGTGGAAAGTAGACTGAGGCGCAAAGCCTCTTCTCCGTCGGACCGAGCAATCGCTCGCCACCGCCGCTAGGTCAGAGCTCTTGTTATTCGGTTGGTCCGAAACCTGTTTCTCGAACCGCTAACTTCGCCGCAAGAGGAAGACCATGTTCCCGGAGTGTCCCACGTCCACTTAAATCAACTGCCATTGAAGCAGTCGACCTCACCCACATCTTCCGCCGCTTCCGCCGCAATCTCGCTCACCTCTAGCTCGCCCACAGCCGTGCACACTGACGAAATCTGCTCATGATCCGATGCCGCCACAGTGAAGGACGACCATCCGGAGAACCGACATCTCCTTATGCATCTTCGCCATGACATTGGCTTCCGTTAAGAGAAGATGCGTAACCCACCCGACCGACAAACAAAAAATCGCCTCTCGAGGTTCCGAGGACGAAGGCACCGTGAAAAACGAAAAGATCTATCCAATGTCCTCTGATGGAGTCTTCTTCTGCAGCCTCACGCCGCCAATCTTCAAAGCTGTGGAATTTTCGCCGCAATTTCGTCTTCGGAGTACCATCCGCCGCATCTCGGAGAAGAATGGTAAGCTTTAGATGTCGCCACCGTCTCTCTTGTCCATCACTAAAGCCAGTTAATTATTAACACTTGGGAGGCTTCTTTAACCGTCGACGAAATCCACCACCGTCGAAAAGACCTTTTTCGTTGCGATTCAAACGCGGGGAAAAAACCCTTAATATACACAACTTTTTAAACCTTAACGACATCTAAAACAAGAGATTCATCCTAATCCTCGATATTCAAATATATTCTTATATTAACTTGTGTATATCTCTAACCTATTTTAACATATTTTAATAAGAAATGGGGATACAAATAAGAGAAAGTCGTTGAGTAGACTTGACGATAATGATCCAGGAGGATGCGTGAGCTAATAATACAATTAAATATTTTTTTTTTGTCAACAAATATTTTTTTAGCAGCTGGTTCTTGGACTATCAAATTATTATTTTAATTAAATTATGATGCGTGCATGGTAGATCGGTAATACCACGTGACTCATATGATCATATCCCATGCGGTGCTATGCAATAATTCTGTATGTCGAGACGAATCTTTGATCGCTCCACATTACAGCTTGATTTTTACATTTTTCACGTGCTATTTTTGCGTACACGATACATTAAGGAGGATAAGTTCGTTATATATTAGTCCAATTCTATTAATATCATATGAATCCGATATTAATGCCTCAAATCATTCCAAATGTAGACCATAATGCACATGCGACATAAAGACTCCAGCTGTTATAACGCTCCCGGAAAGTTATTGATATCTTTCTGATCAATTGTTATATTTTAATACGTTGATGGATAAAAACCCAAGACTACTCGTCTTGACTCTCTCTCTTATTTTCTTTATTTCTTTCTAGAAACTTTACAAGCGATTTACGACCCTTTTTCGACCACCGATGCGGGTTTTCCGCCGTGCCGATGGTTCAGTTATACTATACTTTTTGTTTTTTTCCGCTGTGGTTAGTCCGCCAATAAAGCTTCCGACGTTTTGCCGGACTCGACTCTTCCGATTATATGCCGGATTTTAGTTTCGGCTTCTTTGCCGATCTCTCTCACCAAGCTCTGCACCAATATGTCTTATACACTTTTAATTGGCGCTTAGTTTGGTACTCTGATTCATGTTCGGAATCGTATCGGTCTGAATCCCGGCGTAGCGATGTCTCGTCAAGACCCAACGAACAAGTTCTCTCTCCACACTTCCTTACCGTGCGCTTTCGACCGGTTGATTCTATGCACGCTCGAGTTGAACGGGTCCGGTGGCTCTTCAATCTCATGCGACGAATCTGGTTTTGGATTTTGCAGATATGAGGCGCGTTTTTGCGGTGGATGTAGTGTATATTGGAATAACTCTTATCCGTGTTGCGGTGTTCTTGCGACGGTTTGAGGATTCAATATCGGCAGGTTATACAAATGAAGCGACTGAAGCATTCTTGTGACCAAACTTGCTTGTTGTCGATCTGCATGCGGATTTCCTTCGTAGCATGACACGTGGCTTACCAGATGACATATCG
Source organism: Orychophragmus violaceus (assembly GCA_030180135.1). Taxonomy (NCBI): domain Eukaryota; kingdom Viridiplantae; phylum Streptophyta; class Magnoliopsida; order Brassicales; family Brassicaceae; genus Orychophragmus; species Orychophragmus violaceus. The sequence continues at coordinate 106,398,053 of CM058232.1, forward strand.
TTTTTGCGTTTATCCACAAATGGCTAGTCGGTTCACTTCTGGGCCATGATAGCCCATTAGCTTTGTACCCATTTACATACTTCTCCCGGTATTTCCTGTTTATGTGTAATTTCCCAATGTGCCTTATAATAAAATATGAGTTGCCGACCAAAAAAACGTTGATGGATATAATAGTGTTGTAAGTTCATCCGATTCATCAAAGTTTTTGATTCTCAACTCGGTATATCCTAAGATAGAAAGAGTTTTAGGGTTTCTTGAGGGATTCTTAAAAAAGGATTTCGAACTCGGTTTGATAAAGCAAGAATTAGGGTTTTGCAAGGTTTCCGGGAAGAAAACAAAGCGGTTGAAAGAGATGTTTTAGGTCGTCGGAAAGTGCTTTGCTTAAATCGGTTTATAGCTAAAAACTCTCAGAAAACTGTATTGAAAATTGAGTACTTTAATTCAATGAATTTGATGCCTTTAAATAGGCTATATAAGTCGGCTAAACTAAACAGGAAAACCTTGAATAATATCGTAATCTTTCCTAATATCTCGACATGAGTATCTTCAAACGTATCTTCTTGCTTGGCGTGACACTCACGCGCGCCGCTTTCCTTTTTGCCTTTATCTTCCGTGATGACCTAATTTTACTTTGTTTGCTGGGCCGAACCGAGATGAAGCTTGATCCCGGGATAAGGCTGAACTCGGCTCTTTCCTTATTGGGCCGGCCTAAATTCTTGAATGGGCCTATTTGGGAAATGTGCTAATCTTGACTCCAACCATAAGCCCTCCCCCCAGTGCGGCGATTCGAATTAGATCGGCGGTACGAGGAGAATACCAATTGGTTTAGGAAGTGATTTAGGTTGGCTGATTTTTCCATTGTGATTCTGGTTTAATCAAACTGAATTTGATCAAATTGTTGGTACGAACCGTATCGAATTGTAACTGAACTGATTCATAGGTGCGAGAAAGGAAGCGTCGCCTATGTAATCATGACTTCTCAAACACGACGCCCATTTCTTCTATAAATTCCCCGATTCCACTCTCACTTCTTCATTTCTGCTCTAGCGAAGAGAAGAGGTATTCTTCTCTTCCTCTCGACCGGTTTTTCTTTTCCGACTAACCTTCCGTCGTTGATCAGCCGTAGTGTTTTAGGATTCTAGATTAAATCCCTTTGTTCTTCTTAGTTCTTCCTTTGTTCCTTGTCAAATCATGTCTTTGATCCGTTGCTCGGGAATAAGGATAAAGAAGTTGTTTCTGTATCTTCCGGAGATCATCCGCCAAATCGGCGCGGCGTTTCTACCGATTCGTCTTCTTGCAACACTTCCTCAGATTTAATGAGCCATCCCGGCTATCATGCACTCAAAGAGCTTGAACGTCGTCGTGAATCATCTCGGCTGGCCGATACTGCAGGAAGTTCGGGCCGCAACGAGTTTGTGATTCCTCAACTAAGGGATTCTGATTCTGACAAGCCAGGAGAGGGCGAGGATGGGGCCGAGGAAGATGAGCACGAGAAGAGTGACAGTTAAATAGATTTTCATGAAGGAAACGATGGGTCCGCGATCCCTTCTGAGAGGATGCCGACATCCCCAACCGAGATGTTTTCCAATGTTTTTCCAACCCGGTCTACTGAGGCCACGGTGACTTCTACATTGGCTGGTTGCGGAGCTGATCCGAAGATCAAATTCATTATTCCCAGCCCGAGGGATCGTCCTTGGACTCCACCTCCTGGTTATGTTTGCTTATATGAGTCCTACTTTCTCAACGCGGACACATCAGGTTGCCGACTTTGGCATCCCCTTCCTCACCTGCTTGTTTCCTATTGTGCCCGGCATGAGATCGCGATTTCTCAGCTTCGGCATCCGCGGTTCGCAACATGGTGGGGATCCTTGTCTTAGGCGCCGAGTGCGACATTACCATTAATGTCAGGATATTCGAGGAGATGACCTCCATCAGTTAAATAACGAGGACTAGCCTGGGATGTTATGTTATTAAGATGAGGGCGGATCAGGGAGTTATTTTGGGAGCGCGGAGCAAAGTTCGCATCAAGCAAAGATATTATTTCTACGCCGAGATAACACCATTGGTTATCCCTGAGCGGCATAGGAAACTTAGATCGTCGTGGAACACTAACTTTGGTAGATGTCGTTCCGAATTTGTTAATCCGTCCAGCCGATTTAAAAAGGAAGAAGATGGGCAAGCCGAAGAGGATAACAGTCGACTACTCGTAGAGGCTCAGTCCGAACACTTCGACCTTGGATGATCCTACTAAGGATCCCGAAATAGTTTGGCTTCACCAGGAGACGGCGATGAGCCGTTAGCCGCACAAATCTATAAGACTATCGATCCTCCTCGGGATAATGCGGCGGTTGAATCAAACACGCTGATTTCCTCGGAGAGGGCTTTGCCTAAGACAACGCCGAGGAAGAGAGCGGCTGAGGATAGATCAGACAGAGAAGACCCGGCTAAGAAGACGGCTGTGGATAATTCCTCCAAGGCCAAGCTTGGGGATTCGTGGAGACGGTTTACCGTAGAGAGTAGTGATATCCCCATTCTCGACTCCGATGAGAAAAAGCATTTCGTTTTTCGTAAAGAGATCATCACGGTTCTTCCTCGTGTCTCAAAAAAAGACGTGGGAAGTCGGCCCTCAATTCATCATTTTGCCTACAAGTATGAGAGCGAAATTCCTTTCATTCAGAACACACAGACCTGCTTCGACTTGCTAACCTGTCTTAGGGGAAATGAGGCGGACTGGCCGTCTCTGAAGGAGCTTCCTCACTCTGAAGCGATCCTTGATCTGAAATAGGCTGAAGCGGTGGTAAGACTCCTCTTTCTGTCCATGACTTATTTTCAAATTAATTAGCTGACAGTTTTATTTTTAGATAATTGCAGCGTCGAACCGAGTTGACCTTGAAAGTGTGTGGGGTGCGAAGAAGCTCACTGACGCAGTGAAGAGAAGAGAAGCTCATATATAAGGACTCGCTGGAGGCGAGTAACCTCGAGCTTAAAAACAAGTTCCATGCGGCCGAGGAGAGGATTCGCAAGGCCGAGGCGAAGGTGAAGGCTGAATTCTCCAGGTACCAGTCCGAAGGGAGACGGCATAAGAAGCTCTGTGAAGATCTGGTCATGAAGGAGAGGAATCACATCGAAGTCGAGATGTGGGCGAAGGCTCAGTTCTATTTCGATCTTTTCAACCGATTTGTCAATGCACAGGAGGCGGCCACGGTTAAGCATGTTGAGAAAGGTCAGATCAGCGGCGTTGAAAACTGCTTGATCAAGCTGAGTGCAGAAGGGGTACCGATTCCTCAATCGGTGTATCAGCTTGTGGCTGACGAGTTGAAGGTCAATTCTTAGATTGATACAATGAACGTTTTAGAGAAAGAGGATTTGAAGTACGACCTTTTTCAAACTCGTCATCCCTTTCTGGGCTCTCTCCATTGAGATTCTCCGATTCCTACTCAGCGAATATCAATGAGTTCGGGACGAGGTAATTCCTCGAACTCTTCCTGGCGATCTTCAAGATCAAGTCGGCGCACTTCAAGAGCGAGATGCGAGCGCTAAGGATGGAGATCCTGAGAAGGTTGTGGATCAGGTCGAGATGGAGGAAGCGGCGGAGGCCGGAACTTGAAGTTGTGTAAACCCTAGCTTTTTTGTTTAAATATTTTTAGAACTTTATTTAGTTGGTTATGTAAGATGCTTTCTCCTTGTTTGAAGGAGGTATTTTTTTGTTTAATCGGAAGTGAATTATCTTTTCCTTTTGAATGTTATCGTGGAATAGTCTTTTCCAAAATTAAATTATTTGGGCCGTTCTTTGTTGTCCTTTGATCCGTTTGTACGGATCGCGGAAAACAGCGATTAAAATGTAAATCGACGTAAAAATGAACAGCTTTTATTTCAAGGCTTACGTTCAACCTGATCTATATGCAAGGCTTATACGTGCTCGGCTTTGTCGTTCTAAGGACGAGACGAATATGGAAGGCTTTAGTGTTTGGCTTATTTGTTATCGCCTATCTCAGAGAACATACGGGTAGGTGCCCGGTTCTTCAGTGCGAGATGGATCTCAGCTTTTACTCACCGCGATATGCTTCTCAGCGTGCAAGGAAGACCACACTCCTGGCCAGGAAGCGTGATGCTAATAGTGCGAGTGTTATTGGGTGCTCGGCTTACAGTTGAGGCGTGTGTTGCTCAACTTTTGCGAACTAAGGAGCTCGGTTTTGACGGTCTAGCTTGGCGTTAGTCTAGGATGGATAAATTCTTTAACTCGATGTGAGCATAACTCGGCATGAGCTAACGAAGAGTAACTTGGTATAAATCAAAAGAAGGGAATTTTGACTCGGCATGAGTCGAAAGAGAGTAGTACTCGGCATAAGTTAAAAGAGAACATAACTCGGCATAAGTCAAAAGAGAAAATATGAACTCGGCATAAGTTAAAGAGAAGATATTAACTCGGCAAGAGTAAGAGAGAAGATATTAACTCGGCATAAGTTAACAGAAAGATTTTGATTTTATCAAAAATTTAAAACGAACATAACTCGACATAAGTTGTCGGAAGAATTTTTTATTAAGCTTGTGATTGTGCCGGTGAAGGCTGCCTACGTATCTTTTGGAAAAGAATCAAGTCACTTGTAGTTCATTACACTGGTTTTTTTATTTGCGCAGAGATGTCATGCTGAGGTGGTGTAGCTGCCTAGAAGTACTCCTTTAGGCTTGAGGAATTCTACGAATGCGACAAAGCTTTGCCCTTCATTGATTCGAGCTTGTAAACTCTGGATTTGACGACCTTTGTGATCTTGTAAGGTCCTTCCCATCGTGCGCCAAGTTTACCTGCTCTCCATTCCTTGATATTTTCATACACTTTGCGAAGCACATAATCACCGAGTTTAAAGTGACGTTCGTGTACATTTTTACTGTAGTACCGAGTAGCGAGTTGTTGGTAATTCTGGATGCGTAGTAAAGCCCGATCTCGTTCTTCCTCGATCATGTCGGGGGCATGCAGCAACATTTTCTCATTATGATGCTCAGCTCTGCTTCAATGATCTTTATGGAAAGGATAGTGTAAAGGCAATTGACATGCAAGAGTCAACCATGTCTATTATGAAGAGGTTATTTGATGAATATAGCAGTAAGTGCAACACTTTAGTGAACAGAACAACAAGTAGATCATCTTCTCAGTCACATGGGCATGGGTCTGAATCATCCTCTTCTTCTCAATCTCAGCCTGTTGCTCCTCAACACTCAGGTAGACTAGATTTTTCTACAAGATTGGGTGTTAGAAGAAAAATGGATGCAAAATACAAAGAGTTGGAGCAAGAAACATGAATTCAAGAAACAACAACTGAGCTAGAGTTCTATTTGGCAGAGAATATGGAGAATCCACATATTTTCGCAGGCACCAAGTATGATGTGGTCTCTTGGTGGAAGGTAAACAACTTGAAATTTCCCATTCTCTCAGAATTATCTAAGGATGTGTTAGGTATCCAATTTAGTAGTGTTGCTTCTGAGTCTGCTGATATGCTCAGAGTTTTAATCCCTAGAGCTACACTACAAGTGCACAGACGTGAACTAGTAGTATATAGGGTATCAAATCCACAGAGACTCAAGACTCTTGCGATAGATTATATAACATCGAATTAAGCTAGGTAAGCAGTAGTGAAAGCAATAAATCAAATTATAAAGTAAAGTAAACGGTTTGTAATAAATCAAGCAAAGCGTCAAGTCAAGGGAGTTCTCAGAAAATCATGAACACATGCTAATCAATCAATCGAAATCTAATTAAGAACTGTTTTAGAACTAGAATCACAGAAGCATAAGAAACCAACTTTCGTTGCGAGTATTATCTATGTCTAGCAACCTAGCAAAACAACTTTCGTTGCGATTTCCGGAGATCCTAAACATGCACTAATCTCAGGTTCTTTCGTTCACAATTCTCCTAAGCCAAATTTTTTTGCGAATAATCAAATTGCTCATCTAGTTTCTTTCTAGTTAATTAATCAATTTTCATTGCAGAAATCAACCTAACATCAATAATCTAAGTGGCCACTTCAGATCAAGCATTAAAAACAACCCCTAGATGAAGAACTAGAAAGTATGAATCCCTACAGGTTGATCAACCTATAATTCCATGAAATCCTTTGTGATAATCCCTAAACCTAACAGGTAAACTACTCAGACATGACATTCATAACAATAGACATGATGAATAGAAAAAAATATCATAAAAAGGAATAAGAAACAGGGGCTCGAAATCTCTTCTCTCTCGAGTACAAGACCAGCCCCAACTCTCTCAATCTTTGATAAATTAAAGCGTAGCCTAAAAAATGGCTTAAAACCCCTAATATAATGATCTAAACTTGTATAGGACTTCTTTGTAATTATGAGAAACTTCTGGGCCAAACTGCAATTTCCAAGATCTTCATTAAACTCAGCGAGAATTTCCTGACTCGCATTTGTGTCGATCGATGACACAAGTGTGTCGATCGATGACACAAGTGTGTCGATCGACACAAACGTCTGATATCGAGAGTGACTTCTTCTTCTCGCACAAATGCTTCAAATAGCTCCAGAATGCGCCATAACGTCCAAATCCGCTCCAAACGTACCTAGACCTGTAAACACACATAAAAAGACTCCAAAAGACTCTAAAAGACTCGATAACAAAAACATATACCATGGTTGAAAGTCCTAAAAACCATGATATATCATCTGCATTCAGCAAAAGTGATCGTATATTGAACCCTTATAGAAGTTGTATGACACACTATACTATTGAAGTTTTGATGTGTCTTGAGTAATGGCTGAAAGTTGAGATAAAGATGGACAGCTGAGGATCAATAACCATTGAAAAATTGCTTGAGGACATTGAAGAACAAGATGGGCTTCAGAGAGGTACTTCTAATTTCTAATCAACTCTGAGTTTTTATTAATTAGTTTGCCTAGTAAAACCACTTTTTAATCGTGTGTGTGATTGCAGAATTTGGAGAAATCAATTTAGAGGAAAATGAAGAAGGCACACAAATGACACAATGAAGTTTAATGGTAACAGACATGTAACTTAACTACTTTGAACATCTCTTCACAGTTTGTCACGTTCAAGTTATAATCATATCTCCTTTTATATTTGATGCAGATTGAAGTGAATCAAGTGGAAACGTGGGATCATCAAGTTGAATTCTTATCATGACTAATCGAATTTGGACTTTGTAACTCTGTTATGTTTGTTTATCGAATCAAGTGGGACATTATGCTTTTCATTTTGGTTTAGGAACTTGAACTTTATGGTTTCATTAGACTTTGGTATTGTTTTGAAGTTTGAACTATTTCGGGTATTGTATGCTTATTTCAGGTAATGTTTGTTTATTTCGGGTACTTACAGTCATTTCGGGTCTAAAAATATCTTGAACCGGTATGTAACCGAAATGTTTTTGGGTATTTCCGGATTTTTTGATAAAAAACCGAACCGAACCGGAACCGATAAAAACCGAACCGAAATCGGAACCGAAATTTCTAAAGTACTCATTAGGTATTAAATCTTAGGAACCGAAAAAAACCAAAACCGATAAATTCAGACCGAAACCGAACCGAATACCCAAAAACCAAGCCTAGTTCTGCTCATATGTAACGTCACGTCTCTGCTTGTAGATTCGGTTCCAAAGACCCTCCACAGTGTCATCATGACATTTTAAGCTTCTTCTGACCTTGGTTCTCAATCAGGAACCTTAAAATTGAATTCTCAGGTTCAAGATCGAGGAGATAACATGTAGGACGACACGTGTTTGCCGATCGTAGCACCATAACTAGTTTAGCATTATCACTACATATATAACGACTTACTCAGTGATAGACCTACTTAAAGAGAAGGAGGTTCACATGACACCCCTTAATTTTGATAGAAATTAAAATATGAGTAAAAATCATAAAGACTTGGCAGCAATTTTGGTTGAAGTCATATATTGAACCCCCAAAAATCAGAGTTAGACACTTCTCTTAACCCATCTAACTTTTTGTCTTGGGTCTGCCACTGGACTTACTCATCCGACATTTCAGAAAACTATGTGATAACATCCGCCACAAGCTATAACGAACATGTGAACTAGTAGATATCGCTTGGCCGAACTACAAATCTCCAAAACAAATAAAAAGATATTGGGAAAAATGCCATAAAATACCCGAACTTTGAAAATTTGGCCATAAAATACCTCAACTACAAACTCACCGAAAAATACATGAATTATTTATTGACTTTCAATTAATACTTGAACTTTCGGTTGACCAAGCCAAAAAAACACGCCGTTATCTTGTCTAAAAAATCGTTAGAAATTGCCGTTAAGACGAGACAAAACGACATCGTTTTGAATAATCCTAAAAATCAAAACCGTAGAGCCCTAGACTCGAACTTGGGTATGGGGAACAATGGGGAGGAGTATGTAACCACTGAGACAATGACATTTAATCATTATATCTTCAAAACAATAATACTTATCTTAAATTTAATCGTTTATTAAATTTAAATTTATTAAATTTATTAAATGTTTTGTTAAATTTTAAAATGTTAATTAAATTTATTGAAACGTTTTTATTATATACATTTAGTAATTTAAGAAATATTTTTATTTTCATAAATTTAATAAATTTAAAACATTCATTAAATTTATATTTATTAAAATTAATTAATATTAAAATTAATTAATATTAATTTTATAAATGTATTAAATTTACGTTTAGTAAATTTGATTAATATTATTAAATTTATAAATGTAAATTTGAATTTAATATTAATTAATTTTAATAAATATAAATTTAATGAATGTTTTAAATTTATTAAATTTATGAAAATAAAAATATTTCTTAAATTACTAGATGTATATAATAAAAACGTTTCAATAAATTTAATTAACATTTTAAAATTTAACAAAACATTTAATAAATTTAATAAATTTAAATTTAATAAACGATTAAATTTAAGATAAGTATTATTGTTTTGAAGATATAACGATTAAATGTCATTGTCTCAGTGGTTACATACCCCTCCCCATTGTTCTCCATACCCAAGTTCGAGCCCAGGGCTCTACGGTTTTGATTTTCAGGATTATTCAAAACGACGTCGTTTTGTTCACTTGAGCTTGATCAAATCTTTGGACAAAACGACGTCGTTTCGTCTTAACGGCAATTTCTAACGATTTTTCTAGACAAGATAACGGCGTGTTTTTTTGGCTTGGTCAACCGAAAGTTCAAGTAATAATTGAAAGTCAATAAATAATTCATGTATTTTTCGGTGAGTTTGTAGTTGAGGTATTTTATGGCCAAATTTTCAAAGTTCGGGTATTTTATGGCATTTTTCCCAAAAGATATTATACATACAAGAGATCATGCATTAAAAAATAACTTTCACTTCTAAAGAGAAAAAGAGCTTAAAGAGATATATTTTTAGAAACTCTTAACTACGAGTTCAAGTGACTCTCTTGACTTTTGTCGTTCTCTTTTTGAAGTCTTGTTTGCAGTTTTGTAGTCTATTTTCTCAATTACTATACATATATTTTCCGACCTAGTTATTTTTGAACTACTACGTTATTAGATAAAAGATTTTTGAATATTTCATTACCACGTTACTCGCTTTACTCTGAACGATATCTTAAACATCTTTGTAAAGGTATCCTTCAACAATTTTTCAGATTTCTTCTGCTACTACGGTAAGGGCAATTCTAGTTCCACAAAAAAAAGTCAAAACACTAACGACGACAACCGAGGTCAAGCTACTTAACGACGCAGTTTTTAGTCTCAACCCCCTTTGAAGTATGGGCCTTTAAAATGGGCCTTATAAATTTTATCTTAGAAATGGGATTCATATGAAGCCCAAAAAGTGACTCGAATCCAATTCACTCTCTCTACGAAACGGTTAAGATTGTTTTTTATTTGGTCAAAGGTTTTTTTTTTTTTTTTTGTCGTCTGAGGCTTTCATTAGGCACAAAAGGCCAAAGTCAACATGGGCTATTACAAATTCGGTCCAAACAGATATTAAAATGAACCCAACCCCAAGCCCAATATACAAGATAAGGATGGAGAAAGACACGTGTGCGCAAAAGAACAGCGCCGGCATGCAACCACCGCTCAGGCGAATCGGAAGACCGCCGGGAAAACACGACGACGCTATCAATCTGTTGCTGAAGTAACCCACGTTGCCGATCAACCATTCCAAAGAAGACACCGCCGGAGAAACCTGCAAAGGAAAGAAAACAGCTTCAGCCATCGAGCCGGAAGATCCATGCCAAAGAGGCTCCATCGCCGGCCAACAACAAAACGGTTGGCCATTAGACTCCCAAGCCATAAGCGGGATTTAGCGACAAAGATATTATTCCGAGTTCATGAAGCCACCGAGAAGGAAGGAGAAGAAGATCAGGCGCCGCGACAGGAAGAGAGCCGGGAAGGAGATCGGGAAATTCCGATATTAATCGGAAAAGAGCTCAGATGGGAGCTAATCGGTGAGCGAGGCCGAAACCTTATTCAATCAAAAGAAATCCGATCGATCAGCCATAAAACAACACATACACCGGAGAGGACGAGTCACGATCAGGAAGAAAACAAACGGAGAAAAAAGATTTCTTGCTCGATAAGATGAAGAGATGAGAATAGGAGAGAAATCAGAAAAAAAAACTCCAAGATCCGAGCATGATCCACCCTTCTGAAAGATCAAAATCGGCGAAGAAGGGGAGAAGATGCTCGGAGAGAGTTTTCTCTCACTAACAGAAGAGAGAGAAACTTTTTTATTTTATTTTTTATTTTTTTATTTGGTCAAAGGTTGAGGATTACATACGCAACCTGGTGATATTTTCCTTTAAAATGTACACGTGTACGCATAGCAATTAAATTTAAAACGTAAAAAGACGATCCCTCGTCTCTCTCTGAATATCCCTCGCTGTACCGACTAACAGCTGACTGATTCCATCTTTCAAATGAGTAGCGACGGAGGATCTCGTCGCATCAGGTGGCTGCTAGGTTTTGGTTTCTTCGTTCAAGGATTTAGAGGTTTCCCGTGGCTGGGAGCCAATTTCTTCCTCACAGATGAGCTCCGTGTCAATCCTTCAGTGTTGCAACTTCTCCAGAACTCTGCCAATCTTCCAATGGTTGCTAAACCTATCTACGGCATAGTTTCCGACGCCGTCTACTTCTTTGGCCAGCATCGAATCCCTTACATCGCATTTGGAGGTATGCATACTATACCACCCGATCACAATTATCATTCAAGTGTTGCATTCTGTAAATTGATGAAAATGGTTTCCGTTAGATTCATTATTTGACGTCCTTTGATTTGAAATTGTGATTTAGAAGATCAACAGCTGACCTATAGAGTTGATTGAGATATGATTGAGGGAATATGGTTTCTTTAGATTCATCCTTTGATCTTTTGATTTTGAATTGTGAATTAGAAGATCAATAGCCGACCTAGCGAGTTGATTGAGATATGATTCAGGTAAAATTGTTTCTCTTAGGTTAATGTATTCTTATGTTAATGCAACTCCCTGATTTGGAATTGTGATTCAGAGCTGAATGAAGCATGATTGAGAGAATGAGCATTCTGGATTCTGTAGATTGTTTGACGTGCTTTGATTTGGAATAGTGAATCAAGAGTTGGTTGAGTGACTTGAGTCTTCTCCTAGTGATTTTCGTAGTCTTTGTTCTTATGTCTCTGTGAAACTTGCTTAACTCTCACTATTATATTTCTATTGCAGCCTTGCTACAAGCAATCTCATGGCTTGCTATAGCGTTCTTGTCAAGATCAAATGTGTCAATATCAGCTTTGTCACTCTATCTTCTCCTTAGTAATCTCGGTGCTTCATTAGTAGAAGTAGCAAATGATGCTATTGTTGCTGAAGCCGGAAAGCAAAAGAACCCTTCTTCATCATCCGGTGAGCTACCTTCGTTTGTTTGGATGGCTGGTTCTATTGGTGGAATTCTTGGAAACCTTTTAGGTGGTATTGCTATCAAAACATTTTCAGCTCAGTCAACATTCCTCGTGTTTGGCCTTCTGGCTCTCATTCAGTTCATTGTAACTATAAACATCAAAGAAAAGTCTCTTAATCTTCCGGAAAATCCATCACCCGCTGGTATCAGAAACCATATCTCCGACCTTTCACGTGTCTTAAGGAAGCCAGAGATTTCATATTCCATAGCATGGATCGCGTTATCAACCGCTCTAGTTCCTGTCCTAACAGGGACAATGTTCTTTTACCAAACAAAGGTTTTGAAAATCGACGCATCACTTGTAGGAATCTCCAAGGTGTTTGGTCAAATCGCAATGCTCTTATGGGGTGTTGCCTACAACCGTTGGCTCAAATCTATCCCGCCAAGGAAACTGATCACATCCATTCAAGTAACAATAGCTGTTTTTGTGGTATCCGATCTCTTGTTTGTGAAAGGCGTGTACCGGAATCTTGGAGTGCCGGACTCTGTATATGTACTCTTCTTTTCTGGAATCTTGGAAGCTCTATTTTATTTCAAGAACCTGCCATTCACTGTCTTGATGACTCGGCTATGTCCTCCTGGATGTGAAGGGTCTCTCATGGCGTTTGTTATGTCAGCCATTGCACTTGCTTTTATAGTTAGTGGGTATCTTGGAATCGTTCTCGCATCATTTGTCGGTGTAACGGTGGATGATTTCTCGGGGTTTAGTAGTGGACTCGCTGTAGAAGCGATCTGTGTCGGGATTCCGCTGGTCTTAACCTCGTGGATATACGATGAAACGGAAACAAAGGAGAAAAGTAAAAAGAAAGAATGACTTATTTGTATGTATCTCTGTGACATTCTTGTGGTTTCTTTGTGACAAGATCGAACAGTGGACTGTGAAGCCTTTTGTGACTATTTTCAGTGATTAGTGATATTAATACTGGTTCTATGTTCGGTTCAACTGAAGAAAAAATAGTGTGTACCTATTTTTAGTACCAGAGAAACCCAAAAATCCACAAAATCTGAACCGAACCAAAACCGTCTGCTCACCGCTCTGAAAACAACGATATACTGATCATAGTTGCCCACTGTCCAGGGAATTTGACCTGAACCGAACTCGCCAAACCGAAATCTGGTAGTTATAAAAAATCGGTTTATGATTTGGTTTGACAATCGGTTAGTTCAGATTTTTTGAGAAAATTGATAATCAGATCAAACCAAACAGAACCATATACAAATTTTCAATCGAATTAACCGAAATAATCTAAGTAACCGAAATTATCTGAACTTTTGATCAAAATTCTAATCGAAAACCGAAAATTTATGTTCAATTCAATAGAATTTTAAAAAACCAAACTATCTGAACCGAACCAATTTTTTCATCTGAACTACAAACCGTAGTTGCAGTCCTAGATCACAGTATTACACAAACATGTTTGCAAATTTGTCATCTGGGAAGGAAAATGGAGCCGTAGCTCACAGATGTGTTTCAGACCGTGTGTTTCGCGTGTCATATGAAACTGTATACAATCTTATCTCAGTTGTCCCTGTCACGCCAAGTTATTTACTTAGTCTCAAAGACAACGCGTGTCTAGATTTTTCTATTCAGAGGACGAAACAGAGAAAACACAAACTTTGTCAATAATGGAGCTTCGTTTCTCGATCGAGTCCAAAAACCCAAAGAGATTTAAAGAGAAGAAAAATGATATCTTTCTCTGTGAAGTAAATTCTCCACTCAAATTATTTTCTGGGAAAGATTCAACTTTTCGAACAAGGTATTGTATTCTTTAATTGGCTACACCCTGTTAATCCGCGGAATCGAATCGTCGTGGGTTTACTCCAATTTGCTCCGTTTCTTTCCTCCTTTTAAAAAGCTGTTTAAGTGTGCGGCCAAAAATAGTTTGACATTTGATTCTGATTCGTTTGGGGTCATACACGTTTTTTAATCAGTTCACGTTCTCTCCTCAACTATATATATGCAGGGTTGTTTGTTAAGTAGAAGAACATCGCAAGAAGACGCAGCAGACTAGCTTCTTCTCTTCCCTTGGTATGTTTTTTTTCATCTTCTTTTGTTCTTACAATCTATGTTTCTTGTTTTGTGTTTGGTCTCGATCCCAAAGTTGAAGTCTTTGTTAGTCTATTATAATGAGTCAGTCTGAAACTTGAAACCCAAATCATCATGAAGCAAATGTTACTCTTCACAAATTTGCTACCTTACTGGATATGTTCTGAAATTTTAAGCTCTTGGTTTTGTATTAGCTGCTTCATAATTTACACAAATCATTCATTGTTTGGTCTCTCTGATATTGTATCAATGTGGATGCAGGTAACTGTTGAATTCAACTCACTTGTTGCGTCAATCAGTGTTTGAGGTTTACATTTTGTTGATATCCTTGTCTTAACATGGGCTACTATAACAATGTAAGTGATCTTTCTTGATATAACACTTTGTTGATTGCTCCATCTCTGCTTGTTTTAATTGAAGCACGTTACTGTTGCAGGTCTTTGATGGATGCAATGACCAAACCGATATCGGTATGTTCATTACCGTAATCACAAAGGATTTAATATAGGATTAAACCTTGTTCTTGAGTTTTTTTAGTTTCTTAGTTTTAAAGTTGCAACTATTAAGTCTATTGCTTCTGTATATCAGGTGGGGTCATACGCAATGGAAGGGAAGTCATTCTCCAGGTAAGCTCATCTTCTTTTTATGCTTTTCGGATAGCACGGTTATCAACTGTTCAATTTTGGTTTGAACCTTAGAGAAACTGGATATCTATCTCAGGCTTATAACTGGGAATCTCATAAACATGATTGGTGGAAACACTTGGACGGAAAAGTTCCTAACATTGCAAAATCTGGCTTTACTTCTGTATGGTTGCCACCACCATCTCAGTCTCTTGCACCAGAAGGTTAGAAGAAAATTGATACTGAGACAGATGAGCTTTCAGTACATTACTAAATGGTTATTATTGTAAATGCAGGTTACCTTCCACAGGATCTTTATTCACTAAACTCAGCATATGGATCCGAGCATCTACTGAAATCATTACTTCGTAAGATGAAACAGTACAAAGTAAGAGCTATGGCTGATATAGTCATCAATCATCGTGTTGGGACGACAAGAGGACATGGTGGAATGTATAACCGTTATGATGGAATTTCATTACCGTGGGATGAACATGCTGTTACTTCATGTACTGGAGGACTGGTGAGTTGATGAATGATGATTACATGTTTGATATATCATATACTCTGATAGCTAAAGAAAAGTTTTCCACTAACAGGGCAACCGAAGCACTGGTGATAATTTCAATGGTGTTCCAAATGTTGATCACACTCAACATTTTGTTAGGAAAGATCTAATAGGATGGCTTCGTTGGTTGCGTAACACTGTAGGGTTTCAAGATTTCCGTTTTGACTTTGCTAAGGGGTAAGTTTCCGGTTAGCTGATTTGTTTTTGTTTTTTGATATTGGAGCTCCTAATCGGTGAATTTGAATGCAAATGGTGTAGGTATTCAGCAAAGTATGTGAAGGAATACATAGGAGCAGCGAAACCGTTGTTCTCAGTTGGAGAATATTGGGATTCTTGCAACTACAATGGTCATGGTCTAGACTATAATCAAGGTTTGAATTGTTTTAACAAGTGATTTCAGTCAAACAGCTCTGCTTTTGCTATTACATATTGTTGAAATTGTTACACTCTGTTGTATCTCTCTTTGTAGATAGCCATAGACAACGTATAATCAATTGGATCGATGCCACGGGACAGTGTTCAGCTGCATTTGACTTCACAACTAAAGGAATTCTGCAGGTATATACTTAGTTTCTTTCAGCACCTTATATATATGATTCATTATCAAATCTCAAATCATTTGATGATACTACAGGAAGCTGTAAAGGGTCAGTATTGGCGTTTACGTGATACCCAAGGTAAGCCACCGGGACTAATGGGATGGTGGCCTTCAAGATCTGTCACGTTCCTTGATAACCATGATACTGGCTCTACTCAGGCTCACTGGCCGTTCCCTTCACACCATATTATGGAGGTAAAGAAGCTCTCCAAACAAAATACAATCATTTACTTGCGTCACAAGATGAAAGAAAGATGTGTTTTGTGTCTTTGTAGGGTTACGCATATATACTTACTCATCCTGGCATCCCTAGTGTGTTCTACGATCACTTCTATGACTGGGGAAGCTCTACTCATGACCAGATTGTCAAACTGGTATTTTGTTCACTTCAATCTCTCCGGTTAATATTGGATCCACGACATGATGTTTTCAATCTGTTCTAAAACCGGTCATCTTTGTTGTTTCTTGTTATTCATTGACAGATTGATATTAGGAGGCGACAAGATATCCACAGTAGGTCAGAGGTTCGTGTCTTGGAGGCAAAGTCTAGCTTATACGCAGCTATTGTTGGTGAGAAACTGTGCATGAAGCTCGGAGATGCATCTTGGTGCCCTTCTGGAAGAGAGTGGACTCTAGCAACAAGTGGACATCGCTATGCCGTCTGGCACAAGTAATCTTTTTGTGTACCTCACTATCTTCAGACCTTCTTGCTGTTGAAGGTTCTGGCTATCCAAGTCCAGAGATATGTAATTCACCTCCTTCTATACCGGATTTAACTATGAATAATGTTCAGCACTTACGTCTTCATGACGTCATATTTTACAAGTTATGTATGTTTACTTCATTAAACATTTGGTCTTTTTTTTACATATTATAGAGAAATAAAATGGATGACTCGTGAGCACGAGTTTGTGCTTTTCTATGAAAAGTAAGTTGACTTGTGTTGTGTTCAAAAGCTAAGTATCCAGAATTTCAGATTGCAAGATATTGGAAGTGTTTGTTACTTTGTTTTTTGTTTTTAACGTCTAGAAGACTATTACATTAAGGATTTTCCGTTCAAATGAAATTATCTACCATTAACTTCTACAATTACGATGAACAATTCTACGAATATTGATTATATGGTTCAGTCTTCCCCTATAATATTCTAATCTACGACGAACGGTTTTACATTTTCACATGTACCACATCTATAATAGACAGTTTTTATGCACCACATGAAATCACGACAATTGGTCTGGAATCGAATTCGAGACCTGATGTAAAAGCTTTTAAACATTTGACCATTAGATCAATGGTTTCCACAGTGTTAATTTGTTAGTAGTATAAACGATTACTTGCCATAATAATAAATATTTTATTTTAAGCAAGATTTATATGAAAGTATAATTTCCCCTGAATTTCCCACTAAGTATATTTCATGGTCAAACTATATAAAATAATTAAAAATACACGAGTTATTGGTGGCCACTAGATTAGGACTAGAGGAGCAGATGGATCTTATAAAGCAGTTGATGTGTATATTATATGGTCATAGGACTTCATGATTCTTGCTTTGAAATTTTAACAAGAAAAGCCCAAAACCCTTTTTTAGTTTTTACTTACACCTTCATATCTTATCGCCTTGTGGTTCAACGACCCAACAGCAACAACAGTCTTTTCCAACTTATTTTTGTATGCTGGTTCAATCTTTTATACATAAATTTTGGGAACTGCAAAAGAACAAAATCGAATCAATCATGAACATTTTCTGGCTTCACGTGACATGCGGTGTTAAAAAAGATCTTCTGTTCATAGAAGCTCTCCTAGATCTTTCTAGTTTTTATATTATACTATTGCTTTCTTCTTAATTGTTTAATGGTCATGGACTAATAAAGCTACAAGAAGCATTGCTACTTTGACATCCGCATGTTTTCGTGCTTCCAAAACAAACCCACGGTGAAAATATCCAAATGCAGATATATGAAACGGTAGATAAAAAAAGATAGATTGAGAAAACTTAATAATAACAGGGATCTTCGTTTGCTTGCCGCCAACATCATTGGCTGGCATCTAGCAGTAAACTTTTGTTCATTTATATGTTGATACCGTCGTCAGCAGTCACCAGCGTCCAATTACAGCGTAAATTTTGGATGTTAATTTTTTAACATCAGATTTTAGGATCGATGGCTGACATTGGTGTCTGTCGCCGATGACAACGGTATCTAAACGAACAAGAATTTGTTGTCATTAGCCAACCGTCAACGACAGACAAACGAACAAGGCTAATAATTATGACGTGATCTAGATGTGATCTCCTCAATTATTTTGACTTTAAACTCTTCTAATCGTTTATCACTATTTTAACTCCTATATTATCAAGTATAAATACAAATTACTGACTATTATTTACTTCCATATTTTTCAACTTTTTGTTAAAAAAAACAATTTTTGGGTGTTACAACTTATTAACTCATAAAGTAACATTAGAATCTTCTTATATAATAATATTGACAATTTCACAAAAATAACAATTATGATCCATCTAAGCAGCTAGTAATTAAGCCAGAGAAAATGATGGTGGTCATGAGCATCAGAGAACGAGAATGTCCCGCATGCATTAGAAAAAAAAAAGGTTGGTAAAATAGAGGATGGATTAGCAACATTAGCTAAACCGTGATTATGGATTTTCCGGGGCAACTCTAATCTTCCCCGACCATTTTATTACAACTCTCCAATGTTTAATAATTATTTTAGCCACCGATCACATATGTTCCCAATTACCGTGTCGCTCTCCTTGTATTAAAACACGTAGACCTTCTACACAACTGCGTCAAATGATACCATTTCACACAGGTTATCTTAATACAAAGTCAAGTTAGGGCTTCGTAGGGTGGTGTTTGAGTCGTCTTTTGTATGTCCAATATGCGTGAAACTTTGAATCTAGTGGTAATCCATAACAAATATAAACGCATTGACAAAAATGAAAGAAAATTATTCCCAAGTATGAAGAATATATATATAACCCAAGAAAAAATTACAGCTGGGACGACTGATTATAACCCAAGAAATTAAATATATAAATATGTCATGTGTGGATATATATATATATATATATATATATATATATATATATATATATCGACGGTTGCTCCTCTTTCTGTATAAAGTCAGTACTCGCAATTATAGTTTGCCAACTATCTCTGCATTTTTTTCTAACTTTTGTTGTTGCCTTTGTAGCAACCTATGCATAGTTTAATTAGAGAAAATAAAAGGGTATCTACAGCATATTAACGAAATACGATATCAGTTTTGGCAATCATTCGAGGGTGGGGTAAAAAGCATATGTCCATGCATCGAGCTCTGCGTTAAACGAATGATATAAATTATACCATGCTATATTATTTATCTTCTATAGGAGTATCTTTTTTTTTTTTGGTAACAAATTAAATTTACCCTTACACACGTACAGATATTCTACGTATAAATATAACAAATTAATCGACCTTATGATATGAATGTTCTAAAGAAATAGTCCACCTCTAGATATGAATCCAACACACGCCATGAGTATTGTGTCATGCAGGTAACGTGTAAATAACTAAATACTAGTTTTTCGAAATAAAGGTAATTTATGAAAAAAGGTAACGTGTAAATATTTTGAAACATAAAACTTTATTTAAAAAAAAAATCGAAACACGATTAAAGTTTTGTAGTTTTATTACTCCCTCTATTTCATAATATAAGTAGTTTTAGATAAAAGCACGCATATTAACAAACTTACTTTCTTTAAAAAATATTATTGAATATATATAATCCAACCAATCACAGAAAGAACTAAAGAAAAGTAGAAAAGTCTAATTGGCCAACACTTTATTCAATAAATAAAAGTTGCATAGAAACTTGAGAACAACTTATATTGAGCTAGTCAACTATATATGTTATAAGTAAGTATATAAGTAAGTTTCTATACTCAATATAAGTAAGTTTCTATTTAGATATTAAGCTAGTCAACTATAATGAAAGTAACTAGTCTGAGGACCAAAAAAAAAAAGAGAAGTATGTAAAAGAAAATGAGTATTTGTAAAAAAAAGGTAAAAAAGAATGAATGTCGCGAAGATGGAGGGCAATATAAAAAGCCTTTCTAAAAGCGAATAAAAAGTGTTGACCTTTTTTACAGTCGAGTTTTCATTTTCATCCCTGCAATCTGAAAACATTAATAACATTTTCACTTTTCATCGATTATTCAATACAAAAGGCATGAATACCATTTTCTCAAGATCTCCGTGTAATCTTACAGCTACATATTACAATACAACATACCGTAATATTTGACATTTCATATATTGTCCGTCTTTTCTTAAAAAAAAATTGAAACATATTACCAGAAAAAAAGAGAAAAAATATATTTCTTGAATATATCAAAAACATCGATAGCATGGCGATGTTCTACAAACCAAAATGTGAAGCCAATTCTAAAATAATTTCAAGCATTATCACTGACATTATCACTATCCGACAAACCGGACGTTTCCCTTTTCTGGTTTTTATTCTTTATAGTCACAAGACGAAAGATCAAGGGATCAAGATAGATGGACAAACCCCCCCAGTAAATTCTTTTGTTACCCTTTTTTTTTTGAACTGATAAAACCTCCATTAAAAACTATCAAAGACACGAGTCTCAAGCTCCATACAAATCAGTAGTAGGCAATTGGTTCAAAGCATTCTTAGCAAGTAAGTCAGTCTCACCATTGTCCTTTCGTGAAATAAAAGAAAAACAGATAATTTGAAGTCTCTCGATATCGTCTCTATGTCGTGAATCACTCCATAGAGCTCCGTCGGTTGCTTCTTCTTGGTAAGAGTGCGGATCAGGTTAAGAGAATCAGAGAAAATCGTCACCTTGTTCCGTCGTGTCGCTCTTAAATGTTTCAAAGCTTCCAAGCAAGCTAAACTTTCGGCCATCAAAGCTGACCTCACATTAGATCTTCGTGTCGTTCCAATAAAGCATCCCGTACCTCCTAAGTCTCTGGTTATCCATCCCAGCCCTGCATCTTCTGTGTTCTTATCCCATGTTGCATCGCAATGAACCAGGGTTGTAGCCTCGCTATACTCGTCTCTGTTTTTAACCAGCTCCAGCTGCACCTTCTCCTTCTCTTTGTCTTCCACATTCATCTCTTCTTGTTCCCTCACCCATTCTCTTGCTTCTGCTAAGACTTTTGTACACACCTCTTTCGCATCTTCTTTCCTCTTTTCAAAAATTAGCTTGTTCCTGCACAGCCACAATTTTCAGCACACCCACGCAAAAACAGTATCTCCATTGAGTCCAATTGGTGGTAAAACCACTCTGTTTCTCGCTAACTTAAGCTATGTGTCCAGCTTCTCCCTGCTCCCCATCCCAGCAACATTCATGTAAGGAGCTAAGCTCCATACCTCCTGTGCAAAGACACACTTAAATAAAATGTGCTCTGTATCCTCCGTTAGCCCGCATCTCGGACATGCTGCGCTTTGTGTTACTCCTCTCCTATGTAAGTTAGTTGTTGTCGACAGTGCTCCCTTCTTTGCTTTCCATAAGAATAGTTGAAGCTTTGGTGATGTTCTCTGTCCCCAAATGTCCTTCGTCCAGTTAAAGTCCGTTTGATTCCCTTCCACATGCTCTGTTTCACCGTTAAGCCTCAACGCTTGATAGTATCCTGTTTTGGTTGAGTATTGTCCATTCACACCATGCACCCAATGAAGCTTGTCTCTGGCTCCCATCCCGCTTGGTACTATCTTTAGGATGTCCCTCTCTCTCTCCGGCACTAAGTTCCTAATTTTTTCAACATCCCACTCCGGACATCCTGACGAAATAACTTATCCACTGTCCATTCTTCAGATTCTTTCGTTGGAGGTCCTATCAATGTTTCCGACTTGAGTAGAGATATCCATGGGTCCGCCCAAATCTTTGTCTCTCTGCCATTCCCAATACTGCTACTTAGTCCTCTCTTCAAGAGATCTCTACCAATCAGTACTCCACGCCACCCATGGGATATATTGTTGTTTGCTTCCACCTCAAGGAAACTCTCTTTGCGGCAGTACTTTCCCGTTAACATTCTTGCCATAAGACTATCCGGCTTATTAATAATCCTCCAACTGATCTTTGCTAGCAAAGCATCGTTTAGAGCTTCTATGTCCCTTAAGCCCAAGCCTCCTTCACACTTTAACTTGGTTAGATTTTCCCAAGCTACCCAACACATGCTTCGCTTCTCGGGGTTTGAGTCCCACCAAAATCTCGTCAACGCGGATTGGATTCTTTTGCTAAGGCTTCTAGGGATCTTAAAGCTTAATAGTGTATAAGAGGGAATGGCCATCAGTACTGATTTTAGCATTACTAGCTTTCCTGCTCCCGACAGCCGCTTAGTTGCCCAACTCAGTCCCGTTGCTTAATCCGGTCAACAATTGAGCAGAAAAGATCTTTCTTCTTTCTTCCGAAGAGCTCGGGCAGTCCCAAATACTTTCCTGCCCCTCCCTCTCTGTCAATTTCCAGAAGCTCTTTTACCTTTGTTCTCACATCTTGTGGCGTCTTTAAAGAGAAGGTAATAGCCGATTTCGTCCGATTGATAGTCTGACCCGAAGTTGTTTCGTACTCCCGCCATATCTCTTTCAGCTTAGCACAACTCCTTGTATCTGTTTTGTAAAAAACATTGTGTCATCCACGAAGAGAATGTGATTCACTCTTGGGTCAGCCTTCAACACTTGGATACCAACCAACTCTCCATCTCTCTGAGCTTTTAAGCATAACCCCGAAAGTACTTCACTGCATAGAATGAACAAAAACGGTGATAATGGGTCTCCTTGACGTATCCCTCTTTTCGGGATTATTTCTCCTTTCGCATGTCCATTGATCAATACCGAGAATCTGACCGTTGTTACGCATTGCATCACCCAGACAATGAATTTCCTATTGAAACCGAACTCCTCGAGGACTGCTTCTATAAAGTTCCATTCAAGTCGGTCATACGCTTTGCTCATGTCCGTTTTTTCCATCGTACACTGTTTTGTCGCCTTTGATCTCTTAAGATAGTGATGCATTTCATGCGTGATTAAGATGTTATTCGTGATTGATCTCTCCGGTACAAAGGCCGACTGATTTTCCGATATAATCAGATTCAGAATCTTCTTTAGCCTCCTTGTAATAATCTTCGAGAACGCCTTATAGTACACATTGCACAAAGCCAATGGTCTATAATCCTTAATCCCCTGTGGAATCTTAATCTTGGGAATCAGTCTAATATGGGCAGAGTTAATGTTCTGTGGCAGCTCACCCTCCCTTAAGAAACTTTGTATCTCATTGATCACTTCCCAATTAGTGTGGTAAAAACTAGCAAAAAATCCATCCGGACTCGGTGCTTTGTCTGCGTTAATGAAGATGAAAGCTTCTCTAATCTCTTTTGGCGATGGAATCTTAGTGAGCTCTTCGTTCATCTCTGTACTCACCCTGCTTCTAATCCCTTTCTTCACTGTAGCTCTTGGGTCATTATTCTGAGCCGTAAATAGGCCTTGGAAGTAATCAACTATAACATGTACAATCTCTTCTTCTTCATAGACAGCTATCCCATCTTCACCTTCTATCACTGAAAACTTGTTTATTGCCCTCCTTGCTCTTGTTGCAGCATGGAAGTAGGCTGAATTCCTATCGCCTAGCTTCAGCCACATCTTTCGGCTTCGTTGTCTCCAGTATTCCTCGTCCGCTTTATAGGCTTTGTTCAGATCATCATTTATCCTTTGCACCTCCTCTTTATCACACAAAGGTGCAGTCATTATCCTTTCAAGCGCTTCTCTTTTAAGATTTATAAACTTCTGATAGTTCACATGCTTCTCTTTGTTCCACTGTTGCAACTTGAACCTGCAGTTGTCAATCTTTCCAGCCACTGATTTGCATCTCTTTTCAGCCCATACTACTTTGATCAGGTTCTTTGCTTCGTCATTGCTCCTCCAGCTGCGATCATATCGAAACAGATGACTTCTCTTCTTTCTCGGTGGAGCAAGATAGGTGATTAACGGTCTGTGGTCTGAGCTCTCAAAGTTCAAATATTTGCAGCAGCTGTACAAAACTCTCTCTGCCCATGCTCCATTAGATATTGCCCTATCCAATCGACAGTGTACCAGATGTGTATATCTTCGTCCTCTCCAAGATAAGCAATTCCCGGTATGTCTGATATCATATAGATCATTTTCAGAAAAGAAAGTTCTGAAATTGGTGAAAGACACTTCAGTGCGTTTTGGACCTCCCTCTTTTTCTTCCTCGCACAATATATCGTTAAAATCTCCGGTGAGCATCCAGGGAGAGTCCGCAATGGAGTTCAGAGCAGTCAGCTCCTGCCAAATTCCCTTCCTCTTTGCTTTGTCCGGTTCTCCGTAAACAAACGTTTCCCGGAAAACCTCTCGTTTATAAGTTATTCTTGAGTCAATAAAGCTTCTGTTTTTTTTTCAGCACCTCTACCTTGATGTTCTCATCCCACAGTAGTGCTAACCCACCACCTCCTGGGCTGTGAGGAGACACTAGACACATTGATGAGTAGTTTAAATCTTCCAATTCTTTCATAACAAATTCATCTGAGTTCTTAGTTTCCATGAGAAACATAATTTCCGGCTTCAGCTTCTTTCGGAGTTCTTTGAGTCTGCGAACTGTTGCAGGGTTTCCCAGTTAACAACAGTTCCAGCTCACTGTCGCTAAGGAATCCCCTTTCGGGCAAACCGAAAATCCGTCATGTTTCGTAGAGTTCCATTCTCTCTATCCTCTCTGTCTTCATGTTGGTTCTGAGAATTGTTCATCTCTAGGTCAAGTTGTTCCCCTGCATTTTCCAGTCAGGGATCATCCCGTAATGCTGCTACTCTCACAGTCCTTCTCCTAGTAAAAGTTTGATGTTGGTACATTAGCCTCCTACTTGCGCTTCCTGCTACCATACTCCTCTGACTAGCATTGGTTACCCTTCTCAGCACTGAGCCTCCTCTTCTTCCTTGTACCAAGGTATTCAAAGTTTCATCCACTTCCATTAGATCATGCGGTGTGTCATCTGCAAGTCGGAGAGGTTCAAAGGTCAAAGCGTTTGTCTGCTGGTTTCCCAGTCCTCTCTCTTCCTCAGCCCTTCTTGCACTTTCCAGGATTGAATTAGCAGTTTGTTCCATGAGATTATGCTCCTCGTTCTCCATGATCCATTGTAAACGTGCTTCTCTCTCCTTTGGGTCCGGATGATTTGCATATTTTCAGGTTGCATCCCTGAGCTCAACCATGATTTCCTCTCTTGTCGGCAGGTGGGATTCGTCATGATAGTTTCTGTTGTTTTCCACCAACTCATTTCTCTCCACGTTTGTCCTTCTTTCCTTGGAGGTGGCTTCTTGGTCAGCGTGGGGCTCCATATAAGAGGATTCTCTCACTTTCCCTCTTGCGTGTACTGGTGTTCTTTCTAACCAGCCCCGATTCACCTCATAGACTTCCTCATTTTGTGCAAGTCGTTGGGTTTCTCCTGCATTTCCATTCAATATCATATCATCTCTTTGCTGGGGCCGTTGATGGACTAATCGGGATGTCCCCGAGTGACGACGTTGATAGTATGAGGTCTGAGCTTCGTTTCTGATTCCTCTGTGTTCTTTTACTTGCCATTCAGTTCTCCCCATGCCCATGGGTTCGTTAAGTTCTGTTCTGCCCCTCCTGTCTATGTCTCTGTTAGCTCTTCTCATGTTCTCCTCTGTTTCATAGATTCTGTTTATTGCTCTACGGTCCTCTTCTTGTATTATTTCATCTCTTCTGTTACCGTATCTTCTCCCAGTGGGACGGGTATTTGCTCCTGTATTATACTTGTTTAACCTAACACAATCAAACGTTTTAGAACTGTCTTATTTCATTTATACTAGTTGTCTTAGCCTCCACGCACGCGCAGGGGTTGTGCTGTTGTATTAACTTGTATGGCTTTAGCTAATTTATCCTATCAATTCTGCTGGACTAAGACCTTGCTTTCCTTCAAGCAAGAAGAATTAACACCGAAAGAAAGGTTTGGAATTTGCAGGGATTTATAACCTCTAAGATTATTTGATTTTGGCTTACTTAATGCTTCTCCGATCCCAAGCATGGCAAAGTACCATGAAGCAGTTGCGTCTAGCTTAATGATAGGCAATCATGATTTACCTGCCTTACGCGCCGAGTTAGTTTTCTAATGGCTCAGAGAGTAGTTGGGTAGGTCATTGTAGCAAGTTAGAGAGTTGGCCGAGGTGATCCTTTCTTGGTGGTAGAGTATGTGATGAGCTAGATGTTGCTGTTTGGGCCTTCCCTAAATGGGTTTTGGAAATGTACTCTAGCTTTTCCGTTTGGGCTAATCTTTGCTCGAGTCAGGCCGATGGGGGAGACGTGCAAGATGTGCAGCCCACCTCCATCAACAATCATAGTAAACCATCTTAAAGAAAGATAACAAAGCTAGGAAAAATAAACGTGACTGGTGCATCCAATTTTCGTGTTAACCAACTCTCACCTTGTTTGGTAACTGATTTTTGGATAAACATATGAGACATAATATAAATAGCTTAAAGCCAAACACGGAATTGCTAGCATTGTTATGCATCAAGCAACGAAAATGCTCCGAAATATAGAAAACACCATATGTTTAAGAAAGCTTAGTATAATCATCATCACTTATGTAAGGAATTCTGGAAGCATTTTAGCTATATCAAAAGCTTGTCTAGTTTATGTTCAAAAGTCCTTTCTCCGCCAATGTCAGCAATTGAGATACAATATTCTTACCAATGATTTTAATGATCTTGATGTGAATAACTCCAACTTCAATTAGTTCCGGCTGTTTGACTTAAGCTTGCCCCACGTCTCCTATGACGGGAAAAATGGCAGAGATGTCCTACATAGTTGAAAGGATGTAAATAGAAAGAAAAGACATAGTGCATCATAAGCTGTTTCAATCACCAATCAGGGTTGAATAGTTAACTACTAACTCCATTAAGAATGAATATAATTATTCTTCAAAAAAGCCAGAAAGTGAAACCAAATATTTATCGTCATTGCAGAAATCCTTGAGGAAGAACTTAACGGTTTCTCATTAGCCAAACACATTATACTGTACATTGTAGCATCTAACCATTCTACTCAAACATCTTAAAACTACTTGACCGTGTTGAAAGCGGATTACTACAGCGTAAGAATTTTTCAAAATGCTTTTGAATTGAGATTAGGGTAAATTTGTATTTCTCAAGATATAGAAGACAATAACAAAACTGAGTAAATGTAATAAAGCATAAGAAGGAAAAAGGTATAGTTATTTTCTCTCTTTATAAAATATATAGCTTGACTTTCTTAATTTTTATTTATCTACCTTAGTCTGAAGATTATTGGAGTAATCACTTTAAAATTATTTATATCAAAGCATCAAAGGCACTATCATCAATGACCTATACATGCAACAATCGATATGTAATGAATTATTGGGCTCTTACCTATATTCATCTAGCCCATATTCTAGTTTCTATGACAATGAGGGTTTGAGCATTTCAAGAATCATGTGGGAGAATGGAAAATGAAGGCCAAAAACAATTTTAAGAAGAGTGAAAGAAAATAGATAAATGATTTTTACCTTAAGATCGACTACTCTTCTGTCAATAACTTATTTTGAGATCGAGAAGGTGAATCTATTAAAATGGTATAGCACTTGTGATGTTATCAGACGAACAAACCCTTACCATTTAAAATCATGAGATGTTATACAATCAAGCTGTGTCAAATTCTTTGGCGTGATTTTAAACTGGTTTTCAAGGGAAACATCAAATAATCTATGAAATGAGAGTTGAAGAATCAAACACTGGAACCTCAGATAAGCGGTGAGTTTTACCATGCAACATTGAAAAAACCTGAAAATAGAGGAGACGTTAATGGTTGACCTCTTACAATCTTGACATCTCTGTCGATATCCTCTCTTCTTCGACCACCAGGTTTTCTCTCCCCATCTCTAATTCATTCTCGACACCCTCATTTCTCGGATCCCAATTATGCTTCCATCCTTGCATATCTCTGCAACACAACCAAATATATAGAAGGAAAAGTAACAGAGAGAAGGGAAGAGATACGTCCTAAAATCGATTGAAAACTTCACAATTGTTCTTCTCCCTGTCATCAACTCATCACCACTATCGTCGCAACTTTTAAAACCTTTCTACCAAACAATGCCAAGATTCAGGAACATGTCAACATGAATGAAACCCCAGAGAGCGTAAAGGGACATGAATCACGAAATATCACAAAATTTAAAACCTAAACAAACCTTTGGGCCAATCAGAGACGACACTCTGCTTCAGAAAATCAACCGTAGAAGCCGCTGAATAGCGAAAGGGTCCAATATCAGAGGCATCGTAGAGCCTGAATTTGATATCTATGGACTTCTTCGACATATCCCTTGACTTCTCTCAGACCTCCGTTAGAGACCAAAATCCTATGCCGATTACCAATCACGATTCTCAAAACCAGGCCTCAACACAACTCTTTCAGATATGAAATTATTCCAATCTACCAACAAAAACTATAACCAGAGCTTGATTCGCAAAGGTTAGAAACCAAAAAAATCAAATAAAAAGAGAAACATGGGAAATCAAAATACATGATAGTAGGTATCTCTCTCTCTCCCCCCCCCTCTCCCTCTCCCTCTCCTTTGGTTTTTTTTGATATGGTTGAGGGGAAAACAAACGGTAGAGGAAGGAGGAGAAGCTTTTTACGAAAGCTCAAGAGTTCAAAAGAAATTGTGACGCTTGAAGGAAAAAATAATTTTTGGGGTAAATAGATGGTCATTCCATACTAATTTAATTATGTAATTGGGTTTAATTTAATTATTAATCTGGATCTAGTTTATTTTTAAAACTCATTTAAAAAAAAATAGATGTTGAGGTGGCAGCATGAAAGGAGAGTAAAAAACTTCCTCATTATATATATGATTTATGTTGGAAGTGGAATTAACATGTGTCTAATAGCTCGGTCCAAGACCAAGAGTATATCAATCCATCAATATGGAGGCCAATGGAAAAAAACAATTTTTTTGTCAACAGAAAAAAAAAATGAGAAAACCTATTTTAAAAAAACTCTCTCCAAAGTAAAAAAGACAATTAATTTAATCACCGAGAAAAAGAGAGACTAAAACACATCTCAGCAGACATGTTGCTCCTTGGCCCAATGGTCAAAGGTTTAATGGCTTTTACATCAGGTCTGGAGTTTGATTCCTAAAAAATGCAGTTTACCTAGATTAATTGATGCAAGTTTGTAGGAAGTTTAGAATTACAGGTAAAATCAACTATCGTGGTCTCATGTGTTGCGGGAGAGCTGTCCATCGTAGGTGTGGTATATGTGAAGCTGTTCGTCGTAGATCTGAGTGTTGCTTGGGAAAGCTGAACCATGGAGCTGTCCATTCTAATCGTATGTGCTGCAGGTAGTTGATTTCGTTTGATCGAAAGATTCTTAATGTTAGAAGAATTAGATCAAACATCAATCATGATTGTAATAGTCTTCCAGACGATAAAAAAATAAACACATCTCAGCAAAAGAAAATCTAAAAATATCCAATAAAACTCCTAACTCATATCTAGATGTAGATATAATGTTTTGTAGTTGCTTGAGTTTTATTTTTAGAAAATTGACAATTTAAAGGTTAAGTCAACAACACCAAAACTCTTAATTCTACAAAATTTTCACTATAAAATTTTATATTTTCCACTATCATTTTTAATACAAAATTATATCGAATTATAATATTTACTGTAAGTCAACTTTAATATCAACACATAATTATATATGTCAAAGTAATTTTACCCAAGTTACTATATAGTTTCATCCAAAATAAAAAATAAGTTTATAGTATCAATACATTATTAATACAGTATTAATTAAACGTGGACAGATGTATGACTTCTTTTTTTGTTTTGTTTCTAATACTATCTCCAATGTAGCAGTCCATATTCTATTCCAAAATGGAGTAATTCTAAAATGTATTAGTGTTTTACTTCAATATATTACTCTATTTTTTTATTTTATAAATAGAATATTTTTTATAAAAAAAATTTATTTTATTTTTAATAAATTTTAGTTGTAAAATTTATAAATTGGTTCTATTTCTTTTATTTTTTCATAAATTTTTCATAAATTATGAAATAATTTCACTTTGTGATATTTTATGAAGAAGGAAATATCATTAAAATAATAAATTTTTATTTTATAATGTTTTAAAATCATTAAAATTGTTGCTGAAAAAAATAAACATATATATTTATATAATAATAATTATTATATTTATAAAAGGTTAAAAATTCAAAAAAAAATATATTCAAAAGGATCAATTTGTAAATAAAAAAGTTTCACTCCAAAATGGAGTGAAAAATGGAGTTACTCCAAATATGGAGTAATCTTACCAATTACTCTGTTTTAGAGTGGAAAATGGAGTGGGGTTAGAAAAGATTTTAATCAAATCCCATTTTGGAGTGGGAAATGGAGTAGGGTTAGAACTGCATTTTTTACTCCAAAATGGAATAACTCCAAAATGCAGTTGTGTTTTGCTCCAACCCTACTCCATTTTGGAGTGAAAAATGCAGTCATGAACAAACAAAAATAAGATTACTCCAAATATGGAGTAATCTCATTTTTACTCTATTTTGCAGTTAAAAATTGAATGGGGTTGGAGCAAATATTACTGCAAAATGGAGTTTGGATTAAGAAATAGAGTGGGGTTGAAGATGGTCTAAAAACATGCGTAAGACTTGCTTACAAATTTTAAAGAAGTGAATAAAGTTGAACTAATCGAAGATCTAAATGAAAACTATATATTTAAATGTGTAAGAAAAATAGTTTTTAAGTGTAATACAATTTTAAAGTAATATGTTTGAGAGAAATATATTTGCTAGACAAAAATGGTTATGATTTCTCATTTCCTTTAAAATATAGAACAATTTTTAAAAAGCAAATGTCTTTTACAAAAAACAGAAATTAGTGGGTTCGATTGGTGAACAAAAGCGGAGCGGTAAGATTAGCGGTAAGCGGAAGTGGTAAGCGGTTAAAGAATAGTGAAAAGAGGTAAAAACAAGCGGTTGGAGAAAGCGGTAAAAAAAACTGAAAAAAAAATTAATATTATATTTACTAATGTTTTGATGATTGGTGAATATCAAAGCGGTAAACTCCTTACCGCAACGGTAAAGAGTTACCAATCGGAGCCAGTATCTTAAAAACAGTTTTTAGAAAATGCATTCGAAAAAACACTTCTAAATGTTACCATTCGTGACCTCAATATGTTATGTACTTATGCTATAATGCATGATGGTTCGTTTGAATTGAAAATGGAGACTGGAAAAGTAAGTAAAATGTGGGAATTTAATGGAGAGAAAATTGGATGGGAGTGGTAGATTTTGAGGCAATAAATAGTGGGGAGAATTATGAGTTGTTGTTGCAATTAATGCACGCAAGGCATGCATTTGTTTTCTCATCCACACTACTAATAATAAGTCCATATTTTTATTGGAGTTTGTTCCATTTCAAAACAAATTGTCACAAGGAATAAATGAGACTTTGCAGGTTGTGGGAGTGATGAGTATTGAGTGCGACATATCAATCGACAGAAGGGAAATATGATTTTATATATACCTATATAAAATCATGTCATTTTAATGTTATTTACTATTTTCATTCAAAGTATGAAAACAAAAAAAGGATTGACCTTATTCTAAGGGAAATAGTTCCTGGAATTTTTAGCATATCATTGTTAATTTACTAGGTCAAAAGGTTGAACTTATCTTTTAATTCTAAAAATTGTGTTATAGTATTACACGAGCCTAGGATTCTGCAATCCACTCCATGGTGGAGGAAGAAATGGACCCATCAGTTGGAAGTTGCCGCACACGAACAGAAGTCAGAAATTGTTAATTTTACAGTATTCTTCTCAACATTATAATACTAGTAGTACTTATAAAACAATATGTATAAATTTCAAAATGTTTTGAAAATCACAAGCAAACAAACTATCATTATATCTCTCTCTATTAATTCTTGCTAGCTTCCAATTAAGTTGGTGTGTGTCGTAATATGTCCAAGACATCTTAAAGTTTGAAGTGAGGAGAAAAATACCAAGCTTGAAAGGTCGGACCATCCAACGTGTGAGTAAAATATAATCAAATGTTTTTTTTTTTTTTTTTTGATAATCCAGGTTTCCCGGCCCCTTTGGAGGACCGGAATATAATCAAATGTTGTTATGGTACCATATACATATTGGGACTCAATGAGTTTTAGAGTTATTAAACGTGGATTCTCATTTACAAATCAGTGTTTTGCAAAAAAAAAAAATAATAATAATAATAATTCTATCTACGTACAGTTTTACAAAGTCTCGAGTCTCGACTTAAGATTTGATTGTAACATGTAAGTATTTTCAATAAAAGTTATAAAACAGTTAGCTAACCATTTTATGTTTACTTATACGATTGGTAACTTTCATAATGGCGAAAAAACACAATTTCACAAATACTTTATCAATAAAAAATTTATGAGAAATGAAAAATAAAATGAAAAACACAAGTTACCAATCATTAAGCAAAATAAAAGTTCATTAAACAAAAAATTAAAGTATAAATAGATTGTTGTAGAATTAAAGTTTTGTTGATTGATAACTTGAGGAATTGCGAAATTACTTATAAAATTACATTTTAAAACGCGATTCCGTCATTTCATATGTTATCAATCAACTGCTTCATGTATTTTACATAACTGTTATAAATTCTTGATTTTATAGTTTAAGGTAAAGTCCACAATCTTTATAGCTATTTTTATGATTTTTATAAAAAGTTAACCAATAACTCAAGTTCCATAACAAAGTTATGAGAAATCTCCGTTACATTTGTCAATAAGATTTCTATTTAGAAAAAATATCTCTATTTAGTTCAATAGCATTGTAAATGAATAATTCTTAACAATAGTCAATTAGAAATGGTGCCGTTTAATTTGTGGTCAGGACAAAAAAATTGATTAAGGCTTCGAATGGTGATAGCGGATCAGGCGGTGCGGGATAAACGGATCAGAAGGTGCGGAGTAGTTCAAGTGCGGTTTGTACAGAAAAAACGCATTATGCAGTTAAACAAGCGGTACATAAAAGTGTTTGAATGGTGAATAAAAGTTATATGCGGTACCAATAACCGTTTGAATGGTAAAAGTAAGAAAAAGTGATGCGGAATGCATTTTTTATAAAAAAAATTGGGGTATAGTGGCTAACTCCTTTATAATCTTTTTTAAAAAATTATACATATTAAAGTAAATATTTGCATAAAAATAAAATTAGTTTATTGAAAAGTTAAATTGATTTTGTTATGTTCGATTAGAGTTTTGGTAATTTTAATTTTTTAGATGAACCGTATTAATTTTTAAAAAGAATTTTGATCAATTTTAGTTTATTTCGAGTAAATTTCATTCTGCTCCGGACACCAAAAAAAATCATAAAAGTCAGTTACATTTGAATAAATATAACAAAAAAATATTTATTTCGTTTATTTAAGATGTTTCAATTATTTCAGTTTTAAAATAATTAATATATTTGAGTTTATAACAACAATTTTGGATAACTATGTTATATTAAGTTTAGATATGATTAATATTGTGAATATATAATTGTATTTCATGTATTTTGAATATCCATCAGATTCTCGGTTCGATTCAAGTTCTTCAGATATAGAAATTTATGATCTATTCGGATATTTTGTAGGTCTGGATTCAAATCCAGTTTATTTTTCTGGTTTTTATTCAATTTTTTTTATCGATTCTAAGTATTTTACTTGATTTAGTATTTTCTAACACATAAATTTACAATTTTTGTTTTCAATTTTTCTGATTTAAAAAAAAAAACATTAGCAAAAATAGCAAACCACGCCATTATTAGCGTATGTGCGGATTCAAGTGCGTTTAGTCACAAAATGGAACACACTTCATTTTTTTCAATTTTTTTTATTTTTTTCTTTGACATTGAAACACACTTAATATAACTGCTGAATGGTTACAATGTTTTATTACGAAGTGCGTTTTACATAAACCACTGCATACATTCAAGACCTAAAAAGAAACGGAACGGTAGACATAAAAGTGAACCCCGTTGAATTTCTTTTGACATTTGTTAAAGAGAACCAAACTAGAAGAAAAGTAAAAGAATAATCCTTAGAAATTTATTGGGTTATACGGAGTTTATGTTATTTACTTATTTCCCCGATAAATTAGAGTTTTCTATTTTCATTATTTATTCTTCGTAGTTTTTCCCCTCTCTCTAGTTCCTTCACTGTTTTCCTGTTCATAGTTGTTAGATCTTATGTCTTTTCAAATCCGAATCTTTAAATTGATCTCCTCTAATTTGATGTAAACACATCCACAAAGTTTCCAGCTCTCGAGATCGATTGTTGTTCAGTCTTCTCCATAGAAAACAGAATCTAGGGTTTCGGTTTCTTCTATTTTTTTATATAATATATCTTGGTTCATAAATTTCCTGCTAACAACAACAACTGTACATCACCATCATTAAGAGAAACCCATCTGCCTCTTTCACAACCTCATAAATATTCTCACCCTTCCCAATCTTTCGCTTCTCTCATCTACTGTTCTCTTTGTAGGTTTTCGCTTTATCGTTTGTTATCTTCTTTATATGAAAACCCTTTTGCTCCACGTTTTGTACCTCTCTTGATTACATTCGACACAAAGGAAAGAGTGAAAAAGTTTGGATCTTTTTTTTTGTAACAAAAAAGTTTGGATCTTTAACCTTTTTGATCATGTGGGTTTGACAAAAGAGTTTCTTACAGAGATCTTTGGCATTCTGTCCACCTCCTCTCTCTATATATATGTGTGCATAAGTGTACGTATCTACGGTGTGTTTTGTGAGGGGAGGTGGGCATACTGCCAATAGAGATCTGTTAGGGTTTCTTTGTAAAACCTCATATGATTTGTTATATTCAAGATTAGACATTTTCTCTCATGGTGAGTGATCAAGATCACTTGATGAACACTAAGATCTAAGTTTGAAGAAAAATGGTATGTATTATCTCAACCTTATTATATGTAATTGTGATTTTCTCAACCTAAAATATGATTTATCTCTCTGAATTTTGTTGTTTACTTGGTTGAGACTCTAATCTCTTAGTGGATTTGATCACATTGTATGAAAACTTAACATACTCTTTTAACTTTCAATGGCGTTGACTAGTGTGCGGTTGGGAGTAGGGGTGGCGTTTGAGACGTTTAAATCATCTAGGAAAGGTAACATTATTCATAAAAAAAGAGGACCCATCTACTCAAAAATAAGTACAGGTAGATTGAAATCATAAGAGAGAATATGGTGATGGAAAAGGAGAATATACTCGAACCTTTTTATGTTTTTAAAGCCCACACAATGTTATTATGATGTCTTGTTTTATTGAAGTTGGCATCTATGTGTATAGAAAGTGGCTACTTGTGTTTATATGTAAAATTGCATGTTTCTATGTGATGATAGTGTTCAATATGATAACATGGTTAGAGAAAAATCAAGTTCAACCTTAAAATAGCTACCCCTCCATTTTTATGATTGTTTTTTTTTTAGAAAAAAAAATTGTTTCAAAAGATTGATGTTATAGGTTTTCAACTTTCATTAGTTAATGGGTCCGATTGGTGACATTATATTAAAAGCGTTAGAGGCTTACCGCTTTGTTTGTTACCAATCACGAAAATATTACTAAAGCTACAGTAAAAACGGTTACTCTCAGCTTTTTGTTACCGCTTTCTCTAACAGCTTTCGCTTACAGTTTTCACTTACAATTTTGCACTATTCAACCGCTTACCACTTTCGCTAACCGCTAATCTAACCGTTCCGCTTTTGTTCACCAATCGGACCCAATGTATAAATTGTGAACTCCAAAAATGTATTGAATTTATATTGGTTAATAATTATGTGAAAGTGTTTTGATGAAAGAGAAATATACATTTAATTAACTAAATATTAGTTGTTTATTAATTTGTATGAAAATTCTAAAACATTATTCTTGAAATTAAAATGTTAGTTATACGTAAATATTAGTTTTTTTTTTGGTTGAAATTGTTATCTCCCTTTTTGGGGTCGTAAATCTTAGTTATTATGATGTTTTCTTTTTTAAAATTGGAATGAGTATAAATGTAAAGTCGCAGATTTCTATATTATGTGAAAATATGGGTTCTAACATTCTGATGAGTAGCTTTCCCGAGTAGCTTACAAGGTATATGTGCTGCGATTTTAAGTTATTATTACTTAAAAATATATATGATCAATTATACTTTGGTTTCTCTTATATTTCTAGGTATGAAACGAAGAATGAGTCTGTTATAGAAATTGTCTTCTATGTCAATTTTCTTGCAATAAAATGATACATACTTACATTGTATTAATTTGTGTCAATAATATCTTTAATTTCCGAATTTAACTTAGACAAAAGAAGTAACAGTTTGGATGTAATCGTGTGAATGATATGACCTTCCATGGATGAGTAGGTATGCAGTACAATGCACGACGTCTTTGATATACCTACGGTGCTACGGATTATTTAGGGTATATATTTATGTATATTTACCATTAATTTGGAAATGGTAAAAATTACTACTACACAATTCAATTCAACCTTTCCCTAGCAGGCTCATCATTGGACTTGTGTCAGTTCCATTTAAATATATACGCGACGCGATGTATTTATGGGCGCGTGACTCCCAGTTTACCATTCTTTTGTAATTATTTTTCCTTCTCCTTCGGGTCAATTCAGAAATACTAGTCCATTAATTACTTTCGACGTGGGAGTCTATAGTGCAGCGAATGATTAATCTTCTGCAAAACTGCGTAATACATAGAGACTTTTCTTTTTTTGGTCAACATACATAGAGTCCAAACCCTACCTTTAACCTAAACGGTGAAAAGCCTCTGTCACAAATGCATTGGTATTTATATTTTCGGAAAACTTTTTAACTCATGTAAAACGAAATTTAATGGGCTTTTATATAGTGGACTCAAGTTTCTATCAGCACGTGTAAATGTATTATGGGCCTTATGATCTAGTATTATGTATTTTTTTTCTCTTTTTTTTTTTTGTCAACTGAAGCTTGCATTAGGCCCAAAAGGGCAAATAGTCAACATAGAATATATAAATTCGGTCCAAACAGAGAAAACAAATAAAGCCCCCGAAGCCCAAATACAAGTGATAAGGAGAGAGGAGGACATGTGTACGTAGGAGATAAACGCCGGCATGCAACCGCCGCTTAGGCAAGATCGAGAGACCGTCGGAAAGACGCAACGACGCTATCGCTCTGTTTCAAAGATACCCACGTTGCCGATCAGCCATTCCGTATAAGATACCACCAGAGATGACTTGCAAGAAGAAGAAAACTGCTTCATCTATCGAACCGGAAGATCCACGCCATAGAAGCTCCACCGCGGCCAAAAACACAATGATTTGGCCATTTAACTCCCAAGCCATAAGTGAGACATAGCGAGAGAGAAATTACTCCGAGATCATTAAGCTGTCGAGAAGGAGAGAGAAGAACACCATGTTCCGCAACGGGAAGGAGATCAGGAAAATTCCGATATTAATCGGAAAAAAACTCATCTGGGAGCAAACCGAAGAGCGAAACCGGTACCTTATGCAAATCCAAAAAGAAACCGATAAAGATCTATAAAGAGATCGAACAAAAGCACAAAACAGAACTCGATCAGAGACAAAACGAAAGCTATAAACATGATATCCGACGAACCGGAGATCCCAAAAGTAAACAAGAGCCGCAAGCCTCGAATCAAGAATATCTCCCTATGAAAGATCAAGTCAGAGAAGAGGGAAAGATGAACGGAGATTCGAGAGAAAATTCTCTCACTAAAGAAAGAGAGAGAAGCGGCCCCTAAAGACGGATTATAAGTCATATTGCCTTTCTTGACAGATTTAATAAGCCACTTGTTGCCAAAAAAAAAAAGCCACTTCTTTAGATATTGGATTTTTGTTGTTGTTTGAAACCAGCTTAATAAGAATGTAATCATGCTACGATATTTCATATTTCTGTTCAAATTATCCACATAAAAATGCTTATAAGTTTGAACAAGACTTGCCAAGCTGATCCATCCACACGGTGAGAGAAGGACGAATTGGATCAAATTATCCACATATAAAAGACTCGTACATATATATTTTTATTATTACATTTTGGTACCATAAAATATCGAAACATATATAAGAAGTTAACTGCAACTTGTCGTGTCCTTGACAAGAAGGCGAAGAAGAGAAAGACCGATGCTAACAGCGTTTACAGTTGACGCGCGTTCACAGATTTTCGCGTTTGTTACCGTCCCAACTGTCTTCACGCGTCGCCTCCGTATAAATACCTTACGCCAATCTTCTTCTCTTCTTCTCCTCAACGAAATCTTCTCCAATCGACCTGAGTCTGGTTCTCGTTGTTGTTCCTCGTCTTCTTCTTCTTCCCGTCCGATCTCTGCGATAATGGGATCTTCTGAGGTGTTGTTAGGCGACCAACTACAGTATCCTTTGGCCCGGCGTGATGATTCCGTCGTCGAGGATTATCACGGCCTCAAAATTGGAGATCCGTACCGTTGGTAAGCGTTACGTTTTTCCAGCTGCAATCTATCTCGTTCATTTAGGTCTTGATATCCGAGGAAATGAGGATATCTAATTGGATTTCGAATTTTATCAGACATTTGGTTTTGACTTAGAGATTGACTTCATGACAGAACTACTGTTTTGTTCGGTAGTTTGTCTAATTATATCTTTGAATTTGCTATTCTACTAGGTTAGAGGATCCTGATGCTGAAGAAGTGAAGGAATTTGTCCAGAACCAAGTGAAATTGACAGATTCTGTACTCGAAAAATGCGAATCGAAAGCAAAGCTCCGTCAGAATATAACAGCCCTTATTGATCATCCACGCTACAATTCACCGTTCAGACAAGGAGATAAGTACTTTTACTTCCACAACACCGGTCTACAAGCCCAAAGTGTGCTGTACATGCAGGTACACATGGATTTTGTATAGATACTTAGGCATCTTTTAACTCTGCTCCAGCTTTGTTTTGTCACTGACTTTGATTGCTATCGTGTTTAGGATGATTTAGATGCTGAGCCAGTGGTCTTGCTTGATCCGAACACTCTTAGTGATGATGGAACAGTGTCCTTAAACACATTTTCTATTAGCGAGGATGCTAAGTACTTGGCTTATGGTCTTAGTTCAAGTGGTAGCGACTGGGTGACGATTAAGGTGATCAAGATCGAGGATAAGAAAGTGGAGCCTGATACTTTATCATGGGTATGGTTATTAAGCCGGTACTACTTAGTGGCATTGATCAAATAAAGCTCTAACAACAAGAACTGTGATATATATTTCATGATCCTTTTGTTGAACAGGTTAAGTTCAGTGGGATTACATGGACACACGATAGTAACGGATTCTTCTACAGTCGCTACCCTGCCCCCAAGTAAGTCAATATATGTACAAGATGTGTTGGAAGAAGCCTTTTAATATAGTTCAGATCGCTTAGCTGGTTTGCCCTCTTGATTTGTTTTTCTTCTGCAGAGATGGAGAGGATATTGATGCTGGCACCGAGACTAATTCGAACCTTTATCATGAGTTGTATTACCATTTCATTGGGACAGATCAGTCTCAAGATATCTTATGCTGGAGAGATCATGAGAATCCCAAGTATTTGTTTGGAGCTGAAGTCACTGACGATGGGAAGGTAACACAACCAGTTCTTTAATTTTGATTAAGCTCTTAAACCCCACCTTGTTCCTGTAAATTCTGTCAGAAAAGCATTTTAATCCCTTGTTTTCCTTTCTGAATGGTCATGATTACTGTGTTAGTTTCGTAGATCCGTGATTCTTTGTCTGGAACTTCAGTTATTAGTTTTTGGTTCCCATTCCAGTTTCATCATGTTGTTTCTTCATGCAGTACCTAGTCATGAGCATTGGAGAGGGTTGTGACCCTGTCAACAAATTATACTACTGCGATCTGTCTTCACTTTCAGGAGGTCTTGAGAGTTTCAGAGGAAGCAGCAGTTTTCTTCCTTTCATTAAGCTTGTTGACACATTTGACGCTCAATATACTGTTATCTCAAATGATGAGACTCTGTTCACTTTCTTGACAAATAAAGATGCCCCTAAGTACAAATTAGTCCGAGTTGATCTAAAGGAACCAACTAGTTGGACTGATGTTGTTGAAGAACACGAGAAGGATGTCCTAGCATCAGCTTGTGCAGTCAATGGGAATCAACTGGTTGCATGCTATATGAGTGATGTAAAGCACATTCTGCAAATTAGGGACTTGAAATCTGGTTCTTTGCTTCACCAATTACCTGTAGATATTGGTTCAGTATCTGATGTTTCTGCTCGGCGCAAGGACAATACCTTCTTCTTTAGCTTTACTAGCTTCCTCACTCCCGGTGTGATTTACAAGTGTGACTTAGCTAATGAATCTCCAGAAGTTAAGGTTTTCCGGGAGGTCGCTGTACCCGGATTTGACAGGGAGGCGTTTCAAGCCACTCAGGTAACACTATTTCTTGCATAATTATTTTTGCTTTGCGTATAATAAAGTTGCTTTTGCTTCTCTTTATAGGTCTTCTATCCGAGCAAGGATGGAACAAAGATACCAATGTTTATTGTGGCAAAAAAAGATATCAAGTTAGATGGATCACACCCATGTTTGCTGTACGCATACGGTGGGTTTAACATAAGCATAACACCGTCTTTCAGTGCAAGTCGCATTGTGCTTAGCAAGCATCTAGGTGTTGTTTTCTGCTTTGCAAACATTCGTGGTGGTGGGGAGTATGGTGAGGAATGGCACAAAGCGGGCTCGCTTGCCAAGAAGCAGAACTGCTTCGATGACTTCATAACTGGGGCAGAGTATCTTGTGTCCGCTGGTTATACACAACCGAGCAAGCTGTGTATCGAAGGTGGCAGTAATGGTGGACTCCTGATCGGTGCTTGCATAAATCAGGTAAGTCTAATAGTCTATACAGATGCATATAAAGCTAAGGTGGCACACTTAGTCAAAGATTTTAATCCTGTGCAGAGACCAGACCTTTTTGGTTGTGCTTTGGCTCACGTGGGCGTCATGGATATGCTACGGTTTCACAAGTTCACCATAGGTGAGTTCAGCTATCTCCACTCTCTTTTTTTGGTTACTATAATGCATCTATAACTTAAGAGATGTTATGTATGCATAGGCCATGCCTGGACTTCTGACTATGGTTGCTCGGAGAATGAAGAGGAGTTTCATTGGCTGATAAAGTGAGTCTGCTAACATATGATATACATTTGTTTCCCAACGCTGATACTAAGTTACAATTTGGGTGTGAATTTTAAAGGTACTCGCCTCTGCACAATGTGAAGAGGCCATGGGAGCAACAAACCGGTAATTTAGTTCAGTATCCATCAACCATGTTACTGACAGCCGATCACGATGACAGAGTTGTGCCACTTCACTCTTTGAAGTTACTTGCGGTCCGTTTCCCGACACTTTATTAATGTTTAATTTAGTTTCCACAATGCAAACTGTTAAACTCGTATCCATGTGCAGACGATGCAGCACGTGCTGTGCACAAGCTTAGAGAACAGTCCACAGACAAACCCCATAATTGGTCGTATAGAAGTTAAGGCCGGTCATGGAGCTGGTCGCCCAACCCAAAAGATGGTAATGACAGTATCTCGTTGTCTAGGTTTTACATTAGTAGACATACATTTTTTTCTTTCTATGGCTGACTGATTTTGTGATGTTTCAACAGATTGATGAAGCGGCTGATAGGTATTCGTTCATGGCCAAGATGATGGATGCTTCATGGACCGAGTAAACCACACAAAAAAAAAAAAAATCATATCTACATGCACCAGAGATCTTTCTCAATTTGTTCTGTGACAGAACTTCTGTCCTAAAATGGACTTTGTATGAGTTACGTATAAACAAATGCTTGACACATTTTCAGCTTTATGATTTGGTTCATTGACAATCAAAATTAGGTTCTTAGGATTTGTATTAATCCGATATGGAAGAAGAACCAATACAACCAAAGCTTCTTCACTGAACCTAGTAGTTG
The DNA here is from genome assembly GCA_030180135.1 of Orychophragmus violaceus. NCBI lineage: Eukaryota > Viridiplantae > Streptophyta > Magnoliopsida > Brassicales > Brassicaceae > Orychophragmus > Orychophragmus violaceus. Next base: position 106,439,905 of record CM058232.1, read on the forward strand.
TCTGTAGAATCAAACGGAATCGAATAAAAGTAACCGAAATTTTAAATATGGCTCCATTTGTTGAGTCACCCAATGGACACCTTTGTAATTTGTTGATACTAAGATTTTACATTTATCAAAAGGCAGAATGTAAATAACATTCCACACTCTACCCATGCTATTAATTGCGTGTTGGTCTAATTTGAAACATATAATACAACATTTTGTTTTTTCCTATATCCATTTGTTTTCACCCAATATACTACAACAGGTACGATACAAACATCAAGAATGAAGCTGTTTTAGTTGGTTGTTTACGACAAGCAAACTGATAGAGTCAGATTCTATCAGTAGGATATTTTAAGAGTGGATGAAAAGAGAATAGGAAAACTAGAAGAAAAGGAGCATAATTCAGAATAGAAGAAAAAAAATCAGTTTCACCAGAAAATATTTCTTCATTTTGTGTTTATATCCGAGCAAGTTAGTCCCGAGAGATAGTTATTATTGGATCTATACCAAATCCGTAAACTATACCATAAAATCCGGTTATTGGGCCGCGAGAGCTCTCTCTCGCTCGGCTTGCGAACTCTCTTTTCAGGGACCAAGTACTACGGTACTTACGGCGCAAGTTTGGAAGTTAAAAACCACTCAGAAAATTAAAAATTTCGTGTGGCAATGTTTGTCGGGTTTCTTACCCACTTGTGATTCTCTTGCATATCGCCATATTGGTAGAGATTTCACTTGCCCCAGATGTGGTGTAGAAAAAGAGACTATTAACCATGCTATCTTTGAATGCCCTCAGCTCGTCAAGCATGGACACTTTCGCCCATTCCATAAGCCCCTCATATCTTTCCATCCTCATCGGTGTTTACTAATTTAGACTTCCTATTTTGGAGGGCGAAAGTGATAATGGGTTCTGAGGATTCCATAACTTCTTTCCATGGCTTATGTGGTTTATTTGGAAGACTCGCAATAGGAAAGTGTTTGAAAATTTTAATGAAAATCCTAGATCAACTCTAGAGAAAGACAGACTTGAAGAAGAAGCATGGAAGAAAGCAAATGCGGAGGAAAATGAGAACCTCTTCACAATTTCTCCCCAAAGGACTTCTCCATCAATTACCCTATCGCGAGCATGTCTCTCATGCGTCATAGATGGTTCTTGGGTAGAATCGGATTCAATAAGCGGACAAGGTTGGATCGTCTAGCAAGGACTTGAGATTGTGTATTTGAGTCTTAAGGGCTTCAGAAGAAGTCTCTTTTCCCTTCATGCCGAGCTCGACGCCCTCCTCTGGGCTATGCCGTGTCTTCAGAAACTACATATGACTAGTGCTTGCTTCTTCTCAGACTTTTTGGAACTCATTAGTATGCTCGAGGATCCAATGAAGTGGCCCTCCTTCTCATCGGAATTGGAAGACTTTCGCGCTCTTAAGATTTTATTTCCTAGTTTTTGTACTAAGAATGTTAGTAGAAAGTTTAAGACAAATACTTGGGTTCACCCGTTCACCTCCTCATTTTTAACCAATAAGAATATGCCACATTTGAATAAAATTAAAATTAAAAAACTAAATATATTCAAATATTTTATAAAAATAAATAGCAATATTTATATGTTTTTAAAGTTTACAAATTGGAGCTTAGGGTTTAGGGATTAGGATTTAGGGTTAGGTTTAAGCCCTTAAGGTTTAGGAATTAGGGTTAGGCCTTAAGGTTTAAGGTTTAGGGTTTAGAGTTTTAGGGTTTAAGGATTAGGGTTTAGAGTTTAAGTTTTTGGATTTAGGGTTTAGGGATTAGAGTTTAGTTTTTATTTTAATTTTTTAGGTTTTTAAATTAGGGTTTTGGGTTTATGGGTTTAGGGATTAGGGTTTATGTTTTTATTTTTTTTTAAATTTACGTGTTGACTTTAGGGATTAGGATTTAGTTTAAATTTTTGCTTTTTAAAATTTTCAAGTTATAGTTTAGGGTTTAGGTTTAGAATTTACAGTTTAGAAATTAAGATTTAAGTTTTAGATTTTTTATAAATTCGTTTTTTTTTTTAATTTTGGTTTAAAATAAAACATATTTTTATTTTTTATTTTTCGTTTTTGTTTTATTTCTTTTATTTTTTAAAAAAGTTTTAATTATTGTTAATAGTATATTATGTGTAATGATTTTATTGGTTAAAAATAGAGGGGTGAACAAATGGGTTCACCTCTAAGGGTGAACCGAAATATTACTCTTAGATGTGGGAATCTTTGGGAGATGAATTAACAATTGTTTTTCTTAGAAAACTTTAGATGACTGATTAAAAACTTAGATTTTTCTTATTTTCAATATTCGGTATAACTAACTAACTAACTATTTGACTGTTTTGGAGGGGAAGATCTAAGTTAACTTATGAGGATACACAACACGATTTTTCTTTTTTTCTTTAGCTTTTAAGATTTAAACTATAACTGACAAAATGCTAATAACAAAATATATTTTGTATATATAAAATGTGTAATTTTTTTTATATAAAATTTTGTTGGGATAGTATCTTTTATTCCATCATATATTTTAAAGATTTCTAATATCATTCGAACACCAAATCCTTAATAAAGTGGAGATTTGACGTCAAAACGAATAAGAAAATCAGTACCGGTCCGCAGTTATATGGCACCCTAAAGTGCATCAGAAAAATGTTGTTCCTTATATAAAACAATTTTTTTTTACATTTTTAGAAAAAAATATATAATCAAAATAATGGAAAATATTATTGCTAGTTTGTGATTTATTTGTGCGCAACATTTGTACAACATGACAAAGTTAAAACACTTGAAATTAGTATTCTTAATGAAAAGTACAGAGATTACAAAACAACAATAGAAGACAAACAATGATTATTAATTCACTCTGAATCAAGTTTAGTTTATAATAATTTATTGAAATTTTCAATTTTCCAAATAGGTGATAGTCGCATATAGAACTGAAAATGAGTATCGTGTAGATTTGTAATTTCTAAGAAAATACAGAAAAATTTACTAAAAGAAAAAAAAATCAATAATGGACATTGACATTAATATCATTGAAAATTGATAAAAAAAAGTGGAAGACTAAGAAGAATATGAGTCATAAAATTAATGACTACAAAGAGAAAAGTAAATTATATTTATTCTTTAATTATTTTTATCTCTTATATAATTTAATATACTAATACAATAACTTAGAAAACAAATTGTGAAAATGTAAGATTTGAATTTGTTATATGGAAAACACATATGAGCAAGAATTTAACCATTATGCTAAAGAACTTAATTGGAATGATGCCCTATAATAAATAATATTTGGCGTTTAAAGTCATTGTTTTATGGGTTTTAGCCCAAGAGGGATCTTGAAGAGAAGTCGTGAGGGAAGAATCTATTTTTGATAAAATGTTTGAAGATTCTCAATAGTGTTCTTAACAACATACATATACAACCCAAACAGGTTTAAAATGCTAAATGAAAACAGATAACGTGAAGGCCCAAGTAAACCCATCTTTTGACTTCTGTAATCCTATCACAGACATCATTTTCGAAATGTAATGTATGGCAGCCCTTGCATGGACAATTTAAGCACAGAAAACTCTTAAAGTGACGAAGATAAACGGCGAATATGAGCATAGGTAGATAACAATGCTTTGTCTGAGTACATGAAAGCTAGGATCAGGTTTTGCTTATAACAGCCCTATGCATATTCAAGATGATATTGATATGGGAGACATGGACAAAGAGTACATTTTACCTAAAGCCTTCGAGCCACATTTTAGTTATCATAGTTTCACCAGGAAAAACAGTCATGAGAAATCGTCCATATATGGTTTTGACAACAGTTGGATCACCCTTGCAGACACACTTGATGATTGCTTTGACTGCAAACTTGAGCGTACAAAGCCTATGCAATATCGGGCGTGGGAATCTTCAGCGCAAGTTGAAGAAAAATGTGTCAGTCGGGGCAGCATTAATAGTAAACTGGGGAAGTATGATGTAGCTTGACACTGATTTGATTAAATAGCTATATATCTGGTTCACTAACCCGGCAAGTTTCGCAACTGTTGGATCTGAATGCAAAAGATTATAGTCACCAGAGAGCCTATATAGCAATTTTTGTAAGAAAATGGTTGAGATGAATTTGAGAAACCACCAGCTCCTCCTGCGCAGCAAGTCCCATAAAGATTGGATGGGATTATGTTTTCGTTCTTGTCAAAATCCTAAATGCAATTTGGATACATATTCTGCACCATTTAGATTGTATTTTTGAATTGTTAACTCAAGATTCATATCATAGCAAACTGTAACACTACATCAACAAGGCTTACGATAAAACCATATCATTTATATCGAACAAAGTTCAACTCCAAAGTCTAAAAATAAAAAGAATTAAGAATTGAGACCTCGAGTTGAGGTCGGTACAAACTGAAGAATGAATAAAACAAAAAACGACGACAAAAAAAAGAAGAATAAAACAAGAAACACCCGTCTGAGAACGAACCAGCTGGTTTAGCTGACCATATCTCAAACTCTCCACCACTCAAAGTGGTCTGGTGCGACGACCGCTGGCTCTACCGCATACAAGAGCGTTCTTGGGGATTGGGTATTCATCTCTGAGAGAAGTAGAGGTTGTGTAGACACGTAAGTACAACTGCTGTCCTAAGTATTGCCTTGCCCAAAACTCGGATCTTAAGTTCCACATCCCTACGTTGTCCAGTGCTATGTATATGGCCGTCCATGAAGTCGGATACACCTGTATATGAATAGTATATCAATCCAACGGTTCACATTATGCTTAGATTACTGGTTGTTACTAAGGTTTACCTGAACGGTGCAGCGAGCGACTGCATCACGTAGATTGTACTGGTTCCTACTGTCAGGACTCCATTGCCCACCATCCATTCTGTATCACAAGACCACGTTAGTCCAACGTGAGGTCTCAAGAAATATAAGAAAGATAGACTTACCCAACAACCCAGAAAGAGTAACCATCAAGATGCCAGCTCTGAACAATATCCTCAGAGTTTTCGAACACAATCTCCACAAAGGTTCTGTAATCAGTTTGCATAACAGATGTGTCGAGGTAGATTCCTCCACCAGTGGGTTGGCTCTGTATACTTCCAACTCTGTAAACACCGTCAATCTTGAAGTAGTCTGCGAGTTTCAGAGGAGTGTCTGCTGGGTTAAACGATACACTGTTCACAGCGTATCGTTGCTTCCCGTCCACCTGACCAGCAGAGCTAGCAAGTTTGATCGTTCTTGAGGTGTTTATCATACCGTAGTGGTATGATCCTTGTGGGTTAGGCCTTGGTCCACTCGCCGTAAGGTTAGTCCTACAACACAATAGAATCAGATAAAAATCAAGAATCAGATTTCTACATTCTTGAAACCTATCAATACCTGATGGCTCGAGCCTGGTTCAAGGACCAGTCTACTTGTATGGTTGGTCCACCAGGAATAGGTCCAGAAACACCACCAGCAGAATTACTATAACTGAGAACACCCGTGGTGGTGAGGACATCCGACGTGAACCGAGAAGAGACGACTACATAATAGTCCTGTGCAGGCTGGTCCGCAGTCACAAGAACCGAGTAAGACTGGCCAACGTGAACATCGAGTGAAGAGAAGGTCGTCTGAAGAGTGTGAGTCCCTTCGACTTCAACCACCTTCATCTTATGGTTTTGAATCCGGAAATTGAGCGAGTTTTGTAACCCTACATTTGATATTCTCAGCCTGTATGTCTTACCTTGTTCAACATTGATAGTGGCACCGCTTCCACGGCCATTGATGAGGATACCATCTGGTAATGGAAGCTTCCTACCACTATCGAGCTGTGCTTTCAAATCCTACAGAAACGAAAAATCGAAAACAAGCGATCAAAATCGAATTTGTCAAATACAATCAAGCATCAATAGCAATCAATCCTTACCGTGTGATTGGATTTGTACCAATCTCCGATGAGAACTGTGTAATCACCGGCGGGATCTGGGAAAGGAACGGGGATCCCAGGACGACTGAGGATACGGAGGCCTCCAAAACCACCGGCGGCTTTGTGGAAAGCGAGAGAAGGGAAGTAGTAGAAACTTCCGATCTGATCCTTCACCTGAAGAATGTAAGTGTAGTTCTTCCCCGGCGGGATTGGGCATGTCGTTCCGTATACTCCGTCGACGAATGAGTTCCTCCTCTGTTGAACTCCGTTCCTTCAATTATAATTTTCAAAATATTAGTTTTAACCCCAAAAGTATTATAATTTGTTAATCTTACCCCTGTAAAAAAGTGGGTGGAAAAAATCGAATACAGCTAATAATTTGGGACCATCTCGCTATATTTAATAATGTGTGTTTAATTGACTTTAACACTAATTACCCCAACTAATCAAGTCTGTGGGTAAGTAATTATTTCGTGGGCCGAGTCCGACATGAATGTCGACAAAACAAAAATTCTTACGTACTTCATTGTTTTGTTTTTTACGCACGTATTATTTTTACGTCCCTACTAAAAAAAAAGTTTTTTAGAACTAAAATCAAAATATTATTCACAGCAAAAAAATAACTACTAGCCGACTAGGGCTAGCAACTACTCTCAATCGACAACGACAGACTTCAATGTTTAACAGTATTTAAGTATTGAATTAAACTAAAATTGGAGTATTGTTATTGAAGATTTAGATTTCGAATAAGATTATAAAAATATAATTACCATGAAAGGAGGAAAGGTTCATCGAGGCTATTGTAGACGTTAATGATGAGATTATCATTAGTAACTGAGTGAATGTCCGGTCCCGGAAACTGCCCGTTGATCAGAATACCCTAAACCGGAAAAAAATGCGAGATCCAAAGATTAGACAAAACCGGATCTATAAACCGAACCGGGAAACAAGAAACAGACTATGTTGATTAGTGAGACGAGATTCGATACCTGTTGGCGAACTCCGAGTGGGTAGATATCACCGTATGTGACGTTCCATTCAAAGAATCTGTATGGACTTTCCGCCGTGACGGCAAAGAGAAGCAAAAAGCCGATGAGTAATGCGGCGGCGAATGAGATATTGGCCACCATTTTTTTAGTGAAAACCGGTGAATGAAGAAAGGTGTTTTGGTGTGATATATCTCTCTCACATGAACACAAATTTGAGCCTAGAGAAATGGAAAGGAGAGAGGGCACGTATATAAAGAGGTGACAGCAAGAAAAATGAATATTTAGTATATCTACAGTATCGATATCTAAATCTAACTACTAAAAATCTAAACAATATATTGATATACATCAATCTTTTATATTAGAGAATTTGTTAGTATCTACTAGTATTCGATATACATCAATATTTTATTAGCGAAATTTGTTATTATTTTTAATATACTATAAATTCCATATAAATCAATATCTTATATTAGAAAATTAATTTTGTTTATAATATACTATTAATATTTGATATACATCAATATTTTATATTAGAAAATTTTGTTATTATTTTAATATATTGTTAAATTTGATATAAAATCAATATTTTATATTAAAAATATGTCATTATCTCTAATATACTATTAGTATTTGATACATCAATATTTTTTAGTAGAAAATTTGTTATTATTTTTTAATATACCATGAATTTTGATATACATGGCAGCCAGAAATAAACCAAAAGAAAGTTGTTTCTGATATTTTATATCTGAAAATTTGTTTTTATCTTTAATATATTATTTTATATTGGTTTAAGAAATTATATTATTCTGTCACTATGCACATTTTTTTATGACAGTATAAATAATAATTATTTCTAAGTTTTACTGTAAATATACCAAAATTATGAGAGAGAGCCAACTAGAGGAAAAGAATACAGGAGAAGAGAACAAAGGTCAGTGTCGGTGGCTGGACCCACGAAGCCGGTCTGTGTTACTTTGAGATCTGTATTTTTCTCCCACAATCCACATGGCTAAGCAAATTGTCCCTTTTTATTTGTTTTGTGCCCTAAAAACAAATTATGTTTAATATAATTCATAATTATTAATTATTAAGGACAAACGATTCGATTAGATGTGGGAATCTTTACGACTGATTAACAAATTATATTTTTCTTATTTTCAATATTCGGTATAACTAACTAACTATTTGACTGTTTTGGAGCATATCTAAGGTAACTTATGAGATACACAACACGAGTTTTTCTTTTTGGCTTTTAAGATTTACAACTTACAAGACAAAATGCTAATAACAGAATATCTTTCTGTATATATAAAATATGAATTGTTATAAAATTTTGTTGGGAAAGTATTTTTTTTTAATATAAGTATCTTTTATTCCATCATATATTTTAAAGATTTATAATATCATTCGAGATGAACAAAAGAAAAACTTAATAAACATCCTTGATTACAATTGTTTTCTTATTTTAGGGAAGTTTTACCGGCAAAAAAAATTGCCAAGATAATAAATTAAATATATTATAAAATATTGAAAAAACATAAAACTTAGAAACGAAGATAACACAAAAGAAAAGCTACAAAATAAATCAGCCATCAAAAGCAAACTTATACTATGGCCCTATTATTGATTCCAATATGGAATAATACTTTTTAACCTTTTTGGTTCTGGTTTGGCCTTTAAAGCTACTAAAATAAAGGGTCCATTGCTGGTTGCAAGATCAGATTTGTTTTGGAATCTCGATATTAATGTCATTGACAACTAAATTCATTCGTTTTTTTTTTCTGGAATGCAGATGTTTTTCTTCACTTCTTATTCTGAAGTTTTGGCTTTAGGTGAATCTAAACTCAGATGGTGAAAACAAAAACTGAACTAGAGTCCAAAAGTAATCTGAGGGTTGTACTTGTAATAAAGTAGAACACTAACCTGACATGGGTTTACATTTCCGGATCTATTGCCAATAAGTAGCTAGTCATTCTTTTTCTTCCTGTGATTCATTAGCACTTTTGTCAAATTAAATTCTCCAAAATATAAGGTAAAGTGAACATACAAAAAGAACGTTTTAATTACTAAATACAGATTTGCTACAAGAAAAACTATATTGGTTGAGTAAGGCGATGCGTCAGAGCAATTTGAATGAGCAGTAGGGGTCCATAACATGTTAATAATAGTTATTGGAATTTTGCACCCAAAGAAGTTAGTGGAATAAAGTTTATCTTGATAGGCCTGAATAGATAACAACGTTTCAAGTCGACCAAAAAAAACAAATACTAGAAGTTCAAAAAGATCACAATAACACAACCAAAAAAAAATGATAAGCGAAATACAAAGAAAACAATAATACCAAAAAATATTATAACGTGCTGCTGGATAGAGACTGTAAATGAAATGTTACAAAATATTTACGATTATCAGAATCATATAACAAAACCAAACTCTTATCCGAATATGATTTCCAATCCCTCCAACTCCGCATCTATATCACATTTTCTCATATATTTGCCAACACTTATAGCCAATATGTTCCAGGTGTGGACAAAATTCGATGACTCCACAGATCAGTGGTTAGAACCAGGAACATAAGCATACAATGAGTTTCGTAGTTCGTATTAGTCACGACCTTCGTTTTTTGGTTTTTCAATTTTCGTTTATAGCTTTTGGAACAATTGCAGAAAATAACATTTTTTTCACTCGCTTCGGTTTGGTTAACAATTAATTTTAGGGATTTTTGATTAATTCGAAATTTTTCGGTTAATTCATATAATTCGATCTAGTTCACAAGTTTTAATATATTTTAATTAAAATTAGTTTATTTTGGTTTATAAAAAGCTGGTTATTAGATCGGTTTGTCGAACCAATAACCAAAATTATTTTCAAAACTAACTTAAATAACCAAACTGAATTTGCCGGTTCGATTTAATTACCCAAGACTAGCTCCTACTAATTGTGCGAGTTCGGACTGAACCAAACCAATGTATTATTTCAGTTCATCAGTTAGTTTGGTTACCCAAAAATTTACCAAAATTATGTAACAAAAACCAGTTCCGTTCAGTTATCACTTCATTTTAGTTATTAAATTTAAAACATAAATTTAACTGAAATATGTTTTTATTGAAAATTTGGTTAAAATCGATTGGTTAATTTGGTTAATTTAATTCGATTTGGTTAGTAAAAATTAAATCAAACCGAATCAATAACTGACTGATTTTAAAAAAACTGGTTATTGGTTCAACCGAGCTAACCGAATTAGAACCACAAACCGAAAATCTAACGGCCCGGTTAAAAGTCGTGGGCCTCTTCCAACTTCTTAGAACATCGTTTCGATTTGGTCCGAGTACAATTAAAAAAAAACAAGGCATGACACTAAAATCTAAACAAAAGTTATACATTCGTTAATCCATATAGGCGTTTCGTCGAACAGTTCATCTGCATCTTGGAGTATGGCATTAACAACAAATTACCAAACATACATATTGTACCATGAAAAGATTATCTCCGACTCCGACCACCTGCTCATTGATCATCGTCGCCGAAAAGAAGAGGAAGACGAGACCCCGGTGGAATCGATCGATGCTTGATGCAGAAGGCTGCTTCTGATCTGCTTCATACGATCCGTCGAGAGTTACTCCTCCTCGAGAGCAGCCGTGTCTTCCTCCAGATGGTGGATTCGGTACTTCTGACTAATCGATCGGAAGCTCAGAAGAAAGATTCCGGATATGGCCAAGAACTGTATGAAGCTGTGCTTGTTTCTTTAGCATTCTCCACGAACCTGGACGCTACAGCACCTAACACCTTGGCTGGATTTTTCCGGGATATAGAATCTGCAGAGTTCCGTGGCACCGACGAAGCCATCGTGCGTCAAAAAAAATCAACTGGGAATATGAGAGTGATAGATTTTCGTTATCTCAAACTCTCTCTCACTCTTGTACTGAAATACTTCTTCGATTGATGAAAGAAAGGATTACAACTCGATTGTGAAACTCAGATTACAAATCTCATGATGATTGCAAACTGAATCTCCGATCTCATAACGATCGTGAGCTAAGTCTCATCTCGACTCTAGCAACAACAAATCAAGCATAAAAATCCCAAAATACAAATCAGTTTTATTTATACTTCACTTCTACTTCAACAGCAAACCCTCTAAATGCACCCGAGGCTTTGCTTTTCTTTGAATTTGACTGATCAGTCAACGGCTCCTGCCACATCAGACTCCTTCAACGACTCGCCAGCCTCTGTTTTCTTCCTCTTCCGATAGTAAGTATGCTGATACCTATCAATACTCCCCCAAGAAAATCAAGCTTGTCCCCAAGCTTGAATGAAGGATAAAGCTTGATAAACTCCTTAGCAGAGAGCCAAGAATTCTCCTCCACATTACGGTCCTTCCACTTAACCAACAATTCCAACTCCCCTTTAGCAGCATAACGCTTATCAATCACATCCACGCTCACCGCACCAATGATAGATTTTCGTTATCTCAAACTCTCTCTCACTCTTGTACTGAAATACTTCTTCGATTGATGAAAGAAAGGATTACAACTCGATTGTGAAACTCAGATTACAAATCTCATGACGATTGCAAACTGAATCTCCGATCTCATAACGATCGTGAGCTAAGTCTCATCTCGACTCTAGCAACAACAAATCAAGCATAAAAATCCCAAAATACAAATCAGTCTTATTTATACTTCACTTCTACTTCAACAGCAAACCCTCTAAATGCACCCGAGGCTTTGCTTTTCTTTGAATTTGACTGATCAATCAACGGCTCCTGCCACGTCAGACTCCTTCAACGACTCGCCAGCCTCTGTTTTCTTCCTCTTCCGATAGTAAGTATGCTGATACCTATCAGAGAGGCTGTTGAGAGATTCGGGTTTTTATTTGTAAGTATAAAAAACGCACCAAACGCAAAACCACAATATAACCAATACATACGTGTTTGAGAATAAGTTCTACAACAATGATGGGTTAGAGTGTTTCTGCATCGTTAGTTAGAGTGTTTCTCTCTCGATTTAGAAATCCAGGGATCAACATTGTTTGTTGTCGATAGATTTTACAGTAGTTCCAGCCTTTGTTTCATTCCTATGATCACCATCATTTACTCCTATTCGAGCTCTTCCAATGCCCATATCTTAGGAAAACCACGGTTCGATCCTTCCAACAAAACACAAGCTTGCACCATTTCTGCTTCATCATTGACTCATTGTATACAAGGTACTCACTCAAAAAAAAACACAAGCACATTTTTATTAATAACTTCAATGCATGTCTCATGCTTAGATGTGATATAGAGAGAGAAGTCTATGTTTTGTAAAGTCTCACCTAGCTAGATCGAATATTACCGCATCGCTCACACGTCCCTTGCTCAGACTATTTTGTGGTTGTTGCAGTTCTGAAGTCCTCACCGGATTTTACTTGTTGAAGGGTTTTATGCCGTTTGAGGACTGGTCGTCTCTGATTACAGATTATATGTGGTAATCTTTGGGAGATGGATTAGCAATTGAATTATTATTTTTGGCAAAGTTTAGGTGACTGATTAACACATTGGATTTTTTTTCTTATTTTCAATCGTCACTATAATTAATTAACTAATAGATTTTGACCCGTCCTAAGCGCATAATATTAATTTGATAATTTTATATTTACTTTTTTGATTTTTATTTATTTGAGATCGTTATATTAGTTTTATAATACTATTTATTTTACCTATATTAAGAATTCCGAATAGAGAAATTTTATTTATTTTCGGAACACACTAAAATATTAATTTTTTGAATTTTGTTTGTAAAAACAATATTTAGTAAAAAGTATGTTTTAGGTAAAATCAATCCTGAAAATTATCTTCACATGATTTAATAAGAGAAATCCTATAAAATAACGATTTATTTACGCTATTTTGCATGTTATTTATCATAAGTACTGACTTTGTTACACACCTTTAAGACAGTGAACATGAGTTATTATAATCATAAGAATTCAGTATTGAAAAATAAATATAATATTTGACTAAAAAGGTAGAATCCTTCAATTTTATGATTTTTTGTTTATTAAATTTACAAAAATAATAATATTATTTACATTTTACAACAAAAATCAAAAATATGAATCTTATATTAAAAATTCGGACGTTACAAATGTCATATAAAACCTGCCATGTTTCACCCGCCTTCTATGACTCAGAGTTTTCTTGCTTATATGCTGAAGCGTTGCATTGCTGCCACCACAAACAAAAGGTTTTTTGAGAGGTATAAATCATATTGACCATGAAAAATGAGAAGCGGATGAACGTATTGGTTTTTATGATTACCCAAATATATGATATGCCATGACTCCGTCAATGGCTTCTTTGACAAGAAGCGTATGAAGCTTCCTCAAGGCTGTGTACATGTTGGCGAGAGAGATTCAAAAGAAAAAAGATCAATGAACCAACCTCTAAAAAATTCAAAGTGGTAGCTTAATCTCAACAGGACATATGATATGATATTCTACAATAAAGTGATATACTAAATCTTCGAGAAGAGCATCTGCTGATGTTAGCGGGGATTTTGCAGAGGTTACCACGGTCTTACTCGGCTTTAATACTTTTACAAAAGAAACTTGCAACAAAAAAATGGAAGTGTTTGCTAAAGTTATTTTTAACATGTCCAGTAACACATTAAACATAGTTAATTGCACTGATGTGCTTAAAAGAAAGATATATCTTAAACACAAAGTCAAACCTCATCATTATGGTCTGGCTTATAGAAAAGAGTGAGACAGCCTTTCCAGAAAAAAGGGAGACAGCCTTTGACTTATTCACCTAGATACAAATAGGTAAATAGATGTTCGGTATATAATTGAAAGATGAAATTTTGCTTATACGAAATGTTAATTTATAGGATAGAAAAGATTTAGATTTAGAAGATCTTCTCTAATAACATCTTTTTAGGTACGATTATTTAGAAACATTTAAGATAAAGAAATATTAAAGAGAGTGAAATAATATTGTTCAAATAGATTTTTTTACTTAAATGATTTTCTAAATATCAATTCTTGTAAGTAAAGATATTAAGACATAAGATACTAAAATATATTTTTTCAAAAAAAAATATATAAAAGAGATTTTGTTTGTGATATGGTAATATTAAAGAGTAGTTATAGATTTTCTAGTTCCGATTTTCTAGTGGAATTAATAATTGTATCTTTATTCATTGAAAGATATACAAAATTATATTCGTATGTGTATTTATATATTTTTAAGAATATATATTATATTCTTCTGTTGTTAATTGGTATTTTTTAATATTATGCTGCATTGAATAAATATTTAGTTTTCTATTTATTGGTAAATTGATTATGGCGGTGGAGAATTTTAAAATGCAGTTTTTTTTTCTCTCTTATTTTTGAATGTTTGTGAAGGAAATTACGTTGATTCACACAACATATATTATAGAAAGGTAGTTTTTGTAAAATGGAATATTAGGAATATAATTTAAAATTTATTGATTGTATCCTATATGTGATCTACGATTGTAGGGTCAGGTTTGTTAATTTTTTGTTTGTTTCTTTGTATCTTCTTAACAATATATTCTAAAATATATTTGTTTTGAGTCCTCTCTCTTGTGACGAGAGAAATTTCATAAACCCCTACTTCTCAATATCCACTTTTTTTACAAACCCTAATTTTCTCTCCAACCTTCTTTAGCAGCCGTCAAATTTTTTTGCCATAATCTCTACACCTCTAAACAGAAAGATAGTTTCGTTGATTTCCAAATTCTCTCTCTCTCATTTTAGTCATAAACAGTAACACCTCTCTCCTCTTTCTTCGAATCGCCCTAGCCTTACTCACCTAAGCCGCCATCTGAGGTGAGCCGTCGTCGGCCGTTGGCGTCACCGCCGGCGCGTATCGACGGCTCACCTCCACTGATGTCTGTTGCTTTACTCAATAAAGGCTGACTGTCCGCTTATCCTCTCCGGCGACCCTTCAGTTCTTCACCTCCTTCCTCTGCCGTCACCGACGGTTTATGCGGCTGAGCTTCTGGTGGCGCGTTCCTGTCCCGCGTGCCCTCCCATCGCCGGCTCCAATGGTTCGTATTATGCTCAGAGGTGGAGAGGAAGATTTTCAGATCCGAGATTTTCAGATCCGTAAAGATGTGGATCCGTGGCGTCGGTCCTGTGACATCGCGGTTGGGGATGTCAAGAGACTCGTCTTGGCTTTGTCGATCGGCTGGTCTCCGTTGATTCAACGGTGAATCTGACAAAAGCTGGCTCTGATCTCTATCATCCTCATCTCGGATTTGTTATGGTCTGCTCGGCTTTGGTATATCGGTTAGACGGTTTAGCGTTAGTCTGGTTTATTGTTGTTTACGTTTGCAGTGTGGATTTCCATTTCGATTGTTTTGAGTTCTACGTGTGTGAGTCTCGTGTGAGTTTATGTCCGAGGCTGTGTTCTTTGTTTCCACTCTGAATAAGTCTCATGGTTCTTTGGTTTTGACTGTATCGGTTTTGGTTTTGATTGATGTACGAGTATTTGTGATTCTGATCGGATCTCGTGTCTAGATCGGGTGGATCTGTATCTGGCCCGCCGTTCTCTCCGGCTCTGAGAGCTAGATCTACGGTGGTGAAGTCTTCCGAGAAAAGCGCTTGGTGTTTCAGTGGCGTTTTTGGGTTTCTTTGGATGATTTGCTCTTCTGTGCTGCTTTTCATCCGGTTGGAATCTCGGCGTTCATTTTCCGGATCTCATGACCAACCTTCTAGTGAGTGTCTTGCCGATCATTCAGCTCGATTTAACCATTGGAAAGTCCGGATCTCCTCGATCTTCGGTATGGTGTGTCCATAATCTTTCCTGGTTTTGCTGGTTCTAATGTCGTTTCAAGGTGGTGTTTGAAGTGTTTCGTCTTCATAGTTAGATTTCCTATGGGTCATTATATCTGGTTTTCATCTACTATTCTAGCTTCTCTAGTGAAAGCTTTCTACAAGCTAGCCAGACGAAACTGATAGAGGCTGCTGAAGAAGATCTATCTCAATTACGAGCATTCTCGTTGATAAAGGTATTGGAAGTAAAATATTGGAAGGCCGCCTGCTTGTGTAGGATCGGGAACATCTTATTTTACTTTGTTTTAGAAAATCCTTATGTATGTTTTCGCTATTGTATTATGATTATGTTTCTTTCACCAATATGCCGGTGGAGAAGATCAATAGCTCCCGATGATTTCATACATCGAGCTTCTTCATTGTTGTAACTTTTGTAAAACCAGATATAATAAATCAGTGTTAAAAAAAAATCTCTACACCTCCCAGATGGCCGTTCTCTTTGCTGGTGACAGGGGAGGTTCGCTCCATCTTCATCTCTACTTTAGTTTATCGTGCAAATCTCCCTGCTCCAGATCTGGAATTTTCCGGCGTGGATCTTCTCGATGGTCGTGGTGGTTGCGTTTTCCAGCATGTTTCCCCTCCGAAAGAGGTCCCTTCTCGACGAGTTTCTTGGCTTTACGGAGTTGTGCTCGTTTTGTCTCTCATCTGTGCTCGGGTTGTCGTTGTCCCAACTTAGTTTTCGGGTAGTCTTTTTCCGGCGATTGTGGTATGGGTCAGTTAGGTTGCGTTTTTGCTCGTTTAGGCCGCTTCAGATCTCCTCTATGGTATTTTTCTTCAGATTTGTTAGCTGGTAATTTGCGGAGCTTTGTTTTCAGCTTTTAGACTAGTTTCATTGAAGCTGGTTATATATGTCGTGAATTAGCGTTGGTCCTTTGCAACAGAATTATATATGAGTAGTCTATATATACCAGCTTTAGATCTATTGCTGTTGTGCTTCTGCTTTCGTTGGGTCTTTAACTCTGATTTTATTGAGTCTCGTCGATCATTCAGTTGAATAACCAGTGGAAAGCCCAGATCTCTTCGATCTTCGATACGATTTTGACCGCAATCTTTTCTGTTTTTGCTGGTTCTAATGTCGATTTAAGTTGGTGTTTGAAGTGCTAGGGGTCATTGTATCTGATTTTTATCTGCTATTCAAGATAATAGCTTTTGAAAAGCTAGCCAGATGAAGCTGATAAAGGCTATTGAAGAAGAAGATCTATTTCATTTACGAGAATTCTCGTTGTTAAATGTATTGGAAGTAAAGATATCGGAAGGCCGCCTGCTAGTGTAGGATTGATAGCAAGGTTTTTTTTTATTTATAAGCACTACTATCACTCTATCAATTCCTCAAACCTCTATACATGTCATTGTAGCATTTGAGGTATCAATCTAGGGAGGCCAGAAGAACAACATATCAAGAATGCAAGATACTACTCAAGCTAAGCAAATCCAATAAAAAGGGTTTACCTAACAACCTAGACAGAAATCAAAACAAGACACTAAGCAGACACTAAACGAGAGGACAAACAAGCTAAAAGGAGGGTCCTAGGATGAGGCTATGGAGACTAGGCGGTTTAGAGACAATCAATGATGCTTCAATCAATCAAACATTGCTAAACAAGGCTAATGATCATAATTAAGCTAATCACATTCTCATATTCATAAATACTATGCTAATCTTGCAATATTTCAATTCCCATTGCAAATTACAAGACAAGCATGCATTAATATCCATCAAATACCTTTTAGCAAGCTAATTCTTAGGCTAAGAACACTAATCATTAGACTAATCCAATCTCTTGGCACTAATCTCTTTGTCTAATCTCTAATCAAGATCAAATTTCCATTTGTGATTAAGAGATAAACAAGCATTAATTTCAAGTTCTCATTACCAATAATCACCTTAGACATCTAATCTCTTAAGCTAGGATGTAAAAATCCTCCAAAAAGTTCATTCAAGCATTTCATTGAACACCTTTCGGTCGTGAAAGAGCCTAGCATCTAGATTCAACAATTCCTTGCAACCTAGCATATAGATCAACTAATTAGAGAATGATCATTAACCACCTAATAAGTTCTAAGCATCACTAATCATCACATAAACCACCTAAATTAACATCATCCACAAAACCCAAAAACTCTACTTCCTAATCATAAGAGAGTTATGAGAAATCATAAATAGAAATAGAGATTAAGAGAAACAAGATAAATACTTAATTAAAACTCAAAATCCAAAAATTTACAAATCCTAAATCATAACATAAGAAAAGAGAAAACTATGCTTAGGTAGCTTAGGGTTTTAGAAACCCAAAATTAAGTATTTATAGTGGGGAGCTCGACAGTGGCAATTTCGTAAATAAATGGATCTGAATTTGGTCTTCGCAGGGAAATCTATCGGGCGAAACATTCTGATATCACATCCCGATAGGTCTCAGAGGAATCTATCGTGCGCATTAAACCGATACGCTAACCCAATAGATTCTCTGTCACAAAATTTCATTTCGAACAAGTTCCCTCATCGGTCACAACAAGCCGATGCCACCAAACCGAGACATTTCTTCTGTCTTCATCGGTTGGAAAAAGCTGATGCACAATCCCGAAAGATTCTCTGTGATATTTCGTGGCTTCTCTTCCTCTTCCATCGGCTGCAACATCCGATACAACAAACCGATGGATTTGTCATGTCTCCCATCTTTCACTCCTTAGCTCCAATCCTTTGCTCTAAGCTCGTACCTGAACATTCTTTGCACCTACAAATGACCAAGAACACCCCAAAACAATCCTAAAATGCTAATTCCTAATCCTAGATGCTCCTAGACCCTAAGTGCAACAAAGGACAAGAAGATAACAAGAATGGATGCTAGATGAGATCAAAACATGAGCTAAACACTATCCTAAATGCATCAAAATGCATGAATATCAAGGATCGGGAACACCTTATTTTTACTTTGTCTCAGAAAATCCTTTTTGTATGATGTCACTATTGTGTCATGGTTTGTTGTCTTCACCTATGTTTTGGTGGGAAAGATTATGATGGTATTTCATACATCGAGCTTCATCAGTGTTATAATTTCTATCAAATCAAATATAATAAAGCAGTGTTAAAAAAAATATAAATATTTGTTTGATTGTTATGCATGCTTATTGATGATTTATTGGTAAAGTTGCTTCCCACGAGAGAAATTATAGGAAGTAGTTTTTCTTCTTTGTAAAATAGAATATTAGGAGTAATTAAAACAAAAAAAATATGTCACTTGAGTTTCTTTTTTCATAGATTACTATCTTTAGTGAATTAAAAAAAAATCAGTGGAATAATTTATAATTAAGCTGAAGACTAATCGCATTCTCTAAAATGTATTTCTATTTTAATAGTTTAGATTGACTGTTTTGGAATGACAAATCTAAGGTAAGTTTTTTCACGAGTTTTTCTTTTTAGCTTTTTTAGTTCACTCTATTAACTCTTATAATATAAAATGCTAATAAGTTAAAATAGAAAAGTCTTTTGCTCTATGAAAAATATCTTTAATAAACTTCATGGGAAAGTATCTTGGGTTGGTTGGTTTTTTCCCCCCTTATAGTAGAGCTTCTGCGTATTTTCCTCCAGACTCTCAACTTGCTGATTTTCCCCCTGAATTATAAATCGCATGCTTAATTACACCCGAACTTATTTTTTTTGCATAATTAAATTCAATTAATTAAAATCAGTAATTGCGTTTAGAAATTATAAATACGATTAACTTCTATTTGCGTTTAACAGTAAACCAGACTAAATTTAGAGCAACCAAACTAAACTCGACCCTACCAAACTCGACTCAATTTAACCAAACCCATAGAATTAAACCAACCTGATAACTAAACCAACACTCATTTAACCCATCGACGATTGTTGTATTAGATAAGGCCTTCTTCTTCTTCTTACCCAAATTCACCATCGCGATTTCTGGGTTTCAATTTCTCGAGGGCAGAACACCAAGGACCCATTCGATTTCGAGCGACGAAGAGATGAGCTCTTCCTCGTCTACGTCATCTCGCTTAACTCATCAGAGACAAGTCATAGAAAGATCTGTTATCAGATATTTTGAATCTCTGACAAGATTGGTTGGGTCTAAGTAGACGGATGAATTTTTCTCACCACTTCTTATGCTCTCTTCTTCTGGCAGAACAGAAATCCATAACGCCTTCCTCTGTTTCTTGAGGACTGTTCTCTTTGTTTACAGTCACGGGACAATCAACATCTATCAAGTTTTCACTTGCATTGGATTCCTCTGGGTCATGAGTGAGCTGCTGAGGCAGATCTTCAAGCAAATTTTGTGTCTTATGACGTGATAGATCAATCACCGCTCGAAAAAGTTTAGTCACATTCAACAACCTCTTTTTCTTCTGTGTAGGACTATGTTTCTCCAAACCAGTTTGCCTTTCTCCTTCTTCGGCTTTTTGTAGAAGCCTCCATTTCTCCTCCCAATAGCTTTCATGTGCTATAATCAAAGGAGATTTAAGGGAAGTGGAGCAAGATGGAACACTTTTAGTTCTTGCAGGGACAGAACTGCTCTGCTCGAAAACACCATTAAATGACAGAGCTGATCGCACAGTAGCATCCAAAACCAAAGCTTGTAACCACTTGGCCTTCTGTATTATATTCTTGAGGTCAATGTTCTCTGGAAAATTCAATAGTCTTTGTAGACAGCATGCTGCGTTTTCAGTAGAAAGCAAGGAAGATCTTAAATCGTCGATGGGTTAAATGAGTGTTGGTTAGTTATGAGGTTGGTTTAATTGTATGGGTCTGGTTAAATTGAGTCGGGTTTGGTAGGGTCGGGTTTAGTTTGGTTGCTCTAAATTTAGTCTAGTTTACTGTTAAACGCAATTAGAAGTTAATCGCATTTTATAATTTCTAAACGCAATTACTGATTTTAATTAATTGGGTTTAATTATGCTGAGAAAATAAGTTCATGTGTAATTAAGCATGCGATTTATAATCCAGAGGGGAAAATCAACAAGTTGAGAGTCTGAGGAGAAATACACAAAATCTCTACTATAAGGGGGGGGGGGGGGGGGGGGGGGGGGGGAGAAACCAGCCAACCCAAGTATCTTTTATTCCATCATATATCTTTTAAAGATTTACGCTGTAAATGGTTTGCATAAATTAAAATAGTTGGAATAATAATAAATGAGATAAAATGAATGATACATGAAGTAAAATGAAATAAATGTATTTGATCAGTTTCTCACCAAAATTTTAGAGTGATGTTTTCTATTGAATTTTGTGTGGAACTGATAGAATGATCATTTCACTATATTTCATTATATTCCATTCCATTCATGATAAATGATATTTTTATATAAAATCAACTATTTCACATAATTTTATTCCAAAAAATTGTATTCGCACCCTTATGAATATCATTATAGAGAACAAAAAAACCCGAATAAACCGCCTAGATCACGATTGTCTCCCTTTTTTAGTAAATGTTTATACTCTAACAAATTTTATCTATAAAAGTTTTGTCGAAAAAAATCTGCCTAGCTAATATATTTATTAAATAGATTATAAAAATATTGACAAAAACAAAAACTTAGGAACGAAGATAACACAAAGAAAAAAGTTATAAAATAAATCGTCAATCAAAAGCAACTTATAATATGCTCCCAATTATTCATTCAAATATTGAATAATACTGTTTTATCATTTGTTGGTTTTTTTTGTTCTTGTTTAGCCCGATTAGTTTTGTTATACAATTATGATAAACAAATATTATATTCCACTATACTCTAAGAACAATAAACATAAATCTTGTATTCGTTATACTTAAAAAGAGAAGCGGTAAGTATTGAAATAGTTTACAATAAGTCAGATATATAGAGACAAAATAATTAATTAGATGTAAATCCAACAGTTAACACTAACAAAACTATTTTATCTTTTTTTTTGGGTTCTTGTTTGGCTTTAAAGTTGTTCAAAGATGGAAAAAATGGTCCATTCTTGGTTGGAAAATCATTTTTATTTCGGAAGCTCATTATCAATGTCATTGCATTTCGTAGGTTTGTCTAGCTTCATTGTATTAAATAGGGATGAACATTATGAAATTAGGAAGGAAACTTTGCGAGAGCATGAACGAGATAAATTTTAAAAACCGAAATAATTGTACAATTCATGTCCCAACTAAATATTGATGATGAGACGAAAATGGAATGGAACATGTTGGAGATAGAACGAAAATCCTTTTAAAAAAAACTAAAAGTAAAAAAAAATAACAAATTGATAATAATATTTAGTAAAAATAAATAAAACATATTCAATTAAATGTCTATCATAGTAATTAAAAACTTCGAAATTAAGTAAGACAAAATTAATAAAGGTTTTCAGAATCTTGTTTGAGTAAGACAAAATCAAAATTTTAACAGTTTTGTAAAATATTAATATACTAAAAGATTCATAAAACTAAATTTGATTATTTCTGATTTTATAATATATATTTAGTTATATATTGTTTGTCTCAAATAGGGATTTAAAAATTTCCATTCATATCCCATCACGTCATGATCCCAAATGAAAATTCATTTATTTTATATTATATGCGAGTATATTTTTGTATGGAGCAAAAATCAAACTAAAAATGAGATGAAATTGGATGGAAGAGAATGGATTGAGAATTGTGGCAACCCTTAGCATTGGTCTAATAGATCAATAAGTTATACATGTCACCATAAATATTGATGTTGGGTGGAATAGAAGATTTATGTTTATTAGAACCAAACCCTTACTGGAATATGATTTTCAAGTCTTATCACCAATTCAGCATCTTTATGGTATTTCTATTGTGTTATACTTATTGCCAATATGTTCCATGTGTGGAGAACATTCGATGACTCCATAGAATAGTGGTTAGAACATAAACATAAAAGTGCATTGGGTTTCATAATTCTGTTAGTGTTGCGAGTTCGGTTAACCAAACCGAACCAATTGGGTCATTCAGTTCTATGGTTAAGTTTATCTAAAATTTTACAAAAATTAACCGTCTTGTTTTGTTCGGTTATTTTTTAGGTTTGAAAATTCGGTTAAAATCAAACAAATTCGAATAATTTTAATTAGGTCGGTTAATTCAATTCGGTTAGAAAAATCAATATATTTTGATTAAATCTTGTTAAATTTAGTATATATTGGTTTATGAATATAAACTAACCGATCTTCGGTCGCAGTGAACCAAACCCGTAACCCAAAATGATTTTAAAAAGCTGATGATCGGTTCGACTAAGCTAACGAAACTAGAACCCAAAACCAAAAAAATTGGTTTGGTCTGTTCGGTTAATTTGGTTCGGTTAAAAGTGGCGGCCAACATTGTTTGGATTTGGTCAAAAGTACCAAGATTTCAAAATTGTGGCATGACTGAAATCTGAACAAAAGTTATACGACCGTTAAGCGATAGAGGCATTTTGTCTAACAGTTCAACGTCGTCTTGGATTATGGCATTAACAACAAGTTACGAAACATACAACTTGTATTCACCCATGAAAAGATTATCTCCCACGCCGACCACTGGTCACTAATCATCGTCGCTGAAAAGAAGACGAAGACAAGAAGCAAATGTTAGAAGACAGAGATATCGCAATCAGTTTTGAATAGATATCGTATATATTTTGTTTAGATTCTGTTTTGACGGTTCCTCATTATGTGGAACGTCCCACGCTTTGTGTGTAACAGTATAGGCTATAAAGCCATGTACATTGTATTGAATAACGTCAAGGAAATATATCAGCTTTCATGGTATCAGAGCCCAAGTTCTGATCCTCCTTCACTTCTTTCTTCTCCAATTCTTCTTCTATCTCGACTCTCTTTTTCTCTTTTTGTTTTTTGAATCGCCATAATTATGGCTGCTCCTGCTCCTAATAATCATGCTGATCGATGTTTTGGAGTGACAAACATCAAAAATCACATTCCTGTGATTTTGGATTTGCAGGATCACAACTACGATGCCTGGAGAGAGCTTTTGCTCATGCATTATATGGCCTTCGATGTCTGCGGTCATCTAGATGGCTCCGTTCAACCTGCCGGTAACAACGACGGTGCCTGGCTAAAGCGCGATAACCTTGTCAAGCTTTGGCTTTACGGGACAATGACGCAACCTCTGTTTCGGTCTTCCTTTCAGCCCGGTGGAACGGCTCGTGATCTTTGGATTCGAGTCGAGAATCAATTTCGCAACAATAAAGAGGCACGAGCCATTCAGCTCGACAATGATCTCAGAACGACGGAGATTGGAGACATGACTGTTCATGATTACTGCCAGAAGATGAAGTCCATCGCAGATTTGCTTGCCAACGTCGATGCCCCTGTCACAGACCGGACACTTGTGATGTACATCATCAATGGGCTGAATGATAAGTTTGATAACATCATAAACGTTATCAAACATAAAGAGCCTTTCCCGTCATTCGATTCTGCCAAATCGATGTTGGAATGGGAAGAAACTCGTCTCAAGAAGGTAAGCCGTGTAACAGCTTCAAATTCGAACAGCTCATCCTCTTCCACCGCTCTTACTGCTTCGGCTCAAACCCCATCTCGTTCATTCAATGGTCGCAACAATCGCGGCAACAACAGGGGAAAACGAGGCAGAGGCGAACGTGGACACTACAACAACCGTAATCCATGGGGTTCTCACGGCTACTGGCCACATCCTCCACCACCTTACTGGATGCAGCCTTACCCGGCCTGGTCTCAAGCGCCTCACGCTGCAACTCCGCCACAGCAACAAGCAAACCTCATTGAGTTTCAGCCGATGCAGGGCTACACCTCGGAAGCAATCACGGATCCGTCACACTCTGACTGGTTTATGGACTCTGGAGCAACTGCTCACCTAGCAAACAACGCAGGTATACTCCACTCTACTCTTAAACATCACACCAATCAAACTGTCATTGTGGGTAACGGTTCCTCTATTCCTGTTTCATCTATTGGCTCTGCTTCTATTAAATCTGACTCAAAGCCTTTGTCTCTTAAAAATGTTCTTGTTGCTCCCACCATTGTTAAAAATCTGATATCAGTTCGCCAATTTACTAGAGACAATTGGTGTTCTGTTAATTTTGATCCTTTTGGTTTTACTGTGAAGGACCTTCAAAGCCAGAAAATTCTGCTCCGCTGTAACAGCTCCGGTGATCTTTACTCTCTTCCTGCATCTTTCAAAAATAAACCGGGTGTCTCTCATGCTCTTTTGGCTTCTACTCCAGCTCTTTGGCACAAGAGATTAGCTCACATCAATAAGGATAATCTCCATTCTGTTTTGCATTTCAATCCTTCTTTATGTAATAAAAGAGCTGATTCTTTCACTTGTGCACCTTGTCACCTCGGGAAATCAATAAAACTGCCTTTTGTTTCTTCACAATCCTGTGTTTCGAAACCATTTGAGATCATTCATTCTGATCTATGGACCTCACCGGTTCCTAGTATGAGTGGACTGCAATATTACATTCTCTTCCTCGATCAGTATTCACATTATGTTTGGGTTTACCCACTGAGACGTAAGAGTGAAGCTTTTTCGAAATTCTTGCATTTCTCTGCTTACGTCCAAACACAGTTTCAGACCAAGATAATGAACCTTCAGTGTGATAATGGTGGGGAGTTTAATAACTCAGAGTTTCAAAACTATTTCGCTGAGAATGGCATAAACTTTCGATTCTCCTGTCCTCATACGTCCCAACAAAATGGGCGATCGGAAAGGATGATTTGAACGCTTAACAATGCCATTCGAAGTCTTCTGTTTCAGGCTCGTCTTCCCTCTCACTTCTGGGTAGAGGCACTTCATGCAGCTGCCCATGTCCTGAACATTACTCCTTCCAAATCGATTCATCAACAAATCCCTCATACGCTTTTGTTTCATAAACAACCAACATATAACCATTTACGTGTGTTCGGTTGTTTATGTTACCCAAACCTGAACCATTCCAATCTCACCAAATTATCGCCCAGAACCACACCTTGTTTGTTTCTCGGTTATCCATCTCAGCATAAGGGCTATCGATGTATGGACTTGAAAACGAAACGAATCATAATCTCTCGTCATGTGTTTTTCAACGAAGAGAAATTTCCAGCTGCTGAGGTTCATGAGGCTACTGATACGTATCGCTTTCTAGATACATCAGACGAGCCTTCCTCTCTCTTCAAGTCCATTCTTGTTCCTCCTTCGGTCCCTCCTGTTCCATCTGCTATCACCTCGATACCTACGGTCAGTACTAGAAACAATCGACCTGATCCAATGTATCGAGCTCCGGTACAGACTCGTTCCAAGTCTGGTATTGTGAAACCAAAACAAATCCTTTCTCTCATTGCTTCTTCCAAATCTCCATTGCCAAACAGCCATCTTAAAGCTTTGTCTGATCCGAACTGGAAACCTGCAATGATTGATGAAATTGATGCAATGTTTAAGACTAAGACTTGGACTTTAATACCTAGGCCTTCTAATGCTAACATTGTGAGATCTATGTGGTTATTCAAACACAAGTATGATGCAGATGGGATTTTATCTCGTCACAAAGCTCGGTTAGTGGCCAATGGGAAATCTCAAGAAGAAGGTGTTGATTTCTCTGAAACATTCAGTCCTGTTGTAAAACCAGTAACGATAAGAACGGTTCTAAACATTGCCCAAGCTCTTCAATGGCCAATAAATCAGCTAGATGTGAAAAATGCTTTCTTGCAGGGTGATTTACAAGAAACAGTTTATATGTTTCAACCACCAGGGTTTGTTGATGCCGCATATCCGAATCATGTATGCAAATTGAACAAGGCCATTTACGGACTGAAGCAGGCGCCACGAGCTTGGAACTCAAAGTTCTCCAGCTACTTGATTCAACTCGGTTTTAAACAGAGTAAGGCAGACTGTTCTCTGTTTATTTTCAGGAAAGGAGATCAAGCAGCTTATCTTTTGTTATACGTCGACGACATCCTTCTCACGGCATCTTCTCATGCGTTCTTGCAACGGATCATATCGAAGCTGAAAGTGCAGTTTCCGATGACTGATCTTGGCCGGTTAAAGCATTTTCTGGGAATAAAAGCTGAATTCAATGAGAAGGGGATGTTCTTAAGCCAATCAGTGTATGCCGAAGACATAATCTCTAGAGCTGGAATGTCCGACTGTAAACCACTGTCCACCCCTGTTGATCTCAAGTCCAAGCTGTCCATAAACGACGGAGATCCGATTCAAAACGCGACGCTGTACAGGAGCCTTGCCGGTGCATTACAGTACCTGACTCTGACCAGACCTGACATATCATATGCTGTGCATCAGGTCTGTCTTTACATGCATAATCCTCGGCAGCCTCATTATCAAGCTCTGAAAAGGATCATCAGGTACATTAAGGGGACGTCACACTTTGGCATACAAATGACTCGCGGCCAGATTGACACTTTGACAGCTTACTCTGATGCAGACTGGGCTGGCTGTCCTGACACAAGACGATCAACATCGGGTTATTGTGTGTTCTTAGGTCCCAACCTCATCTCATGGTCTGCCAAACGACAGCCAACAACATCTCGGTCAAGCTCAGAAGCAGAATATAAAGGTGTGGCAAACGCAGTTGCCGAACTATCATGGATAAGAAACCTTATGTTAGAGCTACATCGCCCCATAACCTCTGCTTCTATTGTTTATTGTGACAACATTGGATCAGTTTATCTCTCTACAAACCCAGTCAAACACCAGAGGACCAAGCATATTGAGCTCGACATTCATTTCGTGCGAGACAAGGTGGCAGTAGGAGAGGTCAAAGTCCTTCACGTTCCAACCACGCTTCAGTACGCTGATATCTTCACGAAGGGACTCCCGACTTCGCTTCACAACGAGTTCAGGTCCAGCCTCACCGTTCGGACATCCGACGCTAAGACTGAGGGAGGGTGTTAGAAGACAGAGATATCGCAATCAGTTTTGAATAGATATCGTATATATTTTGTTTAGATTCTGTTTTGACGGTTCCTCATTATGTGGAACGTCCCACGCTTTGTGTGTAAAAGTATAGGCTATAAAGCCATGTACATTGTATTGAATAACGTCAAGGAAATATATCAGCTTTCAGCAAAGACCCCGGTGGAATCAATCGATGCTTGATGCAGAAGGCTGCTTTTGATTTGCTTCAACGATCTGTCAGAGAGTTGTGCTCTTCCTTTAGAGCAGCCGTGTCTTCCTCCAGATGACGGATTCGGTACTTCTGACTAATAGATCGGAAGCTCAGAAGCAAGAATCCGGACATGGCCAAGAACTCTATAAAGTTGTGCTTGTATCTTTTAGCATTCTCCACAAACCCGGATGCTACAACACCTAAAGCTTTGGCTGGATTTTTCCCGGAGAGAAAATATGTTGAGTTCTGTGGCACCGACGAAGCCATCGTGCGTCAAAAAATCAACTGGGAATATGAGAGGCTTTTTGAGAGATTCAAGTTTTTATTTGTAACTATAAAATGCACCAAATGCAAAACCACATTATAACCAATACATACGCGTTTGAAACGCAGCGCTTACATTAACAATTATGCCTTCAAATACAATTAACAATTATGGGTTTAAAAGTTTCTTCTATAGAGAACATTAATTTCTTTGTTGATTTAGAAATTCAGAGATCCACATTGTTTGCTCTAGATAGTTTTTACAGTAGATCCAGCCTTTGTTTCCTTCTTATGATCACCACCATTTACTTCTCCTCGAGCTCTTCAATGCCCATCTTAGACAAACCATGGTGTTGGAGATGAATTTAGCACATTTCCAAATAGCCATTCATACACCAACATCGGCCGGAAGTGGGCATGACTTGCTCGACAAGACAAGTTTTGCACCATTTATGTATCATCATTGACTCATTGTATATAATTAATAACTCCAATGCATGTCTCATGCTTAGATGGTATAGAAAGAGAAGTCTATGTTTTGCAAAGTCTCACATGGCTAGAAATTAGAAATATAACCGCATTTCTCACACGTTCCATGCTTAGGCTTTTTGTGGTTGTTGCAATTCTGAGGTATTCACCGGATTTTACTTGTTGAAGGGTTTTATGTGGTCTGAGGACTGGTCGTTTATGGTTACAGATGCAGCAGAGACGAGGCCCTCCTACTAGTGGGCGGCGAGGTGCTCGAACCAACAAAAAACCTAGCTACGAGTCATATGCCAAGAACGTCTACATTTTGTGGGATTTGTTTGCATGACTCAGTGACTTATTGGGTGGGGGGTGGGGGTGACTCATTATCAAAACCCAATTACTAGACTACAAAAGTATTTGAAACACAATCATGAATCATCATGATGGTCAAAGCCAGTCATCAGTCTATCACGTCCACTATTTTAGTCGGTCGGAAGTCCGCAGAAGTTTAACCAATTTTTAGAACATACTATTCGTAATAATATTGGAACCCGTGAAATCCATTTTTTCCCTCTTAAATTATAATCAAGACTTTCTGTCACCTTATTGGACTTTCTGCCCTAATTGATGATAACCTTATTGGACTTTCTGCCCATATTGATGATAACCTTATTGAACATTAACTAAGGATGTGGTCCATTGATGGGATCTCATTTGTTCTTATCAAAACTAGCAGGTTACCAATTACCATATGTAAGTTGATCTATAAAAAAATATCTTAATCCATTCACTTTATACGTTTTGGGTATTAGTTATGCCGACCACCATGCTAAATCAATCACAACGAGTCATGATCATGACGAACAATATTTCTTCTAGACCAACTCATTTAATTTCGTAAACATGAACTTGGATTATAGGAACCTCGTTAGTCAAGGGGGTCATGTGTCCGGGTAAGAGCAATAACTGAAGATTGAAAACATGGAAACTCTAGATCATTGTCCTAATGAAACTCTCATATTCTATTGCACGTATTGAGTAAACTAGGGACACAACTCCAAGTCCAAAATAAATCTCAAATGAAAATATCCATACCATTAAAAACATTGAAATCATATACAAACATAACAAGGAGAAAAATTAAAAACTGTAATCATTGAAAGAAAATAAAAGCCAATAAAGTTCCACATCACAAAAGCAAAAGATGATAATCATCCATCACAAAAAACACAGCAAATCTCCCATCATCATTATTTCATAATCCATTCTTAATCAGATTCCTTTTCCTTCTTCACCTCCTCTACAGTCTTGGGATGGTACCCTGGAAGCTTCTCCTTAATCTTCTCCAAAATCCCCTTCTTCTCCGCCGGATGGGCTTCCTCCACCGGAGGAGCAACAACCGGTGCAGCCGCAACCGGTGAAGCATCTTCCGGCTTCTTTCCGTGTCCTGGAAGCTTCTCCTTCAGCTTTTCCATAAACCCTTTCTTCTCCTCCTCTGTTTTCACCTCTCCTTCAGTCTTCTTCTTATCCTTCTTCTTCTTCCTCTTCTCACCATCTTCACCTTCTTCCTCGCTTGACTGTCAATATAATTACATCAACAGATCAGATCTAACACTTGATATACAGATCATTTCAAAACATATTTGATCAGACATAAACTTACGGAGCTAGAAGAGCTGTCGCTTCGGTGAAGCTTCTCAAGAAGACTACTATGCTTCTTCTCCTCTTCCTCGTGTTTAACCTCAGGCACTGGCTCTGAGATATGAACCTTATGTTCAAACTCAGCGTCGATGGTCTCCTCTGGTTTTGTTTCTTCCTTCTTCTTCCCCAAGAAATCAAACAATCCACGATCTGTAACCTCTCCGGTTGCCGCTGATGATTCCTCTGTCGCTACCTTTGGCACCTCTTGCTCATGAACGTTCTTGGTTTCTTCCGCCATAGTTATCGAGAAAAGTTGATGAGAATATGAAATGATCAAAGTATATTAAAGATGATTTCTAAGAGACGATTGAGGATAGATGATGAGATAATGTGCGTTTTATAGTGTGAGGATTAAGGTGGGGTCCAATCAAACGCGTATTTCACGCTCTATGATTATTTTTTAAAGCATATTATAGATATATTGCAAAATGGTCCCACCTTGTCTTTTTATTTAATTTCTTCACCACGTAATATTAACATTCTCTTTTTAGAAAAATATATATAAGGTTATCAATGAATTGAGAAGAATTCAATTAATTATTTGACTGACAAAAGAAAATTTATTAGTTATTAAAAGTTTGCTTACGTTATCAGAGACCAATATGTTAAATAATTTTAGTGGATACTGAAAAAAATTGGATAAGAATGGTAGCTAGATAGAGTTGCCAAATGGGCATCAAAGATTTAACTTAAGCTTTTACTATTTTTAAATTTCATAATTATCAAATCCAGCTTAAATAATATAAAAAATCTATGGGCAAAATAGATTTAAAAAAGGAGATATCCCGAAATTTATTTTTTGGGGTTTTCTTTATACAAAATAACAAATATAGGGATGAAATTGCATATCCCAGAAAATGGGTTAAAGAAATAAGAGATTTGTACTAACAATTTAACTCACCATAGATGGGATGACACGTGTCAAGCATTAGTGAATCGGACGACGGACGGTAACGTTCAGAAAGAAAGACGACAAAAACAAAGGGAGACAGAGAGAAAGTAATATTAAGCAATGAAACATTGACGCGTGTCAATATAACGTGGGAGTTTGTCCTAGCGTAGGTCCCAAAAACGTGTACTGATTGGCGTCAAAGACGTTATTGTCGGTGATGTGGGTCCATTTGACATATTGACTAGTGCCACGCTGGAAAAAAGTATCACGTTACTCTCCCTTAACAAATAAGCGTTACAAATGAAAAGAAAAAAAATCATAACATCGTGGTTCTTTAATTCTTATACCGCTAGGAATCAACGATTGGGAGTTATTAGTCACCAGATATGTCGAAGAGGCCAGTCTAGGGGTGGTGGCATGATCTTTGAAATAGTGTATATACATGAACAGGAGAACGTTAGACAAAAAAAGTTCCAACAACAAAAATTCAATGTCTTACACGTGGAATTCTAGATATAATCAGATAAGTTAATGTGTGGGATGTCATTTTCGACCAATTTGAGAAAGAAAATGTAATCAAAATACTGTATTAAAAAGGGACAGATGGTGATCGGGAAGCATCGTGGATCATCTCTTAACATAACAACGAACCGTGTTCCATTAAAGATTGCACACGACGTACCACATCATTCGTAGTCTCTCTATCTTTTTTTTGAATGAATGTAAAATTAATTCAATCAAAACCGTGATACATCAAGTGTAGCATTTTTAAATGTGATTTAAGCTTTAAAACCTATACAGATTTAAAGAATAATGGAAAGAAAGTTCAAAAACAGTCTTCAAGCTTGTCTTCTGGTCTCAAACCAGACTTTGAATCCATCTTGTAGATCCTTACTCCCTTCTTCCTTGACTGTGGTAAGTCTATTGCGTATTTCTTTGTCAGTGAAACGCAGAATGACTGAGGCAGTGAGCGGCTGATTCCCATGCTTGCGGGAGTTCCTCTCCCTCCATATGGCATGGACTAAAGCTTGGAGAGCGTAGCGGAGGAGTAATTTCTTTGTGTTACCAAGCGTTGACGTTGAGGCTAGTTGGATGATCTCATCCCATATGTTTGTGTAGTCGTTACCTAGTAACCCTCTGACCAATTCTTCCCAGATTCCCGAGGTGTACGTGCACTCAAAAAACAAGTGCTTTCTCGTTTCCATGTTAGCCGTACAGAGAGCACAAGTAGCATCAACATTACAGTTCCATTGCAGCATCCTATCTCCTGTTGATAGTCTATTGCGGATGGCTAACCATAGCAGAAAAGAGTACTTCGGAGTACTATGTTTAAACCAGACCGCATTGCTCCAAATACAGGTGGGTTGAGTAGTGCGTACCTGAGACCAAGTGTCTTTTGAGGAGAATTTGGCCTTGTACTTGTTCTCTTTGCTCTTCCATAAAGCTACATCCTGTCCATCATCTCTCTGGTTTTTAATGTTACTCAAGCTGTTCTCAATATCATTGAGGAGTTGAGTGCGATGCCTTCTTCTACGTGGTCTGAGGAGAGCATCAGCAACAGTTGAGTGAGCACTGATTACCAATTCAATCACTCCTCTTTCACCCAAAAGAAGCTTGAGTTGCCCTTGATCAAACCACTTATCATACCAAAATGAGGTCTCACGGCCTCCTTTAACTTCCATCTTATGAAACTGCTGAGCCTTATCTCTAAGTTTGAGCAGTTTTTTCCACATCCACGAGCCATTTGTCGGATTATCCTTGATAGACCAAAAGGTGCCCTTGCGTATAAGATATGTTCTTACCCAGCTGACCCATAACGACTGCTGATTTGAGTTTAGTCTCCATATAAGCTTCAGACCAGTGACAATACTCACATCTTTTAAAGATCGCAGCCCCAGTCCTCCTTCATTCTTGGGTATGCATAAATCGTTCCAGCTTATCTTCGCCTTTTTTGTGTTTAGGTCTTGTCCGGACCAGAGAAACGCAGAGCACAATCTCTCTATTTCTTTCAGACAACTGCTTGGGAGCCTAAAAGCAGCAAGCCAGAAGTTGGTTAGACTCATAATCACTGAATTGATCAGCTGAAGCCTTCCTGCGTATGACAAAAATCTTCCTGTCCATGAGCTCATACGTTTCCGTATTTTCTCAATCAATGGTAAGTAGTCTGCTATTGTCATACGCTTAGTTAGCAAGGGTAGACCAAGGTAGCGCACTGGTAGTTGTTCAGAGGCGAAAGGAAAACAGGAGAGTATCTTGTTTTGATTGCTCTCATTCACACCAGCCATGAATAGTTTCGATTTATCCAAGCTGATCTTCAAGCCTGAACATTCTGCAAACAACCTGAATACCTCCAACACACCCTCTATTGATCGCTTAGTACCATCAGAGAAAACCATCAAGTCATCGGCAAAACAAATATGCGTGAGAGAAATGTTTTTGCACCTTGGATGGTAGCCTATTTTCCTCTGTGCTGCTGCTCTGTCGAGCATTCGTGATAGTACATTGAGGCATATCACGAACAAATATGGTGATAACGCACAGCCTTGCCTTAGACCTCTTTCGCTTTTGAAAAATCCCACAAGTTCTCCATTAACTTGGACTGAAAACGAAGCTGTGGAGATGCACAATCTGATCCAATGGATGTACTGCTCAGGGAAGTCCATGGCACTGAGAACGTTTAGCAGGAAGCTCCATTGGACGGAGTCAAAAGCTTTAGAGATGTCAATTTGCATTGCACATCTAGAGCTAATGGAATCCTTATGATAATCCTTTACAAGTTCCGTTGCAAGCAAAACATTTTCCACAAGCAGCCTATCTTGAACAAAAGCAGATTGATTCCAAGATATCAGTTTCGGGAGCATACCTTTGAGTCTATTTGCCAAGATTTTAGAGATGATCTTGTACAAAACATTGCAGCATGAGATCGGCCGATAATCTTTCATTTCTATCGCCTCTTCTTTCTTGGGAATGAGGGCTAATATTGTGGCATTAAGACCTTTGGGCAGGAAACCCTTTTGAAAGAAAGATTGGATGGCAATGGTGAGGTCTTTACCAACTGTGGCCCAAGCTGATTTGAAAAACTCAACAGTGTATCCGTCAGGGCCTGGTGCTTTGTTCCCCGGCATCCTGAGAAGCACTTCCTTAATCTCAGATTCCGAGACAGGGTGTTGGAGCATATCCTTGTCGCTAGTAGAGCACCTGAAACTCAGAATATCTTGCAACTCTGTGGTCTCGATGCCTTTGTAATCTGGCGGTATGAAGGTGAGGAACTCCTTGAAGAATCTCTCAGCTTCCATCTTTATGTCCTCTTCCTTATCAACCACCTCACCCGAACCACATTTAATTTCCCTGATAGCATTCTTTATCTGCCTTAGCTTCACTGCATTATGAAAGGACCTATGGTTTCGATCTCCCACCTTTAGCCAATGCAATTTTGATCTTTGTCTAAAAAAACCTTCTTCCAAATCACTGAGAAGCTGCCATCTTCGATGAGCCTCAGCTTCCATATCAATATTCTCTCGACTTGGGTTGTGCAACAGTGACTCTTGCTTTTCACAGAGATAATCCAGAGCTTCCTTTGATTTTTGTTGGAGACCACCCAACTTGTTTCTGCTCAGAGTTCTGATGTGGGGCTTCAATGCTTTGAGTTTTTTCGAGAATCTGAATAACGCCGAGGTAGAATGGTATAGCTCTTCTGTATCTTGCCACGCTTCTACCATAGGTTTGAATTCAGTAGCTGAAGCAATAACGTTCGTGAACTTGAAAGGCCTCTTCTTTTGATTTCCTTCAACCTTCAAGTTGAATCTACATCGCAAATGGTCCGAACATCCACCTGCTTCGAACACTGCGTATGATTGGGTGTACTTGTTTAACCACTCATCATTTATGAGGATCCTGTCAAGCTTTTTGCAGATTAGCCCCTCCACTCGTTTGTTGCACCAAGTAAGCCGAGGTCCTTGTGAACCCATATCTGAGAATTTACAATAACGCACCATTTCTTCAAAATCCCTCATTCCTGCCGTGGAGAAGGCTGCATTCCCAAATCCCGAATGCTCATCCCCAAAAAGAATTTCATTGAAGTCTCCCATTATAGCCCACGCTTTACCCCTAAACATGAGAGAGTCTTGATGGAGCGTAAGATCTCTCCATAACTCTCTACGCTCCTCCACTGTATTCGCTGCATAAATGAAAGAACATAAGAACTCTTCCTATATGCCTACCATCTTTATTGAAACCGTGATCAGTTGGCTTGTTTTATATACTGGAGTCACTCTGATTAAAGGGCTCCAAACTAGCCAAATGCGCCCTCTGTTACTCTCTTCATAATTAGCTAGATACGACCAGCCATTAAAAACAGAGCTAATTATCCTGTTTGCCTTCCTCTCTTTAACCCGAGTTTCAAGCAACACACCAAACTGTAAGTCTTTATTCCTTATCCATTTACGAATTACATCATGCTTTGTTGACTTGTTGAATCCCCTGATGTTCCAAAAAAATCCTGTCATTGAGAAGAATTTTTGGTACTTTTCCGAGCATTCTGATTCTGCTTCCCTGGTTTCCCAGATGTAGAGATTTCTCCTAAAAACTTGTGGTTTGCTTTAGAGACCCTTGGCAGAGTTGTCCTTAGTGTTATTTCACAGTGTTTTTTGTCCTTGGTATCTTGGACTTCCTCTGCATATACCCCATCCTCATTCCTCCTCAAATTTAACTCCTCTTTATCCATCGACTGGGTATCATCATCAAGTGGCATCGTTTCTGTTTCTTCTTCTTGGACTAGATCAGGTTCCACATCCACGGATATAGGGAGACCATTTTCATCAAGATCCATCAGAGCAGAGTAGCGAGACGGTGAGCCTATTATATCCTGCTTGTAAGCCAGCTTCAATGGTTTGATAGGACTTCTGCCAGATTTTGGCATCGACCAATCTCCAGTAATCTGTCCCTCTTCAATATCCTCATCCATCTTCTTTGTAACATCTTCCAGATTACCAGCAATATCAGGAACCTGCACATTTTCCTCTTGGGAAGAGCTTCCATTCTCTACTGAATTCATTTGTCCATCCTCAAATACAACCAAACTTGTCTCCTCTACCTTTTCACTGATTTGCGGCATCTCCTTTCCTGCAACAGCACCCGCGTACACTACCATGGCTCGCTCTTTAGAAGGACTTTTCCCTTTATTAGCGATGCACACTGACTCCAAATGACCCCATTTCTCGCATGTTTTGCATCTTTGCGGCAGCCATGGATAAGTAAATTCGACCAAAGCTGACTTACCGTTCTTAGAAAAATTTAGCTTTCTTGGTAATTCCTTAGAAAGATCTGCTTTAACAAAAAATTTTGCTTTCTCCAAGTCTAAGCAAGCTATTGTATCCGGATGTGGTCTAATAGGCTCACCAACTGCGCTCGAAATAAAACTGAGACCGTCCCAAGAATACATGTTTAATGGGACATTCTTCAAATGCACCCATAGAGGAAGCGTTGTAATCTCCGGCAACTCCTCCTCCTCTGCCATTGGAGACCACTTCGAAACCATCATAGGTACCCCTGCGATTGTCCACATACCACGCCTCAATATTCTAGCACGCATCTGTTCACTCGGAACCTTAATCCTCATTGTCTTGGAATCAACAACAATAACATCGATCTTTTCACCACATGACCAGATTTTGCTTAGAATCATGTGTACTTTTGCTACATGCGGAGCAGATGAGAGGAACTTGCCAATGAGAAACCCTTCCCATAGAGGAACCCCTTTGTTGATAATGTCATCCGGAATTTCGATGCATCGTTGCCCATCTTTCTCCAAAATTTCCAAATCGTATTTCTTCAATTGGTTCGACGACTGGACTATGCCTGCCCAAGTGTTGCCTTTGCCCATCGTCGTCTTCAGGTTACCACGATCATCCTTTGCCGCCGCCGGAGACGAAGGCGGCGCCATCACGAGATCAAATTTGACCTAAATCGCCTATCGCCCAATGAGTCGCCTAGTTACCAAAACGCAACAATGCCACCTTTTACCTACATCGTAGTCTCTCTATCGTCTCAAAATTTAATTGAGACGTAACACTAACCGTGACATACCAACACGTACATCAAACAAACCAGTCCTTTTCAATTCTTACTTGGTCGTCTTTTTGTTGTTCATATTCTATGAACTATGTTCTCGGTGATAGCGAAACCGACATTTTTTTGTAAGGGATAGCGAAACCGACATTCTCGTGATAATACTTACTTAATCGTCTGGTAATATATTAAGTTTATATTTTAGAGGAATTGGTGAAGATTTGAAAATACTATTTTTGCTTTACACCGCCCGTATGCGTTTTGGACCGTGATATTTGGTGGAACACGAGAGAATCGATCAGTGCATTGCTTAATATTTTTAAGTATTTTTATTGTTTTTATCATTAAATCGACCGTCAGAAGGTGTTTTTTTTTTATCATTAAATCGACCGTCAGAAGAAGAGCTTTAGCCCTGGGCATAATAACCGGACCCGTTTACCCGAACCAAAACCAAACCGAAATAATCGGGTTTGGGTCGGTTCCGATTATTGAGTAAATAACCGATGGATAAAAAATTTCAGACCCGTGGGTATCGGGTCGGTTCCAGTTAAGACCCGATACCCATTCGGTTAACCGAAAATAACCGAGACATAAACCATATGCGATACTTTCGCCTAAAGATCTTTTAGAAATTAGGGCTTTCACTTTTATCGCGTGAGTGAGACCTTTCGAGTTCTGACTGCTGCTCCGATTTTGCTGCAGAATTAAACATATATCGTCGGTTTGATTTTCCATTTGCAACACTGGATTCGAAAATCGCAGACTCGACTTCCTCTCGAAATCAATCTGAGGTAATCTTCTATTCTCTGTCAAATTGTTTCTGTGTTTATCTTTATCTTCCTTAAATCTCTTTTCCGATTAACCGATTCTGACATCCCGACTGCTTGTTGAACTTTCTATTTTATATTGTCTTGCTCTTTTCAATGATATATCACTTGAGTTGTTTATTAAAATCTGGCCAAATAACAAGTTTCATCTCGTCTCCATCTCTGCAACCGGAATATCTCGTCGTTTTTGAGTGTAAATTTTGACTTTTTGTTATTGTAAAACTGTTTGTTGAGTTGTTGAGTTGTTGTTGTATACGCAGATGGCTTCTTGTGGCTCACCTCCGCATGACAAAGAAGATCCGATTGATGCACCATCCAGCGATTTAGACGAGGATGTTCAAGCACCAACAAACACGCATAAGAGAAAAGAGAAGATGGTAGCTAGTGGGTCTAAGAAGAAGTCAAGATCATGGGTGTGGGAGCATTATGCACGGCATAAGGACAACTACGACAAATGTAACTGTCTCTACTGCTCCAAGGAAATGGCGTGTCCTACTAAGTCTGGTACATCTAATCTGAAAAAACATCTAGAAGGATGCAAGGCGTACATTGTTTGGCATGCGGCTAACAAATTCAAAAACCAGACGGTTTTAACTCGTGAGGAGGGAGAGCTTTCAGTGGGTAAAGTTTCTGAGAAGGTCTTCAGGGAAGCAACAAATGAAATGATAGTGTTAGCTGAGTTGCCATTGTCCTTCAGTGAAACTTGGGATTTAGACATTTCTGCTCAAAAGTGAAACTGTATCAGCCTCATTCTCGAAGAACCTGCACTAGAGAGATAGTAGAAATGTATGTCAGAAGGAAAGCTGAGATGAAAAATGTTCTTGGGCACAACAAGCAACGGTTGTCTTTGACAACAAATATTTGGGTTTGTCCACACACAAGTGCTAGCTATATGGTGATAACAGCACACTTTGTTGATGCCAGTTGGACGATGAGGAAAATGATAATTGGGTTTAAAAATGTTCCTGATCACAAGGGTCAGACGATTTCAAATGTTCTTATGGAGTGTTTAGCAGAATGGGATATCATGAAGGTTTTTTGTATCACAGTGGACAACGCCACAGCTAACTCTTCAGCACTGAAGTTGTTTAAGGAAGATTTCACGGCGCAAAATGGTGATGAAGCATTGGTCTTGAAAGGGGAATTTCTGCATGTAAGGTGTGCTACTCACATTATTAACCTAATAGTCAAAGAAGGTCTGATGGAAATAGACGCAAGTGTGGCTGCTGTTAGGAATGCAATTACCTATGTGAGGTCTTCAACAATTAGGACAAAGTCTTTTGAATTTCGTGTGGAAACATGGAAGATGTCTAGAGGTAGTCTACCTTTAGATGTCCAGACGAGGTGGAATTCAACATATCTCATGCTAGAACAGGCCTTGAAATTCAGAATTGCATTTGAGAAAATGGAGGCAGAAGATAGACCATTCAATGATTACTTCCTTGCCAATGTAGAAGGGAAAAAAGGACTGGTCCACCAATTGCAACAGATTGGGAAGTGATTGAGAGGTTGGTTCAGTTTCTTATCATCTTTTACAATTCAACTTTGATATTGTCAGCTTCAAACAATTGTGCTTCTCATAAGATATACAATGAGATAGTCACAATCACTAGGAATATATCCGTAATAAGCAGTTGTCCAGGGCCTGATGAAGATTTAAGGATGAGAGCTTTGACAATGATGGGAAAATTGAGGAAGTATTGGAATCCTTTTTGGGTTGGTAATGACAGGGACAACTATGAAATGAACAAGCTGATTATAGTGGCTACTGTTTTTGACCCGAGAAGGAAGATGAATTTTCTTAATCTTTGTTTTGAGAAGCTCTATGGCAAAGGAAGCATCGAGTTCAAGTTGATTTCTGAGTCTATTTTGGATATACTGAAAGGTTGTTTGAAGAATACAATGGTCATGTGAGCAATGGTAGTGGTGTTGGCTCTGTTTATTCATCTCAAGGAGCTTCTTCTTCACAATCGCAAGATCATATTAGAGGACAGGTATTTGAAAGAAGAGTACTTGGTAATGGAATTGGATATGAGAGAATGGATAACTTATACGACGAGCTTGTACAAGAAACAGGAGCTCATGACACTGCTAATGAGTTGGAACTCTATCTAAAAGAGGGTATTGAGACCCCAAAGCTGATGAAAGGTGCAGACTATGACGTACTATCGTGGTGGAATAGAAACAGTGCTAAGTTCCCTGTCCTCTCTCTTGTAGCTAAGGATATTTTGGCATTACAAGTTTCTTCAGTGGCTTCAGAATCTGCATTTAGCACAAGTGGGAGGGTTTTAGATCCAAGTAGGAGCTGTTTAACACACTACATGATTAAGGTGTTAATGTGTACTGAGCAGTGGTTAAAATGTGAGATTCACATCAATGAGAAAGGTGAACTAACAATTGAACAGTTGCTTTCAGCTGTAGAGTTGCAGGATGATCTCATGAGAGGTAAACCACTAGTTTCTATTTGTTTAAGCTCTTTTTTATCTTCTGTTTATTGCCAATTTATATGGTCTTTGTTTGTTGTTTCAAATAGAGTTTGAACCTCGATTCAACATACAAGGAGAATGAAGCTGAGGAGTGGGCAGTGAGGACTGAGGAATGGTCATCGTTTTGACTTTTGATGACATTATGCGTTTATGTTTTGTTCCAGACTTTGAATATTGGGTTGTTTTATTGAATTTCGGAAGTACTTTTGCTTTAGTATGATGAAGTATGAGTTCTCACATGTTGTGATGTTGTGAGACTTAGACTTAAAACTATTTCATGTTGTTTCATTTCGTTTTTTTTTTTTAATATTTCAGTTATATTATGACAAATCGGATATAATAGGAACCGAAACCCGAATTACACTCGAAACCCGAAAATTTTCGGGCAATTTTCGGTTTTGGAAAATCAGACCCGAACCGATCCAGAACCGGTTAGAACCGAACCGATACCCGACTCGAAATAATCTAAGTACCTATTGGATAAAAATATTCTAGACCCGAAAGACCTGGAACCGAACGGGTCCGATCCGGAACCGACCCGAATATCTGAATGCCCAGGCCTAAAGAGCTTTATATAATACTTGTCTATGTGGATGATCAGCTTACTAATGCTAAGGCCTAACAAGTTGAGGCTTACCATTACCTTAAAATGGGCCCAATACGCGTAATATGGGCCTAAGAGTTAAGGTCGGATCTATAACCCGACCCGACAACTGTTGACACGGAGAGAGTCCACGCCAGCGATCGCCGAAACACAACGAATCGAACATCGTTTCGTCGCTATGAATTTTAACACGAAATAATTTTCCATCTTTCCCGTTTGTTTGATTTCTGGATTCAAGCTATATGTTTGTAACAGATTTTCCCTGAGTATCGTGTTTCTCCGACGCTACTTGAGCTTTTCCGTCGATCGGTGGTGGAGAAAGGCAGAAGGTTTTTAGGTGGAGAAGGCGATGATAACGAGATCGAATCTAGCGGAACAGCTGAGGGAATATCAGATTAGATCAAAACATGATTGGGCCTCCGTTTCATTCTTCTCTTCCACCTCCAATTTCTCGTCTTCCAGGTTAGATGAACTATATTAGTCACGATTTGAGATTCTCGGCTTATGTTTTTCTCTATTTCTGCTGTAGTGTGGAGCTGCGTGCAAAGATT
Organism: Orychophragmus violaceus; assembly: GCA_030180135.1. NCBI lineage: Eukaryota > Viridiplantae > Streptophyta > Magnoliopsida > Brassicales > Brassicaceae > Orychophragmus > Orychophragmus violaceus. Next base: position 106,481,582 of record CM058232.1, read on the forward strand.
AGTGTTCTTATTAGGGAAATTAGGTTTGATCCTATTGATAATTTGGACTTGGTGATATGTAATTCGAAAAAATCTCATAGATAATCCCAACACGATGTTTAAGTGTTTGACCTAGAACATTGAGTACCAGTGCATATAGGTCACAACATTTCTATGTGAATATAGTAGATTTTGAGGCCATTGGCATCTTGATTTTATTGTTGTAGCTTGACATTTGACAATGAAGATGTCATGAACATTTTACTGTGGTACTTATGCGATTCATCTCATTTGCTTTATCCAGGGTCGATGTTCTAGTCTTTGTCATTTGGGAACTAGTGATCTTAGCATTCCTGGTGTTTTCAGCGGTATCCTTGTTCTTCAGGCGGTTGCAACTCGCATTCATCCTTGTTAGTGTCGGCTTACTATTGCTCATATGTATGAAAATCACAAAGCAAGTGAGACTATCCAGGAAGAAGAAACGGAGGATGCTTCTTCCTCTCTCTATGTAAAAGACCAAACCATGGGTCAGAAAGTGTAAACCTTTTATCTTCCTTCTTACACAACCAAACCCAACTCCTCCCTGCCCATATGCATCGATGAAGGTGACAGTTGAGCTCAGACTTGTCTCTGGTACGCATTGCTTCTGTCCTTCGAAAAAAAGACCTGACCTGATATAGGAAACCAGCTGATGGATGGTTGAATCTCCAGGGCTTAGTTTTAGTCAAATCAGAGCAGTCTACGGAACTCGGAAATAAAATGTTTGAAAAGATTGTTTTTGTTCCAATTAGGTGGTTTTGATATTCAGACATATTTAGGGTAAAAACGAAGGGAACTAAAGTGTTTGAAAAGGTTGTCAGGCTCTATCATGGAATTTTTTTTTTCTTTTTCTTTTCAGCATTTTTGTGATTATGAAGATATCTAAGTATCCATCTATCTTTATAACACATTATAGCACTTGTGTACTTATTTTGATATCTTGTTGAAGTTCATAAAATAATGGTTTGCTGGGTTTCATGTGACTAGAAAAGAGAACACACCCATGAAAGTAAAAAGAGAGAAGTACATAAAATGAAAGCAACTTGCTCGAAAAGCTCACATGCTTCTATCACCACCACTTACATCTCTCATTTGCCTCTTCTGCAACCACTATGAGTATTCTTGTTTTTAAATATTTATTAAAAAAGTGTGATTAATATCTTAGACAGAGTGTTATGGTCTCTTAATACACTAGAGATTTGGTTCACTCAGAATACCAAACAATTTGATTTGGTCTACATGAGGATCCCTAACATAAGATGGACATATGCTTGGTGAAAGTCCAAACATGGTAACAGAAAGTTAACCATAAACCATGTTTATAAGGAAAATCTCTAGATTTTTTTTTTCCAACAGATCAAATATATTAATATCAAGAAATGTTACAAAGTGAAGATACCTTCCAAAACAAACGTGATTCGCAAATATAGGAAATTGAAACAATTTCGATGAAAGAGTGGAGAGTAACCATGCTATCCGAACGTTAGGCTTATAGGCTAGCAGATGTAATCTGCTATGTCCCCCTTTCATAAATTCGTTGGCTAACAGCTTCTTGTTGAGACTCCAAAATGCTCTTGGCATAACAATGTTATTTAATTTTGAAATAGATGATGTTGGAGAAGTATCTGAATAAAAACTTCTGTAACTTGATAAATCTTGTTGTTGTCTGTACTCATTGCAATTTAATCTGCTCATGTTATTGGATATCACACCAAAGAGCATCATTACATACCGTAGTAGTTTATGGCCCAAATCATTCACGGACGTTGAGGATTCAATTTTCCAGAACAAACCATTCTTCATCACTCTATTACCACAAGTACATCGCTTGGAAATTCTCTCGAGATCCTTTGTCTAGATGTGTGAACCAAATTCCCAGAAGAACAAGTGTCGGATTCGCCTTAATCGTCTCAGGCACGAACCATAAACAAAAGGAAGGATCTTTAAATCCATCTTCAAAATGCCACTGTCACGATTGTTTATACCAGGATCCCAGATTCGACGGACACCGTACATTGACGGAAGGAAGCCGACACAGAGACATTCGGGTTTTGGGCGGAAGATGGTCGGAACGATGCTCTCACATAAGGAGAAAAGGAAGATGCGGACATGAAGAATGAATCGTTCGCTACAAATATGAAATAATTGATAAGATACGGTTGCGCTTGAGTCGAAACCATTTTTGGTAAATGAAGAAAAGTGAATGTCTTGATATATCCAAATCGTGAACAAATCTGACATTAGGAAATGGTACGAGAGAACAACGCCGTCGATTTGAAGATGTCGAAATGCCATTATTCTCGTAAATAAGTAGAAATTAGATAGTAGAATAAGCAAGACAAATTGAAATGGGCTATGATCGACGCCGAAGAAGCCGACGTCGGCCGGAGGAGATGGTGGTTAAAAAACTTGATTTATCGTCTCTGTTATCGCACTGCTTTGGGAGAGAAGAAGCGGTTAAAAACTTATTGATGGTCCACGAGTTTGGCACTACCATTGATGGTCCTTTACAGATTCCTTGCGATAAAAGTTTAATGGATCACATCATCATGCTTGTAAGGAGAAGTATGTATGATGATGATGGGGAGAGAAAGTCAGAGGTTTGTTCCATGAGTACTTGCAAGGGAGCTTCAATCTCTTCTCTAATGCCGCTCTTTCGGGGACAGATCCAGCTTCGGTCCTTAATTTCCCAATAATTTGGAGTTATTAATTTGAAGAAATGATGTTGCCATGTTGTAGATAAGTTATGTTAGTGCATGATAGGGGCTTTTGGTTAATTGGGCCTAATCCTTTTAGTTGAGGCCTTGCCGAAAGACATGTAATCGAAAGTCACGAGCTACATGTTTGAATTGAATCTCAGGTCGGATTGTCAAATCGGAGGAGAAAGAGACTGAAATTGCATTGCGAATCGGGAATCTAGGGTATCTAGAGAATGGGCGGAGGAATAACTTACAAGGGAGTCATTGTACACACTCCCAAGACGTGGCACACCGTCGCCGGAAAGGGTTTGTGCGGCGTTATGTGGTACATTTCTCTCCCCTCTTTCGCTATTTCGGACTCGACTTCGATTTTTGTTTCTTCTCTTTTGAATCTTAGTCCGAGCTAGATCTCACCATGAGATTATTGGTTAATTGATTATCCGAATAATCCGTATCTAGAATCCATGTGAATTTGTGTTTCAGTTTGTGAATTAAAAATTGCATATGTCAAATTTAAGATCAGAGGCAATCAAGTAGATTTTGATTTGAATTAGATTATGTTTCTGAAGGTAACCAATGTCAATTTCGTTTCGTTGAAAATGATTGAAAAACCCAATCACCTATATGTTTTTTTCCCTAGCATTCCCATCTTAAACTCAAATTTTGATATTATCAGGTTTTGGATTATGTACATCGCAAAGCAAGATGGTCCTATAGTCAAAGATCTTCTAGAAATCTCATTTGAGTTGATTCCAAGACACAATCAGCCGGCCCCTTAGAGAATTTTTCTTAAGGCCACTAGGAGATAATCTAATTTGGTGGTTTAGAGCGTCAATATCACGTTTTATAGGGTTTTGGACCTTCTGGTGATGTGCTGGAAGTGTTCATTTCTCCGACAGGTCCACATCCTGAAAATTCAGTTGTTGGAGTTCAACAACCAATGACTCTGACCGACCACTGTCATCTTCGTCCGACGTTTGAGCCTCGAACCTAGGCGAAACACCGTCACTCACATCTTTGACCAGAGTCTCATCACACTCACCTTCTCTGTTCAGGTCATCACCCAGTGAAACACAAGCCTTGTGCATAAGCGAAGCATCAAACTCAACTCCATGTCCTTGAAATTGATCTTCTTCGTGCATCCGAGAAATGAACTCTTCCGCTTTTCAACCTCAACGAAACCCCTCCTCCAATCAAACTCAGTAAGGTTGTAACCTCTATTTCCCAACTCCATAACTTTTCCAAAGTCATCATCTTCTTCTTCATCAAGCAAAGCAGATAACTCAGCAGAATCATAGAAACTACTAAGCACACATTTTACTGTAGCATCTTTTGATTCTTCCATAGACCAAATTTGTTCATAGGTAGGTTGTTGAGTCCATACATACCTTGCACAAATGAACGGACCTGAATAACTGTTATCCAGTCGAGCAAATGCATCTTCTAATTTTGGCACATAAGCCAAAAGCCACAACTGGAGTGCCATCGGAAACCCTTTAACATCCATCCTCGGTTTACCGATTTACCAATTTTGATCTCGACCTGATTTACAGATTTTCTCAGCAACTCGAAAGACGGTTTTCCCCAAAGATAACTTCTGATGTTTGTTTTCGCTATTTTCAAAACTCAATGAGAAACTTGGCCTTGGAATCCCCATATTGCATCAAAAATATGCTCTCAATAAGAAGCAACATGGCTAGCTTGAGTTTCCCTTCCTCAACATCATCACCTAGAGACTTTATTTGAGATAACACATCTTCCAAAGTGTGGCTTGCGTAAAGTTTCGGTCACTCAAACTTTTCTTCTTCTATCTCGTCTTCTTATGTTGTTTCCCAGCAAGGTAGCCCAGTTACCGATGAAAGATAGAAGAAGAAAAGTTTGAGTGGCCGAAACTTTACGCAAGCCACACTTTGGAAGATGTGTTAGCTCAAATAAAGTCTCTAGGTGATGATGTTGAGGAAGGGAAACTCAGGCTAGCCATGTTGCTTCTTATTGAGAGCATATTTTTGATGCCATATGGGAAGTCCAAGGCCAAGTTTCTCATTGAGTATTTTAAAATAGTGAAAACAAACATCAGAAGTTATCCTTGGGGAAAACTGTCTTTCGAGTTGCTGAGAAATTCTGTAAATCAGGTCGAGATCAAAATTGGTAAATCTAGTAAACCGAGGATGGATGTTAAAGGGTTTTCGATGGCACTACAGTTGTGGCTTTTGGCTTTTGTGCCAAAATTAGAAGATGCATTTGCTCGACTGGATAACAGTTATTCAGGTCCGTTCATTTGTGCAAGGTATGTATGGACTCAACAACCTACCTGTGAACAAATTTGGTCTATGGAAGAATCAAAAGATGCTATAGTAAAATGTGTGCTTAGTAGTTTCTATGATTCTGCTGAGTTATCTGCTTTGCCTGATGAAAAAGGAGATGATGACTTTGAAAAAGTTATGGAGTTGGGGAATAGAGGTTGCAGCCTTACTGAGTTTGATTGGCGGAGGGGTTTCGTTGAGGTTGAAAAAGCGGAAGAGTTCATTTCTTGGATGCACTAAGAAGATCAATTTCAGGGACATGAAGTTGAGTTTGATGCTTCGCTTATGCTCGAGGCATGTGTTTCACTGGGTGATGACATGAACAGAGAAGGTGAATGTGATGAGACTTTTGTCAAAGATGTGAGTGACGGTGTTTCGCCTAGGTTCGAGGCTCAAACGTCGGACAAAAATGAAAGTGGTCGGTCAGAGTCATTGGTTGTTAAACTCCAACAACTGAATTTTCAGGATGTGGGACCTGTCAGAGAAATGAACACTTCCAGCACAACACAAGAAGGTCCAAAACCCTATAAAATGTGATCTTGACGCTTGTCTAAACCACCAAATTAGATTTCCTAGTGGCCTTAAGAAAAAGTCTCGAAGGGGCTGATTATGTCTTGGAGTCAACTCAAAGGAGATTTCCAGCTCGCATTCATCCTTGTTTGTGTCGGCTTACTATTGCTCATATGTATGAAAATCACAAAGCAAGTGAGATTATCCAGGAAGAAGAAGCAGAGGATGCTTCTTCCTCTTTATATGTAATAACCAAACCATGGATCATCAATTGTAAACCTTACTCTTCCCTCCATGAATGCTGCACCCATATGCATCAATGAAGGTGACAGTCGAGCTCAGACTTGTCTTTGGTACGCATTACTTCCGTCCTTTGAAAAAATAGACTTGACCTGATATAGGAAACCAACAGATGGATGTGTGCAATTTCAAGGTTTAGCTTTAAACAAATCAGAACAGTCTGCAGAACTCAGGAAGTAAAGTGGTTGAAAAGATTGTTGTTTTGAAATTCAGACATAGTTAGGGGTAAAAACGAAGGGAAATATAGTATGGTTGCGAGGCTCTATCAGGAATATTTTTTCTTTTCTTTTCAGCATTTTGTGATTATGAAGATATCTAATTATCCATCTACCTTTATAACACATGATATTGTGTAACTATTTTTGATTTGTTGGCAGTTGAAGTTCACAAAAGAATAGTTTGCAGGATTTTATGTGACTATAAAAGAGAACACACTTATGAAAGTAAAAGAGAGAAGTACATAAAATGAAAGCAACTTGCTCGAAAAGCTCACATGCTTCTATCACCACCACTAACATCTCTCATTTGCGTCTTCTGCAACCACTATAAGTATTCTAGTTTTAAAATATTTATTAAAAAGTGTGGTTAATATCTTGTATTAGACAGTGTGTTTTGGTTCACTTCAAAATACCAAACAATGAGATTTGGTCTACATGACGATCCCTAACACAAGATGAAGACATTGCTTGGTCAAAGTCCATACATGGTAAACGAAAGTTACCCATGTTAATTAGGAAAATCTCTAGATTTATGTAGAAGCTCCGTACGTAAATCCACGAGTTTGGTACTATCACTGATGGTCCTTTACCAATTCCTTGCGATGGAAGTTTAATGGATAACATCATCATGCTTGTCACTTGTGAGAAAAAGTATGTCCTATAAGTTTGGTTTTTATGATTTTTATTTATGAAAGCTATTCCCAAAATTATCTAAGTTTAGTTTAATTCAACCCTATGTTTTTCTAAAGAAGAAGAAAAACATACTAACCTTGATCCATGCTTGTTTGGCATTTTAAATGGATTGAATCAACTCTTGATTTCTTCTTCCTTAAACCTTCAACACATTATGGTTCCCTTTGATGGACAAAAGAACTCCAAACCTTAATTCTCTCTTACTCTTCTTATACGTTTTTGTATGTGTGTATACGTTTTACTTCAGCGTTCTTTATGACATTGAGTCATATATTTAGGTAGTTACTTACTACCAAACGTAACGTTAGGTAGTTACTTACTAAACGTAACCAACTTTAACGTATGGTACCTTTTCTTTTATATAGTTGCTTTATTAACTAACTAGGATTTAACCCGTTCTACGGGCGGATGAACAACCACACGAACAATCTAAACAAAATTGTAATTTAAAATTATATATCAAATCTTAATAAACATTTGAAAATATATATAATTTATTCTGAAAAACAACATTAATCCTTTTTTGTTATTCAATATTACAAATTTGTCTACCATTAAAAAAAATCAAGAAAGTAGAATTTTTTTTTACATTTTTCTCAATGTTTTTGTTCTATCTTAATCTTGATACAAAAAATTAGAATGGTTTTTTTTTTTAAAATATTACATTTAGATGGTATTCAACATACAAATCATAGATTATTTATCTATCTTATAAGTTTATTTCTTTAATTCATTGATACTTATCTTTTCTCTTATAAGTTAAACGATGGAAAAAGAAAATACTTGTAATAGAAAAAGTATTTTAAGTTAGCTACATAATTGAAACCAAATAATATACTTTTTACCGAAAATTATGTATATATATATATGTTTGAAATTCTCAAAATTTGATAAGTGATCGTTTATTTTTCCCTTCTGGATACCTTTTTCTTTTAAATGTGACTTTTTATAAATATACAAATATTTCACTAAATATTTAACAGAATTTATTATAATCTTTTATTATTAAACAAAAAATGTTTTGTTTTTTTATCTTCTAGATATTCTTGTTTTATTTTAAATAAATAAATTGTTATTATATAACATTTAATTTTTTTTAAGATATAGTTTTTACAATAAGTTTATTTCAAATAACATTCATTTACTAAATCTTTATCTCTTAAATAAAAAATGTTAATCTTGAAAATATTAACAATTCATAGTATATAAGTACAACTAACTATATTAATTTATTATTCTTTTTTAAATATGTTCAAAAAATTTCAAGATATAAAAATTACAAATGATTTTTCATCTGTTATTTTTTACGTATTAGGTATTTTGGTTTTATTATAAATAAATTACAATTTTGTGTATATAACATTTAAATTGTATTTTTAAAAGATATATTGTTTACATTCATTTCCTAAATCTATCCCTATTAAACGTAAAATATTAATCATAGTAAAAAACAAGTACAATATTAATCTTGTTTAGAAAAATATATTGTTTTGAAAAATTGAAAATGGTTTTGAAAAATGTAGTCCTTCTTAGATAAATTGTTTTTTTTAAACAATTTACAATAACTTTGGATCAAATAACATTCATTTACTAAATCAATCTCTTTTAAATAAAAAATGTTAATTTTGAAAATATTTAAAATGTAAAATCTATCATTAGAACTAAATTCTTTAACATTATTATTCTTTTGTAAACTATGTTGAATGAATTTCAAAATAAAAATAACAAATGATCTTTCATGTTTGTTTGACAAAAAATGACATTTCATGTTTTATTTTCTATTTATTAGGTCTTCCGGTTTTATTTGCAATAAACTACTATTACATATGTATAAAATTTTAATCATTAAATATATATAAACAATATAACATTTAAATTGTTTTTTAAAAGATATTGTTTACAATAAGTTTGGATTAGGTAATATTCGGTTATTAAATCTATCACTCTTAAACATAAAATGTTGATTTTGAAAATATAAAAATGTGATATTTAATAGTATAAACAAATATATTAACTTTATTATTCTTTTGTAAAGTATTTTGGAACAATTTAAAAATATAAAAATGAGAACTGATCTTTTATATTCCTTTAAAATTGTTTTATATATAGAAAAATAACAAATGCTGGTTCATATTCATTTTAAAAATATTTCAATAAACTACTATTATATATATGAATAAAATTTAAATCATTAAATATATGTAAAATATATAACAATTTTTTTAAAAATATATTGTTTACAATAATTTTGGATAAAGTAATTTTCAGTTATTAAATCTATAACTTTTAAATAAAAAATGTTAATCTTGAAAATATTAAAAATGTGAAATTTATTAGTATAACAAAATATATTAACTTTATTATTCTTTTGTAAAGTATTTTGGAACAATTTCAAGATATAAAAATGACTAAATATGTAGAAAAATAACAAATGCTCTTTCATATTCATTTTAAAAATATTTTAATAAACTTTTATTATATATATATATGTGTATAAAATTTAAATCATTAAATATATATAAACTATATAAATTTTTTTAAAGATATATTAAATCTATCACTCTTAAATTAAAATGTTAATCTTAAAAATATTAAAAATGTGAAATTTATTAGTATAACCAAATTTATTAACTTTATTATTCTTTTGTAAAGTATTTTAGAACAATTTCAAGATATAAAAATGACTAAATATGTAGAAAAAATAGCAAATGCTCTTTCATATTCATTTTAAAAATATTTCAATAAACTACTATTATATATATGTATAAATTTTAAATCATTAAATATATATAAACTATATAACATTTTTTAAAGATATATTAAATCTATCACTCTTGAATTAAAATGTTAATCTTGAAAATATTAAAAATGTGAAATTTATTAGTATAACCAATATATTAGCTTTATTTTCTTTTGTAAATTATTTTGGAACAATTTCAAGATATAAAAATGACAATATATATAAAAATAAAAAAATGCTCTTTCATATTCATTTTAAAAATATTTCAATAAACTGCTATTATATGTATAATTTAAATCATTAATATATAAATTATAATATTTTTTAAAAAGATATATTGTTTACAGTAAGTTTGGATCAAGTAACATTCAGTTATTAAATCTATCAATCTTAAATATAAAATGTTAATCTTGAAAATATAAAAATGCTAAATTTATTAGTATCACCAAATATATTAACTTAATTATTATTTTGTAAATATTTTTGTAAATTATTTTATAACAATTTCAAGATATAGGAATGACAAAATATGTATAAAAATAACAAATTCTCTTTCATATTCATATTAAAAATATTTCAATAAACTAATATTATATATACATATATATATATAATTTAAATCATTAATATATAAACTATATAACATTCTTTTAAGATATATTGTTTACAATAAGTTTGGATCAAGTAATATTCAAATATTAAATCTGTCACTCTAAAATATAAAATGTTAATCTTGAAAATATAAAAATGGTAAATTTATTAGTATAACTAAATATATTAATTTTATTATTATTTTTAAAATATTTTGGAATAATTTCAAGATATGAAAATGACAAATGATCTTTCATATTCCTTTCAAATTGTTTTATATGTAGAAAATTAACAAATACTCTTTTATATCCATTTTAGATATATTTTTAGATGTAAATTAAATACTAAATGTGAATTTAATGTACAGATGATGTGGTGCAAGGAGAAGAGAGAAAAGCCTATTTTATATATGTAGATATATATATATCATATATATATATATATATATATTAATACGTATTAGAAAAAAAAAAATATATATATATATATATATATAAAGAAGGTTTTTCTCTCTTCTCTTTAAGCCATATCATCAGCCACCTCATCATCTTCTTTTAATTATTTTATTAAGTTAACAACTTTGTAAATTTAATTACTTACTTAATACACATATTAATAACATATTTCAATCTAATGCACCAAAACTAAAATCCACACATAACCAAATTCAGATGTTTGCAACCACATAATTATAAAATCCACCAATGTCTATCATCAAATTACCATGTCGGCACATAAGTTTGACAAACTAGTTGTTTCAAGCTGACATCCATATATCAATCTATATCAGATTCCTATAAAATACTAATATTTACTTTTTTCAATCTACATACATAATCATCCATCTTATAAAAACCAAATTCTCCATTATCGTCTCTATTAAGAAAAGGTCTATGAATTTCACACATCCATCAATCGTCTACATTAGTAACACTGAGTTGAGAAATTTAATATATAATATTATACACATATTTATAATAGAACAAACAACAACTTTCGAAGAAAAAACGACCCATCATATATTAGAAGTCATGGTCCAACATTCTTAGTAAAACAACAACTCAAGACTCCAACAAAATTGTCTTACACTTTTATCAGATTTACTGAGCCATGAAATATCTAAGAATGGTAATGACTATAGACACCAAGACTTGACAACAATCCATAGAGAAGCACAAACATCAGGTTAACCAACTGAATACCACACACTAATATGCTTCTTTCGCGAATGTTTAATTAATAATTGAATGTGCTTTAAAAAAACAGTCTGAGTACTCATAACCAAATCCAAACCACATAAAACATAAGACAATTTCAGAAAAATATTTCTAGAGAACCCGATCTCTCAACAAAATTATTGAAAGAAGAGAAATTTCTAGACTATTACACAATTGCAAACAAGGGAATTTTGATCACAAACAAATAAAAATTTAAAACAGTGGAATATTCATAAAACCCACAAGGATGAGCTGGAGGAAAAACTCACTTTCACAGTGGCTGAGAACCCGAGGATGAGAAGTATCGTTAAAACAATGAGTATAATTGGAGAATAATCTAACCAATTAAATAGATGGTAATTGTTTCATTTGAAGTTAGTATGCACACGAAATCGAACGAAGATATTGAATTAGACACAGTCCCACAGCTGACCCCACCTTAAAACGAGGACTGAAATAAACAACTAAACACAAGTATGAAATTCAATAAACTTATCCACAATAAATGATATGTCAAATATTATTAATAAATCAACCAATCATGGAACAAAACACCTTACACTAATTTTATTACAAAGAAAAGAATGTCAAAAAAAGGATAACATAAGTCATCCACCAAGATATGAGGATTCATGTTTTTTGCTCGGAAACACCCCGATTATAGTTAATTGGGCTTCTAATTTTACGATCTATGTACATCATCATAGATCAATGGATGATCAAAAGATACATAAAGATCATGCATATATAGCGGTTATTTTAAATCTAAAAATAACTACATTTTTCTACATATGAATTATATTTGAGATAAATAAAATAAACATTTCGTTTATTATTCATAAACTTTCTGGCGAAGCGCGGACTAACCACTAGTATATAATATAATAAGTTAAGAAAGGAGGGTTATCAATAAACCTGAATTCTAATTTACTAATCGAAACTGATCCATCACGATATCATCTGATATATATTAGAGTCTTTTAATATTAATATAAACTTGATTTTTTACATTAAACCGAGAGACATATAAAAATAAATATTCTTACATGTCCGATAACCCACGAGTACCAGCAAAGGAGCTTCAATCTCTTATGTAGTACCTCTTTTTCGTGGACAGAGCCAGGCTTCGGTCCTTAGAGCGTGTACAATGAGGGTTTCTTAACCCAGTCTCTTAAAAAAAATTAATTAAATAATGTAGGTCCCACGTGGGGTCCACATGAATAGTTAAAAACTGTCTCTTAAAATCTCTATATAAGGACCGATTCTTACACTGTTCACGCCACGTAGCGTGTTGCCATTGGTCCGTTTTTTTTTTTGCATCTGAAAAATTGCATCTGAAAAAAAAAAAAATAATAAATTTCCAGGATCACACTAGAGTTACACGTTTGGATATGCTCTTAGTTTCCTAATAATTTGGAGTAGATAAGCTATGTTGACCACCAACAAACAAGATTGGCAGGTATGGGCTATTTAATTGGGCTTATTCCTTTTAGTTGAGGCCTTGCGGAAAGACATGTATCGAAAAGTCATTGAATCTCATGTGGGAATTGTCAAATCGGAGGACAAAGAGTACTGAAACTGCAGTGCGAATCGGGAATCTAGGGTTTCTAGAGAATGGGTGGAGGACATGGCGGAGGTATAACTTACAAGGGAATCACTGTGCACACTCCCAAGACGTGGCACACCGTCGCCGGAAAGGGCTTGTGCGGCGTTATGTGGTACATTTCTCTCCCGCTCCTTAGCTTTTGTATTTTCGGAACTTGACTTCGATTTTTTTCTCAATCTCAATCCGAGCTAGATCTCACCATGGGATTATCGGTTAATTGACTATCCGAAGAATGTGTATCTAGAATACATGTGAATTTGTGTTTCAGTTTGTGAAATTAAAAATTGGACATTGGATGTATCAAATTTTAGATTAGAGGCAATCAGGTAGATGTTGATTTCAATTGGTTATGTTTCTGGAGGGAACCAATGTCAATTTTTGAAAAACCCAATTACCTAGATTTTTGTTTCTCCCTAGCATTCACATTTTCAACTCAATTTTGATTTCTATCAGGTTCTGGATTCTGTATAGAGCGAAGCAAGATGGTCCTGTAGTTATGGTAAGACTTTCTTTGCCCTGCTATTTGTAAAGTTTGGAGCTTGTTAGTTGAACTGTTTCATTTCTACTCCTTCCATGGTGGCTAAATACATTCTTGCTATCTGGCAACTGATAGGGATGGAGACACCCGTGGGATGGCCATGGTGATCATGGTCACGGGGATCATCACTAGGTAATGTCTATGTTAATCACCTTTGATGGAATCATTATATACTTCTTAAACACAATTCAGTTGTCAAAATATCCTTTTTCTTTTCAAACGCTCGTGATTGTTTGTACAGTACTAATAAGTAACAGTTCGTTAATCGTCTATGCAGAATGTTAATTTACCAGTACTAAGTTGTCACTTGCTAACGAGATCTCTTTTTAAAATGGTGTGTAGTTAGTTTTAAAGAAAGTTCGTACCTTTGATCCAGATTCAGTTATGGTGAAAAGTTTAGAGGATCTTTAACTTTTTTTTATAGGATGCTCTTGATTTATATTTTCTATAGTGTATCGTTAACCCTCTTAGAAGTTAAGTGAATGTCAATTGGGTGCCTTTTTCTTGGAAGATCTTTAATAGTTTAGTCTGTATCTCTATGTTGAGACAACATCGTTAGTTTGTAGTTATCCAAACAATGGTTGAGATATATTTTCCTTGAATTCTCACCTTCCACTCAAACCTAGCTTTAGTCTGGATAAGCATTGCTCAAATTACACTTGAGACTAATCTTGTTTTGGGTTTTGCTGCTAGGTCTCGTTGAACCTTTGAAGATCCGGTCGAGAAAATGAATCTCTATTGTTTGCAGCTTCATATGTCGAAATAAAGAGAACTGTGAAAGAAGACGTGAATAATTTTTGTACACAACTTTGCAAGTCTTGATGCTTCTGTTTTAAATTGCTACTTGGATTGCATTTCCTTGATGTTGTTTTACTGTCTACAAATGAATTTACTGGACATCAAATATAAATCTCTAGCTGGTAAGAATATTAAGAAGTGAAACTCGTGTATGAATCAATCGCCGGAAAATAGACTCCAACTCTATTTCAAGCTCCTCTACAGCAATCTCCCTCGCTTCCAACCTCGTAGCCATGGTGCTGGTCTCGTCCCATACATCATCTAACCAATACGAAGACCGAATAGTAAAGATCGAAGACAAAGACCCTTTACACCACCTCATCTGTAGCCAAGGAATACAACCAAGCGAGAACAAAGACTCGACCATAGTCACAACTCACAACGACTCTTCTCACTTCTTTCAAAACCTCTGCTACAAACAGAAGGTTCTGGTCTATCGGCATCTCTACTCTTCCTTTTATGCTCTTTAGACAGCTTAAGCACTTCAGTATCTCCTTCTTGAGCTTGTTCTTGTATTGATTATAACCAGCGATCTTCTCGTTGAAGTCAGATGATTCGTTGCCACCTAGAGTCAGTTGGAGACAGATCTTGCAAACTGTGTTTCACGAGTGTCATCATATTTTTAGATACGCTACAAATGTCTAACGTCTTAAGTGAAGCTTCTGAAATTGTTCCGTCCATTTCTCTTGTCCTTGTTGAGACAGAGCTTCTCTTGTTTTTGGACAGTGATCGAGGAGATAGTTTGCGCAGTCGTGTAGCTCCCTCAAACCCTCGAAGTTAATATGAGACATAGTATAGATCTTAATTTGTTCGAGATCTTTCGCTAGGAATCTAAAAAAAACTGTAAAGAAAAATAGTTTTTGATCTAACTGTGGTCATTTTTGGGCTGTTTGAGAGTTTTTTAAGCGAAGATTTAAGATATATAGAGTGAAGAAGAGGGGTGTGAAGGAAAGTACGATGAAGGGTCCTCAATTTGGGCTTTTGTACGGACATGGGACATCTAGGGAACAGCTCATTTTGGAGGTATTATCAAAGTAATGATTTAAGTGATTCAAAACATGCATGTCTCAAGGAACCTTTTATATTACGTAAGACACTCGTGGGTTAAGGAATACATTGTGAATTTGTTTAGATATTCTATTTATAATAGATGGTTTTAATGATTTTTTTTTTCCCAATTTATTATTGGGTACTTGAAGTTATAAGGATTATATACCATGCATGCACGAGCGACGGTGCCAGGCTGTGCCAGATTAGATTTTTTGGTTGTTAAGATCTTTATATCTGAGGTTAGTTTCAACAAATTAATATCTCGAAAGTTAAAAAGAAAAACAAATTAACATCTCCTCAAATCTCTCCTATATATATGATTAGATTCATATCCTCCAAATGCATTAATTTTATTTTGTTGTTAGAGGAGAAATCTTATTATTCGATCTCTTCCATTTGGAATATAATAGTTAAAGACTTGTAACCAATTATCAATCAACCGTGCATTATATGATTTTTGTTGGAGAAAAAACATAAAATAGCACAAAAATATACCTTATCATAAATATAGCACCAAGGAAAATAATTTATATTTTTAGCATTATTTTAATTACAAAAACTTTTATAGCATTATATAATTTAGGGTTTAGGGTTTATTATTTAGGGTTTAGGGTTTACTATTTAGGGTTTAGGGTTTAGTATTTAGGGTTAAGGGTTATTGCTAATTTAGCGACAAAACATGTTTTGTGCTATTTTATGATTTTTCTTTCTTGTTGCTATATTTGTGACAAGACATGTTTTTGTGCCATTTTTGCGATTTGCCCTTTTTGTTGCTAGTATAGACATTTTTTGTCAACGTATCATGTATAGACATTAGGCTTCGGCATTTACCTGAAACCTGAAATCTGAACTCGAATCCGATTCGAACCGATTTTACAAAAATATTCGAATGGAGCTTAAGGCTAGGTATTTCAAGTATGAGTAATACCCGAACCTGAACCGAACCCGAACGAGTATCCGAAATAGGCCGACGTTTTATCTATTTAAAGTAATTTTACTATTTTGAGTATTTTTTATAGTTTGAGTAGTTTTTTATCAGTTTTCTTTGTAGCACATATAGTTTTGTGTACTTTTGAATATTTTTTTACGTAGTTTTGATATATATTTTTACGAGATTTTAGAATATTTTCAATTTTTTTTGCATAATTTTCGAGTTTTCGGAAATTTTTGGTACTTTCCGGTACCCGAATCCAACCCGAATTCGATAAGTCCTGAAACGAACCTGGCCCGATATATAGAAATATCCGAACGGGACCTAAACCGAAAATTCGAAAAACCCGATCCGAATCGAGTGGGTATCCGAACGCCCATACCTAATAGACATTATTACACAGTTTCAGCATTATTAGCTGATTGTTTTCCTGGAGACAACCCATCAAAGATAATACTAGGCCCATTAATCTCAATTTAAAAACCTATTAGTTCATAAGAGCATCTCCATCAGAGGACCGGAGGTGAGTCTCTTCCCACTATTTTTTTATTATTAATTTTTTTTTTGTTTTTGAAGTCGAAAAAAAAAAAACAAAAAAAAGTCGACCAATGGGAGCTCGCCACGTGGCGAGACGGAGACAAGGAGCGTCCCTTAGACAAGGCATTTCGGATACGGTTTTTTTTAAAAAAAGTGGGTCCCACGTGGGACCCATATTATTTTAATATTTTTTTTTTAAGAGACCCACCCTTAAAAACATCAATGGAGCTGCTCTAAGCCCGTTATTACAAATTCATACCTGCTCTGTTTTTCAACATTTTGGTCGGAGATAATAAACTGAGTGATGTGTTCAAGCTTGTGATTGTACGATCTAATTGTGATATTCACAGATTTCTAGGAAAGTTACATAGATTCAGTTTTCAAAAAGTAAGCAAGTTAAGAAGAGAAACTCTTGTCTTCAACAATTTCTTATACACACACTCCAACTCTCTCTCTATTTCTTCAATCATTTGCTCTGTTTCTCTCAACTTCTTCAGCTCCTCTGTTTCAACTTCTTGATTCTTCTTACTAAACATCCTCGTCATAATTCCTCTACAACCGCTTCTTGACAACTTCGTATGATCTTTATTATTCGTTGTCACTACTTCTACCAACAAAGAAACAAGAACATCGAAGCTCTTCTCTTTAACTTTCCTCATCACATTAATGTCGCCTCCACAATCTTTCTTATTCCTCTTCTTTTTCATTTTATACTCTGTTTTCTTCAATTGCTTGCCAATCTTTCTGCTCAAGGCTCTTCTCTTAAACACGTACGCATCAATCTCACGCGTTAAAGCCTCTTGATCTCCTTTTGATTTGCTTCTGATCACTCTCCTCCTCAAGCTCAACTCGAGTTCTCTGACTTGCTCTTTTATCTCCATCAAAACGTCTCTTATCGTGCTACAGATATCAAGAACCTCGAGAAACCCATCGGAAACATCTTCTATAAATGTTTTTTGGGTTTTCGTCGATTGGAAATTGAGGAATACTTCAACAGCATCGTACATATTCTTCAAAACTCCGAGTTTCCGATGAGCAGACGACCCTGGTCTTTGCTTCAGTATCAGAAGATGATCTTCGATGGATCGAGACAGAGGATGAACGTCTTCGGACCAGCTTGTTGAACGCACGTGTGCACCAGATGATGATGAAGTAACAGCCATGGATGACTCGCTCAATAGAGAATTTAATGTGTAGACAAAAAGGTTCTATTTTCTCGTTAGTACTCTCACAAATACTCCCTCCGTTTCTTAATAGTTGTCGTTTTAGAGATTCATTTTTGTTTCAAATTAGTTGACGTTTTCAATTTTCAATGTAAAATTTATTACATTTTCATGTTTTGTGACTATTTGTATTCTAAAAATAATTTTATCATTGGTTGAATTGTGTTTAGGTAGATAATTAATGATATTTTGTTTAGAAAATGTAAAAAATTAAATGTTTTCTTAATATGTGTGTCCAAACCTAAAACGACAATTATTAAGAAACGGAGGGAGTATATATGTACGCAGCTACTATTATTTATAATTTCATATGCCTGCACGTAGAGGTCAATCAATATACGATTAGATACAGGCTGGAATTGGCTGTTGCGGTTGAGTTTCTTCCGACAGTCAAACGACAAACCCATATACCTGTATATATGTATAATGTATACATTTGTATTCTTCATAAATTTTCATATTTTGTTGTGTAAATATTGTTTCGTGGGGAATTAGTTCCGAATATACATGATAAAACACTCAAGCTGAAATTCAAGTGGCAAAGTTTACACATAGACATAGTGACCTCGACCACACCAAAAATAGACAGTGTGGTTACATTATCAAATGTGGTTTTATTATGAACTTTTAACTCAAAGCTCTTTCAATTCAAAACTAATTGGCTTTGAATTGGAAGTTTATAATAAGCTCGAATTTGATATGGTATCAGCATGATTGGTTTTGGGCTAAAACCGGTAACGCCCATGCTTTAAACACCAAAAATATGTCAAATATTTAAAAGATCAAATTCTAGAAATGTAATTATGGTGTAGTGGTTATAACTGCCATTTCTATCCACATGTACAGAATTCGAAACTTTTTGGTGACATTTTGAGAAACATCTTTGTAATAAATGAATCATGTTTCTTGGCTTTAAGCACCTAATAGTATTAGATCGGACATTGGTATCAAAGCCATCCGATGTTAGGTCATCCATGTATGTAATTTCCATAATTGCACACGCATGAGCTCAAAAAGAGTATTAATAAAATCAAATCGCATATCGGTGGTTAGAAAAATAATTAATTAGTATATAAATGGTTATGGCCAATCAAATTATTATCAATTGATTTTGAGTTGCAACTCATGATAAGCTAAATATGTGATGTCTCCCCTACATATCTTGTTGTATTACCTTGATTTAACATGATGAGGTTTTTTTTGACATCATGATGAGCATTTTATTCTTATTGTTCAATGTAACAATTTATTTTATTTTTTGAACATATGTCTTGAGCCAACACAAAAAGAAAACACCCAAACAACTCTTGAAATAGTTGAGTTTGCTAGTTTCAGTTTTTAGTTACTAGACGACAGCTTATAGGTGCGACAACCTCGGCTCGGCTGCGGAGATATGAAACCCACAAGAAAGAGTAACCGTTGGCTGCGACGTCTTTTTCTAAAATCCCAGCAACCTATATCATATCAATAAACTGTCCAAGTCCAATTGTATAAGAATATATACACGCATGCATGTAAATATTATATTAGTCCAGTTGGAGAAAACTGGGATTCTGCACGAACGGAACGGAGGATACTTCTTAAGCAAAACCGTCAACGAGAAGTTGATCTTTGTGACAGCCTGGATGTGTTTCTTTCGTTATCTATATCAAACATCTTATTGTTATTGTCTTGATGTCTTTTTATAAAAGATTACTTCTCTTAAAGGTCATATATATAATAATAATCATTGGCACTCACTGATATTCCATTCATCATCCACATAAACTTCATAGATTAGATTTTTTTTTATCATGACTAACATATATATTTCAAAATTTTGTGACATATTTTCTTTATGAAATTTGTTTATATAGAAGAAATCTATACTCAATCATCCATGCTAGTGGCTGAGTGCCAACATAAAATATTGATTGATTGTCTTATGCTGAGTATTTTGTGCTAGTCTATTCGCTGTCAAATTCATCTTTTAAAGGATATGTTTGAAACTGAATATCGTGATTTTTTTTCTTTATTCGAACTCTTCCAGATGTATCTAGAAAACTGACAATTCTTTTGGTTCATATATTATCTTCACTAATTCTGAATAGTGTGATGCAAAATGTGTTTTTGTTGGAAAAACTGTATGTATTACATGGCACAAATCAAAACTTCAAGCTCGGCATGAAGAGAAACAAACATGCCTTACATTAATTGCTTGCATCATAACATTCATGTTGCCTTTTTATAACAATTGTACCATACTTGTCCTGAAAATAAATCACCTTGTTTGCATAATCCATCAACAAAAGTTGATCTTGTGACGGTTTTTTGTCCTTAGTAATTGAATCTCTCTCTCTATATATACTAATCTAATAAGTGAATGTCATGGTATGTATTTCCTTACAAAACGTAAGGTTTTTCTTTCCATTGATTAGAAGCAATAGTAGCCCAAAAACAAAAATACGTAAACCCACTCTGAGGGAGTTAGCCACAGAGTTTAAAATTGAAACCCAATTTAACCAGATGGAGATAAAGAGAAATTAATGGTCCATCCGACCATTAATTCAAAATTCGTATGCAGAAGTAGATGAGAAGATGAAGAAGATCTAGGTTGTTGAAGTTAATTCATTATTTTTAGATCATTGTGATTGTTAGACGACAAAGTATATTTAAACCAAAAGGATTACGTTGATCTACAAGTGTACACAAGGTTATACACTTAAGGCTAAAACTGAGAAAGAAGAAACCAAATACAAAGACCTAAAACAAGACTGTATATGGTAATGAAAAGATTCCGACTTGAGACAAAAACTGAGCCCTAGGGTAAAAGCAACCTCCATCTGTTGATCTCTGCAACTTTATGTTCATGTATTCATCATCAATCTTGGTAGCTTCTTTAGCCTTAGCCGTATCAAAAAGCCAGTCATCAGACGATGTATCATCGTAGCGAGGTTCTTTGATTGGCTTGTTCTTCTTTATTTTCTTTGACACACAAGTCTCCGCCATCGCTTCCGGCCTTGTCCTCTTCTTACTGTTCTGATCAGACAGATAGTCATCTTCGTAATCTCCTGTCAAACAACTCTTCTCAAGTTCATCTGATTCATCCGAGACTTGCTTGCTTGCCAAGTTTTCCATCTTCTATTTCTGCGTGAACGAATCGTTCTAGGTTTCAGATCAAGCCTGAGACGCCGGAAAAAAAAAAATATCGAAGCGAAAGAACGGTGAAGAGAAACCCTAGTAGAGAAATTCTCGACTCGTAATGCTACACAATTGCGGTTGAGAAAATAAGAATGAGAGTATTAAGGGTTAGGCTTTCTATTTAAAGACAGTGAGATATCTGCCGACTTGGGTTTGGTGGAAAATCAGATCAATGTTGGCAAAAAAAGATACGGAAAATCAGATCAATGTTGGCAAAAAGAAAAGGAAAATCAGATCAATGTTGGCAAAAAGAGAAAATCAGATAAATGAGATATTTTCATGATTATTAAATTTGAAAATCAGATATATGTTGACAAAAAAAACGGAAAATCAGATCATTGTTGACAAAAGGAAAACGAAAATCAGATATATGTTGACAAAAAAAGGAAAATCAAATATATGAGATATTTTCATGATTATTAAATTTGAAAACCAGATATACGTTGACAAAAAAAAAAAAAATCAAATATATGAGATATTTTCATGATTATTAAATTTGAAAATCAGATAAATGTTGACAAAAAGGAAAATAAGATAAATGAGATATTTTCATGATTATTAAATGCGAACTACAACGACAAAAAATGTGAAATATATAGGGCTATCGGAAATCTCTTTCTTAAATAGCTATTGGGCTATTAATGGGTATACTTGTATATATGGTTCTATTTAAGGCCCAATCTTTAGGGATAGCTTTTAACGCATGCGTGACATTGTTAGAGCAAGTGCAATGGAGTATCATAGAGGGTTCTTAGGTAGAGTCTTTAACTCAAAAAAATATAAAATATTGTGTGGGTCCCACGTGGGACCCACACAAAATTAAGAACCAACATGCTAAATCTCTTAAATAAGAATCACCTCTTAACTGTTCATGCCACGTGTCGCCGTGTGATTGGTCCGTTTATTTTTTTAATAATTTTTTTTTTTTTTAAAGGATCCGAAAAAAAAAAAAAAAAAAATTAAAATATTTTTTTTTTAGAACCCCAATGGAGTATCACCATTGGGGATGCTCTTAAAACACTTGTAGAAACTGCGTGTTCTTCCATAGTCCTAAAACATGGGTGACATGTCTGTGAAGCGTGAAATGAACCGTTATTTGCGAATTAAAAATTAAACAGTGGTTGCAAAAATAGAATAAAAGTTTTGTTACAACATTATTTAAAAAGTGGCCGTGTATTTGTGTTTTTTTTCCTTCTATTGTGTCTTTGGCTTTTCCAAGACGAAGTAAAATGAATTCCTCAAAAAGGATTGTTATGGTTGTAACTTGTAACCATCATATTATTACATTTATAAACAAAAATACACTGTCATGCAGATTTAAGTGTACATATACGTTCTTACAATCATTACCTAACAATTGAAAATTTCTTGAAATATGAATTTGTGTAAGGTTCACAAAAAAAAAACGAATTTGCGACGTAATAAAATGTATAGGATATGTAATCTAAGTTAAAACCAACTAGAATATCTAAAGATTGATTCTGAATTCATTAAAAAAAAAAAATATTGATCTAAGATCTGAAATTTTCACAATTTTTTTTTAATTAATTTTCACAATATTAACAAAAAGAAGTAAGTTGACATATTGACAAAATTGTAAGTTTTAAACCATATATATTCCATGTATCAATACAACTATATATAATGCGACACATTTACATACAAGTGCGCAGTGTATATATACAATTCTAGGATCAGTTATCATAACATTTTTGAAATATGAATTTGTGACGTTATAAAAAGAACATTCGATTATAATAAACGTTCACCATTTGGTTTGAAGGATAAAACCTAACATTTAAACTAAAACCAACTATATATGTATTGACAAAATTTAACCAACTATACATAATTGATGTATAACAAATAGTGGCCAATAATTGGGTAAGATACTAGAATTTCATTATTTAGGAACATGTAAAGTTCATGATCTAATTATATATCTTCTCTAAATAGTGCTATTAACTTTTATTTGGGTCCTAAATTAATCAAAGACTAATCATTCATTGATGACCAATATCCCTTTTCTATCTGTGTTATCTTCTTTGTTGGGAGTTGGGTTGAAGTCATGACCCTATCCGAGTTGTCAATTTTTTTGCCTCGTTGTAATATTATTCCAAACTAAGTAAAGCATTTATTAAACAAAAATAATTCCGCAAGTTGAGTTCATAGCAACCAACCCAATTATAGCTCTATACACAACCGGATTTAGTATTGTATGAGTGTTTACTCCGGTTATTAAACTCGCAGATCTAACCGGTCATGACCACCAACACGTACCGCCGCTAATAAATGTTTAACTAATAGCACTAATTAACTACGGTATGTTTTCCAGCAAACCCCACGTTTAATACTGTGTTTATCAAATAATTAAGTGCTAATCCGAATCAGATCAAGATGATAATTGAAAAGCATCTCCCTAAGACCCTAACTAACCATGTGGTGGCTTCCAGGGACACTGATTAATTAAAACTCAAGAGAGGCCACAAAATATCAGAACGAATCCATCAACGTGGAAATCTTACAAGTTATATGTCTTGTTATGGCCTTTAATTTTATTTTCTCTGAATTATTTCCGGCAAATATATGTGTCAAGTGAGTTTGTTCATGCACGCTGTTTGTGTTACTAATGTCTAATGTTTTATTGTCTGCCAAATAAATGATAATGCATGGCCATGCGATGGGTTGTGAAAATAAGTGGACATCGGTCCTCAACGCGTAACCGTTTTTTTCTCAAAAAAAAAATGGTATATAAAAATAACAATCATCAAAGTTCTTAGAACTAATTAAATCAAATATCATATTTTGGTTATTTTCTAAAATAAAGCAGCATAAAAGACAGTCAAATTTTGGTAATCCAGAAACGGATATTTTTATCCCGTAAATCTAAAATTATCTAATTTTTATTCTAATTATCTGAACTATCTAATATTTTTATCATAAATACCCAAAATTTGCATTCAATTATCTGAAAAATTAAATCGAACTATAGCTGAATTGATCCAATTTTTTTGTTTGGTTATTAACCGATTATCAATTTTAATATCCGAACTGAAACGGATCCGAGTTTCTAAATATTCGGATGATTTTTATATTTTTGTATTCGAAAAAATTAAAAACCGAGAAAATCAAATCGAACTGAAGACTCGAACACCATGGCTAGTATTTATGGTGAAAAAATATAAAGGGCTTGATTGGTGTTTAAATAGTAAAAACGTTTGGGATATACAGCTTTAGTTGTTACCAATCACAAAAACGGTTCAAAAGCTACAGTAAAAACGATTACTCTCTACTTTTTCTTACCGCTTTCGCTAACAGCTTTCACTAACCGCTTTCACTTACAGTTTTGCACTATTCAACCGCTTACCACTTTTGCTAACCGCTAATCTTACCGTTCCGCTTTTGGTTACCAATCGGACCCAAAATGTTTAAGAGATATGTATATTACAAGGAAATGTAAAGTATCTTTTATTTATTTGTTTTCTATTTTCTTTCAAGTAATTAACTCATACAAATAATACAAATAATCGGACAAAAACGCAAATAGACAGAAATTCCGAAGCAAAAGAATGAGATTACGACAGTGATAATGTTAATGTGTTAGGGCATTAAGCAATGAGACACGAGTGCTAATCAAACCCCTAAACACTTTCTCACTCCCACATTCAATCTCAACGATCGAATTCTCCAATTCCATCATCTTCTTCGTTAGAATCTTAACCTCATCGTTTTTCTTCTTGCTTAAACCAATCAAACTCTTCTCCTCAGCTTGCTTCAGCTCCACGATACCTTCATCGGTTCTGTCTTTTTTCTCTGATCTCTTAAGAAACCCAATGAACGGCGTCGTTTTGGTCGAGCGGAGAGATAAATAAACACCGTTAAAAAGTGCGACGGAAACCGAAACAGTAGCTTCGATGACGTCACCTATAACCGACGCCAGCTCTGCTTCACCGTACGATCCGTTTAATATGTCCACGTGGCAGTTCTGGTACTTGGTTTTCGGCTCGCGGATCGACGACGTCAGTTTCGCGATATCCCGCGCGAGAGACCGGCGAGATTTTAGGTAGGAAGAGATTTTGACGTCGTCTTTTCTCCGGAGAGCGACCTGAGCGGCGGACTGGTGCTCCCGGAGGGAGAGGATAGATGTACGGAAGATTCCGTAGGCGTCGACAAATCTGAGAAGGTCTTCAAGAAGATTCTCGAAGAAAACAGGACGGTTTCGGAGAGATTCTTGAGATTGAGGGAGCTGGAGTATATCGGCTAGCGTTTCGTGGACGTCTTTAAGGAGGAGGAGTCCGTCGGTGATCCAGGCGGTTGTGCGACGGTTTGTTTCTCCGGCGAAGGAGGACCAGGATTTGATTTGGGAGATCTCGTGGTTGATGTGGGAGATTAAGGGATGGGAACGGCAGGGGAGACTGATGGATCTTGTGTGGTAAGAGACACGTGGCTTTGATGGAGTTGATGAATGGACGGTGGGTTTGTTTGGGAAAGAGAGTGATCGCCGGAAAACTCCAACCATGTTTTGGAGGAGGAGAGAGAGAGAGAAGAGATGGTTTTGAAATGGTGAAAGAAAGAGGAAGAAAGAGCGTTTTATATACATGGGAAAGAGGGTGAGTGTGGGGTTTGGGCAATGAAGTTTGAGTTGATGTGCACGTGGGAGAGAGTTTGCTACTTTTTGAGAATAATTGCTTTGTTATTTCCCCAACTATATTTTTCTTTTAGTTTGGTTAAGAATCTTAAGATATACTCATTTTCTCCCAATATATAAGAAGTTTTAAAACTTTTTCTTGTTCTATTTAATTTGATTTTTTCTCAAATTTCAATACAAATTTATATTTATTTAATATGTTATAGCTATTAATACAATATAATATTTATTGTTATTGGTTAGAACATTTTAAACTAAATGCTAAACAATAAATTTTATGTAAAAAATAAAAGTATTTATGATTTTTTAAATCTGCGCTTTTATCTAAAACATCATCTAAAATGTGAGGAAGGAAGTACCATTTACATACATTTTCTGAATAATTACTATTTATATACATGAGACTAGAGACCCTAGTACCTTTTTTTTAAATGATCATTTTGAAATGTCAATATAAAACCATAATGTCCTTTGGAAAAAAAAAAGTTATTTCTCATAGCCATAGAACGAGAATTTGCTTAAAATGTTATGCAAAAAAAAAAATGATTCTAAAGCTAAAAAATGTCCCCATAAAAATGGTCTTTGAGATTATTTTAAAATCTTGACTCTTCTGCTCAATTTGCTCATTTTTTGTAGGGGCCCTTAGGCAAAAATGTTCCCATAAAAATGGTCATTAAGATTTTGTGGATATTTTTTTACATTAGGATATAATTATCGGGTCGTGTGTGTCATATGTTGTTAATTACCAACCAGATTTCTTCTCAATCTTTAACAACATGCAAATCCTCAGTTATCTTTGGGTATATATGTGCGACTTTGACGTCGTCCACCTTAATCCCACCAAAAGAGTATTCGTTATCAACCAAAGAAGCACTTAATACTTCTTCGAAGACTCTAACATCATGCTTCTTCGCTGGCGTCATACCGATCTTGTTTAACTCCATAAAAGAAGCCTTCGAAAACTCCACTAACTACTATTTTGTTTCTGATAACTTCTTCCAAACTCATTGTTACGTCAATAAATACATAGATTTGAAGGTGATTGTTATCTAGTGTGTGTGTGTATCATAGTTTAATAAGGTGAATAGTGGATTAGTATAATCATATTTAACGAGTTAAGAGGACATAACATATGTTCCATTTCAAGCGGAGAGGGGACACACGTGGGTTGGCCACCCTAGCTAAACCTTCAATCCAAAACTGCTCTCTCTCACTTCCACATAAAATTGAGTGATTCGCACTCGCTAACCGCTGTTCTATTAATTAATTAATTAACTAATTATCACATAATCTATTATATAAATAAATATACTTGAGTTGAGTCTTCCGTAAACTAATTTGGTAGGCGCTTAAGCGCGTTAAGACAGTTTTCCTCACATGGTTATGAATGATTAACAACATGAACTGACTAATATGAATAGTATAGAGGTTGAATTTTAATAAATTTTATCTTCTAGTGTGTATCTTAAGATTCATAACCGAACTAAGAACTATCGATAATGATAAAAAAAAAAAAAACTCAAAATTGTGTACATTCAACATATAACACGAATACCTAAATCGTGTTCATCATACTTAAATCGTATTCTTACAATGTACACATATGATACCTACATATTAACTTGCCGGTCTTTTTAAACAAACAAGTTGTTTTGTATATTAACAAGACTGTTTTTTTTTTAGATTAACAAGACTGTTATATTATAGATTATGTGTCTAGTAATTAATAAAGCACGAGGGGTGTGAGCTGGGATGTGTCAGAGAACGGCAGCTCCAACTATGCATCAAAGGATCAAAATCACGGTTTTCTTGTTCACGAGTTCACGACACTTCACTGTTGTCCTACCACGATCACGAAAGAAAAGAGATATATAATTGTATAATCTAAAGTAAACTATCCCTTAAATCGAGATTCTACTTAAACTAATTAAGCATTAGATAATTAGGTTGTGCAAGCGTGTGGACTTTTAAAACGAGTGTTTCGGTGTAGATCCACAAACATCAAGAGGGCCTTACTTAACGCTAACAGAGTTAGATTTTCTAAAGCGTGTGACTTGATTTCTGGATTTAAATCTACAACTGACTTGAAACTAAAACGTGAAGAGCCACAGAGACTGTTGATAGGATTTTAAGAGATATTTCTCGATTTAAGTGTTTAGATCGATGGTATCCATATATGATTACCCTGATTTAACATGTTAGAAATCTTAGTGATTAAACTGAAATTGATGGTCATGTATTAGTGAAAAGTCTCATATCGGAAACCAAATAACTTATAACATAATATATAAAAAAGGTAAGGGGCGCGCATTCCATTTTGAGCTAATTGATTTTAAGTTGGAAAATTATAGTAAATTTAAATTTAACATGGTATCAGAATTTTCAGATCTTTGGATATTAATATATGCCTATTTGTTAGTAGGTCCTCCTAGTTGGACCTCCCCTTTTGAAATATTATCATTCAATTTTTTCACGTTTAATTAGTGAAAAAACTTATATCTGAAATTGGAGAATGTATAACACAATCTAAAAAATAATAAATGGTCAATCAACTTTGAAATAATTGATTTTAAGTTAGAAACTCATAATAAACTTGAATTTAACATTATGTAATCATTATATGGCGTGAATATGCCATTAGATCTAGCTAGCTCAATAAAATCTCCAAAGATCTTCATTTTAAGTTTTTTTCTTTCTTTGGGACAAAATCTTCATTTTAAGTTTGCTTTTAAACATTTAAGACGGTTCATCGTTTCTGTTTTTTTTTTTGAACTATTTGTTTGCATTAATTTAAATTTTTTTGTGTTTTTTGTTTTTTTGGGCCGAACCAAACAATCCCCTATTGGGCCCGGTTCGGACCCCTTTCCATCCCCACATTTCGACCCAACCCTTACAATCCAAAAAACGGGCCTAAAGGCCCAACTAACTAGGAAACCCTAGTTTTGAAGCCACATCAAAGAAGCTCGCCGGACGGCCGCCGCCGAGTAGGCGCAAACACCGCAAGCCGAGAGCCACTCCACCACGCTGACCACCGGAGACTCAGAAAACCGACCCGGAGACAGAAACGTCGAGACCACTGCCGCCGCCGAGTAGGCGCAAACACAATAGATTTGAACGCCGCGCAGGAACCGCCAGGAGAGAGGGAGGTGAAACAGGACAAACACCGAAAGCAAGGCACAGGACCGCCGTCGCTTACCTAAAAACAAACCGACAGAGGGCCACCGCAAAGCGCAACACCAAGAGCGAAGGAGAGGAGTCCCCTACTCCACCGAGAAGAACACATCGGAAGAGGGGGAAAGGACCAAACGAGAGAGAGCGACTCCGGGAAAACTCAAGCGACGGCGGAGCCGCTGTCCCCAAGCGACACCCCCGCACAAGTGAGACATCCGAAGAGACTCTCCGTCGACAGCCCACTCACCGACAAGCCAACCCGACGACTTCAACTTCGCCTAAACTCGCCACAAGGAGCATGCAGAGCCGTACATCACCGCAAGAGGCAACGGAAAACGAGGGTGACGACCCACCGCAAGTCTCGTCCTCACAGACCCACGACAAGAAGAAAACACCAAGAAACCAACCACCGCGAGACACAGTCGGATAGAAACAAGGAGCCGAAAAGTAGATCTGGAATGAGATCGGAACCACGGATGAAGCACTCAGCCGAGCAAAAGACCTCTAGACCACACCGCCGGTGACAGAGGGTCATCGACGAAGAGATCTAGGGTTAAAGGGAGGCGGCGTTTTTTGAGAGACAGTTAGAGAGAGAGAGGGTTAGAGAGAGGCAACGATTGGGCGTTATGTTTCATCGTTTCTGTTAGACACTTTCTAAATGAAGTTCTATGTTGTGCATTCATGGTTTAGCTTTTTTAGTTTGCATGTATTGAATAATTAGGTTTTATTTTCTTCATATATAGGGGATCTGTTTGATTCTACATTTTACATACGTATGTGCGTACGAATAGCATTTTGCTTTTCTCCAATTTAATATATGTTAGAATCTCGGTGATTTAATTAATTTTTCTTTAATTTTCTCCAATTTAGTATTTAGAAGTCTCATTGGTCTAAATAATTTTTTTTTTTAAAAGCGGTGTTTTTCCGTCTAAAATTATAATTTTATTAAATATAGTGAAATACATCGATGAAATACAAAAGCCGACAATAAAAAAACATCTCCGGAACTAGGCCCATAAGAAGGCAGTTGAACTGGCGGATTCACAAAGAAACCTCGAAAGACAATTCCAAAGACTAAAAACTAAAACCTATAATTAAAATAAATATAGATCAAATATAATCTAAACTTGGCAATAATAAGGCACTTGCAAATGTTGAGGCCCCAAAAAAAATAACGTTGTTATAACATGTCATTTATAACTATGACATAATGACATATACTCTGGTAGTAGTGTGTTTTTTGTACAAGTGATATCACGTCACTAATACTATCATGACCAACCCCACATAATGATATTGCAGACAAAAATGTCTTTCATCTTTTTTTCTTGTTTACGACAAACTTTTTTTTTTGGTCAAGGAAAACTTCATTAAGACTAGAGTTAACCGTTCGCGGTCGAAAGACCGAGGTGATACAAAGCTGATTTCGCAAGCGAATCAGCTGAGCTATTATCAGCTCTTTTAACAACATAATAAGATAGATGAGAGAAGATAGTAGCTAGGAATCTAATATCGCTGAGAATTCCCGCTATCTCTAACACCTCCTTCCCTACGGATAGAGCTGAGACAAGGACTTCAGAGTCCGAACAAAGTTGCAGTTTATCAACGCCTGCAAGGATTGCTGCTTCAATACCTGCACGGGCTGCTAGAGCTTCGGCTGCTAGTGCTGATGGAACGAAGTGGCGATGCGCCGAACCCTTGATGGGCTCTCCTCCGCTTTGGTCAGTAATCACCCAACCCATACCTCCTCCTTTAGTGGCCGCATTCCATGCTCCGTCCGTGAAGCATGAGGTCACATTTGGGTCTCTATGAGTACGCAGAGTTCTAGGAGGCTGTGCCTTAAGACGATCTTGGAAGTTAGCTTCCTCCCATTCCTTTGCATCCCTGATTGCTTTAACAATAATCTCAGAGCAATCATATTTTTTATCTTCAAACAGAAGCTTGTTCCTCGCTGTCCAGAGATTCCATAGTAACCAAGGGTACAGAGGAGTAGAGCAGAGACCTGTTGGAGGCAGAGAAACACTTTTAGAGAAGTCAGCTAGGAGGAGTTTAACATCAGAATACTCCGCAGCTCCGGGACCTTGTGAGATTGGGGCGCAGTTCCAAACAGATACAGCTATAGGGTAGGAGAACAGAACATGGTCTATAGTCTCCACCGAGCCGCATCGCTTGCAAGAAGGGTCATTTGGCATGCCTCTCAGACTTAAAATGTTTCCCACTGGTAGCGCTTGATTTGCCATTCTCCACATAAAATTTGATATTTTTGGGCAGTTTTTACTGCCCAAATATTCTTTGACCAGTTGAACTTTGTGGTTGTCTGTTGGAGATGGGGCTGCACAGCTTTGAAATAGCCAGATTTCGAAGAGTAAATGCTTGATTTGTCACCTGTCCAAGCGAGATGATCCTTACGAATGTGAGAACTAGGTATCAAGCATCGAATATGTTCCTCATAGTGAGGTAGATGAGAGCGAATAGCTGGTATATTCCATTCATTAGTTTCAGGGATGAGTAAGTCTGGAACTTTGAGGTTTAAGTTTTCGCGGGTAGGTGGCCAATCGGAATCATTGGTTGCGATGTCGAAAGCCATGGCTGGTCCCAGACCTTGATATTCTTTCCGGACCCAACTATCCAACCGAGCCCTTTTGATAGAAGCTCCCTACCCACCATAATACCCTGCCATCCATGTGAGGCTCCTTGGGACAACGTACAAGAGAGGAATGATTCCTCGGAACAGTACTTACCTAAGAGAACTTGGGATAAGAGGGAGCCTGGATTATTGAGTATCCTCCAGCTGAGCTTAGCTAGGAGAGAGAGATTAAAGTTTTCGATATCCCTAAAACCCAATCCTCCTAGCTTCTTTGGTAACGCAAGTTTACTCCAAGCGACCCAAGACATTTTCCTTTTGTCCGGGCTCGCGTCCCACCAGAATCGCGTGAGCAGGGACTGAATCTTTTTGCACATCGACATGGGGAGCTTAAAGCAGCTCATAGTGTACACCGGGAGAGCAGAAAGAACAGTATTAAGGAGAATCTGCTTTCCCGCACCCGACAGAAATTTTGTTGTCCAACTATGCGCTCGTTGTCGGATTTTGTCCACTAGGCTTGCAAAGATATCCTTCTTCTTTCTCGCAAAGCTTTCCGGGAGGCCGAGGTATTTCCCGGTTCCCCCTTCTTTCTCGATATTCAGACTTCTCTTTACTCTTTCTCGGAGATCCAAAGGGGCTTTACAGGAGAAGGTGACAGAGGATTTTGACGGGTTAATACATTGACCCGAGCAACGTTCGTACTTCTCAAGAATTTCCACAAGGGTGTGGCAGCAGGAGGGATTTGTTCTACAGAAGAACATAGTATCGTCAGCAAACAACAGATGGTTGATGAATGGAGATCGACGTGCTACTTGAATTCCTTTCATTTTCCCATTACGTTGGGCTTTTGCACACAATCCGGACAGCACCTCCGTGCAAAGAATAAAGAGGTATGGGGAGAGGGGGTCTCCTTGACGAAGTCCTCTAGTGGGCGTTACCAAACCACGAGGGAGTCCATTGATAAGGAAGGAGTAGGATACTGATCTTACACACTCCATCACCCATCCTATCCATTCTGATTGGAACCCAAGGCGACACAGTACATGTTGGAGGAAGCCCCATTCGATTCTGTCGTACGCCTTACTCATGTCCGTCTTGACTACCATGGAACACCTTTTAGTTGCTTCCGAGATCTTTAGGAAATGGAGCGTCTCATGGGTAATGAGCACATTATCCGAGATTGCTCTACCCGGAACAAACGCCGATTGGTGAGGGGAAATGAGATGACTGAGATGAGCTTGTAGCCTATGCGTTAGAATCTTAGCAATGATTTTGTACCGCACATTACATAATGCTATCAGTCGGTAGTCCCCGAGACTGCTTGGAGCTTCGGTCTTTGGAATAAGGCAGACATGGGTCTCATTAACTTTGGGCTCTAGCTTGCCCGAGATGAAAAAGTTCCGTACTTCACGGCAGATGTCTTGGCCAATAAGATTCCAGAAAGTCTGGTAAAATCCCGCTGAAAATCCATCCGGACCCGGGGATTTGTCCGAATGTATATCTGAGGCTGCTCTTTTAATTTCCTCATCAGTTGGGATGGAGCAGAGTTTGGAGTTGGTCTCTGGAGTAATTATGGGCAAAATAGCCTGGTCGACAGTCTGGAAATCAGTATTTCCGTTTGTCGAGAATATCGATTGATAGTAATCACTGAAGACCTTTCCTATCGCATCTTCCTCATGCGCAGCAAGCCCATCTGAGTTCTCGATGACATATATCCGATTTATAGCACGACGGGTTTTGGTGACTGAGTGAAAGAACTTCGAGTTCTTATCCCCTCCTTGGAGCCATAGGACCCTGCTCCTTTGTCTCCAGAACAACTCTTCTGCCTTATACGCTTTGTCTAGTAGCTTTGTGAGTTTATAGATCGTGTCTCCATTGGGCTTGGAACTCGAGAGTTCCTTCTCGAGAGCTTCCTGAAAGGCTTTAATAATCCTGGCACTGTTGGCTTGCTTCTCTTTAGACCATATTATGAGGGCTTGGCGGCACCTATTAAATTTCGTAACCACTTTTTCCACTGAATCTTTATCCCATGCTTTTTCAATGATCTCTTTGGCTTCCAAATCTGAGTTGCAGGTTCGATCATATCGGAAAGGGCGTTTCTTCCTCAAACGTGAGGTATCTAAATAGACCAGGAGAGGACGGTGGTCAGAACCCTCAAAGCGGAGGTAAGAACTTCTCCCTGATGGGAATGTATCGGACCACTCACAGTTGGCCAATACTCTGTCCAGTCGTTCTTGGATAAAAAGGTCTCCTCTCTGTCCTCGCCATGACAAGGTATTTCCTGAATGTTTTACATCCCAGAGCCCGTTTTGCGAAATGAAACTGCGGAAGTTGACAAAAGAACCTTCACTGCGCTCGGGTCCTCCCACTTTTTCGGAATTTTCCAGAATATCATTGCAGTCGCCTGCAATCATCCATGCCTTATTGTCTCTCGTTGAACCGATAAGGGTAAGCTGATCCCAGAAAACCGGGCGGAGATCTGGTTGAGCCGGAGCATAAATACCTGTAAAATACAAGGTTTTATGCTTATACTTTATTAAGAGTCGATGTGGTTTTGAGACGAGTCTAAAACTTCCACTTTTCTATCTGATTTCCACAACAATACAAGACCACCACTCAGTCCTATAGGAGGAACAATAAAGTGATTTTCAAATCCCAATTCGCGGGCAAATTTCAATACAGTAGCGTTTTAATTCTTGGTTTCCGAAAGAAAGAGGATGTCCGGGTTGAAAGATTTCCTCATATCCCGGAGTCTTGGAACTGTCAAGTCTCTGCCCATTCCTTGACAGTTCCAGGCAATGAGCGCTAAGGAATCCGGCTTATTAGGACCTGAAAATCCATCTTTCTTCTCGAAGTAGACGGTATCAGATTAATAGCCGGATTATTGGAAATGTCATCATGATCTGGAGCTGCCATTGAGCTTCTGCCATTCCCTGGTTTCTTACGTCCCGCTTGAGACAGCTTGGTCGTATTCTGTTTCCTGGAGCTCGCACCTTGGATAGGGCTTCGGCACACTCTTGCCTTTGGCGCCACTCTTGTGACTTTCCTCTTACCCTCAGCTTTCGAGAGAGGAACTGCTTTCTTTTTTGTGATTCTCTTGAGCTTGTTCTGCTGGTGTTCCAAGTCGTAAAGCAACTGGAACTCTGGGCTCTGAAGATTGTGGGCTTTGGTGTAATAGCTCCGACAGTTTTTGGCCTGATCCATCTCTGATGAAGAGTTCCTGGTTTTCTTCAGCCACATATTGCACTTCCACATCTTGGAGTCTGGCTATGAGCGAGCTTGAGAGTCCTTGGGGTCTTACTTGAGTAAGAGCAACAGGATCACTGATCCTTTCTAGAGCAGATCTTCTGTTCCGCACAGAGCTATTTTCCTCACCACTACCTCGACTTGGAGGGTTAGAGATTTGCTCTCGTGGGGGATTAGGAGGAGGTGTTCTTGTGCTTTGCGACCTCCGAGAGGAGGAGGGGGAGTCTCTTAAACGAGGGTTACTCTCTGCTCCAAGGCGGGAATACACATAATGATTCCTGGATGGGTCCTTTGAGATATTCATGCTTCGATGAGGCCCATTAATGGGGGAGGAATAGTTTCCTTGAGAAGTTTGCGAGAATCTGTTTCCATGCTCCAAGGGGCCTGTGGGGTTTAATCTCTCTGGGAAGGATCCCGTCTCCGAGCTTCTGTGATTGTTATTTCTTCCCTTTGGGTCTTGCGATGAGACTTCAGAGCCAAATCTAGAGGGTCTGTGAAAAGGATTGTACCTATGGTCACTTCCTCTGCCCTCTCTCCGGATTACTCTGTTTGAAGTACCTAGCTGATGAGATGCTCGCTTTTCTCTCTGCATTGATCTGTGCTCATCAAGGGATCGTACAGTGTTCTGTTGGCTTGTACCCGTTGAGCGTTCCGGAGGTTTGGACGAGTTAGACTTCCTGGGGCAGGTAGCATCCTCATGAGAGAGGCAATGACAAATAAAGCAGTGTTTTTCAAGATTCTCATAGATTACATCCACTGTAATTGTGTTTGCCGATGGAAGACGGATCGGGAGTGTCATTTCCAGTGGGTTCATACCGTTGAGTTCAACACGCACTCGTCCTTGTGGGACGTCTTTATCCACTACACGTCCCAACTCCTTTCCGATAGTGTCCAGGGTTTGCTCATTCCAAAAGTGAAGAGGTAAGCCGTGGAACTTGATCCAGAAGGTAATGGCATTCGGGAATGAGTTAGAGATAACTGTCTCCCATCTCTGGAGAATGAGCATCCACCGTTTATAGTGGTAAGGGGCTCTGTGAAGCACTGACTGAAGAGCCTCCTCAGTCTTGAATTTGAACTGGAATAACTCCGGTCCGAGATCTCTTCCGGTGACGTCCGTACCAAGTTTCCAGAGTTGTAGCATCCAGTCTACCACCCATCTTGGCTTTTGGAAAGTTGGGTTTGTTACTCTCCCAATAAGGGTTAGGTTATTTTCTTCCTCAAGGGATGAGGTATCACATCTTGGAATGACAATTGGATATCTTCTTTTTGGCTGATTCGGAATCGCCACCCATTTCTGCTTGTCCTGTCTTGAGAACCGATTTGTCATGACTAGAGAGAAGGAGATGATGTGTAGTCTCTTCTGCGTTGATGTATTAAAGCTAGAGGAGAGCTGTAGCAGAGGAGACCTGGGCAATCTAGCTTTGTAGAATCTTTATGCTTGAGTTCAGCTTCTGAACAGCAATCTCAGCAAGAAAACAGGTGTAGTACTGAAACTTCCTCACAGAGAGGTATATAAACTGAGTCTGTCGGAAATACTATCCGGACAGCATTTATGTTGGATCTTTCGAGCAGATAAGAGAGTAATAACTCAGATCCAAAGAGTGCACAAGAAGACTGGTTTTTGCGGTGATAAAACTTTTGAAAGAGAAACCAAGAATCCAAAAGTCTGAGCAGCTGAAGGACTGAGCGCGGAGGAGGAAAGTCGGAGGTGCTTACCGGCGTCTTGGAGTGGACCCTCCGACGAAAGCCGGGGGCTGAACCTCGGAATTCATTTTCCCAAGGTAGTTTTTCAAAGTCAACTTTCTATTTTTAGTAAAAAACAGGGTAGATATTCAAAATAGTAACCAAAACCAGGCAGATGGAAACCGTCTAGGAAATAGTGCCTGGGAGAGAAGTTTCAGTGTCTTTTAGATACTGATAGAATATGTACAATCAGTATTCAAAATCTCAGAGAACCAATCAGAGACAACAACATTTGAATGGCATAGGCAGCTTTGTTTGACGATCGTTGGATGAAACCAAATGCAGAGGACTCGACTTCTACGGCGGTTTCCGCTGCTAACAAATTTCAGATCCGGACCGCCTCTCTGACTCCGGCGTCTTCTTTAGCTCGCCGCTGTCCTCTGACGGCCTTATAAGCTTGACAACTTACGGAGATCTTCGATTAGAGCCCAAAACTTCCACTGATAGCACCGCCGAGGAAGACTTCCAACCACGCACAGCCGGTCAAAGCAAAACCCTGAGGCATCTTCTGATCTCCCTCTACCGTAACCAACTTCCATTACGCACAAAACACACCGCCAAAGATCCTTCACGACGACGTGGCCGCTGGAGAGATCTCCGCTGTGACAAGAAAGAGAAAGGGAGATGAAACCTTTAGACCATCTCCAATGTATTCCTCTACTTTAGAGGTTAAAATAGAGGAACTCTGTAATAGAGATGAATTTTGCTCTAATGTATTTCTTTACATTTTCTTTTAAAAAGGAATTTTTTCTAATATTCTTTTTATATTTTACTAATAATACATTTTATCTATAAAAGTTGTAATTTAGCCTATTTATTTTATTTTATAAAATTATAATATTATTGAAATTACATATGTATTATATAAAAAATTATATTACATCTTATAAAAATATAAAACATGTTAAATTTTTGTGACCATTAAATTAATGTATTTTTCTTAGTATGAACATTTACATATCGGTTCGGGATTGGATCGTGTATTTTGGATTTCGGGCATTTCAGATATGAAAAAATGGTATCGACCGGATAATATTAAATTTCATATCGGATTCGGATCGGTACCAAAACAGATCGGGTATTGAGAAAAAGATCCAAATTTTTTTGGTACCAGAACGGATCCAATGCGGATTTTATATTTATATATGAAAGTAACAATATAAATTCAGATATATTCGGATACCGTTGGATCACCGATATTATCCGATATGGTACCAAAATAAAAGTTTTCGGTTCGATACCGATTCAGATCTTCAGCTCCGGATAAAATGTCAAACCCTATTTTTTCAAAATGACCAAAAAATGTTTTCCTCAAACAATTTTTTAATATTTTTTTTAATATATAATAGTATTATTTATAGTTTGTTAATTTTATATTATTAGTTATTAAAATTATTAACATTTATTATTTTATTCTTAAATAAAGTATTTGAAAGTTGAAGGACTGATTCATAAATTAAAAAATCCACCTCTATTATAGAGGAAAAAATAGAGTTCCTCTATATATAGAAGAAAAAATAAAATATCAATTTTAGAGTAAAATATAGAGGAGAGTTGGTGAAAAATTTCCTCTATAATAGCACGCAAAAATAGAGATGGTTTGGAGGAAATTCTATTTGCAAGTATTAAAATTTTGATCAAGTCAGAATCAAATATAAGTACAAGTTCAAAATTTTAATACTTGCACAAGGCAAATCGAGTAGTAAATAAGGTGAAACCGTCAAGTAACCGGCTTGTGCCCAACCCTAAATTATAATTATTCGCATCTTTACTCGCGTGATGTGCTGAGATTCCAATCCATCTGCCAAATGCAAGTTCACGTGAGCTGTTATATAACTTACTTATATATGCATTGCTTGGTTGATCCGTCTTATAGGGCTGTCAAACGGTCGGTCCGTCCATGGTCTGGCCCAGTCTAATTTATTGTGGACATGCTATGGCCATGATCAAAACAAAATGGTATAAATGGTATTTGGGCAAATTTTGTCCATGGTTGAAATGGGCAAGACCAAATGGACATTGGTCATGCCCAAATTATTAGAAACCTATGGTTAAAAATTTCGAAGATTTTTTTTTTTTTTTCATTTTTTTGCCACTTAGTCGACTTTAAAACAAAAATCAGTTTTTTCCGTAAAATCAAACTTTTCCGCCAAAACCGTAAATTGACTTTTCCCGTCAAATCTGTAAAATTGACTTTTTCCACTAAAACTATAAATTTGACTTGACGGAAAAACCGGATTTTGCGGTTTGGTGGGAAAATCAAATTTTGCGGTTTTGACGAGAAAATAAAATTTTGCGATTTTGGCGAAAAACCGAATTTTGGGATTTGACGGGAAAACCGAATTTTGAGGTTTTGGCGGGAAAATCAATTTTTTGCGATTTTGGCGGGAAAATCGATTTTTTCCGGTTTTGGCGGGAAAATCGATTTTTTTCGGTTTTGACAGGAAAATGGAATTTTGCGGTTTTGACCGAAAAACCGAATTTTGTGGTTTTGGCGGGAAAACCAAATTTTGCAGTTTTGGCGGGAAAATTGAATTTTACGGTTTTGGCGGGAAAATGAAATTTAGCGGTTTTCGGTGCAAAATTCTATTTCCCGTCAAAACCGCAAAATTCTATTTTTCCATAGAAATTGCCAAATTCCATTTTCCCGCAAAAACCGCAAAATTCTATTTTTTCGCCAAATCCGCAAAATTATATTTTTCCGCTAAAACCGCAAAATTTGGTTTTCCGGTTAAAACCGCAAAATTCCACTTTCCACCAAAACCGCAAAATTTCATTTTTCCGCCAAAACCACAAAATTTGGTTTTCCGGTCGAAACCGCAAAATTATATTTTCCCATCAAAACCGCA
The DNA here is from genome assembly GCA_030180135.1 of Orychophragmus violaceus. Classification (NCBI taxonomy): domain Eukaryota; kingdom Viridiplantae; phylum Streptophyta; class Magnoliopsida; order Brassicales; family Brassicaceae; genus Orychophragmus; species Orychophragmus violaceus. The sequence goes on from CM058232.1 coordinate 106,520,975, forward strand.
AAATTCCATTTTCCGCCAAAACTGGTTTTCCCGCCAAAACTGCAAAATTTGGTTTTCCCGCCAAAACTGCAAAATTTGGTTTTTCGGTCAAAACCGCAAAATTTAGTTTTCCGGTTAAAACCGCAAAATTCGGTTTTACATTATATGGGCGTCCATGGTCATGACCATTTGGACATGGTCTTTATTGTGCATGAGCATTTTTTGAATCATTGCCCATTATAGACCGACCAATTACAGTCCAAAACCAAATGGTCATTTTGGACAAGCCCAGATGGGCGCTGCACAAACCATTTGACAGTACTACCGTCTTAAACACACATATGGAAATTTACCAATAGTAAAAATCGTCTATTCGTTAGAGTACTGTGTACATGTAATGATGCGTAAAAAGATGTTCAAAATCTGTATTATATCAAAGTTAAACCATCGAATCCTGTAAGGGGTTCAATTTCCGAATAGATTTAGTGGTTCTTCCATGTGTATAGTATATCAATACAAGTGTATCTTGATATAATTTTTAAAAAAATTGCACTGAATACAGAAAAGAAGATCTTGGTTCAGCACTTCAGCTCATATCTCAATGTGCCCTTATTTAAATTTTAATTGTACTTACATATATAGTTTAACGTTATTCTTGCTGACCATGATTTAGTATATCTTATTTTTAATTTTTAAAATACATGATTTAAGTTTTCAAACATCAAAGTTAACGTGATATATTTTTCCAACCCAAGAATGGAAGACAAAAAACTAAAAAACAATTGGGAAAATTTGTTAGCGAATTAAGTTTGGACCTAAACATGATCTGTTCTACTTGGGCCTTAAGCCCAACATGCAAATCTGTTCGGAGGCGGGAGCTTCCCATTTAACTGCCATTCCCCTCATCTCTTCAAACTCTTCCACACATCTCCTCGAATCCAAACCTCCGACTCGTTTCCTCGCACGTGCGAGTTTTTCACCGGCGACTCTGTCAAATATCCTCTCCCAACCTTCCTCCCATTCCCCATGTGCGTCGCACAGCATCATCGTACCGTTCTCCCACTCCGTCCAACTCCACCCTTTGTTCAGCTTTCCCATAACTTCAGCCACACACGAGCCGCTGCACGCGACCGTGCACGGGCGACACTTGGCACCGTTCAACGGCCCAAGGCTCGAAAGGGAAGCAACGGGAACTCCGTAGGTAGACGGAGGGAATTCGTAGGTTCGATCCGTCATGATGCAAAAAGGGAGAGGTTTGGTTACGTAAGGTACACGGTGAGTTGTGAGCTGAGCTTTAAAGGCGGATTCAGAGTTGAGACGAGTTAACCCGGCTGAGTCAAGGTCTGGGATGAGAGAGAGGCGAGAGAGAGCTACTGTGGAGGTGTTGAGATCGCCGACTCCGAAGCGGTCGTTGAGGCCACCGTAGGAGGATCCAGGTGGGACTAGGTATTGACCTGGTATAAAGTATTCAGGGTCGAGTGGGTCAGCCCAGTAACCGTCAACACGGGTCCGGACTATCCAGTCGTATGTGAAGTTGTTCTCGTTTTGGTGTGCCTTAATCATCGTGATACAGCCTTCTACGAGATTGAAATATTGTAATAACCCCTGTCATCCAGACCAAGAAAGAACACATAAATGAGAAAATATTCACAGACCAGAAGAAAAAAATCAACTGTGTTGACAAGTATATAATACCGGAATAATAAAACCAAAGAACACGCATGAGATGCTAAATTAATTACATTTCATTTTATATTATTTAACACGTATTTATACCAGAATCACTAAAATGTAAAACCACAAAATCAAGTAAATATGAAGAAATAGTCTACAAATTATGACCATTGTTTCTGATAAAATAAATTATGAAAGAAAAAAAACAATATAGATTAGCTGAAAAAACTAGATGCACCAAAGTTATAATGCTTACACATGCTTAATACATGCTTGGAAACAATATATATTCACTAAAAGCATCCGGTATAACATAATCACGCCAGTTCACCACGCATTAGCATCATCATGCCATGCATTAACCATTTCGTAAATAATTATTACCGTAAATAAACAATTATACCAAGAAAAAGCAGGATACCTTTTTCTCTTATACAAACCATATATGTATGTAAAATTGTAAATTACAAGCTGTCATAATAATCAAGATCTTCTTTATTGGAAAATAGTGGGTCCAGAAATGGTAAGGAGTCAGTTTCAATCTTGGACTCAGAAGACTAACAAGTCTACCGAGTCAATGAATATTAACAAGAAATAATGAGCTAAAATTTCAACCTCACATTATAGAAACCGAGAAAGAGGCCATCAATCAATTATATCTTTCGATAAATGAAAATTTCATTAAATTAATAATCTATTATAAAACGCTCGACTATATTGATTTATAAATGTTAATGTAGAGAAAAGAATGTATTCGGTGAGATTGTTAGGACACCAAATACCAAACCAAACCCATCACACAAAACATTCCTACACATAAGTAACGTACATATCAAGAAACGGTTACACCAACCCTAAACCTCTCCAACTAAACGGACCCCTCATGACCACTTTCTTATCCTTTATTTTGTTTGTTTCTCAAATTTTATTTTGATGTAATAGCATGCAATTAATTAAAAACAAGAAAGTAGTTACATGGTAATTAATGTACCTTAATGCCATTAGGTGAATTCATAGGTGTGAGTACTCGAACCATCGCCTCAGTCTCGTTGATCGTCTTAGGCTCGAAGATTCGAACCCACGCAAGCCTCGGTGAGTCTTTAAGCAACCGCAGCTTAAAAGAATTTCGATCGAGAGGACTATTAAGAAACAAATCCGCATTAGGATAAACCTTAAGGATCTTCTCAATAATCGACGGTCCCGTTAGCTCGAACCGCCTCGCTCCTCCAACTAAACACACCGCAATCTTCGAGTTCACCAACTCATCCCGTCGATTTTCGATCTCTGCTGCCGGATTTACGTCGCGAGGGTTCGAATCGGAGTTTTCGGTGGTGGCGGTTAGGGTATGAGTGTAGATTAGGTTACGAAGAGGGGTGAGTGTGGGAAGAGGATCGAGGGTGATGGTGGATAGAGAGAGTAAGAGGAGGAGGGAGAGAACAGGGATTACGAGGATGATGAGAAGACGGCGATCAACGTCGGAGATTCTCCTGGCGACGTACATGGCGACGGATCTTCGCCGGCGACAGAGTAACTGATCGCAGCCCTAATTGTAGAGTATAACCACCGTCGATTCTTCACATGCGGTTCACACCGTCGTATATATATATATTTATTTTTTGAAAACTTGAAACTGAATCGGAGAGGCGCTGGTTTGTTAGAGTGGAAGGTGAAATAAACTTTCAGCGTGGGGATTGGTTTTGTTTTTTCCCTTTTCCTCTTTTATTTATTTATTTATTTTCTCAAAAGTTAGATGAATATCTTAGTTTCTACTCATATAGATCCGATAATTAATCAGTTTTATGCATTGATTGCGTTATACAAAGGAAATTAATGTATCGTTTTTTGTTCTCACGTTTCTTTGGTTGCTTTATGAATGTTTTAAATGCTTCTTGAATAAAGTTACTACGGTTCTCACTGACAAAATAAATTCGATAAAAATTTGTCTTTCCAATAGTTGATTAAATTTCAAAGCTCTAGGTCAAACGTATTGACTCTTCACTAGGCGTTTTAAGGTATGTAGTGTGACTGTTAATTGTGTGTTGCCATATACTAATGAAGGATTAATCCTAATAGATGTTACAAAAATGAAGGATTAAGCTAAGACTTGAAAGATATGGAGTAAATTATTGGGTTGTTTGGGTGGCAAGAAAAGTATTATTCAAAAAAAAAACTTAACAAGAGGAAAAGAAAAGTAGTTTTGTACCATTGAATGTGCCTTATGTATATTCGAATATTCATATGAAAGCATTTTATTATGTTAAATGTTTACATATATATCAATAAACCTATGTAGAGACATGTCTTTGAATTGTATCAAATATGGTTCCAAATTTTGTATGTGCTCTCAATATAGTTTCTTTTTGTTACCTTATAAACCAATTAGATTTATTTCGTTACTTTATGTGATTTTGTTTATTATTTACTTTACAAATACCCCATAAGCCCATATATATATATATATATGTTTCCTTATTTAGTTAATTTTTTTTAAGACATTATCACTTCTTTCAGCTAATAGGGGGGAAATTACTCATGTTGTCCACATAGAAATAATAATTTTGACCACATTCTTGATTAGCCTTTTAAATAAAATGGACTTCTATCTATGGGCTTAGATGTCTTAATAGTGGCCCATTACTATCACTTGCTCGAAACCAGCAGAATCAGAGAGCGGCAAATCGTCTCTTCCTGAATCTGTACGTTAACTCAGGCGTGAGGCCACAATGCAAGGAGGATCAAACAAGCTCTTGACCAAATATGTTGCATTATCATATTATAAACTTATATACAAATTTTAATCACTACACAGTCAAGTAAACTATAGAGAGATGTTATAATTCATTTTATTACATAAAGAAAATATTATGATCAACTAATCACCAGTAAGTGAAATTCTTTGTCATAATGCTACATATGCCCTCTTGTTTTCCCTTTATATCTCTGGTCAATTATGACCGGAAACAAAACTGGTTCTTTCCTCGGATCCTGAGAAACAAAGGACGCTCTATCACGGTTCTATGTACATGAGACATTCGATGGGAAATGCTTTCAACAAGGCTTTAACCCCAAAGGTTGGAAAAATTCACTGTGAAGTGTCCAAGCAGATGAGAGATTCAGTGTAATGATGAATGTAACTAGTCCGATAGCATATCTTGAAGCTCAGGCTCATCAGAGGTAGATGGATCATCATAATCTAAACTCGTCCCATTGTACAATCCTCTATCTTGAAGATCACTCTGTTCTTCCTCATAATCTGGCTCCGACCAATCTGGTTCATCCTCTTCAGTTTGACCATCATTAGGTACTGTTTCCGCTACCTCTTTATTTGTAACTTTGTTTTTCTTTCCAAGTTTTCTAGATTCTATTTGCGCCTTTGCCTTAGCCTCTGTATCTTCACATATGCATGTAGATGGATTCTCATGAAACTCACCTCTACCAGCTCTTACTTCCTTTGGCTCTCCCATAAACCCTCTCTGAAATGAACGGACTCTAGAGGTAAACTCCTCCCAAGTTGTGTTCTCTTTGCTCAGGAATAACCTGTAAAGCTTTTTCGCATTCGGTCTAACCGTTGGTTTATGTCCAAAGTACCTCCTACAAATTCATATCACCAAAAGCTTAAACCTTTGCAGTTCCATCAAAGAAACAAACCGAGAAGCTTTAGCAGTTCCATCAAAGTGATGAACTTTAAATGAAGAAGAAGAAGATGATGTTTCAGTACCTTCTCCCAGCTAATATTTTAGCCATATTGCCATTGTTGTTGGTTACAAATACATCACTTTCATCACACACAAGGAAGTCGAGGGCCGCCATTCTCGAAGAGTATGAAGAAAAAGGTTCTAACTCTTCCTTTGTAGCTATAGTGTCTTTTGAGTAGAAGTGTGGAAAGAGTGCTTTCAGAGGAGCTAAGGATTCTTCTCCTCCATATACTTCACCAGATGCAACATATATATGAACATCACTGCTGTATCCCAAAGCTCTAAGCATCAGTCCGACTTCTTCTGGAGTGAGTGGACATCTTCCTTGTCTCCTTTGTTTCTCCGGGTTATTAATCTGCATTAAAGTTGCACAATTAGTCCATTCTTAGCTTGTTAATATACAATGAACTTCATGTAATGTCTTTAAACATACATGTAGTGTTTTCCATCTCCTTCTAATTGCTGCAAGCTCTCTCCTTTCCTTATCACCACCACCATAATAGCATCCTGAGAATGCGAGCATGTCAGGTTCAAACCTGCAACAAATAGTACATCATAAAGATTCATCCTTGAACAGAATGTCAAATCTGAAGGAGTTTCTAGAGGAACTCCAGGACAGACATGTGTATGTATCCGATTCAACTCATTTCCGATGCAACTTCCTCTATTAGATTAGAGCATTAACCACATGATGCTTTAAGTGCCATACTAAGCCAACCTATGAGGGGATGCTAAAAGGTTTCAGCTGTGCAATGAAGGGTAATCATACCTTAGATGTAAAGCAATGAAGTGTTTGCTCCTTAGTCGCATGCGCCGGACCAGTTCATTACCCATTTTAAGTATCGGATCAGTGAACTTTAGAGCATGGTAGTTTACTCTACATCTTAGCTTTTGCAAGTCATCACTCAACTTGTTTGAAAGTCTATAATCAAATTTGTTCAGTTGAACTGCCTGAACCATAGTAAAAAACTGATATAAGCCTACAGCGAGATGCTTATTCAAAATACAACCACTTCTCCATGAGTACAAAGTGTCTCAAGTTCTATCTCAACATGCTAGCAATCAACGAAAGATATAAACCAATAGCGCCTGCAAATGTGTCTACCAGACAAAAGAATAGTACTAAAACCAGTTAACTGGTAAGACATGTGAAGAGAATGATTCAGACACGCAGCAACCAGTCGATAGAAGAGTAAGACAGCAAGCAGTTAGCTAGAGAAGAAGGAAACTTACATGCCTTTTGTGAAGAACAGGTAAAACCCGATTAACATAACATCTCTCATTACATTTCCTTGGTACACGCATTCTACTTGGACTCCATGTTCTCCCTCCTTTCTGTGGAAGTTGCTTTATAATTCTAACGTCTTCAGACAGCAATGACATAAACCAATCAACATCGAAAATATGCGAGAAGTCACTGCACAAAACACACACAAAGTTACTAAGTCAATTTCCTTTAAAGAGTAAAGGATGTATGCTTAAGTCTGTACCGAACCTGGCATCCTTCCAGTAAGACTTCTGGTCTAACTTCGGAACAACAAGAGTGGCGTTTAGAATTCTTGCCGCAACAACTGCATCTACAATCTATAGAAAGATTCACAGATAATCAGAAAAGAATATAGTTTCAAGATAAATAAGTAGTAGATCCAAACAGAGAGACTTGGGAGCAGCTGAAGAACACTAGCTTATTGAAGAGTAAATCAGATTTCGTATAGAGCTCCAATGTGAATCCATGGAGATAAAGTATGAACCAAAGAAGTCAAAGAGCTCACTCCGGTTCGTTGTTGGTTCAAACCACCACTGGTGGCTATTGCCAAGTATCGATCATTTCTAGTCACTACTTTCGCATCTGCAAACAAGAAATCAGATTTAGTATCACAAATAATCAAAGTTTGCTACTTTTGTAAGATCAATACGTTACTAAAGATCCAACCAACTGATTCTAATCTCTAACAAAACAGAATGAAGTTTACATACTTGAGAACTTGCTGCTCGCATTGCTGCATCCGTAAAAGAATTCAGCGTTTCGTGAACGCCAGATATCACGATCTGATCTGCCTCCATCTTTCTGTCGATTCCGAGAAAAGAAACACAAACCCAAAATGACAGATTGATGAAGACGCAATTAGAGAGATCCAAACATTTTTACAAAGTGGAAAGTTTGAAACTTTCGATAAGAAGAATAAAACCCACTAACCGGAACTTTGAAACCCGCTGATTTGATCGGATCATTGGATGTGTATCGAAGGCGTGGTGGAAGGCGATCGGAATCTCCAGGAGGTGGAGCGAGGAAGGAGAGGAAAGCGAAGAGAATGAGGAGAGATAAGGAGATGGCGGAAACGAGAGGGAGGAGGCGGCGGAGTCGGTTGTAGTAAGGGTATCGCCGCCGGTGGAAACTCATGGCGGCCGCCGCACAACTATCTCACCGGTTTGAGCCGAGAGAGAGAAAGTGAGAGAGGGTGGAATCAAAACGTGTTATAGAATGGAACTGTTTGAGAATCACAAATCATGCTTTCGATCACGAGCAACAACAGCAATATTAGTTTCTAGTTTCTTCAGGCAAACAAACAAATTACCAGAGAGAGAAATTGAGTTTTGTCTTGGGGCACTTCTACAGTTTTGCCTAGCCATGAGACTTTTAACCGAACCAAAATTCGGTTCAATTCCATTTGCTCGGTTCAGTTATGTCGGTCAGTTTAAAAATTATTTACCGCTTTTGGTTTGGATTGGTTTGGTTCGACGAACCAATTGATTAATCAAAGTTTTTTTTTTATAAACCAAAATAAGCTGATTGTAACCAAATTTTTTTAAAAAGTTTTTGAACAGAAACAACTCAAAATAACGGAATAACTTAAATTAAATAAATTAACCGAAATGATTCTAATCTAACCGAAATGATTCCAATTTAATATCGGTAAAACAATAATGAAAATATCGAAAATTGAATCGAACAAAATTTCAGTTAATTTTGACAATTATTTTTTAAAATAGAAAAATCTAGTAACCGAAGTTACCAAAGAACCTGTTATTATTTTTTTCACTGAACTGATATTTATTGATTTGAATCAAAGTAATCATGTTATTATATTGAGAAAAGTCATAAAATAGCACAAAAACATATCTTGTCAAAATATAGCATCAAAGAAATAACTTTACATTTTTAGCAATTTTTTGGATTACTAAAATTTTTATAACATTATATAATTCAAGATTTAGTGTTTATTATTTAAGGTTTATGGTTTGTTATTTAGGATTTAAAGTTTAGTATTTATGTTTTGTGGTTTAGTATTTAGAATTTATGGTTTAAAATTTAAGATTTAGCGTTCGTTAATTTAGTTTTACCCCTTAATAAAATTTTTTTGGGATTTTTTTTTTTGTAGTTATATTTGTGTTAATGTATGTTTTTGTGTCATTTTGGCGATTTGCCCTATTATAATTTACGAGTCTAATACTTGTTGCAAAATATATCATAAGATCCACTGGAGGGCATCCCTACTACTATAACGGCAAATATCAATGCGGAGCTCACCAAGCTAGTTACAACAGAGGATAAAATCAAAAGAGCTGGCTTCAGCATTAATCCAGACGTACTCAATGCTGGTCAAAAAGTGGCGGAATGCTTTCCAAACGGGCGTGCGACCCATCAACCTACTAGCATTGGGTTTCTACAAATAATCATTGGAACACCATTAAACTTACTCTATGATAAGCTTTCTATACTTTCCCTCATTTACATGTAACTGTGACGTCCAACATAGGTAAGATGTGAGAATAGCCATTGCTTTATAAAGTTTATTGGTCCCTCCAATTATAAACTAGCTTTTGGGTGGATTCTACCTTTAGGTTTTAATGAACTTGATTTTGGACAGATTGTAAGGTAAATCTATACTAAATGATATAAATATGTATCAAACGGTATCAAAACGGTTCCAATTCTTGCCTATGCAATCACCGGTTGGAAAGGAGTGTGTGATTATGTTAAGTTGTTCTTTGATCAAGGTATTTTTGACCAATCCATAAATCACACTCATATATGCCTCATCCCAACGATAGAAATCCTTGTTTGGTCAAAGATTAAAGGCCAGTGAGTCTTAGTAATATAGTGTACAAGATAATCACTAACATATTTGTAGAAAGGTTGAAGCCATGGTTGCATAAGATTACATTTAAGAATCAATCAACATTCATTCCAGAAAGACTTGTAATAGATAACATTCTGATAGCTCATGAACTTGCATTCTCTTCACACTCAAAAAAAGAAATGAACCTTATATGGTTTTGAAACTTGACATCTTTAAAGCTTTTGATAAAGTAGAGTGGCAATTTTAGAGGCTGTAATGAAAAACTTCTTGCTGATTATACTCTTCAAAAGCTAATCTATGGATACAAAGGCTTCTCGGAGTGGACCTCGTGTCCCATAATACATTTGCTGAAAACTCTTTACTGTTTTGCAAGACAAATGTAGAAAGTGCCAACAATTGATGAGAGTCCTGAACATATATACCAACAAGTTTCTTGGCAAGATACCACAAGTCAGCCCTAACTTTTAGCAAAGGTATGTCGGCTGATCAACAATCCTCTATTATTGCTGAATTACCTTTCAGTAAAGGTATGTCGACTCTCTACTATTTTTTGTTCTTTTATAACAAATCTGTACAAAAAAATATTCTCTAAAAAGAACAAAAAAACATCCAATTGCTTTCACATTAAACTCAGATTTATTAGAAAAATTTCATTGCCCATTATAGAAAAAAATGGTTGTGCTACAAAAAACAGAGGCTTCTATCAACCCGGGTTCGATTTGGGTTGGCCACCGCCGTTTTTACATAGGCTCTCCGGCCCAAGATTAGTTGGCTAAACCGCCTAATCTTTAAAGAATTTTACCACAACAAAAAACATAATACTTCTGGCTCTTATTATTCTAGTAATTAAATCATAAAAGTAAATAAAATGACTTTGCCCACCTATTAACCATACTTGTTGGCTAGTCCTTTTGCCCATGGACTTTGGTCTTCCGACCATATAATCCTGGCCCCAAGCATCGAGCACCATCTTAGATTCAGAAGTGCAGCTGCAAGATGCTCTTGAGAGTTTCCAAACAGCTCAATGATCTTTGTTTCAGCTTCAGGGTCTTCATTCATAACAAAAATTTCCTCAAACTCTGTTTTCTTCTCCTGAAGACTCTCTTTAACTTCTTCATTGAGCATTCTTAAACTCAGAACATTCAAAGCTTCTATTGCTGTTGTATGATACCCTTTTTCCACATAACAAGTGAAAACATAATGGCATGTTGATGGATCTGGATTCACTTTCTCTCGGTGCATTTGCTCCACTATGTACTCAATCACATCAATCACTCCCTGTTGGATAAAAGTTAATCGCTTTCATTACTTTCAAAGTTTACTACAACAAAGATGTTTACCTTCTCAAATGCTTTACGTAAAATGGTGTTGTATGATAAGACATCAAGATGTATCTTTTCTGATGCAGCTTGGTCCAAGAGATTGAGTGCCTCCTCGAAATTTTCATCATTCAACAAAATCTAATAGGAAATACAAAGCTTTAGTTAATAGAACCGCCTGCAGGCCAAGAGTCACTGTATCTAATCTAGAAACAGAGATGGCAGCAAACTTTCAATATTGTAATCAGATCATCAGCTATTACCTTCATCAGAGCAGTAAACGTAACTGCTTTAGGAGAAAACCCATCACGGATCATCATGGAAACTAAGGCACAAGCTGATTGATATGAGTGAATAATGCTGCAACAATCAATCATTATGTTGTAGGTAGCAGCGTCTGCAGGGTAGCCACATGCTTTCATACGTTTGAATATTTTGATCACTCTGTTAGTCTGCATGTCAATTAAGAATAATGATCAATATTGTAACACTAAATGTACGTTTAAAGAGCTATTAGACAATGTAAACTTACATCATTTGCCTCAAGAAGTGAATGAAGTACTATGTTATATGTAGGCGTTTCTAGATACATATTCTCAGCTCTTTGCAGGTGCCGTATCATCTCATCCACCATACCTTCAGCTCCGAGGGCTCTCAGCTAAACAGACACAAATGGAAAAGGGTTAAAAATAGGTTCATTGTTCTGCCTCTAAAGGTGTTTTCCAGCTGCTAATATCACATCTGATTCATCACCTCAAACATATTAGGAACTGTCTACATAGAGCAGAAACTAACCACATTCCGCCTTGAGATAGGACTGTGCTGTAGACCATTTCTCACCATGTCCATTTCTATAGCGTTAATCCTTTTACAACAGTCATCTTGGGACAGCATGTTGCCTTCTTCGTAAGGTGCATTCACATTACCAAATAATGAAAAGAGTAGTTCATATGTCCTCATATCCGGACGCAGTTTTAGCTGTTTCATTCTAGCCAAGACTCGGACAGCACGCTCTGGTTGATCCTACAAAACATTAGGAAGAAACTGAAACATTTTGGACGACCATTTTGAGTAAGAAATAATATAACAGAGAAGTAACAAACACCGAAAGGTAAAAGAGGTATCTAGGGTAACTAACCAAGGAGTCACACGCAGCAAGAAGATTATTGAAAGGATATGCATATGAGCATTCAGATACTTGATCCAGTAGATGTTCAGCTAAATCAACTTGAAGGGCCTTACTGCAATAGGCTGAAACCGTAGCAAGAGTTGAATTATATGGTTTCAGATTCTGCTGCTGCATTACTTTCAACTGCGTAGAGATAAGAAGTACATAGAAAAACTATTATAAAAAATGCTGAACTACATAAAGAAAGAAATGGCTTTTATAGTACATAAACTCTTACCAGTGTCATGCCATATTCGTATGCTCCTGGAAATGCAACAGCTCTAATGAAACCATCATATGTGTGGCTTGATGGTAGCAACCCAAGACTTTGCATCTATTAGCGTAAATAAAAAGATAATGAGAAATGAGACTTTCACCCAATACCACAAAGCTATTTAACTGAATTCTACAACCAAACAAGAACGATAGAGAGCTGGTATCAATGCTCATGAAAGCTTGAGAATTTCAATCAAGTCATAGACAAAATATCAAGTCCCATTCAATATTTTTTAGTGCTGCAACGTGCAGTGAGTAGCGAGTGGATAAGGACGAGGAGTGGATAAATGGGAAATTGGTAGTAGATACCTGCAGCATCAGCTGCTCCGCTAGCTCAGAGTTTTTAGATTGTCCACAGGCATGAATCACATCATTGAACGACCATCTGAGGACTCTAGTTGCAGGGATATTGTTGTGACTTTTCCGCAAAGCCATTTTACAAGACTGAATGTCATTACTCTGTTCATCAGATGATTTGCATTCCAGAGTGTTCTTTCCACGAGCATCCACCATTAGCGAAACAGTGTAATCATTTACTTCAACTTTCTCTGATCCCGTTTGACCACTGGATGGTATAGGAATATCCAGTCTTGTGGAATGCAATTTTCCCCTTTTGGATTGAACAAAGAGCTCTCCTCTTGAAGCTAGAGACACCATGTGTTGCAATAATTCATATGCTGATTTCAAATCCCCCAGCCTCGTAAAGGACCATATGAACTTTCTGAGTGAGAGTATATTCAGACTATAGTGGTTGACATAGTGCTTCAATATTTCATTAGCAAACGATAGATTGCGCTGAAAAACTGCAAGCTGAAAATAATATTAATCAGATAACAGAGAAATGTAAGATCAACGCAAATGAAACCTCTAAGAACAGAACAAAACCGCACTAAAGTACGAAGATATGTCCTTGACTAACCTTGAGAAGTGCTGCATATGTTATTTCGTTCTTCCCCACTCCCCGTTGATCCATCAGTTCCAAACATCTACCAGCGTAATTCCCATTTCTCGTTTTAACACAGGCTCCAAGAAAAAGGTTATACACGGGCAAAACAGAAGAGATACTATCATTTTGTCCGAGAGCTTGAATAAACTCTGACGCCTGAACAGTTATAACCACATATATAAATAGATAAAGGTGAGTTACTAATTACTATATCATGTATCGATATTTGATTGGAAAATTTATACCTTATCCAAGTGTCCCCCATTACAAAGGGCTTGCACTATGAAAAACAAAGATCTGCTGTCCAGACTGATTTCTTTTTGACACATTACACTGTAAGTCTCCATGACAAACTGCAAGAATAATGTATTATGAGAGATTAATCACATCTCAGCCCTAAGAAAACTTAACTGATAGAAATTATGTACCCACCAAAAGACAAGCCTAAGTTCGGTTTTTTTCATTTATCAACTTACCACAGGGTCTGGTGATCGCGCACAATACTTTAAAATGCCATGAAAATCAACGGCACTAAGTGAATTATTTCCATGTATTAACTTTAAAAGCAGAGCTGACGCTCCAGGCCTCTCTCCGGAACGAAGTGCATCAACAATCTGCTCTTGTAAGATCTTCCTCGTTGACTCATCTTGGCATCGAATGAAGTCATTACCTGCATAATGAAGTGAATCCAAGTAAGGATACAGCATTATATCAATAGAAAGAGAGTGAGGGAGAGAGATAAACAGACATAAAAGGAGGATAATAAGACATACCCATCAATGTCGTGACACTACGAGAACAAGAACAACCAGTTCCATTATCAATTCCACTGCGTCTCCGTCCCTAAAGTCAAATCCCCATTTCATTAGACTACAATCAATTGAAGAAACACTAATCATTTACAAATCTCAAAGCAAAGCAAAACAAAATAACTAACCCGAGATACGGTTGGCCTTAACTTTGACGAGGAGGAGCTCAAGATGAACCGCAATGGAGAACGCCACCTGCATTTCATAAAACAAGAAGGCAAACTCAATAAACATTTATTGAAGTAGTAGGCAACACAAAACCCAATTCGCCAAAACAACTTACAGTGCTCTGTACATTGCGCTCACAGCAATCAACTCAAAAGATCAAAACTTTACGATTATATCCCAATTTCAATAGAAACGAGAGCAATTAGGTCTATCAATTGCTTTGACTTAATTCCTTGAGATCGACAGAAACATACGAAAAGCGAGATACTTTACTTCACAAAACTAAAACCCGTAAGCAAAACATTCATCTTTCGTCTTTGATTTATCCCAACTCATTTTCAGTGATGTTTGTTTACTTGTATCGATCTCACTCTGGTTCTAACAATCTGCACAAGAGATTCTGATCGAAAAGCAATTAATGGGCCTTTGTTGTTCAAAGTTAGCCCATTTACATTTATCCTGTATAAATGTAATACACTAAGTTAACCCATTTACATTTGGGAATTCGGCCATATAAATCCCCAACTTTGCAATAATAGCCAATTTAGACATCAATTTTTGTGTGGTCACGAAAACACCAGAAAATTCATTGACTTTCGTTAAAAACCCGAATTTCAGGTTGACTTACCAAATTAACACGCAGTTTACAGATTTAACAGAATTTTTTAACGCCATTAATTAGACGTTAAAAATTCTGTTAAATCGGTAAACGGCGTGTTAATTTGGCAAGTCAACCTAAAGTTTGAGTTTTTAACGAAAGTCAATGATTTGCCTGGTGTTTTCGTAGCCACACAAAAGTTGGTGTCTAAATTGGCTGTTCATGCAAAGTTGGAGATTTATATGGTCGAATTCCCGTTTCTTTTTTAATTGTAAAACAAAGTTTATAAAATGTTTCTCGGTGCCCTTTCTATATTACGTTTCACTCTCACCTGTACTCTTTTAGCAAATACCCAGACACGGGACACCGTCAAATCGACTCATCTTTTCTCTTGCTCTTTTTTTTTTCATACCTTGACCTTCTCTCTTCAGTGTCTTTGGGCTCTCCTTGACCGCTTTGTTTCAAAGCTAAGTATGCAAAAATGTTCACGTCCATATTAAAGAACTATACGCTTAGATGACAGAGAAATCCTTAGAAGGAAAAACTCTGAAGAACATAGAAACACAAGCCGACCCGTTCAACTCGAGCGGGCTTCGGAACCAACGACTTTATGAGCGCACGGTGAAGCGGGTAACATGTAGAAGAGGAATCGGTGGTGGATGGCTGTGTAGCACCGTGGAATATATCGGAAAACCCGGAACCCTCTGGGAACAAGACCGAAAAAGATCGGGATAATAGCCTAACAAAGATTTGGATTAATACAAACCTACCACGATTCCATTTAATTTGGTACACAAAGAAAACGGAAATCGTGAAGACTAGAGAACAAGGCTAACAAAAGTAACCCGGCCAAAGGAACCGACAAGATCCCCGGAATCGTTGGCCGGAAATGAGAATCAGTGAAAACGCGACTTTTGGGTAGAGAGAAGAGAGAGAGCGTCGAGGAGAGATTTAGGATCCTAATATGTAGTAGTTGATAAATTTAAAATGGAGAATTAATATTAAAAAATCTCGCCTTATTGGTTAAACCGCATTCATCAATTGGTTTCTTTTTTAATATTCGGCCATATAAAACCCCAACTTTGCAAGAATGGCCAATTTAGACACCAACTTTTTGTGTGGCCACGAAAACACCAGACAATTCATTGACTTTCGTTAAAAACCCAAACTTTAGGTTGACTTGCCAAATTAACACACCGTTTACCGATTTAACATAATTTTTAACGTCTTAATTGCGTTAAAGTTCTGTTAAATCGGTAAACGGCGTGTTAATTTGGAAAGTCAATCTAAAGTTCGGGTTTTTAACGAAAGTCAATAAATTTTCTGGTGTTTTCGTGGCCACACAAAAAGTTGGTGTCTAAATTGGCCATTCATGCAAAGTTGGGGATTTATATGGCCGAATTCCCGTTTACATTTACCAATTCTTAATTTAAGTGGGCTAAGTTACTCTTATTACATTTACATTTTTCTGTTTTCTCTTCTTTTCATTTTTTCATTTTCCTCTTCTTAATCACAAAGGGCACTATACATTTTTTTGTTTTTCGGAAATTCGCTAGGCGCTATGCACGCGGTCGATCTGGACCTAGCGAATTATGGAAAGCTCGGGGTAAACTCGCAAAATACGTGGGACATAATTTTTTTTTGTAATAGTTTAAACATTTTTACATACAATACTATAATTTTAAAATTTTTATGCATATGTTTATCTAACATTCCGAAAACAAAGTTACTATATGTCCATACCATTTTAAATTTTGACTAAGAACGACATGTCGTTTATAATATTTTAAACAATACACAATGCATATTTGAAATGATCACATGTTGGGCCAATAAACGTGAACCAGCTTTTAATATAAGCTTAAATTTATTTGCCTACATTACCACTTAAGAGACGTGGCACGACATATTAGAATATCAAGTGTTAGAATTTAGAGATTCAAATTGTATGAGATGAAGAGAGAAGAGTAGAGAGAGAGAATGAACTTGCGGCTAGGTTTAGGAAAAGATGTCTCCAAAGACTTAATTAATTCATTTGGTGATACAAGTCTTTAAATAGTACAAACACAAAGAACAATGCTTGACCTAATTGGAATAGAGACAAAACCAACTATAGGACAAAACAGGCTGGACTGAACCATGACAGAGACATGCTGGTTGGGACCACTTTTGCTTTTGACAGACAAGCCCATACTTTTTCTTTGACTCCAACGGTCTGATTTATCAATCAAAAGTCTGTTTCATAAGCCTGCTTCAGAAGTCTACTTCACGAGTCTGCTTCACTAGTTTGCTTCAGAAGTCTGCTTCACAAGCCTTCTTTACAAGTCTGCCATGGTCCGTAGTCTCATAGATTAATACTCCCCCTCAAGTTCAGACTTTGGAATCACCCTAAAGACTGAACTTGGAATGATCATGGCAACACCTCATTAAAAACCATGATGGGGAAAACCACTTGGGACAAAACCACATCAAGGGAAAAAGAGTATGCTGCACATGAATCAGGAGAGTTCTAATCATGAATATCTATAAGTCCCAGTTTGCTAAAGACATGATTGCAAACCTTAAGACTCGCAGCCTTAGTGAAGATGTCTGCTAGTCGATCTTCACTCCTTGTGTAGCAAGGTAGGATGGTTCCATCTTCAATCTTCTCTCTGACCTTGTGACAATCAATTTCTATATGTTTAGTCCTCTCATGGAACACTGAGTTTGTCGCAATGTGAATAGCAGCCTGGTTGTCACAATGAAAGGTGATTGGACTTGATTGCTCAATGCCAAAGTCTTTGATTAGAGCCTTCAGCCAAGTCAACTCAGTTGCAAGCTTTCTCATAGTCCTATACTCAGCTTCAACACTTGAACAGGAGACCACCTTCTGCTTCTTTGTCTTCCAAGTCAGTAAGTTTCCTCCAATGAAGGTGCAATAACCGGTTGTGGATCTCCTATCACTCTTATCACCAGCCCAATCTGCATCACAATACCCAACAATCTCAGTGTTTTCATTCTTACCCATCCAAATGCCTTATCCTTGAGAGACTTTGAGATATCTGAGTATCCTTTCTATCATGCTCCAGTGGTGGACAGTAGGTGTTTGCATATGTTGGCTGACTTGATTCACAGCAAAACATAGGTCTGATCTAGTGAGTGTGAGGTAGATGAGCTTCACAACCATTCTTCTGTATAGAGGCACATCTCTGAACTTCTCATCATCTGATTTCTCCCCCTTTCTATTGACTTGGTAGCCATCTTCAAGAGGAGTTTTATCTATCTTGCTTTCATGCATTCCTGTTTCTGTCAACAAGTCCTTCACATACTTTCCTTGGGACAGAAACAGACCATCATGGAACCTGCACACTTCAATCCCCAAAAAATATTTCAACTCACCAAGGTCCTTGATGTCAAATGAACTCTTTAGGAATACTTTGGTAGATTGGATCCCTGATTTATCACTGCCAGTAATGATCAGATCATCCACATATATAAGTACCACAACCACGCCTGAAGAGCTTTGAAGAGTGAATAAGGTATGGTCAGATTGAGACTTCCTAAACCCATGATCCATAAGAGTGTGGCTCAGCTTGTGATACCAGGCCCATGGTGATTGCTTCAGACCATATATAACTCTTCTCAATCTCAACACTTCCCCTGGCTTACACAACTGTTCAAGACCTGGTGGTGGAGTCATATACACCTCTTCTTCAAGTTCTCCTTGTAGGAAAGCATTTTTGAAATCCATCTGCCATAGATCCCATGAAAGGTTGGTAGCTAAGAGAGAGTGACCATTACAGTGTGAAGCTTTGCTACTGGTGCAAAGGTGTCAGTATAGTCTTCTCCATAAGTCTGAGTGAACCCTCTAGCTACCATCCTTGCCTTGTACCTCTCTATATCACCATTGCTCTTATACTTGATTGTGAATACCCATTTGGAGCTGACAGCCTTCTTCCCTTTTGGTAAAGACTCCACATTCCACGTGTGGTTCCTTTCCATAGCCTCTTTCTCATCAATCATAACATCCATCCACACCTTGGTGTCTTTAGCTTCTTCATAGGTTTTAGGAACATGATTCATCTCTATCTTCCCAATAAAGGCACGGTGGTTAGATGGTAGCAAGTCAATAGAACATATGTATTGACTAGGATGAGGCACATCTTGGTTATTGAAGTATATGCGATTATCCACCCATTTGGAGGGAAACTTGGTCTTGTTGCTTTGTCTAAGAGGTTGAACCTCATCCTCTACAAAATTTTCTTCTTCCCCTTGATGGATAGCCTCATCTTCATCCAGATTCAAGTTTTCTTGATCTTGATTTTGAGATAGAACTTCCTCTTGAGTTTGGATGGGTTCTTGATTAGCTATCACTGGTTCTGTTTCTTGCAACTCTTCTTGATGACTTCTTGGTTCTGTTTCCCTTTGTCTTGGTACCTTTGGTATATCATTCCCTAAATGATCCAAGAGAAACCTCAGACTTGTAGCAAGGTCAGAAGGTGATCTTGAAAGGTCTTTCAAACCTTCCTAATCTCTCTTTTCAAAGTATCCCTTTCCTTCTATGAACTTGACATCCCTTGAGACATATGTGCGATTGTTGATTGGATCATAGCATTTGTATCCCTTCTGAGTAGTTGAATATCCAAGGAACATGCACTTTATGCTCTTAGCCTCTAGCTTGTTTCTTTGATGACCTGAGATATGGACAAAACACACACATCCAAACACACGTAAGTGTTCAATAAAGAGTTGAGTTTTGTTTAATACCTCAAATGGTGAGATGTATTGTAGAACTTTGGTTGGAATCCTATTGATGAGGTAGCAAGCTGCCAAGAGTGCATCTCCCCAAAATATTTAGGCACATTAGTATGAAACACCATGGATCTAGCAACCTCCATAAGATGTCTGTTCTTTCTCTCAGCCACTCCATTTTATTGGGGTGTATGTGGACAACTTGTTTGATGTAGGATTCCATGTTTATTCAAAGTAGCTTTGAATCTTTGACTTGTATACTCTCCTCCATTATCTGATCTAAACACTTTGATCTTGGCATTAAACTGATTAGTAATGTAATTTGAAAGTGAATGAATGCTTCATAAACTCTATCTTTAAATGGAAGCAAGGTGACCCATGTATATTTCGATTTTTCATCTATGAATGTCACAAAATACTTGTTCCTATCTCTAGACAGATAAGGTGAAATCCAAACATCAGAGTGCACAAGATCAAAGAAGTTTTCGTAGATAATAGTAGATTTAGGAAAGATTGTTCTACAATGTTTGCCAAGAATACAAGCTTCACAAGTTGAGTGATCAAAAGTAGCATTAGGAAACATTAAACTTAGAGCTCTAGCATGAGGATGACCTAGTCTAGAATGCCATAAAAAGTTTTGATTAACAGAAAAATAAGAATTGAAAGCTAAGGAATCCGAATTGCTTGGAGTGGTGTCTTCAAGGAGATAAAGCTCATCTTGTGTTCCCCCTCTGCCAAGTACCTTTCCATTCTTAATATCCTGAAAGAAAACTTCATTAATCCCAAAAATAACATTGCAATTCAAGTCTTTAGTAATCCTTTTAACATAAAGCAGATTGGATTTAAACTTAGGCACAAAGAGTGCATCACTTTCCTTGTTAAACAATCTTAACTTTCCTGTTCCAATAATGGGAATACCTTGACCGTCAGCAATAGTTACTCTACCTAAGGCTGGTTTAATGTCTTTTAACAACTTAGCATCTCTAATCATATGGTGAGAAGCTCCTGAATCTACTACCATTTTATGACTAGATTGTGCAAGTAATTTATGAGACAAAAATGTGATACCAGAGAGTTTAGAGGCATAATCCTTGATGAGATCCTCCAGATCACTCCTTCTCACATACTCAATGATAGTGAACAAGGTCAGCTCTCCTCCTTGAGTATATGAAGTCGCCTGCTCATTTACTTCTTGAGAGATGTTGGCTTTCGAATCCCTGAACTTGGATGGCTTGAGGTGTGGATGGAGGATCCAGCATTTGTCCTTGGTGTATCCCTTCTTCTTGCAATGCTCACAGGAGATGTGCTTCATGTCCTCTTGCTTGAACACACTCTTGTTGGCAGTGACAAACTCCCCCTTTCCTTCAAACAGCCTAATGCTCCCTTGTTCCTTTTGGATCCTTGAGCACACTTATTCAAAGTCAGGAAGAGTAGTCTCCCTTAGAATGGACTTGATAACATCATTGTAGACCGGATTCATATTGAGGAGGAGTCCAAATATCTTGTCTTGCTCCTTCCTTTCATTAAGAACCTTTGGGCCCATGGTGCTTGGCCTTAACATGTCAAGCTCAGACCAAGAAAATGAGAACTTCCCAATATACTTGGTGAACTCACAATCTTCTTGGTGAAGGTCACTGATTGTCTTCTTCTCATACACACGTCTGAGGTTGGAGACATTACCATACACCTTCTTGAGAGTGTCCCAAAGTGATTTAGCAGTTTCACAATGAGAATAAGCTTCAAGGATGGAAGGATCTAGTGAGTTTTGAAGAAAACCCAGAACTGATTGGTCTTCTTGAAACCACATTGCCTCCTCCTTCTTTGTTGCCTCATCTTTCTTCCCCTTTGGATCTTCATCAGGAGGTGTCTTATCCTCAAGAACGTGCTCCCAAAGTCCTCTGCCACAAATTGCAGTCTTGGTTGTTCTCTGCCATGTCATGTGGTTTAAACCCTTGAGAACTACATGAATAACAGTAGGCTTGAGGCTTGAGTTTATTTGGACAGTGTCTTCCATTGATGAAGCTTAAAGGTTTCAGAGAAGAGAAAAGATTTGAAGAGCATAAACACAGATTTAGAACCAAGAATGAGTAGAATCAGTATGAGAATAGAGAGAATCAAAGAACAATAACTATATTGCTCTGATACCATGTTAGAATTTAGAGATTCAGATTGTATGAGATGAAGAGAGAAGCGTAGAGAGAGAGAATGAACTTGCGGCTATGTTTAGGAGAAGATGTCTCCAAAGACTTAATTCATTCATTTGGTGATACAAGCCTTTAAATAGTACAGACACAAAGAACAATGCTTGACCTAATTGGAATAGAGACAAAACCAACTATAGGATAAAACATGCTGGACTGAACCATGGCAGAGATAGGCTGGTTGGGAGCACTTTTGCTTTTGACAGACAAGCCCATACTTTTCTTCTTTGACTCCAATGGTCTGATTTATCAATCAAAAGTCTGCTTCATAATCCTGCTTCAGAAGTCTGCTTCACGAATCTGCTTCAGAAGTCTGCTTCAGAAGTCTGCTTCACAAGCCTTCTTCACAAGTCTGCCATGGTCCGTAGTCTCATAGATCAATAACGTATCAGAATCTTACATAAGTAATGGGCCACTAACTCGAGAGAGATGTTTCTCTTTCATGTCTGTCTATCAAAACCTTTGCATGTTTTCTCTGAGATGCCAAGAAAAAAAAAACAATACAAAAAACAGAGAGTTTGGTAGGGAGAATAAAAAGGCATTTGAGCTTTGGAAAATGGATATGCAGTCGCAGATGATACATTCTTATGGTCACGATCAAGCAGAGGATCCAATCGGAATTTACCATCAAGGTACATACATATGCGCAAATAGATTTCTAATTTATATGTTTTGGAACTATAATAGAACGAGAGAGATTTGGGAATTGTTACCAACAACTAATATTAGTAAACTAGACCGCTCATATATCATGGGTTTGCCTAATCTATTGTGGTTTGGGAACAAAATCAGAAGAACATCATGAGAAGGAAGCAACTGAAGTTTTGAAGAAAATGAAAGAAAAATCTACGAAGATCATGATCAAGAACAGTCTTACTAAACATGGCCATGGTCAAGAGCAAGATGATGTGGATGAAAAAGATGACAACTATGAGGAGCAAGACCCAGAAGTGCACGACGCACCAGGTTGCTAATCGATACTATTGAAGCACGGGTTTTGTTGGGCTTACATAGACCAATAACAAAAAATTTTGGCAAACAAAAGTTAGGCTATGTTTTATTGGGCCAGACGATTTTGCATTTACGCGGAGAGTTGTGTATTACGCGGCCGAGTCATACGTTACCCGGCCGAATTTCAACAGAAAACGGACAACCGACTTTTATGGCCGATTCAAGCAAAATCGTGACGGTGATTACCCGATCAACGATTAGGCGGTCGCCTAATAAACTAAGCGGCCGTGTTTTAAAACAAGGGTTGCACAAGGGTTCTTTCCACCTCCGCGAGTGCGCGGAGGTTGTTTTGCATTTTGTAAGTATATTTGGATTTATTTTGTCATAGTAAGTTCCATCTCGTGTCGCAACGCTTCCTGTTGTCTCCCCTATCTGTCTCATCATGTGCGTTCGCCATCTGCAAGTTGTTGAAAATCAGTCGCCTAGACGTTTTGTTTGTTTATCTCTAATATTGTTAAGGTCGTAATTGTAATAATACTTACTTTGAAAGGGTCATTCGTACCCTCCCATATTTGCGTCGGACTGTTTTGTTTTATTAGTTTGTTATATGTTCTATCTACTCATTTCCACCTGCAAATTCTACATTCACCCTCTTTCCAAAGCTTGGGATTGTTTTGCGCTTATATTCTTTATAGTTTGTCCAGTGTAGTGTTTACATCTTTATAGTTAGTCGCTAAATTGCGACTAAATAGCGACTAAATTCGGCGGATCGCTAAACGATTTTTTATTTAGTCGCAAAAAGTGGGTATAAAACACGTGTATATTGTGCCACACGTGTAGTACCTAATTTTGTAACTAATTTTTGATATAGTCGCTAAATAGTCGCTAAAATTTATATATATACAACAATGAAGTCGACTTCTCCTCATCCACACAACAAGAAGATAGACGAAAATTTAGATAAAATTGAAAAAAACCAGAGGAAAACGTTTTTGAGTAAAAAAATGTCGAGAAATTATAACTACAATAATGGTCGGGAGTGGATGTATAACCGGATCGATGCATCAATGGGAAATTTCACGGCATAATTCATGGCGGGGGTCGATAATCATTTCATCCCGTTTGCAAATAACCAGCCCTTTGCGCAGAGCAACACCGGTAAGTTTCACTGTCCTTGTGATACTTGCAAGAATGATAAACCTGTTATGTCGGGGAGATTAATACAAAATCATTTGTATAAGAATGGATTTATGCCTGATTATTATGTTTGGTATAAACATGGCGAAGAAGTCGATATGGGTTTAGGAACGAGTTATGCTGATACGACTTGGGTTAGTGGGAGTGAAGGAATGGGTAATGTAGTAGAAGATAGATATGTGGATATGGTGAATGATGCATTTCGTGATAACGTACATTTTGATAACTATCATCAATATGGTAGTTATCAGAATGTGGAGGAACATGGTAGTTATCCGAATGCGGATGAACCTGTACATAATCATTCAAAAAAATTCTACGACTTGTTAGAAGGAGCGCAAAATCCATTGTACAGTGGTTGTCGTGAAGGTCAATCGCAATTATCCTTAGCTGCTCGAGTCATGCAAAGGAAGGCAGAGCATAACATGAGTGAAAGGGCAGTGGATTCGATATGCGAAATGTTTACGGAGTTTCTACCAGAAGGAAATCAGGAAACCGGTTCACATTACACGACAGAGAAATTGATGCGCAATTTAGGCCTCCCATGTCATTCGTTTGATGTTTGCTTCAACAACTGTATGATATATTGGAAAGATGACGAAAGGTTAGATACATGTCGGTTTTGTAACTCACCTAGATGGAAGCCTAACGAGCAACACCGTAGGACCAATATACCATACAACCGTATGTGGTATATGCCTATTGCTGACAGATTAAAGAGAATGTATCAGAGCGAGAAGACTGCAGCAGCAATGAGATGGCATACCGAGCACCATGCCAAAGAGGGAGAAATGTGTCATCCGTCTGATGCGGCAGAGTGGAAATACTTTCAAGATAAGTATCCCCTGTTTGCACAAGGACCCCGCAATGTTTATCTTGGACTATGTACAGATGGGTTCAATCCATTTGGCATGTCTAATAATAATTCAATGTGGCCTGTGATCTTGACTCCATATAATTTACCCCCTCATATGTGCATGAGTACGGAGTACTTGTTTCTTACAGTAATTAATTCTGGGCCAAATCATCCACGAGGTAGTCTCGATATATTCCTCCAGCCTCTTGTTGAGGAGTTGAAAGACCTGTGGTGTAATGGAGTCGATGCATACGATGTGTCTTTGAATCAAAATTTCAATCTAAAAGCAGTTCTCCTGTGGACGATCAGTGACTTTCCGGCGTATAGCATGTTATCAGGATGGACTACCCATGGCAAATTATCTTGTCCATGGTGCATGGATGATACAAAGTCTTTTTATCTACCGAATGGAAGAAAGACATGTTGGTTCGACTGTCACAGAAGATTTCTTCCTCAAGATCATCCCATGGGAAAAATAAGAAAGACTTATTGAAGGGAAAGGATGCTAGGAATGAGTATCCTCCTGATTCTTTAACCGGTGAGCAAGTCTATTCCTACCATTTGCGTCGTGTAAATCCACCAAAAACTAAAGATGTTGGTGGAAATGGTCATGAAGATAAGATGCCCGACTATGGCAAGAAGCATAACTGGCACAAAGAAAGCATATTTTGGGAGTTACCATACTGGAGGGACCTTAATCCTCGACATAATCTCGATTTGATGCATATAGAGAAGAATGTTTTTGACAACATTATAAAAACTCTTATGCGTGTGAAGGGTAAATACAAAGACAACATCACATCGAGATTGGATATAGTTAACTTCTGTTCTCGGCCACACTTGCATGTTGATAGTGCTGGTAGAGCTCCATTCCCAGTTTACGCTTTGACAAACGAAGCCAGGAAAAAGTTATTGGAATGTGTGAAGCATGAGGTCAAATTCCCAGATGGTTATGCTTCAGACTTAGCAAGTTGTGCTGATTTGGGTAATGCACAGTTTTCTGGGATGAAGAGTCATAACTGTCATGTCTTTATGCAGCGACTACTTCCATTTATCTTTGCAGAACTCCTAGACAAGAATGTCCACCTTGCCTTAGCAGGTACCGGTTATAGTATTTGGATATGTAGTTTCGGTTTTGTATTTTGTATTAACCATTTGCTGTTTAAATCTCTTTATATATGCTGTAGGGATCGGAGGATTTTCCCGTGACTTATGTTCAAGAACTTTGCAGAAGAGTCGCGTCCAAATTCTAAAGCAAAACATAGTTATGATTCTTTGCAATCTGGAGAAGATCTTTCCACCATCATTTTTCGACGTGATGGAGCACCTTCCTATACATCTCCCCTACGAAGCTGAATTAGGAGGCCCTGTTCAATACCGGTGGATGTACCCTTTTGAAAGATTTTTCAAAAAGCTGAAAGGGAAAGCGAAGAACAAAAGATATGCAGCTGGATCTATTGTTCAATCATATCTAAATGAAGAGATTTCTTATTTCACAGAGCATTACTTCGCCTCGAATATAGTAACGAATTCAAGGTAAATTTATATCTAGTATATGGAGACATGTACATGCTATCTATTCTGAAGTTATATTTATTAACTCTTTTTGTCAGGTTAACAAGATACAACGAAGGCGGTGTCCCCGAATATCATGACAAAGACGTTCCTGATATATTTACTCAGGTTGGTCGTTCAAGTGGCGAAATGCATGAAGTATGGCTTTCACCAGAAGATTATCAAATTGCACATGCTTATGTTTTGCGAAATTGCGCTTACTTTCGACCATTTGAGAGGTATAACACAACTTAAGTTAATTTATATATTGTGTTGGTCTCATATATATACATGTTGATCTTAAACAGTATGTTCGAAGACTATATCTCTGGTAAATATCCAGATCTCTCGGAGAATGAACTCTCTGTGAAAAGGGCCGAGGAATATGACACATGGGTGCGAGATTATGTAAGTTCGTGAAATATTTCTTATGTACACATTATATATGTATTATGATTTTATCTACATATTTGACATTGTGTGTTTATCAATATTCAGGTCACTTACTAGAACAACACCCATAAATTTCCTCCTTGGGTTCTAGATATTGTGCATGGACCCGTCAACAAGGCTAAAACTTGGCCTATCTTCTATACAAGAGGATATCTGTTTCATACAAAAAACCATGGCGAGGGACGAAATACATGTAACTACGGTATATGTGTTAAAGAAGAGAATTACAGTGATGCGTCCGATGCAGCTGATTTCAACGGGATCTTAACAGATATAATACAACTTCAGTACGAGGGTATTGTTAATTTGAGAATTACATTGTTTAAGTGTATCTGGTATGACCCTGTTCTCGGCAGAGGCACTCGAAGGACCAATGCTGGCGTCGTAGATGTTCGTGCATCTAAAAAGTACAATAAGTACGAACCATTTATTCTAGGTATGTAATATATCTATCTCTATCTTCGTAACTATTTTATGGATATCATAGATACTCTGTTTAATTTCAATCTTTAATTTACACAGCCTCTCAAGCGGAGCAAGTTTGTTAGATCCCGTATCCGTACACGAAGAGACCGAAGCAATTGTGGCTCAATGTTGTGAAAGTCAACCCTAGGGGGAATATTTCGGGGGAATATGTCAACACAGAACTGACTCTTCTACAACAGGAAAATGATGATCCGGTAATGATGACTACGGTCGAAGATCTCGTTCCCGAGAATTTCGTGCAGAATGAAAACCTAATCAATCTTGATTACGAAGTAGGAGATGAAGAACTAGAAGACGAATTTCTATCTTCTCCTGATGATGATGACGACGAAGATGATGAAGCAGAAGACAATGATGCAGAAGATGACGAGTGATTTGATATGCTTATTGTCTATCTTTAGTGTTTTCATATGCTTAATGTATTTCATATAATTTCAATTAGACATGCTTAATGATTTCATATGCTAAGTGTTTATCTTTATATATTTATGCATCTTGCTCTTGTTTTAGTTATAAGATTAATTGTTAATGTTTATGAAAATTTTATAATGTTTATGATTGACTATCTTTTGCTAATGTTTAATGTTCAAATTAAAATTTATAAGGTTTGCTAAAGTTTTAAATCATAAAATTAGAATTTAGAATAGCGACTGTTTAGCGACTAACTAGTGACTATTTAGGGATAATTAGCGACTGTAATTGCGACTAAATCGTGACTATTTAGGGCTTTAGAAGTTTGGCGCCACATATGTATCTGAGCCCGCGAAATATTATATTGGCCCGCCAAATTATTTATTGGCCCGCCAAAAATTTTAAGCCCAATTTGGCTAAACTGCGTTAACCAATTTGGCTAAACCGCCATAAACCGCCCAATTTTTCCCCAAATTGGTCTAAGGGGTCGAAGGCGATTTCCTAAACCTAATTTCATTTCTTCTCCGCCAAATTTCTCTCGTTCTCTCTCGTTCATCTCTTCTCTGGTTCATGTCTTCGCCATCTCTTCATCTCTCTTCGTCTCTCTGGTTCATCTCTTCGTCTCTCTTCGTCTCTCTTGTTCATCTCTTCGTCTCTCTCGTTCTCTCATCCATTAATTTCAGAAACCCTAAGTCGCTCTCAGTCGATCTCTCTTTCTTTGTCTTCTCTCAAGCTTTGTCTGTGTCCGATATCTCTTTCCGTTTAATCTCCGATGGCGCCAGGAAAAGGTAGAGGAAGAGGTAAAGGAAAAGGAAGAGGTCGAGGCCGAGGACCTGCAGTCGCAGTCGACGCTAGCCCTTCCTCTTCCACGCATAATCGGCCGGCGAATCTACCTCAACAGTATGAGTTTACTCCAGCGGGCGACGGTTCTCCGACACGGCGCCCATCTCTGACGCAAACACAGTTGCATGTTCGCAACTTTCCACCGCCGACGATTATTTTCGAGAACAACTCGACCACTCTTAGACAAGCGTCTCAAGGCCAATCTTCGTATCCTGAGCCTCAGAGAAGAGACCCTTCGCATGTAACTCCGAGACAGAACAATCAAGGTTATGTAATTTCTCTCTTTGTCTGTGTGTGCGATTTTGTGAAATACTTATGATTGTATGGACTTGTGTTTCTGTTGTGATTGTATGGACTTGTGTTTGCTTGCGATTTAGTGCAAGACTTGTGTTTGCTTGAGATTGTACAAGTCTTAATGTTCTAGTGTATGTTGATACTCTAGGATATTAACAATGTATACACTACAGTATTACGGTTTTACACAGTATAATTTGGTAATCAGAGTTTTCTTAATGCTAAATTATATCCTAACATTTTCTTGCTGCTATTATGAATGTTTCTTCTTTATACTTTTTGGTGGATATTTGATATGGATGATGATGAGTTGAATATATGCTACCTGATCTTATGTCATGTCTTGCTCTTAAGATGAATGTAGAAGTTATCTCGTGGTTGTTATGTCCAGTAGGTGGCATATCTCTAGTCACTTCGAACTATCAAGGTTCCTTATCTGTTTGAGAGCACCTTCAGCTTAACTTAGGAAATTGTCTATGCTTAGCAAACAAATTTGTCATTTTTACATAATCTTTAAAAACTTTGAATTGATCCATTACTTGTAGAAGCATACTTGAACCCTTTGCAATTTTCAATATTTCATATTTAAGCACTGGTCGCTTATCTGACAATAGCATTTCTCAACCTTAATCTCTGCGTTTTATATAAGGACTTGTGTTTGCTTCAGATTGTACAAGTATTTTAGTTCATAGGATTATATGATGGGTATTAACTCTCTTGATCATTATGTGTTGTCTGTTCTTGGTCATGATGCATTGTTGGTATTATATGATGCATTGTTGGTATTAAGTGTTCTCTGTTCTTGATCATATTTGAGTATTATCTGATGGGTATTAACTCTCTTGATCATTATCTCAGTTTGACTTCTACGTTTTGACCACTATTTCAGGTCAGATGACTCCTCCACAACCCTCTCCTGCTCGCTCAGTTCAAGTGTCTCAACAACCGAGGGCTTCTCCGAATCAGAACTCCGAAGCTAACAGTACTCAGGCGCCTGAAACTCAGCAGTCCAACCAAATGAATGAAGCTGAGATCGACGGAGTTGATGACAACGCTGATAATCAACCAAATCTCTAGGAAAGCTGTCTCCGCTATCTTCAGAGGCTGCTGGCCATGCCAGGCCTTGAGCAGTGGACGACCGTGCTCTCTCCAATACTTCCTCAGCCGCCAAACACTACTTGGTATAACCATCTCTCTCTCTATAACCATCTCTCTCTCTCTCTCTCTCTCTCTCTCTCTCTCTCTCTCTCTCTCTCTCTCTCTCTCTC
Source organism: Orychophragmus violaceus (assembly GCA_030180135.1). Taxonomy (NCBI): domain Eukaryota; kingdom Viridiplantae; phylum Streptophyta; class Magnoliopsida; order Brassicales; family Brassicaceae; genus Orychophragmus; species Orychophragmus violaceus. Next base: position 106,550,934 of record CM058232.1, read on the forward strand.
TCTCTCTCTCTCTCTCTCTCTCTCTCTCTCTCTCTCTCTCCAGCTAGTTAGTACAGCTCTGTTTAATTAAGTCATGATATGTACTGATTTTTGCTCCCTTTGTAGGTTTGGTCGTGACAAGTCTGTTTTGGTCCGGAAGATTACTAAGATCTACACAAACATGTTTGATGGACCATTCTACAGCTGGAGCCATGTGCCACGGCCGCGAGCAGAGAGATACTTCCTTGAGTTTGCGGTCAGTTTAGTAACTTAGTCTAGTCTTTTGTTTTACTTTTCATCAATATCTTACTAACTTCTATCTCCTGCTTCCTGTAGAAAGAGCACCACTGGGATTACTTAATAACAGGGACCGTGCAAGCACATTTTGAGGCAATTTGTCAGAGAAGAATGAAAGATATGGTCAGCAAAGATCATGTTTCAGGTGTGCAACCTTCGTGGATCCCATCTAAAATCTGGACGGAAATGGTGGCCTATTGGGACACCGAGGAGGGTAAACAGAGGAGTGAGACCGCTTCCGCAGCTCGGAATTCTGATCGTGGCGGTCTCGGTCCTCACAAGAACTACAGTGGGCAGAAGTCTTTTCTGCAAATTAAACAAGAAATGGTAAGACTCAACCTTCCTCTATATATTTCTTCTCTTAGTATATTTACTTTTATTTAACCAATTTATCTTGTGTTGCATTTTCAGGAACAACAGCTGGGTAGAGATGTAAGTTTCGGTGAAGTCTTCCTGAAGACCCACACCAAATCAGATGGAACTTACATAGACTTGAAGGCGCAACAGGTGGCAGAGAAATATAAGGAGAAGGTCGAGGCAAGGAAGGCTGAGCTTGAGGCAGAAACATCGGATGGGACTTCGCGACCAAGACAGCTGACAACTAAGGAAAACGATGAACTGTTCCTTCAGGTAACTAAGCTTCTGTGAAATCATAACCATCTATGTTTTAATGTTTATGAAAGTACATATGAGAATCTGTTGCTGCTATGAATCTCTTGTGTTATTGGTATTGAGATAGATGTGTTAAGGATCTGTGTGATGTGTTGATGATTTGCTGCTATGAATCTCTTGTGTTCTCTTGTGTTATTGGTATTGCTTCTAACTGTGTATATAACTTTCATGTTTCCTAGTAAACAATTGTCGATGATAGAGGTCATGCTTATGGCATTGGAATGCTAGGAGAGTATCACGCCTCTCAAAAGCGCAAGTACCTATTCAACTTACAGCTCGCTACAAGATCAGCTAGAAGAAGCACAACGCCAACTTGAGACACAAGCTGCTGAGCTAGCTAAACAAGCTAGTGAGCATAAGGAGTTGGTCATGGTGCAAAGTTATCTTCAGAAAACAGACCCAGCATACCTAAACTTCTGCAAAAGTCAGACTGATGAGGTAGCACCTCACTCTTCTCCTACTCCACAGGACTGATCTGTATAAGCATGTATAAACTTGTTTATGTTTATAAGTGTTTGAATATTATGTTTATTTTGGTTAAGACAATGTGTATACACATTAGATAATTAACTTTAATGTAATGTTCTTTGTTGTTATAAGAGTTTTAGATTCTTAAAAAAATAAAACAATCAAAATACAAGAATCTAATAGTGGAAACCAAAACCAAATTAGAATTGAATTATTATTCCGATTCCATCGCTAAATAGTCGCGAAACAGTCGCTAATTCGTCGCAATATGGACAAAAAAATATAATCCAAAACCAAAATTAGTCACTATATAGTCGCTAAAATAGTCGCAAGATAGTCGCTAAACGGTTGCTAATGTAGCGACTATTTCGCGACTAAACAGTTAGCGATTATATAGCGACTATTTATTAGTCGCTATATTAGTAGCTACTTAGTCGCTTATTAGTCGCTAATATTTAGCGACTCAATTGCGACTAATGTAAATAAAATAATAATAGTCGCTAAATAGTCGCAAATTAGCGACTAATATAGCGACTAATAAATTTAGCGACCACAGATTAGCGACTAACTACTTTAGTCGCTATTTAGTCGCAAAATCTAAATTTGCGACTAAATAGCGACTATTTTAGCAGTCGCTAAATCGATGTTTTCTTGTAGTGTTAGGTTATAGAAGACAATCGTTGAAGCCCATTAATTTAAGTAGACAATATGTGATACGTGTACATCTCCTTTGGAGAGAAAAAACTCTAATTATATATAAGATTGATAGCATCATTCCACAGGCAAAGCCCATAATCTAAACTTTTTTCAAAACATTCAGAAGATTCTTCTGAGTCTTCCATGTAGAGGTCTTACGAAGATCCTTGAAGACTACTCTATGGTGTTAGAACTTGTATTTAGTCATTATAGGTCTGATTGGTGTTTACGTTTTTGAAGTTGTAGAGGCTTTAACATATTTTAAAAGTCTTTAAAATCTAATTTTATCTAATCAAACTCTAACCACTTAACAAATTTAAAAGTGCTCATAAATTTCTAACAGCCAATTTTTATATTTACTCTTGTTATTTTCAGTTTTTCTAAAGCCTAATTGTAGTTTTTTTTAAGTCATAGCTATTAAAGTAAAAAAAAAGTCTTCAGTTATAAAAGCCCACACTTGTTACCAATGAGGAAATACAAGTCAAATTGCCTAAAAACTATTGGAGTTTTTACCCTGTCAATAGATTTGAGAATTTGATTCAAAACTTGTCACTTCCGTCCGTTAGATCCGTCATAGGGCGGTTGCGGAACAAATTTTATTTTATTTTCTCAAATTTGTGGAAGGAGTGTGGGACGGAGTTTTTTTTTGTGAGATATATGCTGATAGAAATATTTTGAACTATGGATTCGCGGGTACCCATAATTTTTAATAATAATATTTTAATATTATTGTATAAATTTTAGTGATTAAATTTAAAAATAAAATAAAATATAATATAAATTTATTTAAAATAATTACTTGGTAAAATGAAATGGTTTAATAATTAAAAAAGTCTATCGTTGGCCTCTATAGTAGAATCAGTCAGGGGCCTGATAGGCGGTGGTTAGTTTTTCCTATACAAATTATAAATTGAAGTTTTTAATATTAAAATTTTATTAATAAATATTATTTATATAATATCTATAATTTAAAATATGTATCTTAAATATATTTTAATATTTGTATATTACCTACGAATACTAGAAATTTAAATTTAACTGTTTTATTTTTGTTATTTCAAAATAATTTGAGCTTTAAATCTATTTCTAAGATTAAAAATATTTGAATTCTATAATATATATATTATATAGTATATATAATTACTATATAATATATATTGTTTTCTTTTATAAAAGTCTACGCCGCTTAAAATCGCCTAGGCCATAATTAAGCATTTTAGACGCTAGGCGTTGGATAGCCGCCTGCTAAGCGTTCTTGAACACTGCTTAACATATATATTTTTATATTTATATTAAGAATTTTATATTTTTACATCTTTTTTGTAATTTTTTATATAACTGCAGTAATTTGGAAGGGAGACAATGTGCTAACATATTTTTTTTTTGTTTTAATTTGTGTTATATATAGTACTCTATTTTTTTTTATAATATAAAATATTTTGGCTAAAAACATAAATATTAAAAAATTGTACTTTTATGTAAAAATAGTTATAAATATATAAATTAAAAATATTTCAGACAATTATAAAAGAAACTATATAACACAATTCGTAACATAGTTTTCAATAGGGTTTAGTGGTTTAAAGTTTAAAGATTTGAAGTTTAAGATTTTAGATTTTGAGTTTAGGGTTAATGTTTAAGATTTTGGATTTTGGATTTAGTGCTTAGGATTTAGGGTTTATGGTTTATTATTCAGTGCTTAAGATTTAATATTTTTTAATAAAATAATTCGTTAGATAAATAACTTATGCGCAATGTAATTAATATGTAACTGCGATTACGAGCATCATTAATAGATCCAATCCACCGGCGTGGCTAAGGGAGCCCACAGCCGGTGGTTGAATAGTCACGTTGATCGGTGGTCGGGAAACTAGCTAAAGAGAAGGGAATAAACACTTGTGCAATTTGACAGCTTAATTTAATTAGACAAAATCAATACTATTAAAAAATTAGAGTCAAAAGAAAACTAATCTTTAGTTCATGTGTTTATTACAACTTATGCCATTGCATATTAATGATTTTATTAAATTTCATTAAGGATAATTAGGGAATATAACATTATCTCTACAATCCATGTTTCCAAACAAAAAAATTATTAAACATGTAGCCAAACAACCAAAATATAATGGGTCCTACTTTCCTAATTAATTAAAATCAAAACAAATTAATTGATAAATATAATTAATAATTTATACATCAACTATTAGATATATAAATTAATATTCTCTAATTTATGATTTAATTCAAAATATATTTATAATATATTTTAATATCTTTTTATTTTGTTTCATATATATATATATATACATATTACGATTGACGTTTTTACGATTGTACTTTTTAGCAGGTTTTTCCATCAAACTGAAAATATTTAAATAATTAAACGGGTTGAAAAATTAATTAGCCAATTTCGATTATAAATTTTCTAAAAAAAAATTTCACATGAGTTTAAAATATATATACATATATATGTATACATATAGTAAATAATTTCAGTTGATATATTTTAAACTTAATAAAAATATTAAAATAATTTCATATTTATATTATTCAAATATTTGAAGCGTCAAATTATGCTTTATGTTTGAATGAAGTTTTTAACGGGTTGTTCCATCAAATTTGCAAATTATATATACGACTATAACATGTGTTTTATAAAATAATATTTTAGATAAATATAATAACAATTAAACCTATACGGCTATACCACATAACTTTTACAATAGTTTTTTTTTTCAAACCATGATCTTACGATACAACACAGATTAAAACATATAATGCGAAATCGTTATTTTAATCTCTTAATCCTTACGATATATCTCCTCCAAATAACACATAATTCATTTAAAAAAAAAACTAAATTGCTAACTCACTGTTTATAATGCTGGTTAAACAGTTATAATCAAAACTAGATTACATAATTAAAAATCTAAACTACTATTAACAAAATGAATAAAAAGTAAAATTTGTAAAAAAAATTAAAAAGTGCGGGTCAAAATCTAGTATTGACTTAAACATTTAATGCTAGCGTCTCTCTCTATATGGTTAGTTTGGACTAAAACAAGACTTTGTTAATTTTTGAAATTGAAATTCCAATTCAACATTACTCTTTAGTAAGTAAAACGGTCAAACAGTCAACAATTGTCTTTGGCCTCTTTCCCCTAAAAAATCTGCAGTTATGGTAAATCTAGTATAGGTTATTGAATATCCATTAATATATGTTTTGAATAGCTGATATGATGTTAATTCATTTACATAGTTTGATACTAAAATGTAGGTGAAGTCAAGTGCTTGACCAAAATTATGGTATAAATGGATTTTTTTTTTATAACAAAAATTGAATCACGTAAATTAGATTATAAATATGTCTACTTTCGTAAGAATATTGAGAAAAAAAGAAGACTCGTTTATCAAACAGTGTTAACATAAATATTTAAGTATTTGTAAGATATTAGCTTTCCCTTTTTATATATATATTCATATTATCGACTTTTTTATTCTGACTTTCTTTTCTTTTATGTTTTGTAGCAACATAATTATGGCAGCTAAGAAGTTTTTACCTCTTATATCCTTGATGGTGTTTGTTCTCATCTTTCTACCCATGATTTCATGTAATAAAATTGAATTGTTTTTCATAAATTATTTCTTTATGTCTATAATATCACGGTGAGACTGAAACCATTTTTTTCTTAGAAAAACTGGCTTTTTCCACCACCAAAAATAAAAGAAATGTTAAAATATTAAGTTTACATGGTTTTTAACACTTAATAATTATGAATCTATATTTTGGTTATTTGACTCTCAGTTATGTCAATTTTTTTTATCATCTCTTTCCACAACTTGCATTATGAAAAATATTATGGCTACATTTTTATAACAAAAAATATAATCAATATAAATTAGAAATAAATAAGTATTCTGGTTTTGAATGTTAGAACGTTTCTTGAAGCCAATAAAATGCATAATATCATTTGTCACAAAGTTCAGCTGGTCTTACTAGAAAAAAAAAACTTAACTGACTTTATTTTTTAGAAATGTTTTATTGGCTAACATCTAAAATAATTAGTGTTAAAAAAATAAAAAATAATTTTACATTTTTATCTCTTTAATTTATAAAATAATAATAGTTGACATGTATGCATGCGCGTCGATACATGTAGTAACTTGGTGCATGTCGTTGCGGTCCGTGACGTTCGACTCCCCCAATTGAAATAAATTTCGTTTGTGCATTAACAAATTAAAGTCGGGCTTCGGTCCAATTGAATACCTGGTGTATTCTTGAGTTATATCTTTGGTGAATTGGAAATGTAAATAAATGAACTGAAATTAAAAGACATAAACAAGCTCTCTAACTATAAAAATTGGTAAAATAGGTAGTTGATCATTTTTGTACTTATAGTCTTGCCTAATGTGTTTGTTTATGATCTAAACAGGACAACCCACAAAATGTTTTCTGGAACAAGCATGTGATAGCACAAATACATGCAATGAGTTTTGTGGAGTTAAAGGATATAAATTAGGAGGATATTGTGAACACTTTGTTGGCCAAAAGGACGGCCATTGTTGCTGCAAGCTTGGTTTTGAATCTCAGGAGTCTTCCATACCCGATGATATCAATGTACTCATTACTACTTAATTCATCATTAGTTGGTTAATAAATAAAATAATTACTATATATTAACATCTATTGAAATATGTGTCGATATGGATTTACAACTGGTTAACAAAACATATCGATCAATAAACGAGCTACATTTACATCAAGAGTAGAGTAGTATATGTGAGGCTTGATCTCCAACATCAATCAAAACCAATATGATTTTTTTCTTGAATATTTATTTCTATATTGGTAAAAATAGTTTTGTCAAAAGAAACAAATATGATGTCATTTTAACAATGCATATGAATAAAACCTAAAGACTTGCCGCAAAAGCTGATGAAGTCAAACTAAAAAGTCTATAAGTAGTTGTGAATAGAACACACAAGATTATATTAATTTCATTTTGTGTTCTCAATGGAGAGAAAAACCGTGAGAGGGTTTTGTGAAGGAGAAAGAGAGAGTTTCAGTTTGAACTATCGACAATAATGTTTACGTTCGAACGATTGGACTCCAATTCGAGGATTTGAAGGATTTTAGATTTGATAGAATTTTAAATGGATTTTGAGGATACTGATGGTGATTTTGTTAAGATTTTAATAATTTTAATGAAGATTTTTGGATATTTTATATATATAGTGTTTATTTGTATATAAACGATATATTGTTTTTGTTAGTTTTAAAAACCTTGTTTACATTGAAATGAGAAGATGATATTTTTTTTATTTTTTTTATTTTATGTTAATAATTTTGGTTTCCAATTACTGTTTTCCTTTTTTTCCTTTTTTCCTTTCAACAGTTTTGATTTCTTTTTAAGATTAAAACTAAAAAGGTTAACTTTAGAAAATATTCCAATTACTATCATAAGAGATGGTATTTGTATTTATAAAATATCTCTCAAATTCATTCAAATCGTATTTGATATATTTTATTGTTGTAATTCATAATTTTCAACAAACTCTTATTTTAGAGAAATTATACAAATGATTAATTCTATAAACTAAGATGTTAAAGAATTTGTACAAATATTAAATCTAATAAGAAATTATTTGAAAAAAGAAAAATCCTCACAAACCGTGTAATCCAATAAACCCTCTAAGTGTAGTGGTAAAGTTTTAAATGGCCACAAACTACTATTCTTTCTCCTTTGAACTAGTGATCTTCTACTCCTGCGCACGCCCATGGGTTCGATTGCATAGTGATTGATTGAGTTCTATTTGTGTTTTTAGGCCGAAAATTTAACCAAATGCGGTGTTCTTGAAATGATGTTTGTTTAATATTTATTCTAGTTGAGGTCATTTTGTCACACGCGCTGCAAAACGTCTTCTGCCTCTATTTTCCTGATATGGTGTGTGGGGGGGGGGTGTTCTTGACTGAAATCGTCCCTTACATGGATATGTGTATTTCTAGTTGAAATATATACCGTTCTCTTTTATCTTTAGGTCATGAACTATATAATAAGTTTGTAATCTCATGCATCGCATCGCTTAAGAAATTCATAACCAAGCTTTATTGTAAGTGCTTTTGTCATTACCTTAATTAGTCCCATTAAACATTAAGACATATACTAATCATTCTTCCACATACAGCTGCGAACTTGGTTTCTTGAATGTATCTTTGGGGTCACTTGTAGTTGGGGCTTGGCCAACTTTTATTTTGGTATGCGCTGCTCCTTCATGTTCCATCATCATCTGCAAGTTTTATGTAATCATAGAGTTACTTTCTATTTATTCTATATGTGTATCTTCTCTTCAACGACATGATTTCATAGTTCAACTTTGTTTATTTTTGTGTGGTTATCGCACTTGCTATAAGGAAAATGTGACATGGTAACTGGTTGCTTTATGTACATGTCACTCCATCTTAGAAGGTCCTACAGTATTCCTTTTTTGCCCATCTCCTCGCTGTAGTTGTTGAACGTATTCCAGATCGCTGTCGACGCTAGCCCTTCCTCTTCCACGCATAATCGGCCGGCGAATCTACCTCAACAGTATGAGTTTACTCCAGCGGGCGACGGTTCTCCGACACGGCGCCCATCTCTGACGCAAACACAATTGCATGTTCGCAACTATCCCCCGCCGACGATTCTTTTCGAGAACAACTCGACCACTCTTAGACAGGCGTCTCAAGGCCAATCTTCGAATCCTGAGCCTCAGAGAAGAGACCCTTCGCATGTAACTCCGAGACAGAACAATCAAGGTTATGTAATTTCTCTCTTTGTCTGTGTGTGCGATTTTGTGAAATACTTATGATTGTATGGACTTGTGTTTCTATTGTGATTGTATGGACTTGTGTTTGCTTGCGATTTAGTGCAAGACTTGTGTTTGCTTGAGATTGTACAAGTCTTAATGTTCTAGTGTCTGTTGATACTCTAGGATATTAACAATGTATACACTACAGTATTACGGTTTTACACAGTATAATTTGGTAATCAGAGTTTTCTTAATGCTAAATTATATCCTAACATTTTCTTGCTGCTATTATGAATGTTTCTTCTTTATACTTTTTGGTGGATATTTGATATGGATGATGATGAGTTGAATATATGCTACCTGATCTTATGTCATGTCTTGCTCTTAAGATGAATGTAGAAGTTATCTCGTGGTTGTTATGTCCAGTAGGTGGCATATCTCTAGTCACTTCGAACTATCAAGGTTCCTTATCTGTTTGAGAGCACCTTCAGCTTAACTTAGGAAATTGTCTATGCTTAGCAAACTAATTTGTCATTTTTACATAATCTTTAAAAACTTTGAATTGATCCATTACTTGTAGAAGCATACTTGAACCCTTTGCAATTTTCAATATTTCATATTTAAGCACTGGTCGCTTATCTGACAGTAGCTTTTCTCAACCTTTATCTCTGCGTTTTATATATGGACTTGTGTTTGCTTGAGATTGTACAAGTATTTTAGTTCATAGGATTATATGATGGGTATTAACTCTCTTGATCATTATGTGTTGTCTGTTCTTGGTCATGATGCATTGTTGGTATTATATGATGCATTGTTGGTATTAAGTGTTCTCTGTTCTTGATCATATTTGAGTATTATCTGATGGGTATTAACTCTCTTGATCATTATCTCAGTTTGACTTCTACGTTTTGACCACTATTTCAGGTCAGATGACTCCTCCACAACCCTCTCCTGCTCGTTCAGTTCAAGTGTCTCAACAACCGAGGGCTTCTCCGAATCAGAACTCCGAAGCTAACAGTACTCAGGCGCCTGGAACTCAGCAGTCCAACCAAATGAATGAAGCTGAGATCGACGGAGTTGATGACAACGCTGATAATCAACCAAATCTCGAGGAAAGTCGTCTCCGATATCTTCAGAGGCTGCTGGCCATGCCAGGCCATGAGCAGTGGACGACCGTGCTCTCTCCAATACTTCCTCAGCCGCCAAACACTACTTGGTATAACCATCTCTATCTCTATAACCATCTCTCTCTCTCTCTCTCTCTCTCTCTCTCTCTCTCTCTCACGTCTCTCTCTCTCTCTCTCTCTCTCTCTCTCTCTCTCTCTCTCTCTCTCTCTCTCTCTCTCTCTCTCTCTCTCTCTCTCTCTCTCTCTCTCTCTCTCTCTCTCTCTCTCTCTCTCTCTCTCTCTCTCTCTCTCTCTCTCTCTCTCTCTCTCTCTCTCTCTCTCTCTCTCTCTCTCTCTCTCTCTCCAGCTAGTTAGTACAGCTCTGTTTAATTAAGTCATGATATGTACTGATTTTTGCTCCCTTTATAGGTTTGGTCGTGACAAGTCTGTTTTGGTCCGGAAGATTACTAAGATTTACACAAACAAGTTTGATGGACCATTCTACAGCTGGAGCCATATGCCACGGCCGCGAGCAGAGAGATACTTCCTTGAGTTTGCGGTCAGTTTAGTAACTTAGTCTAGTCTTTTGTTTTACTTTTCATCAATATCTTACTAACTTCTATCTGCTGCTTCCTGTAGAAAGAGCACCACTGGGATTACCTAATAACAGGGACCGTGCAAGCACATTTTGAGGCAATTTGTCAGAGAAGAATGAAAGATATGGTCAGCAAAGCTCATGTTTCAGGTGTGCGACCTTCGTGGATCCCATCTAAAATCTGGACGGAAATGGTGGCCTATTGGGACACCGAGGAGGGTAAACAGAGGAGTGAGACCGCTTCCGCAGCTCGGAATTCTGATCGTGGCGGTCTCGGTCCTCACAAGAACTACAGTGGGCAGAAGTCTTTTCTGCAAATTAAACAAGAAATGGTAAGACTCAACCTTCCTCTATATATTTCTTCTCTTAGTATATTTACTTTTATTTAACCAATTTATCTTGTGTTGCATTTTCAGGAACAACAGCTGGGTAGAGATGTAAGTTTCGGTGAAGTCTTCCTGAAGACCCACACCAAATCATATGGAACTTACATAGACTTGAAGGCGCAACAGGTGGCAGAGAAGTATAAGGAGAAGGTCGAGGCAAGGAAGGCTGAGCTTGAGGCAGAAACATCGGATGGGACTTCGCGACCAAGACAGCTGACAACTGAGGAAAACGATGAACTGTTCCTTCAGGTAACTAAGCTTCTGTGAAATCATAACCATCTATGTTTTAATATTTATGAAAGTACATATGAGAATCTGTTGCTGCTATGAATCTCTTGTGTTATTGGTATTGAGATAGATGTGTTAAGGATCTGTGTGATGTGTTGATGATTTGCTGCTATGAATTTCTTGTGTTCTCTTATGTTATTGGTATTGCTTCTAACTGTGTATATAACTTTCATGTTTCCTAGTCAACAATTGTCGATGATAGAGGTCATGCTTATGGCATTGGAATGCTAGGAGAGTATCACGCCTCTCAAAAGCGCAAGTACCCGAGTACCTATTCAACTTACAGCTCGCTACAAGATCAGCTAGAAGAAGCACAACGCCAACTTAAGACACAAGCTGCTGAGCTAGCTAAACAAGCTAGTGAGCATAAGGAGTTGGTCATGGTGCAAAGGTATCTTCAGCAAACAGACCCAGCATACCTAGACTTCTGCAAAAGTCAGACTGATGAGGCAGCACCTCACTCTTCTCCTACTCCACAGGACTGGTCTGTATAAGCATGTATAAACTTGTTTATGTTTATAAGTGTTTGAATATTATGTTTTTTTTTTGGTTAAGACAATGTGTATGCACATTATATAATTAACTTTAATGTAATGTTCTTTGTTGTTATAAGAGTTTTAGATTCTTAAAAAAATAAAACAATTAAAATACATGAATCTAATAGTGGAAACCAAAACCAAATTAGAATTGAATTATTATTCCGATTCCATCGCTAAATAGTCGCTAATTAGTCGCGAATATAGTCACAAAACAGTCGCTAATTCGTCGCAATATGGACAAAAAAATATAATCCAAAACAAAAATTAGTCACTATATAGTCGCTAAAATAGTCGCAAGATAGTCGCTAAACGGTTAATGTAGCGACTATTTCACGACTAAACAGTTAGCGATTATATAGCGACTATTTATTAGTCGCTATATTAGTAGCTACTTAGTCGCTTATTAGTCGCTAATATTTAGCGACTCAGTTGCGACTAATGTAAATAAAATAATAATAGTCGCAAATTAGCGACTAATATAGCGACTAATAAATTTAGCGACCACAGATTAGCGACTAACTACTTTAGTCGCTATTTAGTCGCAAAATCTAAATTTGCGACTAAATAGCGACTATTTTAGCAGTCGCTAAATCGCTGTTTTCTTGTAGTGTTAGGTTATAGAAGACAATCGTTGAAGCCCATTAATTTAAGTAGACAATATGTGATACGTGTACATCTCCTTTGGAGAGAAAAAGCTCTAATTATATATAAGATTGATAGCATCATTCCACAGGCAAAGCCCATAATCTAAACTTTTTTCAAAACATTCGGAAGATTCTTCTGAGTCTTCCATGTAGAGGTCTTACGAAGATCCTTGAAGACTACTCTATGGTGTTAGAACTTGTATTTAGTCATTATAGGTCTGATTGGTGTTTAAGTTTTTGAAGTTGTAGAGGCTTTAACATATTTTAAAAGTCTTTAAAATCTAATTTTATCTAATCAAACTCTAACCACTTAACAAATTTAAAAGTGCTCATAAATTTCTAACAGCCAATTTTTATATTTACTCTTGTTATTTTTAGTTTTTCTAAACCCTAATTGTAGTTTTTTTTTTAAGTCATAGCTATTAAAGTAAAAAAAAAAGTCTTCAGTTATAAAAGCCCACACTTGTTACCAATGAGGAAATACAAGTCAAATTGGCTAAAAACTATTGGAGTTTTTACCCGTCAATAGATTTGAGAATTTGATTCAAAACTTGTCACTTCCGTCCGTTAGATCCGTCATAGGGCGGTTGCGGAACAAATTTTATTTTATTTTCTCAAATTTGTGGAAGGAGTGTGGGACGGAGTTTTTTTTTGTGAGATATATGCTGATAGAAATATTTTGAACTATGAATTCGCGGGTACCCATAATTTTTAATAATAATATTTTAATATTATTGTATAAATTTTAGTGATTAAATTTAAAAATAAAATAAAATATAATATAAATTTATTTAAAATAATTACTTGGTAAAATGAAATGGTTTAATAGTTGAAAAAGTCTATCGTTGGCCTCTATAGTAGAATCAGTCAGGGCCTGATAGGCGGTGGTTAGTTTTTCCTATACAAATTATAAATTTAAGTTTTGAATATTAAAATTTTATTAATAAATATTATTTATATAATATCTATAATTTAAATCATGTATCTTAAATATATTTTAATATTTGTATATTACCTACGGATACTAGAAATTTAAATTTAACTATTTTATTTTTGTTATTTCAAAATAATTTGAGCTTTAAATTCTATTTTTAAGATTAAAAATATTTTAATTCTATAATATATATATATTATATAGTATATATAATTACTATATAATATATATTGTTTTCTTTTATAAAAGTCTACGCCGCTTAAAATCGCCTAGGCCATAATTAAGCATTTTAGACGCTAGGCGTTGGATAGCCGCCTGCTAAGCGTCTAGCACTTTCTTGAACACTGCTTAACATATATATTTTTAGATTTATATTAAGCATTTTATATTTTTACATCATTTTTTTGTAATTTTTTATATAACTGCAGTAATTTGGAAGGGAGACAATGTGCTAAAATATATATTTTTTTTGTTTTACTTTGTGTTATATATAGTACTCTATTTTTTATAATATAAAATATTTTGGCTAAAAACATAAATATTAAAAAATTTACTTTTATGTAAAAAATAGTTATAAATATATAAATTAAAAATATTTCAGACAATTATAAAAGAAACTATATAACACAATTCGTAACATAGTTTTCAATAGGGTTTAGTGGTTTAAAGTTTAAAGATTTGAAGTTTAAGATTTTAGATTTTGGGTTTAGGGTTAATGTTTAAGATTTTGGATTTTGGGTTTAGTGCTTAGGATTTAGGGTTTATGGTTTATTATTTAGTGCTTAGGATTTAATATTTTTAATAAAATAATTCGTTAGATAAATAAATTATGCGCAATGTAATTAATATGTAACTGCGATTACGAGCATCATTAATAAATCCAATCCACCGGCGTGGCTAAGGGAGCCCACAGCCGGTGGTTGAATAGAGTCACGTTGATCGGTGGTCGGGAAACTAGCTAAAGAGAAGGGAATAAACACTTGTGCAATTTGACAGCTTAATTTAATTAGACAAAATCAATACTATTAAAAAATTAGAGTCAAAAGAAAACTAATTTTTAGTTCATGTGTTTATTACAACTTATGCCATTGCATATTAATGATTTTATTAAATTTCATTAAGGGTAATTAGGGAATATAACATTATCTCTACAATCCATGTTTCCAAACAAGACAATTATTAAACATGTAGCCAAACAACCAAAATATAATGGGTCCTACTTTCCTAATTAATTAAAATCAAAACAAATTAATTGATAAATATAATTAATAATTTATACATCAACTATTATATATATAAATTAATATTCTCTAATTTATGATTTAATTCAAAATATATTTATAATATATTTTAATATCTTTTTATTTTGTTTCATATATATATATATACATATTACGATTGACGTTTTTACGATTGTACTTTTTAGCAGGTTTTTCCATCAAACTGAAAATATTTAAATAATTAAACGGGTTGAAAAATTAATTAGCCAATTTCGATTATAAATTTTCTAAAAAAAAAGTTCACATGAGTTTAAAATATATATACATATATATGTATACATATAGTAAATAATTTCAGTTGATATATTTTAAACTTAATAAAAATATTAAAATAATTTCATATTTATATTATTCAAATATTTGAAGCGTCAAATTATGCTTTATGTTTGAATGAAGTTTTTAACGGGTTGTTCCATCAAATTTACAAATTATATATACGACTACAACATGTGTTTTATAAAATAATATTTTAGATAAATATAATAACAATTAAACCTATACGGCTATACCACATAACTTTTACAATAGTTTTTTTTTTTCAAACCATGATCTTACAATACAACACAGATTAAAACATATAATGCGAAATCGTTATTTTAATCTCTTAATCCTTAAGATATATCTCCTCCAAATAACACATAATTCATTTTAAAAAAAAACTAAATTGCTAACTCACTGTTTATAATGCTGGTTAAACAGTTATAATCAAAACTAGATTACATAATTAAAAATCTAAACTACTATTAACAAAATGAATAAAAAGTAAAATTTGTAAAAAAAATTAAAAAGTGCGGGTCAAAATCTAGTATTGACTTAAACATTTAATGCTAGCGTCTCTCTCTATATGGTTAGTTTGGACTAAAACAAGACTTTGTTAATTTTTGAAATTGAAATTCCAATTCAACATTACTCTTTAGTTAGTAAAACGGTCAAACAGTCAACAATTGTCTTTGGCCTCTTTCCCCTAAAAAATCTGCAGTTATGGTAAATCTAGTATAGGTTATTGAATATCCATTAATATATGTTTTGAATAGCTGATATGATGTTAATTCATTTACATAGTTTGATACTAAAATGTAGGTGAAGTCAAGTGCTTGACCAAAATTATGGTATAAATGGATTTTTTCTTTTTATAACAAAAATTGAATCTCGTAAATTAGATTATAAATATGTCTACTTTCGTAAGAATATTGAGAAAAAAAGAAGACTCGTTTATCAAACAGTGTTAACATAAATATTTAAGTATTTGTAAGATATTAGCTTTCCCTTTTTCTATATATATATATATATATATTCATATTATCGACTTTTTATTCTGACTTTCTTTTCTTTTATGTTTTGTAGCAATATAATTATGGCAGCTAAGAAGTTTTTACCTCTTATATCCTTGATGGTGTTTGTTCTCATCTTTCTACCCATGATTTCAGGTAATAAAATTGAATTGTTTTTCATAAATTATTTCTTTATGTCTATAATATCACGGTGAGACTGAAACCATTTTTTTCTTAGAAAACTGGCTTTTTCCACCACCAAAAATAAAAGAAATGTTAAAATATTAAGTTTACATGGTTTTTAACACTTAATAATTATGAATATATATTTTGGTTATTTGACTCTCAGTTATGTCAATTTTTTTTATCATCTCTTTCCACAACTTGCATTATGAAAAATATTATGGCTACATTTTTATAACAAAAAATATAATCAATATAAATTAGAAATAAATAAGTATTCTGGTTTTGAATGTTAGAACGTTTCTTGAAGCCAATAAAATGCATAATATCATTTGTCACAAAGTTCAGCTGGTCTTACTAGAAAAAAAAAAAAACTTAACTGACTTTATTTTTTAGAAATGTTTTATTGGCTAACATCTAAAATAATTAGTGTTAAAAAAATAAAAAATAATTTTACATTTTTATCTCTTTAATTTATAAAATAATAATAGTTGACATGTATGCATGCGCGTCGATACATGTAGTAACTTGGTGCATGTCGTTGCGGTCCGTGACGTTCGACTCCCCCAATTGAAATAAATTTCGTTTGTGCATTAACAAATTAAAGTCGGGCTTCGGTCCAATTGAATACCTGGTGTATTCTTGAGTTATATCTTTGGTGAATTGGAAATGTAAATAAATGAACTGAAATTAAAAGACATAAACAAGCTCTCTAACTATAAAAATTGGTAAAATAGGTAGTTGATCATTTTTGTACTTATAGTCTTGCCTAATGTGTTTGTTTATGATCTAAACAGGACAACCCACAAAATGTTTTCTGGAACAAGCATGTGATAGCACAAATACATGCAATGAGTTTTGTGGAGTTAAAGGATATAAATTAGGAGGATATTGTGAACACTTTGTTGGCCAAAAGGACGGCCATTGTTGCTGCAAGCTTGGTTTTGAATCTCAGGAGTCTTCCATACCCGATGATATCAATGTACTCATTACTACTTAATTCATCATTAGTTGGTTAATAAATAAAAATAATTACTATATATTAACATCTATTGAAATATGTGTCGATATGGATTTACAACTGGTTAACAAAACATATCGATCAATAAACGAGCTACATTTACATCAAGAGTAGAGTAGTATATGTGAGGCTTGATCTCCAACATCAATCAAAACCAATATGAATTTTTTCTTGAATATTTATTTCTATATTGGTAAAAATATTTTTGTCAAAAGAAACAAATATGATGTCATTTTAACAATGCATATGAATAAAACCTAAAGACTTGCCGCAAAAGCTGATGAAGTCAAACTAAAAAGTCTATCAGTAGTTGTGAATAGAACACACAAGATTATATTAATTTCATTTTGTGTTCTCAATGGAGAGAAAAACCGTGAGAGGGTTTTGTGAAGGAGAAAGAGAGAGTTTCAGTTTGAACTATCGACAATAATGTTTACGTTCGAACGATTGGACTCCAATTCGAGGATTTGAAGGATTTTAGATTTGATAGAATTTTAAATGGATTTTGAGGATACTGATGGTGATTTTGTTAAGATTTTAATAATTTTAATGAAGATTTTTGGATATTTTATATATATAGTGTTTATTTGTATATAAACGATATGTTGTTTTTGTTAGTTTTAAAAACCTTGTTTACATTGAAATGAGAAGATGATATTTTTTTATTTTTTTTATTTTATGTTAATAATTTTGGTTTCCAATTACTGTTTTCCTTTTTTTTCCTTTTTTCCTTTCAACAGTTTTGATTTCTTTTTAAGATTAAAACTAAAAAGGTTAACTTTAGAAAATATTCCAATTACTATCATAAGAGATGGTATTTGTATTTATAAAATATCTCTCAAATTCATTCAAATCGTATTTGATATATTTTATTGTTGTAATTCATAATTTTCAACAAACTCTTATTTTAGAGAAATTATACAAATGATTAATTCTATAAACTAAGATGTTAAAGAATTTGTACAAATATTAAATCTAATAAGAAATTATTTGAAAAAAGAAAAATCCTCACAAACCATGTAATCCAATAAACCCTCTAAGTGTAGTGGTAAAGTTTTAAATGGCCACAAACTACTATTCTTTTTCCTTTGAACTAGTGATCTTCTACTCCTGCGCACACCCATGGGTTCGATTGCATAGTGATTGATTGAGTTCTATTTGTGTTTTTAGGCCGAAAATTTAACCAAATGCGGTGTTCTTGAAATGATGTTTGTTTAATATTTATTCTAGTTGAGGTCATTTTGTCACACGCGCTGCAAAACGTCTTCTGCCTCTATTTTCCTGATATGGTGTGTGTGTGGGGGGGGGGGGGGGGTGTTCTTGACTGAAATCGTCCCTTACATGGATATGTGTATTTCTAGTTGAAATATATACCGTTCTCTTTTATCTTTAGGTCATGAACTATATAATAAGTTTGTAATCTCATGCATCGCATCGCTTAAGAAATTCATAACCAAGCTTTATTGTAAGTGCTTTTGTCATTACCTTAATTAGTCCCATTAAACATTAAGACATATACTAATCATTCTTCCACATACAGCTGCGAACTTGGTTTCTTGAATGTATCTTTGGGGTCACTTGTAGTTGGGGCTTGGCCAACTTTTATTTTGGTATGCGCTGCTCCTTCATGTTCCATCATCATCTGCAAGTTTTATGTAATCATAGAGTTACTTTCTATTTATTCTATATGTGTATCTTCTCTTCAACGACATGATTTCATAGTTCAACTTTGTTTATTTTTGTGTGGTTATCGCACTTGCTATAAGGAAAATGTGACATGGTAACTGGTTGCTTTATGTACATGTCACTCCATCTTAGAAGGTCCTACAGTATTCCTTTTTTGCCCATCTCCTCGCTGTAGTTGTTGAACGTATTCCAGATCTCTGTCGACGCTAGCCCTTCCTCTTCCACGCATAATCGGCCGGCGAATCTACCTCAGCAGTATGAGTTTACTCCAGCGGGCGACGGTTCTCCGACACGGCGCCCATCTCTGACGCAAACACAATTGCATGTTCGCAACTATCCACCGCCGACGATTCTTTTCGAGAACAACTCGACCACTCTTAGACAGGCGTCTCAAGGCCAATCTTCGAATCCTGAGCCTCAGAGAAGAGACCCTTCGCATGTAACTCCGAGACAGAACAATCAAGGTTATGTAATTTCTCTCTTTGTCTGTGTGTGCGATTTTGTGAAATACTTATGATTGTATGGACTTGTGTTTCTATTGTGATTGTATGGACTTGTGTTTGCTTGCGATTTAGTGCAAGACTTGTGTTTGCTTGAGATTGTACAAGTCTTAATGTTCTAGTGTCTGTTGATACTCTAGGATATTAACAATGTATACACTACAGTATTACGGTTTTACACAGTATAATTTGGTAATCAGAGTTTTCTTAATGCTAAATTATATCCTAACATTTTCTTGCTGCTATTATGAATGTTTCTTCTTTATACTTTTTGGTGGATATTTGATATGGATGATGATGAGTTGAATACATGCTACCTGATCTTATGTCATGTCTTCCTCTTAAGATGAATGTAGAAGTTATCTCGTGGTTGTTATGTCCAGTAGGTGGCATATCTCTAGTCACTTCGAACTATCAAGGTTCCTTATCTGTTTGAGAGCACCTTCAGCTTAACTTAGGAAATTGTCTATGCTTAGCAAACTAATTTGTCATTTTTACATAATCTTTAAAAACTTTGAATTGATCCATTACTTGTAGAAGCATACTTGAACCCTTTGCAATTTTCAATATTTCATATTTAAGCACTGGTCGCTTATCTGACAGTAGCTTTTCTCAACCTTTATCTCTGCGTTTTATATATGGACTTGTGTTTGCTTGAGATTGTACAAGTATTTTAGTTCATAGGATTATATGATGGGTATTAACTCTCTTGATCATTATGTGTTGTTTGTTCTTGGTCATGATGCATTGTTGGTATTATATGATGCATTGTTGGTATTAAGTGTTCTCTGTTCTTGATCATATTTGAGTATTATCTGATGGGTATTAACTCTCTTGATCATTATCTCAGTTTGACTTCTACGTTTTGACCACTATTTCAGGTCAGATGACTCCTCCACAACCCTCTCCTGCTCGTTCAGTTCAAGTGTCTCAACAACCGAGGGCTTCTCCGAATCAGAACTCCGAAGCTAACAGTACTCAGGCGCCTGGAACTCAGCATTCCAACCAAATGAATGAAGCTGAGATCGACGGAGTTGATGACAACGCTGATAATCAACCAAATCTCGAGGAAAGTCGTCTCCGATATCTTCAGAGGCTGCTGGCCATGCCAGGCCATGAGCAGTGGACGACCGTGCTCTCTCCAATACTTCCTCAGCCGCCAAACACTACTTGGTATAACCATCTCTATCTCTATAACCATCTCTCTCTCTCTCTCTCTCTCTCTCTCTCTCTCTCTCTCTCTCTCTCTCTCTCTCTCTCTCTCTCTCTCTCTCTCTCTCTCTCTCTCTCTCTCTCTCTCTCTCTCTCTCTCTCTCTCTCTCTCTCTCTCTCTCCAGCTAGTTAGTACAGCTCTGTTTAATTAAGTCATGATATGTACTGATTTTTGCTCCCTTTATAGGTTTGGTCGTGACAAGTCTGTTTTGGTCCGGAAGATTACTAAGATTTACACAAACAAGTTTGATGGACCATTCTACAGCTGGAGCCATATGCCACGGCCGCGAGCAGAGATATACTTCCTTGAGTTTGCGGTCAGTTTAGTAACTTAGTCTAGTCTTTTGTTTTACTTTTCATCAATATCTTACTAACTTCTATCTGCTGCTTCCTGTAGAAAGAGCACCACTGGGATTACCTAATAACAGGGACCGTGCAAGCACATTTTGAGGCAATTTGTCAGAGAAGAATGAAAGATATGGTCAGCAAAGCTCATGTTTCAGGTGTGCGACCTTCGTGGATCCCATCTAAAATCTGGACGGAAATGGTGGCCTATTGGGACACCGAGGAGGGTAAACAGAGGAGTGAGACCGCTTCCGCAGCTCGGAATTCTGATCGTGGCGGTCTCGGTCCTCACAAGAACTACAGTGGGCAGAAGTCTTTTCTGCAAATTAAACAAGAAATGGTAAGACTCAACCTTCCTCTATATATTTCTTCTCTTAGTATATTTACTTTTATTTAACCAATTTATCTTGTGTTGCATTTTCAGGAACAACAGCTGGGTAGAGATGTAAGTTTCGGTGAAGTCTTCCTGAAGACCCACACCAAATCAGATGGAACTTACACAGACTTGAAGGCGCAACAGGTGGCAGAGAAGTATAAGGAGAAGGTCGAGGCAAGGAAGGCTGAGCTTGAGGCAGAAACATCGGATGGGACTTCGCGACCAAGACAGCTGACAACTGAGGAAAACGATGAACTGTTCCTTCAGGTAACTAAGCTTCTGTGAAATCATAACCATCTATGTTTTAATATTTATGAAAGTACATATGAGAATCTGTTGCTGCTATGAATCTCTTGTGTTATTGGTATTGAGATAGATGTGTTAAGGATCTGTGTGATGTGTTGATGATTTGCTGCTATGAATTTCTTGTGTTCTCTTATGTTATTGGTATTGCTTCTAACTGTGTATATAACTTTCATGTTTCCTAGTCAACAATTATCGATGATAGAGGTCATGCTTATGGCATTGGAATGCTAGGAGAGTATCACGCCTCTCAAAAGCGCAAGTACCCGAGTACCTATTCAACTTACAGCTCGCTACAAGATCAGCTAGAAGAAGCACAACGCCAACTTAAGACACAAGCTGCTGAGCTAGCTAAACAAGCTAGTGAGCATAAGGAGTTGGTCATGGTGCAAAGGTATCTTCAGCAAACAGACCCAGCATACCTAGACTTCTGCAAAAGTCAGACTGATGAGGCAGCACCTCACTCTTCTCCTACTCCACAGGACTGGTCTGTATAAGCATGTATAAACTTGTTTATGTTTATAAGTGTTTGAATATTATGTTTTTTTTTGGTTAAGACAATGTGTATGCACATTATATAATTAACTTTAATGTAATGTTCTTTGTTGTTATAAGAGTTTTAGATTCTTAAAAAAATAAAACAATTAAAATACATGAATCTAATAGTGGAAACCAAAACCAAATTAGAATTGAATTATTATTCCGATTCCATCGCTAAATAGTCGCTAATTAGTCGTGAATATAGTCACAAAACAGTCGCTAATTCGTCGCAATATGGACAAAAAAATATAATCCAAAACCAAAATTAGTCACTATATAGTCGCTAAAATAGTCGCAAGATAGTCGCTAAACGGTGCTAATGTAGCGACTATTTCGCGACTAAACAGTTAGCGATTATATAGCGACTATTTATTAGTCGCTATATTAGTAGCTACTTAGTCGCTTTTTAGTCGCTAATATTTAGCGACTCAGTTGCGACTAATGTAAATAAAATAATAATAGTCGCAAATTAGCGACTAATATAGCGACTAATAAATTTAGCGACCACAGATTAGCGACTAACTACTTTAGTCGCTATTTAGTCGCAAAATCTAAATTTGCGACTAAATAGCGACTATTTTAGCAGTCGCTAAATCGCTGTTTTCTTGTAGTGTTAGGTTATAGAAGACAATCGTTGAAGCCCATTAATTTAAGTAGACAATATGTGATACGTGTACATCTCCTTTGGAGAGAAAAAACTCTAATTATATATAAGATTGATAGCATCATTCCACAGGCAAAGCCCATAATCTAAACTTTTTTCAAAACATTCGGAAGATTCTTCTGAGTCTTCCATGTAGAGGTCTTACGAAGATCCTTGAAGACTACTCTATGGTGTTAGAACTTGTATTTAGTCATTATAGGTCTGATTGGTGTTTAAGTTTTTGAAGTTGTAGAGGCTTTAACATATTTTAAAAGTCTTTAAAATCTAATTTTATCTAATCAAACTCTAACCACTTAACAAATTTAAAAGTGCTCATAAATTTCTAACAGCCAATTTTTATATTTACTCTTGTTATTTTTAGTTTTTCTAAAGCCTAATTGTAGTTTTTTTTAAGTCATAGCTATTAAAGTAAAAAAAAAGTCTTCAGTTATAAAAGCCCACACTTGTTACCAATGAGGAAATACAAGTCAAATTGCCTAAAAACTATTGGAGTTTTTACCCTGTCAATAGATTTGAGAATTTGATTCAAAACTTGTCACTTCCGTCCGTTAGATCCGTCATAGGGCGGTTGCGGAACAAATTTTATTTTATTTTCTCAAATTTGTGGAAGGAGTGTGGGACGGAGTTTTTTTTTGTGAGATATATGCTGATAGAAATATTTTGAACTATGGATTCGCGGGTACCCATAATTTTTAATAATAATATTTTAATATTATTGTATAAATTTTAGTGATTAAATTTAAAAATAAAATAAAATATAATATAAATTTATTTAAAATAATTACTTGGTAAAATGAAATGGTTTAATAATTAAAAAAGTCTATCGTTGGCCTCTATAGTAGAATCAGTCAGGGGCCTGATAGGCGGTGGTTAGTTTTTCCTATACAAATTATAAATTGAAGTTTTTAATATTAAAATTTTATTAATAAATATTATTTATATAATATCTATAATTTAAAATATGTATCTTAAATATATTTTAATATTTGTATATTACCTACGAATACTAGAAATTTAAATTTAACTGTTTTATTTTTGTTATTTCAAAATAATTTGAGCTTTAAATCTATTTCTAAGATTAAAAATATTTGAATTCTATATATATATATTATATAGTATATATAATTACTATATAATATATATTGTTTTCTTTTATAAAAGTCTACGCCGCTTAAAATCGCCTAGGCCATAATTAAGCATTTTAGACGCTAGGCGTTGGATAGCCGCCTGCTAAGCGTCTAGCACTTTCTTGAACACTGCTTAACATATATATTTTTATATTTATATTAAGAATTTTATATTTTTACATCATTTTTTGTAATTTTTTATATAACTGCAGTAATTTGGAAGGGAGACAATGTGCTAACATACTTTTTTTTTTTTGTTTTACTTTGTGTTATATATAGTACTCTATTTTTTTATAATATAAAATATTTTGGCTAAAAACATAAATATTAAAAAATTGTACTTTTATGTAAAAATAGTTATAAATATATAAATTAAAAATATTTCAGACAATTATAAAAGAAACTATATAACACAATTCGTAACATAGTTTTCAATAGGGTTTAGTGGTTTAAAGTTTAAAGATTTGAAGTTTAAGATTTTAGATTTTGAGTTTAGGGTTAATGTTTAAGATTTTGGATTTTGGATTTAGTGCTTAGGATTTAGGGTTTATGGTTTATTATTTAGTGCTTAAGATTTAATATTTTTTAATAAAATAATTCGTTAGATAAATAAATTATGCGCAATGTAATTAATATGTAACTGCGATTACGAGCATCATTAATAGATCCAATCCACCGGCGTGGCTAAGGGAGCCCACAGCCGGTGGTTGAATAGAGTCACGTTGATCGGTGGTCGGGAAACTAGCTAAAGAGAAGGGAATAAACACTTGTGCAATTTGACAGCTTAATTTAATTAGACAAAATCAATACTATTAAAAAATTAGAGTCAAAAGAAAACTAATCTTTAGTTCATGTGTTTATTACAACTTATGCCATTGCATATTAATGATTTTATTAAATTTCATTAAGGATAATTAGGGAATATAACATTATCTCTACAATCCATGTTTCCAAACAAAACAATTATTAAACATGTAGCCAAACAACCAAAATATAATGGGTCCTACTTTCCTAATTAATTAAAATCAAAACAAATTAATTGATAAATATAATTAATAATTTATACATCAACTATTATATATATAAATTAATATTCTCTAATTTATGATTTAATTCAAAATATATTTATAATATATTTTAATATCTTTTTATTTTGTTTCATATATATATATATACATATTACGATTGACGTTTTTACGATTGTACTTTTTAGCAGGTTTTTCCATCAAACTGAAAAATATTTAAATAATTAAACGGGTTGAAAACTTAATTAGCCAATTTCGATTATAAATTTTCTAAAAAAAAATTTCGCATGAGTTTAAAATATATATACATATATATGTATACATATAGTAAATAATTTCAGTTGATATATTTTAAACTTAATAAAAATATTAAAATAATTTCATATTTATATTATTCAAATATTTGAAGCGTCAAATTATGCTTTATGTTTGAATGAAGTTTTTAACGGGTTGTTCCATCAAATTTGCAAATTATATATACGACTACAACATGTGTTTTATAAAATAATATTTTAGATAAATATAATAACAATTAAACCTATACGGCTATACCACATAACTTTTACAATAGTTTTTTTTTCAAACCATGATCTTACGATACAACACAGATTAAAACATATAATGCGAAATCGTTATTTTAATCTCTTAATCCTTACGATATATCTCCTCCAAATAACACATAATTCATTTAAAAAAAAACTAAATTGCTAACTCACTGTTTATAATGCTGGTTAAACAGTTATAATCAAAACTAGATTACATAATTAAAAATCTAAACTACTATTAACAAAATGAATAAAAAGTAAAATTTGTAAAAAAAATTAAAAAGTGCGGGTCAAAATCTAGTATTGACTTAAACATTTAATGCTAGCGTCTCTCTCTATATGGTTAGTTTGGACTAAAACAAGACTTTGTTAATTTTTGAAATTGAAATTCCAATTCAACATTACTCTTTAGTAAGTAAAACGGTCAAACAGTCAACAATTGTCTTTGGCCTCTTTCCCCTAAAAAATCTGCAGTTATGGTAAATCTAGTATAGGTTATTGAATATCCATTAATATATGTTTTGAATAGCTGATATGATGTTAATTCATTTACATAGTTTGATACTAAAATGTAGGTGAAGTCAAGTGCTTGACCAAAATTATGGTATAAATGGATTTTTTCTTTTTATAACAAAAATTGAATCTCGTAAATTAGATTATAAATATGTCTACTTTCGTAAGAATATTGAGAAAAAAAGAAGACTCGTTTATCAAACAGTGTTAACATAAATATTTAAGTATTTGTAAGATATTAGCTTTCCCTTTTTCTATATATATATATATATTCATATTATCGACTTTTTTATTCTGACTTTCTTTTCTTTTATGTTTTGTAGCAATATAATTATGGCAGCTAAGAAGTTTTTACCTCTTATATCCTTGATGGTGTTTGTTCTCATCTTTCTACCCATGATTTCAGGTAATAAAATTGAATTGTTTTTCATAAATTATTTCTTTATGTCTATAATATCACGGTGAGACTGAAACCATTTTTTTCTTAGAAAAACTGGCTTTTTCCACCACCAAAAATAAAAGAAATGTTAAAATATTAAGTTTACATGGTTTTTAACACTTAATAATTATGAATATATATTTTGGTTATTTGACTCTCAGTTATGTCAATTTTTTTTATCATCTCTTTCCACAACTTGCATTATGAAAAATATTATGGCTACATTTTTATAACAAAAAATATAATCAATATAAATTAGAAATAAATAAGTATTCTGGTTTTGAATGTTAGAACGTTTCTTGAAGCCAATAAAATGCATAATATCATTTGTCACAAAGTTCAGCTGGTCTTACTAGAAAAAAAAAACTTAACTGACTTTATTTTTTAGAAATGTTTTATTGGCTAACATCTAAAATAATTAGTGTTAAAAAAATAAAAAATAATTTTACATTTTTATCTCTTTAATTTATAAAATAATAATAGTTGACATGTATGCATGCGCGTCGATACATGTAGTAACTTGGTGCATGTCGTTGCGGTCCGTGACGTTCGACTCCCCCAATTGAAATAAATTTCGTTTGTGCATTAACAAATTAAAGTCGGGCTTCGGTCCAATTGAATACCTGGTGTATTCTTGAGTTATATCTTTGGTGAATTGGAAATGTAAATAAATGAACTGAAATTAAAAGACATAAACAAGCTCTCTAACTATAAAAATTGGTAAAATAGGTAGTTGATCATTTTTGTACTTATAGTCTTGCCTAATGTGTTTGTTTATGATCTAAACAGGACAACCCACAAAATGTTTTCTGGAACAAGCATGTGATAGCACAAATACATGCAATGAGTTTTGTGGAGTTAAAGGATATAAATTAGGAGGATATTGTGAACACTTTGTTGGCCAAAAGGACGGCCATTGTTGCTGCAAGCTTGGTTTTGAATCTCAGGAGTCTTCCATACCCGATGATATCAATGTACTCATTACTACTTAATTCATCATTAGTTGGTTAATAAATAAAAATAATTACTATATATTAACATCTATTGAAATATGTGTCGATATGGATTTACAACTGGTTAACAAAACATATCGATCAATAAACGAGCTACATTTACATCAAGAGTAGAGTAGTATATGTGAGGCTTGATCTCCAACATCAATCAAAACCAATATGATTTTTTTCTTGAATATTTATTTCTATATTGGTAAAAATATTTTTGTCAAAAGAAACAAATATGATGTCATTTTAACAATGCATATGAATAAAACCTAAAGACTTGCCGCAAAAGCTGATGAAGTCAAACTAAAAAGTCTATAAGTAGTTGTGAATAGAACACACAAGATTATATTAATTTCATTTTGTGTTCTCAATGGAGAGAAAAACCGTGAGAGGGTTTTGTGAAGGAGAAAGAGAGAGTTTCAGTTTGAACTATCGACAATAATGTTTACGTTCGAACGATTGGACTCCAATTCGAGGATTTGAAGGATTTTAGATTTGATAGAATTTTAAATGGATTTTGAGGATACTGATGGTGATTTTGTTAAGATTTTAATAATTTTAATGAAGATTTTTGG
The DNA here is from genome assembly GCA_030180135.1 of Orychophragmus violaceus. Taxonomy (NCBI): domain Eukaryota; kingdom Viridiplantae; phylum Streptophyta; class Magnoliopsida; order Brassicales; family Brassicaceae; genus Orychophragmus; species Orychophragmus violaceus. The sequence continues at coordinate 106,578,933 of CM058232.1, forward strand.
ATATTTTATATATATAGTGTTTATTTGTATATAAACGATATATTGTTTTTGTTAGTTTTAAAAACCTTGTTTACATTGAAATGAGAAGATGATATTTTTTTATTTTTTTTATTTTATGTTAATAATTTTGGTTTCCAATTACTGTTTTCCTTTTTTTCCTTTTTTCCTTTCAACAGTTTTGATTTCTTTTTAAGATTAAAACTAAAAAGGTTAACTTTAGAAAATATTCCAATTACTATCATAAGAGATGGTATTTGTATTTATAAAATATCTCTCAAATTCATTCAAATCGTATTTGATATATTTTATTGTTGTAATTCATAATTTTCAACAAACTCTTATTTTAGAGAAATTATACAAATGATTAATTCTATAAACTAAGATGTTAAAGAATTTGTACAAATATTAAATCTAATAAGAAATTATTTGAAAAAAGAAAAATCCTCACAAACCGTGTAATCCAATAAACCCTCTAAGTGTAGTGGTAAAGTTTTAAATGGCCACAAACTACTATTCTTTCTCCTTTGAACTAGTGATCTTCTACTCCTGCGCACACCCATGGGTTCGATTGCATAGTGATTGATTGAGTTCTATTTGTGTTTTTAGGCCGAAAATTTAACCAAATGCGGTGTTCTTGAAATGATGTTTGTTTAATATTTATTCTAGTTGAGGTCATTTTGTCACACGCGCTGCAAAACGTCTTCTGCCTCTATTTTCCTGATATGGTGTGTGTGGGGGGGGGGGGGGGTGTTCTTGACTGAAATCGTCCCTTACATGGATATGTGTATTTCTAGTTGAAATATATACCGTTCTCTTTTATCTTTAGGTCATGAACTATATAATAAGTTTGTAATCTCATGCATCGCATCGCTTAAGAAATTCATAACCAAGCTTTATTGTAAGTGCTTTTGTCATTACCTTAATTAGTCCCATTAAACATTAAGACATATACTAATCATTCTTCCACATACAGCTGCGAACTTGGTTTCTTGAATGTATCTTTGGGGTCACTTGTAGTTGGGGCTTGCCCAACTTTTATTTTGGTATGCGCTGCTCCTTCATGTTCCATCATCATCTGCAAGTTTTATGTAATCATAGAGTTACTTTCTATTTATTCTATATGTGTATCTTCTCTTCAACGACATGATTTCATAGTTCAACTTTGTTTATTTTTGTGTGGTTATCGCACTTGCTATAAGGAAAATGTGACATGGTAACTGGTTGCTTTATGTACATGTCACTCCATCTTAGAAGGTCCTACAGTATTCCTTTTTTGCCCATCTCCTCGCTGTAGTTGTTGAACGTATTCCAGATCGCTGTCGACGCTAGCCCTTCCTCTTCCACGCATAATCGGCCGGCGAATCTACCTCAACAGTATGAGTTTACTCCAGCGGGCGACGGTTCTCCGACACGGCGCCCATCTCTGACGCAAACACAATTGCATGTTCGCAACTATCCACCACCGACGATTCTTTTCGAGAACAACTCGACCACTCTTAGACAGGCGTCTCAAGGCCAATCTTCGAATCCTGAGCCTTAGAGAAGAGACCCTTCGCATGTAACTCCGAGACAGAACAATCAAGGTTATGTAATTTCTCTCTTTGTCTGTGTGTGCGATTTTGTGAAATACTTATGATTGTATGGACTTGCGTTTCTATTGTGATTGTATGGACTTGTGTTTGCTTGCGATTTAGTGCAAGACTTGTGTTTGCTTGAGATTGTACAAGTCTTAATGTTCTAGTGTCTGTTGATACTCTAGGATATTAACAATGTATACACTACAGTATTACGGTTTTACACAGTATAATTTGGTAATCAGAGTTTTCTTAATGCTAAATTATATCCTAACATTTTCTTGCTGCTATTATGAATGTTTCTTCTTTATACTTTTTGGTGGATATTTGATATGGATGATGATGAGTTGAATATATGCTACCTGATCTTATGTCATGTCTTGCTCTTAAGATGAATGTAGAAGTTATCTCGTGGTTGTTATGTCCAGTAGGTGGCATATCTCTAGTCACTTCGAACTATCAAGGTTCCTTATCTGTTTGAGAGCACCTTCAGCTTAACTTAGGAAATTGTCTATGCTTAGCAAACTAATTTGTCATTTTTACATAATCTTTAAAAACTTTGAATTGATCCATTACTTGTAGAAGCATACTTGAACCCTTTGCAATTTTCAATATTTCATATTTAAGCACTGGTCGCTTATCTGACAGTAGCTTTTCTCAACCTTTATCTCTGCGTTTTATATATGGACTTGTGTTTGCTTGAGATTGTACAAGTATTTTAGTTCATAGGATTATATGATGGGTATTAACTCTCTTGATCATTATGTGTTGTTTGTTCTTGGTCATGATGCATTGTTGGTATTATATGATGCATTGTTGGTATTAAGTGTTCTCTGTTCTTGATCATATTTGAGTATTATCTGATGGGTATTAACTCTCTTGATCATTATCTCAGTTTGACTTCTACGTTTTGACCACTATTTCAGGTCAGATGACTCCTCCACAACCCTCTCCTGCTCGTTCAGTTCAAGTGTCTCAACAACCGAGGGCTTCTCCGAATCAGAACTCCGAAGCTAACAGTACTCAGGCGCCTGGAACTCAGCATTCCAACCAAATGAATGAAGCTGAGATCGACGGAGTTGATGACAACGCTGATAATCAACCAAATCTCGAGGAAAGTCGTCTCCGATATCTTCAGAGGCTGCTGGCCATGCCAGGCCATGAGCAGTGGACGACCGTGCTCTCTCCAATACTTCCTCAGCCGCCAAACACTACTTGGTATAACCATCTCTATCTCTATAACCATCTCTCTCTCTCTCTCTCTCTCTCTCTCTCTCTCTCTCTCTCTCTCTCTCTCTCTCTCTCTCTCTCTCTCTCTCTCTCTCTCTCTCTCTCTCTCTCTCTCCAGCTAGTTAGTACAGCTCTGTTTAATTAAGTCATGATATGTACTGATTTTTGCTCCCTTTATAGGTTTGGTCGTGACAAGTCTGTTTTGGTCCGGAAGATTACTAAGATTTACACAAACAAGTTTGATGGACCATTCTACAGCTGGAGCCATATGCCACGGCCGCGAGCAGAGAGATACTTCCTTGAGTTTGCGGTCAGTTTAGTAACTTAGTCTAGTCTTTTGTTTTACTTTTCATCAATATCTTACTAACTTCTATCTGCTGCTTCCTGTAGAAAGAGCACCACTGGGATTACCTAATAACAGGGACCGTGCAAGCACATTTTGAGGCAATTTGTCAGAGAAGAATGAAAGATATGGTCAGCAAAGCTCATGTTTCAGGTGTGCGACCTTCGTGGATCCCATCTAAAATCTGGACGGAAATGGTGGCCTATTGGGACACCGAGGAGGGTAAACAGAGGAGTGAGACCGCTTCCGCAGCTCGGAATTCTGATCGTGGCGGTCTCGGTCCTCACAAGAACTACAGTGGGCAGAAGTCTTTTCTGCAAATTAAACAAGAAATGGTAAGACTCAACCTTCCTCTATATATTTCTTCTCTTAGTATATTTACTTTTATTTAACCAATTTATCTTGTGTTGCATTTTCAGGAACAACAGCTGGGTAGAGATGTAAGTTTCGGTGAAGTCTTCCTGAAGACCCACACCAAATCAGATGGAACTTACATAGACTTGAAGGCGCAACAGGTGGCAGAGAAGTATAAGGAGAAGGTCGAGGCAAGGAAGGCTGAGCTTGAGGCAGAAACATCGGATGGGACTTCGCGACCAAGACAGCTGACAACTGAGGAAAACGATGAACTGTTCCTTCAGGTAACTAAGCTTCTGTGAAATCATAACCATCTATGTTTTAATATTTATGAAAGTACATATGAGAATCTGTTGCTGCTATGAATCTCTTGTGTTATTGGTATTGAGATAGATGTGTTAAGGATCTGTGTGATGTGTTGATGATTTGCTGCTATGAATTTCTTGTGTTCTCTTATGTTATTGGTATTGCTTCTAACTGTGTATATAACTTTCATGTTTCCTAGTCAACAATTGTCGATGATAGAGGTCATGCTTATGGCATTGGAATGCTAGGAGAGTATCACGCCTCTCAAAAGCGCAAGTACCCGAGTACCTATTCAACTTACAGCTCGCTACAAGATCAGCTAGAAGAAGCACAACGCCAACTTAAGACACAAGCTGCTGAGCTAGCTAAACAAGCTAGTGAGCATAAGGAGTTGGTCATGGTGCAAAGGTATCTTCAGCAAACAGACCCAGCATACCTAGACTTCTGCAAAAGTCAGACTGATGAGGCAGCACCTCACTCTTCTCCTACTCCACAGGACTGGTCTGTATAAGCATGTATAAACTTGTTTATGTTTATAAGTGTTTGAATATTATGTTTTTTTTTGGTTAAGACAATGTGTATGCACATTATATAATTAACTTTAATGTAATGTTCTTTGTTGTTATAAGAGTTTTAGATTCTTAAAAAAATAAAACAATTAAAATACATGAATCTAATAGTGGAAACCAAAACCAAATTAGAATTGAATTATTATTCCGATTCCATCGCTAAATAGTCGCTAATTAGTCGCGAATATAGTCACAAAACAGTCGCTAATTCGTCGCAATATGGACAAAAAAATATAATCCAAAACAAAAATTAGTCACTATATAGTCGCTAAAATAGTCGCAAGATAGTCGCTAAACGGTTAATGTAGCGACTATTTCACGACTAAACAGTTAGCGATTATATAGCGACTATTTATTAGTCGCTATATTAGTAGCTACTTAGTCGCTTATTAGTCGCTAATATTTAGCGACTCAGTTGCGACTAATGTAAATAAAATAATAATAGTCGCAAATTAGCGACTAATATAGCGACTAATAAATTTAGCGACCACAGATTAGCGACTAACTACTTTAGTCGCTATTTAGTCGCAAAATCTAAATTTGCGACTAAATAGCGACTATTTTAGCAGTCGCTAAATCGCTGTTTTCTTGTAGTGTTAGGTTATAGAAGACAATCGTTGAAGCCCATTAATTTAAGTAGACAATATGTGATACGTGTACATCTCCTTTGGAGAGAAAAATCTCTAATTATACATAAGATTGATAGCATCATTCCACAGGCAAAGCCCATAATCTAAACTTTTTTCAAAACATTCGGAAGATTCTTCTGAGTCTTCCATGTAGAGGTCTTACGAAGATCCTTGAAGACTACTCTATGGTGTTAGAACTTGTATTTAGTCATTATAGGTCTGATTGGTGTTTAAGTTTTTGAAGTTGTAGAGGCTTTAACATATTTTAAAAGTCTTTAAAATCTAATTTTATCTAATCAAACTCTAACCACTTAACAAATTTAAAAGTGCTCATAAATTTCTAACAGCCAATTTTTATATTTACTCTTGTTATTTTTAGTTTTTCTAAAGCCTAATTGTAGTTTTTTTTAAGTCATAGCTATTAAAGTAAAAAAAAAGTCTTCAGTTATAAAAGCCCACACTTGTTACCAATGAGGAAATACAAGTCAAATTGCCTAAAAACTATTGGAGTTTTTACCCTGTCAATAGATTTGAGAATTTGATTCAAAACTTGTCACTTCCGTCCGTTAGATCCGTCATAGGGCGGTTGCGGAACAAATTTTATTTTATTTTCTCAAATTTGTGGAAGGAGTGTGGGACGGAATTTTTTTTTTGTGAGATATATGCTGATAGAAATATTTTGAACTATGGATTCGCGGGTACCCATAATTTTTAATAATAATATTTTAATATTATTGTATAAATTTTAGTGATTAAATTTAAAAATAAAATAAAATATAATATAAATTTATTTAAAATAATTACTTGGTAAAATGAAATGGTTTAATAATTAAAAAAGTCTATCGTTGGCCTCTATAGTAGAATCAGTTAGGGGCCTGATAGGCGGTGGTTAGTTTTTCCTATACAAATTATAAATTGAAGTTTTTAATATTAAAATTTTATTAATAAATATTATTTATATAATATCTATAATTTAAAATATGTATCTTAAATGTATTTTAATATTTGTATATTACCTACGAATACTAGAAATTTAAATTTAACTGTTTTATTTTTGTTATTTCAAAATAATTTGAGCTTTAAATCTATTTCTAAGATTAAAAATATTTGAATTCTATAATATATATTATATAGTATATATAATTACTATATAATATATATTGTTTTCTTTTATAAAAGTCTACGCCGCTTAAAATCGCCTAGGCCATAATTAAGCATTTTAGACGCTAGGCGTTGGATAGCCGCCTGCTAAGCGTCTAGCACTTTCTTGAACACTGCTTAACATATATATTTTTAGATTTATATTAAGAATTTTATATTTTTACATCATTTTTTGTAATTTTTTATATAACTGCAGTAATTTGGAAGGGAGACAATGTGCTAACATATATATTTTTTTGTTTTACTTTGTGTTATATATAGTACTCTATTTTTTTATAATATAAAATATTTTGGCTAAAAACATAAATATTAAAAAATTTACTTTTATGTAAAAAATAGTTATAAATATATAAATTAAAAATATTTCAGACAATTATAAAAGAAACTATATAACACAATTCGTAACATAGTTTTCAATAGGGTTTAGTGGTTTAAAGTTTAAAGATTTGAAGTTTAAGATTTTAGATTTTGGGTTTAGGGTTAATGTTTAAGATTTTGGATTTTGGGTTTAGTGCTTAGGATTTAGGGTTTATGGTTTATTATTTAGTGCTTAGGATTTAATATTTTTAATAAAATAATTCGTTAGATAAATAAATTATGCGCAATGTAATTAATATGTAACTGCGATTACGAGCATCATTAATAAATCCAATCCACCGGCGTGGCTAAGGGAGCCCACAGCCGGTGGTTGAATAGAGTCACGTTGATCGGTGGTCGGGAAACTAGCTAAAGAGAAGGGAATAAACACTTGTGCAATTTGACAGCTTAATTTAATTAGACAAAATCAATACTATTAAAAAATTAGAGTCAAAAGAAAACTAATTTTTAGTTCATGTGTTTATTACAACTTATGCCATTGCATATTAATGATTTTATTAAATTTCATTAAGGGTAATTAGGGAATATAACATTATCTCTACAATCCATGTTTCCAAACAAGACAATTATTAAACATGTAGCCAAACAACCAAAATATAATGGGTCCTACTTTCCTAATTAATTAAAATCAAAACAAATTAATTGATAAATATAATTAATAATTTATACATCAACTATTATATATATAAATTAATATTCTCTAATTTATGATTTAATTCAAAATATATTTATAATATATTTTAATATCTTTTTATTTTGTTTCATATATATATATATACATATTACGATTGACGTTTTTACGATTGTACTTTTTAGCAGGTTTTTCCATCAAACTGAAAATATTTAAATAATTAAACGGGTTGAAAAATTAATTAGCCAATTTCGATTATAAATTTTCTAAAAAAAAATTTCACATGAGTTTAAAATATATATACATATATATGTATACATATAGTAAATAATTTCAGTTGATATATTTTAAACTTAATAAAAATATTAAAATAATTTCATATTTATATTATTCAAATATTTGAAGCGTCAAATTATGCTTTATGTTTGAATGAAGTTTTTAACGGGTTGTTCCATCAAATTTACAAATTATATATACGACTACAACATGTGTTTTATAAAATAATATTTTAGATAAATATAATAACAATTAAACCTATACCACATAACTTTTACAATAGTTTTTTTTTCAAACCATGATCTTACAATACAACACAGATTAAAACATATAATGCGAAATCGTTATTTTAATCTCTTAATCCTTACGATATATCTCCTCCAAATAACACATAATTCATTTAAAAAAAAAAACTAAATTGCTAACTCACTGTTTATAATGCTGGTTAAACAGTTATAATCAAAACTAGATTACATAATTAAAAATCTAAACTACTATTAACAAAATGAATAAAAAGTAAAATTTGTAAAAAAAATTAAAAAGTGCGGGTCAAAATCTAGTATTGACTTAAACATTTAATGCTAGCGTCTCTCTCTATATGGTTAGTTTGGACTAAAACAAGACTTTGTTAATTTTTGAAATTGAAATTCCAATTCAACATTACTCTTTAGTTAGTAAAACGGTCAAACAGTCAACAATTGTCTTTGGCCTCTTTCCCCTAAAAAATCTGCAGTTATGGTAAATCTAGTATACATTATTGAATATCCATTAATATATGTTTTGAATAGCTGATATGATGTTAATTCATTTACATAGTTTGATACTAAAATGTAGGTGAAGTCAAGTGCTTGACCAAAATTATGGTATAAATGGATTTTTTCTTTTTATAACAAAAATTGAATCTCGTAAATTAGATTATAAATATGTCTACTTTCGTAAGAATATTGAGAAAAAAAGAAGACTCGTTTATCAAACAGTGTTAACATAAATATTTAAGTATTTGTAAGATATTAGCTTTCCCTTTTTATATATATATTCATATTATCGACTTTTTTATTCTGACTTTCTTTTCTTTTATGTTTTGTAGCAACATAATTATGGCAGCTAAGAAGTTTTTACCTCTTATATCCTTGATGGTGTTTGTTCTCATCTTTCTACCCATGATTTCAGGTAATAAAATTGAATTGTTTTTCATAAATTATTTCTTTATGTCTATAATATCACGGTGAGACTGAAACCATTTTTTTCTTAGAAAAACTGGCTTTTTCCACCACCAAAAATAAAAGAAATGTTAAAATATTAAGTTTACATGGTTTTTAACACTTAATAATTATGAATATATATTTTGGTTATTTGACTCTCAGTTATGTCAATTTTTTTTATCATCTCTTTCCACAACTTGCATTATGAAAAATATTATGGCTACATTTTTATAACAAAAAATATAATCAATATAAATTAGAAATAAATAAGTATTCTGGTTTTGAATGTTAGAACGTTTCTTGAAGCCAATAAAATGCATAATATCATTTGTCACAAAGTTCAGCTGGTCTTACTAGAAAAAAAAAACTTAACTGACTTTATTTTTTAGAAATGTTTTATTGGCTAACATCTAAAATAATTAGTGTTAAAAAAATAAAAAATAATTTTACATTTTTATCTCTTTAATTTATAAAATAATAATAGTTGACATGTATGCATGCGCGTCGATACATGTAGTAACTTGGTGCATGTCGTTGCGGTCCGTGACGTTCGACTCCCCCAATTGAAATAAATTTCGTTTGTGCATTAACAAATTAAAGTCGGGCTTCGGTCCAATTGAATACCTGGTGTATTCTTGAGTTATATCTTTGGTGAATTGGAAATGTAAATAAATGAACTGAAATTAAAAGACATAAACAAGCTCTCTAACTATAAAAATTGGTAAAATAGGTAGTTGATCATTTTTGTACTTATAGTCTTGCCTAATGTGTTTGTTTATGATCTAAACAGGACAACCCACAAAATGTTTTCTGGAACAAGCATGTGATAGCACAAATACATGCAATGAGTTTTGTGGAGTTAAAGGATATAAATTAGGAGGATATTGTGAACACTTTGTTGGCCAAAAGGACGGCCATTGTTGCTGCAAGCTTGGTTTTGAATCTCAGGAGTCTTCCATACCCGATGATATCAATGTACTCATTACTACTTAATTCATCATTAGTTGGTTAATAAATAAAAATAATTACTATATATTAACATCTATTGAAATATGTGTCGATATGGATTTACAACTGGTTAACAAAACATATCGATCAATAAACGAGCTACATTTACATCAAGAGTAGAGTAGTATATGTGAGGCTTGATCTCCAACATCAATCAAAACCAATATGAATTTTTTCTTGAATATTTATTTCTATATTGGTAAAAATATTTTTGTCAAAAGAAACAAATATGATGTCATTTTAACAATGCATATGAATAAAACCTAAAGACTTGCCGCAAAAGCTGATGAAGTCAAACTAAAAAGTCTATCAGTAGTTGTGAATAGAACACACAAGATTATATTAATTTCATTTTGTGTTCTCAATGGAGAGAAAAACCGTGAGAGGGTTTTGTGAAGGAGAAAGAGAGAGTTTCAGTTTGAACTATCGACAATAATGTTTACGTTCGAACGATTGGACTCCAATTCGAGGATTTGAAGGATTTTAGATTTGATAGAATTTTAAATGGATTTTGAGGATACTGATGGTGATTTTGTTAAGATTTTAATAATTTTAATGAAGATTTTTGGATATTTTATATATATAGTGTTTATTTGTATATAAACGATATATTGTTTTTGTTAGTTTTAAAAACCTTGTTTACATTGAAATGAGAAGATGATATTTTTATTTTATTTTATTTTATGTTAATAATTTTGGTTTCCAATTACTGTTTTCCTTTTTTTCCTTTTTTCCTTTCAACAGTTTTGATTTCTTTTTAAGATTAAAACTAAAAAGGTTAACTTTAGAAAATATTCCAATTACTATCATAAGAGATGGTATTTGTATTTATAAAATATCTCTCAAATTCATTCAAATCGTATTTGATATATTTTATTGTTGTAATTCATAATTTTCAACAAACTCTTATTTTAGAGAAATTATACAAATGATTAATTCTATAAACTAAGATGTTAAAGAATTTGTACAAATATTAAATCTAATAAGAAATTATTTGAAAAAGAAAAATCCTCACAAACCGTGTAATCCAATAAACCCTCTAAGTGTAGTGGTAAAGTTTTAAATGGCCACAAACTACTATTCTTTCTCCTTTGAACTAGTGATCTTCTACTCCTGCGCACGCCCATGGGTTCGATTGCATAGTGATTGATTGAGTTCTATTTGTGTTTTTAGGCCGAAAATTTAACCAAATGCGGTGTTCTTGAAATGATGTTTGTTTAATATTTATTCTAGTTGAGGTCATTTTGTCACACGCGCTGCAAAACGTCTTCTGCCTCTATTTTCCTGATATGGTGTGTGTGGGGGGGGGGGGTGTTCTTGACTGAAATCGTCCCTTACATGGATATGTGTATTTCTAGTTGAAATATATACCGTTCTCTTTTATCTTTAGGTCATGAACTATATAATAAGTTTGTAATCTCATGCATCGCATCGCTTAAGAAATTCATAACCAAGCTTTATTGTAAGTGCTTTTGTCATTACCTTAATTAGTCCCATTAAACATTAAGACATATACTAATCATTCTTCCACATACAGCTGCGAACTTGGTTTCTTGAATGTATCTTTGGGGTCACTTGTAGTTGGGGCTTGGCCAACTTTTATTTTGGTATGCGCTGCTCCTTCATGTTCCATCATCATCTGCAAGTTTTATGTAATCATAGAGTTACTTTCTATTTATTCTATATGTGTATCTTCTCTTCAACGACATGATTTCATAGTTCAACTTTGTTTATTTTTGTGTGGTTATCGCACTTGCTATAAGGAAAATGTGACATGGTAACTGGTTGCTTTATGTACATGTCACTCCATCTTAGAAGGTCCTACAGTATTCCTTTTTTGTCCATCTCCTCGCTGTAGTTGTTGAACGTATTCCAGATCATTGCCTGTCTCTACAATATGTGTTATTAACGGTGTTGAGGAGATAACATTAGTAAGGTAGTTATGTCTAAATATTGTTTAGTGTTTACTTTTAGTGTTTGTAGGTCTCTAAAAACTTTTTTTATAAACGATATTAATCACAATTGTCTTCTCTTTTATCTCTTGGACGAGTCTAAGATTTTGAGCCCATTCGGTGAGGTGACACGTGACAATGTGACATATATTTGACCGTGTGTAAACATCGGGTTGGGTGATACAATGACACTCTATTCAATGTTTGTCCCTGATTTATATTAAAAGTCATGGCATTGGAAAGTCTCACTGGAAACTGGCTTGTCCTTAGTTTGAATGTGTGGGTTATATCTCTTGCTGAAAGTATGATTCATGGTATCAATATTTTCCGTCTCTCTTTTTGGGGGGCAAGAAACTTTGCTTCGATGTCTTTCTCTCCTATGTGTGTGACTATAAGTCTTGTCCCATTGCACAAACTTTATTTGGAGTTTAAATTCATGATTAGCATGATTGGGACACCGACCGATCTTTCGCATATCTTTTGCGTTGGTAACCCATGGAATTCTAATGAAAATCAAATTTTATTTTTAAGCAAAAATGTTTTTCTTTTCTTCTGAATTTGAATCAAACCCAACTAACTAACATCAATATATAGTTAAACTTTATCTAAAAAGACATCTCAAATATGAATGAATTACAAAAATTGTAAATGTATAATGTTTATATAAAAAAAAATCTCAAATAGATACAAATAAAATAATTAAAGGTTTAACGATAAAAGAGAAGAAAACAAAATAATAATATTATATTAGTGAATAATACCAAAAATATGAAATCAAAATATAACTATTAAAAACAAAATATAAAACTTAGAAAAACCCAAAAAAAAATTAATTTTCCCTCTTTTTTTTTTTTTTTCTTCCTTGTCTCTTTCTAATTGTTTCTCATTTCTCTATTTTGTTACCAATCACACCCTTTATATTTTATTTAGTAGCATGTTACTGTTTTAAGTTTGATGGTGTTAAAAGGTATGTGCTTTTTTTTGTTATTAAAGTCTATGTCTTTAGCAATGTTTTTAATTGAAATATTGTTTACCATTTTTTGGTATTGTATTGAAATTTCATGTTTTTTGCCAATCTGCTGTAGGCTAGCGTTGTAGTAAGTCATACTTATATTATTTCCATAGGTGACATGCATGTTTAACTTTTAAAGCTGTGTATATTTTTTTGTTCATAACTCTACTCTTTAGAGAAAAACATTTGTTACCCGGGAGAAGTTGCATAGATTCGGTAAATGAGTTTTATAATTGAGAGTGTTGAGTCGTTAATTTTCAGTAAAAAAAGTGTTGAGTCGTTAGTATGGAAAGATCAAAATAATAACTAATAATCATTGATGAGATGGTTTGGTTGAATCACTGTAGGAGTTGCCTTGATTATGGGAAACTACTCATGTTACACCTAGATTCTGAATGCTTCCCCTTTGGAGGAACGATAATACACATTTAAGAAACAAACCAAATGATGTTTTCGAATAGATTAAGCTGTTTTTCTTCAAGTTTTCTGAAGGAGTTAGAATTTTAGTAACAACACCCTTCATCTTAACATTTTCAGGGGAAACAAAGTTTCACGTTGGATGGTGTTGACGTCGAAGAGAGCCTTCACAACAGCAACAAAACCAGACATATGTAAAGCGATAAAGAAACTAACTTGTTTGTTCAGGAAAACTAAAACACTAAAAGTTATGACTTATTATCATAAATACAACACACTTGAGTGGGATGCTCTCCAGGACCATCACCTGTCATTAATGACAGGTATATTGGTAGTAGCTGCAGTTTTTTTAGCAGCACCGTCTTGAAATGTCGCATCACAATTATATCTGAATAACTTTCCACCGTTTTTATGGAGTCTGAAAAATTGTCCACAAATTTTACGTAAACAATCTAAACATAATCAACATGTCACAATACCAATTAGAAACTTAGCCGACAGGATGGGAGAAATCGTCGAACCTGCATCTTGTACAGCTTGGTCCACGTTTTTTGTCTGCTAAGAAAACCTTCAATAATTTGTAGTGATGTCAGGTCAAGACGTGGGAATTAAAACTTAGAGCAATGAGTTGATTGATATAACCTTTCATATTAAACAAATTTATTTTTCTCTTTTTTATGTTACGATAAAAAGATAGTAACACACACAGGAAATCACACAATCTCATGGAGCAGGAAGAGGAACCGGCAGAAGTGATCATTCCCATCTTCTCCTCGGAATAGCATCACCAGTGCCACCATGAACCTGCAAAAAAACCCCCACAAACATTCGCATAATTTCTTATATTGGGGTATTTAACATTGAAATGATAATAACGGTTGATTCTTGGGCTTGCAAAATTTACTCGGCGGTCAATAGCGGTCAATAGAGCCAGAGATAGGAGCCACAATAGGTATTGGTAAGGCTTGTACCTGATGGATGTCAAGCGTCTGCCTTGTGGCATATGCTCTCTTGCTAACTGTTGATTTAAGTTTGAAGATAGCTTGAGTTAGAAGTTATCATAATCCTAATAAAATTATGGTTATCAAGAGATAAGGAACAAAGTGTTTTAGGAAGTGTTTTAAGAGTTATCTAAATAGAAGTGTTTATCTATTAGGATTAGGATAAGTATGAACGTTCTCTATACAAGGAGATGGTAAAGTTGTGGCATAACTTATGAGTTTAAGAGAGATTGAAGAGCTTAAGTTTTGAGGTATTTTCTTAAGCAATAAAAGAGATTTATTCTTTTAATCTTCTAGTTCTTAATCGATCTCTAAACTTGATAATAGGATTTTTAGGATCTTGAATTATCAATCCTTCAAAATACTATGTTGTTGTAAAAGCATAAGAGGTTATCAATCCAAATGGGTTAAGTTTAGTAACATTAAGAATGCATACAATCTTATCAAGCTAAGCCAAGTAAAGAAAGATTTTTGTAACTAACAATCCTAGATAATCAAGAAGCAAATAACAAACAAGATAAGAAATAGATGTTAATGCAATAAGAGAAAAGGGTCTAAGATGAGGTCAATGAATTAAAGCTATCAAGGGATGATCTTATCTAGGTGCCATTCAATCACACAAGCAAATGAGGAAGGTTCAATGATCTATCAAGTAGCTAATTACAATTTCATGCAACTAACTCTATGCTAATCAAGCAATAATCATTTCTCAATATCAAATTACAAGAAATCAAGCATTCAATCTCAACCATTAACCATTCAAGGAAGCCTTTAATCCTTAGTAGATAACTCAAAACATTAGATCAATCTTATCTCTAAGCAAATATCCCTTTAATCAACTCCTAATCAAGAACAATTTATCAGTTGTGATCAAGAATCAATTAAGCATTGAAAACAAGTTCACTTGACTATTAAACATCAATTTTCATTGGCTAAGCATGCAAAATCTCTCATTAGGTTTTTTCAAGCATTTTATCAAACACCTTGTGGGCATAAAAATGCACAATTTCTTGAAAATATAGCATAGATAACAATCTAATAGGGAATGATTAACATAAATAAAGCCCTAAACACCTTAGATCATCCCTAATCAAACCCTAATATACATCATCTCAAAGACCCAAAGTGACTACTCACTAATCACCATTTTCCCAACTAAACCCATAAAGATTAAGTGAGAAAACGTGACTAAAGATGAAATTAAAAAGATAACAATACTTGATTAAGACTTAACATAAAAAATTATAAATTGTTTAAGATTCAAAAGATAAAAAAGAAATTCATAAGATAGAAGATATATCTCAAAAATCAGGTCTAAAATCATATTTGAAGTCCAAAGATCCGTAGTGGCAAAATTGTAAATAAACTGGTTCGGAATTGAGTTGTATTGGTTGAATTTGGTCGGTGTAATGCAAACCGATGGGAGCACACAACTTGTATCGGTTTGATTAACCCGATGACTCTAGGTCGAGGGATCTTATGGCCAAGTCATAAAGGGCGTTAATGTCGAAGATCATTTAAGATTTATTTTGCTGCCGATCCTAGTGTGGCGATGATGAGTTGAGGCTCGGCGTAGTCGGAGAGCAAGTCCCATGTTAGGTACGTCGGCGTCTCGTTAAAAGAACAAAGAAATCATTGATTAGAAAGACTAAATCTAAACCATGGAATTGTTGAGATTATGTCCTGAAATCACATTGTACTCACTCTAGAGATAGTTGTATTGTCGAGATCGGACAATTCATGTGATACTGGGTAATCATAATGTTTTGCTAGAAACCGCTTATGACAAATGAGTTGTAACTCATTTCCAGTATCGTGTGAACCTACAGGGTCACACACCTAAGCAAGTTGGACATACTTCGTATGGGATTGATCATTGGCATATGGTCTGGTCGATGTGTATTGGATACACATCAAATATAAGTTTTAAAGAGGTGTGTCGATCGACACCATTGGGTGCGTCGGTCGACACAAGACATGTGTCGATCGACACCATTAAGTGTGTCGGTCGACACAAGGCCGAAACCGAGACTGAAGTTTCGGTTTATGTCGAGGTCTGTATATAAGTGATCTTATACATTCGACCTAAAGAGATGTGCGCCGCCCAGACAGTTTTTCTCAGAGAGAAAACACAGAAACCTCTAGAAACTTAGTTCCCAGGAGATCCGAGCACCGGTACTAGCATCCCGGCGGATTCCAGCTTGTGTGCGTGTGGACTGACAGTAGAGGCGCAGCATCTGAGGCGCTCCAGAGATCTCGTTTATCTGACATCTTCCGCTGCCAATCTCCAGGTAAACAGAGATCAGATCCTTGATTCAATTAACTAGACCCTAGATCCTAGGCTATCGGGAACCTGACAGCAATTCTGAATATGGTAGAATTGGCTCGAAGTTCCATCAGTGGTATCAGAGCCTTAGGGTTTTATCATTGAATCAAACCTGTTTAATTGAATTTGATGATTTAGATTCGCAAACTAGGTTGTTTGGTTAGAACAGGTTAGATCGCTTTCGATCAAGATCGAGTCTGTGTTTTCGCACAGTGTCGATCGACACACTAGGTGTGTCGGTCGACACAGAACAGCGAAATCGACAGATTCGGCGGCTAGGGTTTTTCGCGAAGAAAAACCGAAAGCCTACTGTGTCGATCGACATAGGTTGTGTGTCGGTCGACACAGAACAGATTCGGTCATAGTGTCGATCGACACAGTTAGTGTCGGTCGACACAGACCTAGCGAATGGTTAATCGGTTCAATTGGATTGGACCGGTTATCATGCTTGGTTAAGTCCGAATAGATCGGTTTAAATTGGATGAATTGGTTCAATTGGATTGAACTGATTATCTCAATTAGCATGAACCGATGGGTTGAATCAGTTTGATTGGATAAAACGGTTCAATTGAATTGGACCGGTTATCGCAATCAGTTGAAACTGGTTAAAACGGTTTAAAATTGGATGAATTGATTCAATTGGATTGAACCAATTATCGCAATTAATATAAACCGATTGGTTAAGATCAGTTTGATCTGATAAGTCGGTTCAATTGGATTGAACCGGTTATCAAAACTGTCTTCGGTTAAGGTCTATGTCGACCGTCACACACGGGTTGTGTCGATCGACATGACCGGTTCGATGAACCGGGTTAATTGGATTAACCGGTTATTGAAGTCCGGTTTTGTTTGGTGGTGTCGATCGACAGACATAGTCTGCGTCGATCGATACAGTGCTCGAAATTCTGGTTATTGAACCTTGAATTTTCAGAAGCCAAACTCGACCTAAACCTTGATCAAAGCTTAGCTTCAATATGGTCAACTGTCAAGACTCATTTCGTTGTGTGATGGTCTAGCCAAGAGCTTGGTGTCCACAATTACGTGAGTAAGGCAGATAGTTATGTTGATGGATTTGCAGTGCTAAACATCAACAATAACATGACCTAAGAGATTGATCTGCTAAACTTTTTGGGTTTTAGTTTCCTCAACTAAATATCAAGTAACCTTGATGTCTTGCCCAATCTTGTCTACTGTCAAGACTCGTGTCATTTGTTGGATAGTCTTGGAGTCCTTGGTATTCACTGCAACATGAGTAAGGCAGATGATCATTGACAGACTTGCAGTGCGACTGTCAATAATCATAAGACAGAAAAGATTGGTTATACTTGACTGGGATATCAGAAGTTCTGGGCCCAGAGACATCAGAGTGGATTAGACATAGTTTGTCTCATCCACAACCAAGAGTTGTACTGGGTACAATTAGCAATGATTTGCTTACCTAGATAACTAAATTTTGGGTAGTGGCGAGTCGCCCACTCAGATTTTAGTGAAGTATGGATCTTGGATCATTATATTCATAGAGGAAACATTGTTTGAATATAATGCGAGTTCTCTTATTAGATAAGATTTCTCATCATATACATAACTAAATCTTTGTTTTTCTTGGATTTCAGCTTATGTCTATGACTACTTTCTCGTTGCGATCCGTCCTTGAGAAGGACAGGTTAAATGGATCCAACTTCCTGGATTGGTATCGGAATCTGAGATTCATTCTCAAGCAGGAGAGCAAGGACTATGTCCTTGAGAAAGCTCTTCCAGAAAGGCTTGGGACCAATCGCTCGCATGCAGTATATAATGCTTGGAATAAGCATTATATTGATGTGGTAGATGTGCGTGGTCTGATATTGGCTACCATGAACTCGGACTTGAAAAGTCAATACGAGAACGTGGAGTCGCCAATAGAGATGATCACCAGCCTGAAACTGAAGTTTCAGGATCTGGCACGAGTTGAGAGATTCCAGATGGTGAAGTCTCTCACTGGGTGCAAACTACCAGAGGATGCTCCAGTAAGTCCTCATGTCATTAAACTGATGGGTTACATTGATAACCTGGGGAAACTGGAATGTCCTGTCAGCTTAGAGTTGGCCACTGACATCATTCTGCAGTCACTGCCGTCAAGCTATGATAAGTTCATTAAGAACTATATCAAGAAAGGCTTGACGAAGACGTTGACTGAGCTGCATGGCATGCTCAAAACAGCAGAGCAAAACATCATAAAGGGTAAAAGATTTGAGAAATCTTGTGTTGGCAAGGGTAGAGGCAGGGCCGTCCAGATTTGGAATCAGGATAAGCCTGTGTCATCTTATAAGCCCAAGTCAGGCCCATCTGGTGTTAGAAAATGCTTCTACTGCGATGAGTCAGGGCATTGGAAGAGAGATTGCATTAAATTCTTGGAAGATTCACAAGAGATGAAGGAGATGTATGGTACTTCTTCTTCAGGTATTGTGTTATTAATTCAAGTTCTACGTAAGTATTGGATACTAGTTGTGGTACTGATATTTTTGAAATATGCAGGACCTAAGCGACAGTAGAACGTTGAAGAAAGGGCAAGTGGAACTGCGTGTCTGGTATGAAGCAATGGTTGCTGCATGAGCCGTAGAGATTCTCCACTTGTAGGAGCCTTTCATACTTGGTTTTAGAAATTAAGTAATTGCTACTATGTATCTGCCTTGTGCAGAAATGTCTTTCATCTTCTTGTAAAGAATTTGGATGTTTTTCATTTTGATAAAAGACAAGTTTTGTTCTTTAGATCTTAATGAAATATCATATGGTAGCACCCCGTTTGGAATGGGTTTTATATCTTAAACCAGCGAAAGTTAGAATATAACACAAATACTAAAAGTTTAAGTCTGATGACTCGAACTCGACTTTTCCTTGGCATAGTCGTTTGACCATACAGAGTGAAGCGGATTCAGAAGTTCCATAGTTTTGGACTCATTCGATTATAAATCATTTGAGATATGAATTCTGTTCACTGGACCAAATGACTAAGGCCCTTTTAGAAGAGCTAAAAGAAACGGGCCAGAGGCTTATTGGGCCTTACACATACTGATGTATGCGGCCCGATGAGCATTAGTGCCAAAGGAAATCTTCTGTACTTCATCACCTTATTGATGGCATCAATGAGTATGGCTGTGTTCATTTGATGAGACACGAGCAGAAATCCCTTGAGGAGTTCCAAGATGAAGTGTAGAACCAATTTGACAGAAGTATTGAGATCTTCGATTGAATCGCGGAGGAAAATACTTGAGTCAAGAATTGGGTGATCATCTGACAGAATGAATCGGATCTTATTAGATACGCTCCGATTAATGATGGGTCACAGGAATCTTCCATAATCATTTAAGAATACGTTCTAAAATGTCTATGTTTACGCTAAATAAGTTTCTATCAGAATCAATGAAAAACACCACATTGGATGTGGACTGGGTGATTTCCAAATTTGTTTTTCTGATTAATTGGGATTGCAAGGTTTGTGTAAGACAGTAGTCAACAAACAAACTTGAACCCAAATCTGATAAGTTCTACCTCGCTGGTTGTCCTAGGGAAACCAAGGCTTAGTACTTTTGTTGTCCGGAACTGTGTCTTTTGAGAAAGATCGTACTTTCAAAAGGAACAGTGGGAGTAAAAGTACACATCGAAGAAATTCGATAAACACAGGAGGCTGCTCAACCTGTTGAGGGAGCAGCGGTGAGGTCTACAAAGTGCTGTAGGACCTACACCTGTGGAGCCTGAAAATCGCAGATCCGAAAGGATCCGTCACTAACTCGAGAGTGATTTCTCGTAGCCGATTGTCGTGATCTGTTGATCATTGAAAAGTGACGAGCATGCGAAATTCAAAGAAGCGATGGTGAGCCCCAACTCCGAAAATTGGCTGGGTATGCATGTTAGCTTCACCGATCCATTTCTGGATTGAAGCAAACATCTTGGAGTTGGAATCAACATTCTGATAATGTGGTCAAAAGTTTTGACTTGATCAGAAAGAAATGAAACCATGCGTTTACAAGAAGACTAGTGGGAGCGTAATTGCAATTCTCACACTGTATGTAGATAACATACTTAATCTCATAAACGACGTTCCAACGCTAAAGTCTTGTCAAGATTTGGGTCGGAAGTCAAATTTAACGATAGACATGGGAGAAGGCCGTGAAAGTTCTTGGAATAAGGATCCATTGGAATGGATCAGAAAGGCTAATTGGATCATGTCAAAATCCTTATGTTGATAAGGTATTGGACAGTTCATATGTGCTTAATTCCAAGAATGGCTTCATACCAGAGGTCTTATGGCAATAATCTAAGCAAGATGAAGTGTCTTGGACACTGGCTGAGCTAGTGACAATATTAGCAAGATGAAGTGTTTTGAACACTGTCTGAACTAGTATTAATGAGTGTGATTGCCTATGCTGCTGCAATGGAATCCATCATGAATGCCATATTTTGCGCTCGTCTAGATGCAGCTTACGCATAAAGCATGACGAGAAAATACCAATATGTTCCGGTAATAGTCACTGAACAGTTACCAGAAATATCCCAAGTGTTTGAGGAACACTAAGGATAGGTTCGTGGTGAACTAATAAAGTGACAAACCAGTTGAAAGTAGTTAGACGGACAAAGACGATTCCCGGTTCCCACCTGGTTATGTCTCTTTGTCTGAATAGCGGTGCTATCTGTTGGAAAGGCTCCAAGCAGTGGACCATAGAATAGTGCTTTTATCTGAATGGCGGTGTGGTTTGTTGGAATTGTTTCAAGCAATAACACCGCAGTCTCTCCCACAACCTAAGCACCAGATTTATTCTGTTGCTGTAGGTATAAGATATCTGAAGAGATGATCTTGATTCTAGTGGGAGTTATTTTAGTTATGTTATAATCTTTACATAGACATGCTATGGTAGTGTTTATGTAAGTTAAAATTGACATCAGTATTATTTAATTATTGGATAATTAAGTAATGGTCCCAAAGTATTTTATGTTCATTTTATAGGTCATCAAGTTGAGGACTTGATCATGAAACCCTATAAGTAAAAGATGACATAAATTATGATTGTCCCTAGTCGAGGTTATTGAAGTGGGGCACCAATAACCGCGCGAGACTAGTATGTGAGGTGACTGTTGGACTAAGTTTCATGGAGTCAATGATATGATTATCACAGTCAGTCACATAGATATATGTTGGTGAACATATGATCGGACATGACCCGCTAATGAGAACTCCACAGGATAGTTATATCAGTGTCATGGGAGGTTCTCATTACGACTATAGAGTATAGTCCTTAGACCTGAGTTCATCATGCTTTCTAGCATATGAATTGGTGCGTTTTGACCTTGTCAAACGTCGTTCCGTAACTGGCGGCTATAACGGCATTGCTTATGCGTATCATGAAGTATGTGTAGAAACAGGGATGGAACAAGATGGGATTTGTCCCTCCTGGATAACGGGAGATAAATATCTCAGGGCCCATCGAAGATTTGATACTGAGAAAATGCATGGCCGTGCTCAAACGAGGTGATTGTCAGTCGTTTGTTTTATCAGTATAGATCAGGAATTCGATGAACATGATGTTGGCTATAATAAGGATGACACAGTCTCTTGCCTTATGCCATATCGAGATATAGAGACGAAGGGATTGTAGGAATAGGTGATTCCAGTACAAGTGGGAGATTGTTGGGATTATGTCCTGAAATCACATTGTACTCACTCTAGAGATAGTTGTATTGTCGAGATCGGACAATTCATGTGATACTGGGTAATCATAATGTTTTGCTAGAAACCGCTTATGACAAATGAGTTGTAACTCATTTCCAGTATCGTGTGAACCTACAGGGTCACACACCTAAGCAAGTTGGACATACTTCGTATGGGATTGATCATTGGCATATGGTCTGGTCGATGTGTATTGGATACACATCAAATATAAGTTTTAAAGAGGTGTGTCGATCGACACCATTGGGTGCGTCGGTCGACACAAGACGTGTGTCGATCGACACCACTAAGTGTGTCGGTCGACACAAGGCCGAAACCAAGACTGAAGTTTCGGTTTATGTCGAGGTCTGTATATAAGTGATCTTATACATTCGACCTAAAGAGATGAGCGCCGCCCAGACAGTGTTTTCTCAGAGAGAAAACACAGAAACCTCTAGAAACTAAGTTCCCAGGGAGATCCGAGCACCGGTACTAGCATCCCGGCGGATTCCAGCTTGTGTGCGTGTGGACTGACAGTAGAGGCGCAGCATCTGAGGCGCTCCAGAGATCTCGTTTATCTGAATCTTCCGCTGCTAATCTCCAGGTAAACAGAGATCAGATCCTTGATTCAATTAACTAGACCCTATATCCTAGGCTATCGGGAACCTGACAGCAATTCTGAATCTGGTAGAATTGGCTCGAAGTTCGTGGCACTAAGGCACCCGTTGAATCGGATTTGGTCCAACCGGGACGCCATCCCAACTTGTTCTAGGTCCCAAGTGCCTCCTTTGGGTTCAAAGCCACCAATGACGTCACATGATCGAATCAATCTCGCATCCGGACCTGCAAGAAAACGGGGACAGGGAAAGGAAGAGGACTGAGTAATTGTTTCAAACACAATTACCCAGCGAGGGCGGATTTAAGGAACCCGCGATCCCGTCTTATGCCACACAACTACGAATTCTAGTCCTAGGCTAATATCACCTTGCACTCACGCCCAAAGGCTTCACCACACAATCTACGTCCGTTCGTGCTTACCTGGCCTGAAGCCCACACACTCCCGGATACCTACGGGCCCGAAGCCTCACACATGTGCCATTACAAACAATTTTGGAGGGCTCGTTACACCCTCCCCGACGACAAGGCCGTGCACCATTCCCGTTATACACGCCTTCCACACAATCCCTAACACAGCTCTACCAAACATATCCACCACGCACACACAACATTTTCGGTTTAAGCGATATCCTAGCGTTTCTACGTTCCAAAATCAATCACATCAGCACTTTACTATCCATTCGCTACCTAGGAAAGACAACATTAACAAAGGATTATCGTCCGGAATTGGATAGAGCAAGCAAGGGTCAGAACCGATCCTCACCTTGGCCAAAGAAGGGAAAACAGTAATTTAGGAACTTCATCAGCCCAAACGAACTTTAGATCTGGAAAGAGGATGGAAAAAGAAGTGGATTAAGCTTTCGTTTCGCTCAAATCAGGCTTAGGATGAGCTAGTTATGATCAATTGAAAATAACCAGTTCAACCCTGCTAACCGATCTAAATGAACTAAACCGGAATTTGAAATCAAAATTGAAATTAAGAATTGAAATTAGAAAACCCTATTAAATCGAAATAAACCGAACTGGTCAACCCGACCTGATCAACGGTCAACCCGACCCAGTCAACGGTCAACCCAACCCGGTCAACCGAGTTGACTCGGTCGCCGGCCGAGTTGACTCGGCGGCGGCTCTGGTGATCGGCGGCGGCGGATCTCCGGCGAACGGCGGCGGCACGTGACTCCGACGGCGCGTCAGATCCTCACGCCGGTCTTCTACTGGCGCGTGCAGGATTACCTTAAACTCCAAACGATGAAGGACTGTCAGATTTGACTTCTGGAGGGTGTGGCTGCGACGGAAAAGGAGCAAGGCTTCACTGGAATGACTTCTCAGCAGCACTCCACAAATTTTGTTGAACCGAAAATGAACTTGATCAATTGGCCGCTTGAAAAGATCTTGTCCTTAAATCCTGAAGACTGCTTCCCCCCCCCCCCCCCCCCCCCCCCCCTTATTTCAAACCACGCTCTGGAGTGTCCTTCTCCTTGGTACCAATCCAACAATAGCTTCCAGAATGCAACACAAACGCCACATGCTACTGCCCATGTCCATTAGGGTCGGTCTCTAACGTTTAGAAACAACACTCATCCCTCGAGTGGTTCTAAGTCTTGAATGCGATGCTCCGCTTCCAATCCCATTCTCCTCAATGGTTTCCATTACTGTGTCATAGTGCATCATCCACTTCCCAATGGATTCTCTTCGACGTTTTTCCTTTACCGTGCACTATGGCATCAACCATGTCCATTATGGCTACCTGACGGGTGGGGAACGACCCACTTAACTCCTGATATACTCCCATGCCACGCTTCCGTTGCGCACTCTGATTTACAAACCGAATTCCAATCTTATTTCCAGCTCAAGGTTTCCTACCTTGTGATCCAGGTGTAGTGCTTTTCAAACACCATCCTTTGGGTTTCCTTCCCCATTAAGATTGTCCTCCTTTTCTATTCCTTGCAGCATCTTGCCAATCCGCCATAGTGTTTTCCTAACACTCTTCCGTTGAACTTCCATTTCCAATAACCAACTTTGTCCACTTGCGCTTGCAACCAATAGAAGTTCAGCTGACTGGCAATTCCAAATGCCACAATGTCACTTTCCCAATGCATGCGATCTCCTTTCCCCCGTGAAGAACTCCCTTAGCTGCTCTAGTAATCCACAATTAACTCCAAGGCAGACCGTTTCCTTTCCGGTTCCACCGTTGATGCTCGAGCCCGCCTTACCGTAAATATCTTCTCCAGCTTCCAGCTTGATCAGACTTCAAACGAGCAGTCCATAACTCATCGAAGTTGATGTCACAAATCTGATTCTAAGATTCCATACTTAGAAGAGATTTGGATAGCATCCTGATACTCCTTGTGATCCAAGCAACTCAAACAACTCTTGTCGCTTAATCCAGTCGAAACACCGCCACTTCCAAATGGCCTCCTTGCAATCTGGTCTTTCCATCGTCCTTTTGCAGCTCCTGTAGCACTCCTTGCAATCCGGTCTTTCCATCGACCTCTTGCAGCTCATGTAGCACTCCTTCTAATCTGGTCTTTCCATCGATCTCTTGCAGCTCCTGCAGCCATCCTTACAGATCTTTCAGCACTCCTTGCAGATCCCACAACGCCCCTTGCAACTCCTTCAACATTCCTGTACGCTTGCTGCTCTCTGCTACACTCCCTTAGTAGCCTCTTCGGTGGACGTCTCCACATCCTGGTTGTCCTCACATGCTTGACTGAACAACGCTCCGAGCAGACAATGACCCCAAAACACACCCCAATAGTACCGACTATCCTGTAGGCGCATAGCACACATACATCCCAACATACACCTCAACGGCACACATCACGACATACATCCAGCACACATCTTATGGTAGCATTACCACTAAGGTTTGAAGACAATGACCCCAACCTGCATGGAAAAATTCTATCTAGACTAGGACCGGCGTGGAGAACAATCCATGATACAGTTGGTGCTTGAAAAATCCTTTCGCAAAGTAACCTTTTTATAAAAAAATTTGCAAACGCTTTTAAAAAAGATTTGAAAACAACGTTTTGGGGAAAAAAAAACGAAAGCTGATCTCCCAGGATGGGACTGGGAGATCTTAACCGATGCTCTGATACCAAATTGTAACACCCGTCTCCCGGGGAACCGGAGACGCGGCATTAAGGCACCCGTTGAACCGGATTCGGTCCAACCGGGACGCCATCCCAATTTGTTCCAGGTCCCAGGCGCCTCCTTCGGGTTCAAAGCCACCAATGACATCACATGATCAAATCAATCCCGCATCCGGACCTGCAAAAAAACGGGGACAGGGAAGGGAAGAGGATTGGGTAATTGTTTCAAACACAATTACCCAGCGAAGACGGATTTAAGGAACCCGCGATCCCGGCTTACGCTACACAACTATGAATTCTAGTCCTAGGCTAATATCACCTTGCACACACACCAAAAGCCAAAATCTCAAATTCAGAAGATCATGTCTATTGCTTGATTGTATAGGTGATGAATTTCATCATCGTAGGAAGCTGTTGGGTGGAAAATGTCTTAAAGGGTTCTGTCGCGGCAGCTCTGTTAGATGAGCTAACATCCACAATAGGTAGAAGCTTCTTCAATTTCTTATTTGATAGTCCAAGTTCCTTGCACTTGATGAGACCCTCACGTGCCCTCATCCGGTGTGGGAAAAAAAAATTCATTGAAGAATGTTGTTACTAAAACAAACATGAGGCAAAACCAATTGATCAGGTACATAGCCCTGAGAAAAGGAACTGATATAGTTTTCAGGCATTAGCGATATATCCACTTCCCAATAAAAAATATTGTGAAAAACACATGACACTGTATGTTCCACTACAAAATCCACAACAGAAGAATCCTTTTTGCCAGTCTTATGAACTTGTTGGAAGACATTGATGTCGAAACCACCTGAAATCTTCCACCATTCCCTGAAATGATCAAATTTTTTCAAGGACCTTAAGCCAACTATAAACACTAAAGTAGGATAAGAAAAAGTATTGAATTTTCGAAGCCCTTAGTATTTTAGTTTAACAATTCACAATTTTTAGCTTAAAAGAAAGAATACGGGAGACTAAACATGTTCGAAAACTCAATGAGTGACACTAAAATCTACATCGAACAAAATCGTAGAGATTAACTCTGTACAATCCTTCAAAAACGGGGAAATATAAACATAAGAAACTAAATTTCAAATTTTTTTGTTTGTTTCTTTACCGGTTGACACAATCGCCTTAACATCACTCCTCTGATTCGCGTCTTGAAACTTCTCATTCAACCCAGAAATAACTGAAGAAATCCCCAGATCAAAAATAGGAAAATCAGATAAAAAAAGAAAGCAAAATTTAAGATAAAAATCGTCAATGATCCAAAGCATTGAGCTTTACTTGGACTGGCCAAAGAGTTAACTGGAGGATTAGAAATGGTGATCACAGAAAGACCATCGTTCCCTACTTCCAATTTCACTCCAATCTTCTTCGCCATCTCTTAACAACCCAAGTTTCACTTACATTAATGAATCTTCGTTATACATATGGGAATCTTCAATTAATCTCAATTGAAGAGAGTGCGAAGAATTTGGAGAGTTTTTGAGGAAGCGGAACGGAGACTCGACGTATGAATACAAAGGAGTCGGATTTAGATGAGGAAGAAAGAATTAGAAGCGCCAGGAAGAAGTTGAAGGGATTTTTGGGCCATAGACATCCATTAGGTTATAGAAGACTTTCATTGAAGCCCATTAATTTAAGTAGACAATATGTAACACGTGTACGTCTCCTTTCGAGAGAAAAAGCTCTAATTATATATAAGATTGATACCATCATTCCACAGGCAAAGCCCATAATCTAAACTTTTTTTTCAAAACATTCAGAAGATTCTTCTGAGTCTTCCATGTAGAGGTCTTACGAAGGTCCTTGAAGACTACTCTGTGGTGTTAGAACTTGTATTTAGTCGGATTGGTGTTTAAGTTTTTGAAGTTGTAGAGGCTTTAACATATTTAAAAAGTCTTTAAAATCTAATTTTATCTAATCAAACTCTAACCACTTAACAAATTTAAAAGTGCTCATAAATTTCTAACAACCAATTTTTATATTTACTCTTGTTATTTTCAGTTTTTCTAAAGCCTAATTGTAGTTTTTTTTTAAGTCATAGCTATTAAAGTAAAAAAAAAGTCTTCAGTTATAAAAGCCCACACTTGTTACCAATGAGGAAATACAAGTCAAATTGCCTAAAAACTATTGGAGTTTTTACCCTGTCAATAGATTTGAGAATTTGATTCAAAACTTGTCACTTCCGTCCGTTAGATCCGTCATAGTGCGGTTGCGGAACAAATTTTATTTTATTTTCTCAAATTTGTGGAAGGAGTGTGGGACGGAGTTTTTTTTTGTGAGATATATGCTGATAAAAATATTTTGAACTATGGATTCGCGGGTACCCATAATTTTTAATAATAATATTTTAATATTATTGTATAAATTTTAGTGATTAAATTTAAAAATAAAATAAAATATAATATAAATTTATTTAAAATAATTACTTGGTAAAATGAAATGGTTTAATAATTAAAAAAGTCTATTGTTTTGCCTCAATAGTAGAATCAGTCAGGGGCCTGATAGGCGGTGGTTAGTTTTTCCTATACAAATTATAAATTGAAGTTTTTAATATTAAAATTTTATTAATAAATATTTTTTATATAATATCTATAATTTAAAATATGTATCTTAAATATATTTTAATATTTGTATATTACCTACGAATACTAGAAATTTAAATTTAACTGTTTTATTTTTGTTATTTCAAAATAATTTGAGCTTTAAATCTATTTCTAAGATTAAAAATATTTGAATTCTATAATATATATATTATATAGTATATATAATTACTATATAATATATATTGTTTTCTTTTATAAAAGTCTACGCCGCTTAAAATCGCCTAGGCCATAATTAAGCATTTTAGACGTTAGGCGTTGGATAGTCGCCTGCTAAGCGTCTAGCACTTTCTTGAACACTGCTTAACATATATATTTTTATATTTATATTAAGAATTTTATATTTTTACATCATTTTTTGTAATTTTTATATAACTGCAGTAATTTGGAAGGGAGACAATGTGCTAACATATTTTTTTTTTTTTTACTTTGTGTTATATATAGTACTCTATTTTTTTATAATATAAAATATTTTGGCTAAAAACATAAATATTAAAAAATTGTACTTTTATGTAAAAATAGTTATAAATATATAAATTAAAAATATTTCAGACAATTATAAAAGAAACTATATAACACAATTCGTAACATAGTTTTCAATAGGGTTTAGTGGCTTAAAGTTTAAAGATTTGAAGTTTAAGATTTTAGATTTTGAGTTTAGGGTTAATGTTTAAGATTTTGGATTTTGGATTTAGTGCTTAGGATTTAGGGTTTATGGTTTATTATTTAGTGCTTAAGATTTAATATTTTTTAATAAAATAATTCGTTAGATAAATAAATTATGTGCAATGTAATTAATATGTAACTGCGATTACGAGCATCATTAATAGATCCAATCCACCGGCGTGGCTAAGGGAGCCCACAGCCGGTGGTTGAATAGAGTCACGTTGATCCGTGGTCGGGAAACTAGCTAAAGAGAAGGGAATAAACACTTGTGCAATTTGACAGCTTAATTTAATTAGACAAAATCAATACTATTAAAAAAATTAGAGTCAAAAGAAAACTAATCTTTAGTTCATGTGTTTATTACAACTTATGCCATTGCATATTAATGATTTTATTAAATTTCATTAAGGATAATTAGAGAATATAACATTATCTCTACAATCCATGTTTCCAAACAAAACAATTATTAAACATATAGCCAAACAACCAAAATATAATGGGTCCTACTTTCCTAATTAATTAAAATCAAAACAAATTAATTGATAAATATAATTAATAATTTATACATCAACTATTATATATATAAATTAATATTCTCTAATTTATGATTTAATTCAAAATATATTTATAATATATTTTAATATCTTTTTATTTTGTTTCATATATATATATATACATATTACGATTGACGTTTTTACGATTGTACTTTTTAGCAGGTTTTTCCATCAAACTGAAAAATATTTAAATAATTAAACGGGTTGAAAACTTAATTAGCCAATTTCGATTATAAATTTTCTAAAAAAAAAGTTTGCATGAGTTTAAAATATATATACATATATATGTATACATATAGTAAATAATTTCAGTTGATATATTTTAAACTTAATAAAAATATTAAAATAATTTCATATTTATATTATTCAAATATTTGAAGCGTCAAATTATGCTTTATGTTTGAATGAAGTTTTTAACGGGTTGTTCCATCAAATTTGCAAATTATATATACGACTACAACATGTGTTTTATAAAATAATATTTTAGATAAATATAATAACAATTAAACCTATACGGCTATACCACATAACTTTTACAATAGTTTTTTTTTCAAACCATGATCTTACGATACAACACAGATTAAAACATATAATGCGAAATCGTTATTTTAATCTCTTAATCCTTACGATATATCTCCTCCAAATAACACATAATTCATTTTAAAAAAAAACTAAATTGCTAACTCACTGTTTATAATGCTGGTTAAACAGTTATAATCAAAACTAGACTACATAATTAAAAATCTAAACTACTATTAACAAAATGAATAAAAAGTAAAATTTGTAAAAAAAATTAAAAAGTGCGGGTCAAAATCTAGTATTGACTTAAACATTTAATGCTAGCGTCTCTCTCTATATGGTTAGTTTGGACTAAAACAAGACTTTGTTAATTTTTGAAATTGAAATTCCAATTCAACATTACTCTTTAGTAAGTAAAACGGTCAAACAGTCAACAATTGTCTTTGGCCTCTTTCCCCTAATAATTATGAATATATATTTTGGTTATTTGACTCTCAGTTATGTCAATTTTTTTTATCATCTCTTTCCACAACTTGCATTATGAAAAATATTATGGCTACATTTTTATAACAAAAAATATAATCAATATAAATTAGAAATAAATAAGTATTCTGGTTTTGAATGTTAGAACGTTTCTTGAAGCCAATAAAATGCATAATATCATTTGTCACAAAGTTCAGCTGGTCTTACTAGAAAAAAAAAACTTAACTGACTTTATTTTTTAGAAATGTTTTATTGGCTAACATCTAAAATAATTAGTTTTAAAAAATAAAAAATAATTTTACATTTTTATCTCTTTAATTTATAAAATAATAATAGTTGACATGTATGCATGCGCGTCGATACATGTAGTAACTTGGTGCATGTCGTTGCGGTCCGTGACGTTCGACTCCCCCAATTGAAATAAATTTCGTTTGTGCATTAACAAATTAAAGTCGGGCTTCGGTCCAATTGAATACCTGGTGTATTCTTGAGTTATATCTTTGGTGAATTGGAAATGTAAATAAATGAACTGAAATTAAAAGACATAAACAAGCTCTCTAACTATAAAAATTGGTAAAATAGGTAGTTGATCATTTTTGTACTTATAGTCTTGCCTAATGTGTTTGTTTATGATCTAAACAGGACAACCCACAAAATGTTTTCTGGAACAAGCATGTGATAGCACAAATACATGCAATGAGTTTTGTGGAGTTAAAGGATATAAATTAGGAGGATATTGTGAACACTTTGTTGGCCAATAGGACGGCCATTCTTGCTGCAAGCTTGGTTTTGAATCTCAGGAGTCTTCCATACCCGATGATATCAATGTACTCATTACTACTTAATTCATCATTAGTTGGTTAATAAATAAAAATAATTACTATATATTAACATCTATTGAAATATGTGTCGATATGGATTTACAACTGGTTAACAAAACATATCGATCAATAAACGAGCTACATTTACATCAAGAGTAGAGTAGTATATGTGAGGCTTGATCTCCAACATCAATCAAAACCAATATGAATTTTTTCTTGAATATTTATTTCTATATTGGTAAAAATATTTTTGTCAAAAGAAACAAATATGATGTCATTTTAACAATGCATATGAATAAAACCTAAAGACTTGCCGCAAAAGCTGATGAAGTCAAACTAAAAAGTCTATCAGTAGTTGTGAATAGAACACACAAGATTATATTAATTTCATTTTGTGTTCTCAATGGAGAGAAAAACCGTGAGAGGGTTTTGTGAAGGAGAAAGAGAGAGTTTCAGTTTGAACTATCGACAATAATGTTTACGTTCGAACGATTGGACTCCAATTCGAGGATTTGAAGGATTTTAGATTTGATAGAATTTTAAATGGATTTTGAGGATACTGATGGTGATTTTGTTAAGATTTTAATAATTTTAATGAAGATTTTTGGATATTTTATATATATAGTGTTTATTTGTATATAAACGATATATTGTTTTTGTTAGTTTTAAAAACCTTGTTTACATTGAAATGAGAAGATGATATTTTTATTTTATTTTATTTTATGTTAATAATTTTGGTTTCCAATTACTGTTTTCCTTTTTTCCTTTCAACAGTTTTGATTTCTTTTTAAGATTAAAACTAAAAAGGTTAACTTTAGAAAATATTCCAATTACTATCATAAGAGATGGTATTTGTATTTATAAAATATCTCTCAAATTCATTCAAATCGTATTTGATATATTTTATTGTTGTAATTCATAATTTTCAACAAACTCTTATTTTAGAGAAATTATACAAATGATTAATTCTATAAACTAAGATGTTAAAGAATTTGTACAAATATTAAATCTAATAAGAAATTATTTGAAAAAGAAAAATCCTCACAAACCGTGTAATCCAATAAACCCTCTAAGTGTAGTGGTAAAGTTTTAAATGGCCACAAACTACTATTCTTTCTCCTTTGAACTAGTGATCTTCTACTCCTGCGCACGCCCATGGGTTCGATTGCATAGTGATTGATTGAGTTCTATTTGTGTTTTTAGGCCGAAAATTTAACCAAATGCGGTGTTCTTGAAATGATGTTTGTTTAATATTTATTCTAGTTGAGGTCATTTTGTCACACGCGCTGCAAAACGTCTTCTGCCTCTATTTTCCTGATATGGTGTGTGGGGGGGGGGTTCTTGACTGAAATCGTCCCTTACATGGATATGTGTATTTCTAGTTGAAATATATACCGTTCTCTTTTATCTTTAGGTCATGAACTATATAATAAGTTTGTAATCTCATGCATCGCATCGCTTAAGAAATTCATAACCAAGCTTTATTGTAAGTGCTTTTGTCATTACCTTAATTAGTCCCATTAAACATTAAGACATATACTAATCATTCTTCCACATACAGCTGCGAACTTGGTTTCTTGAATGTATCTTTGGGGTCACTTGTAGTTGGGGCTTGGCCAACTTTTATTTTGGTATGCGCTGCTCCTTCATGTTCCATCATCATCTGCAAGTTTTATGTAATCATAGAGTTACTTTCTATTTATTCTATATGTGTATCTTCTCTTCAACGACATGATTTCATAGTTCAACTTTGTTTATTTTTGTGTGGTTATCGCACTTGCTATAAGGAAAATGTGACATGGTAACTGGTTGCTTTATGTACATGTCACTCCATCTTAGAAGGTCCTACAGTATTCCTTTTTTGCCCATCTCCTCGTTGTAGTTGTTGAACGTATTCCAGATCGCTGTCGACGCTAGCCCTTCCTCTTCCACGCATAATCGGCCGGCGAATCTACCTCAACAGTATGAGTTTACTCCAGCGGGCGACGGTTCTCCGACACGGCGCCCATCTCTGACGCAAACACAATTGCATGTTCGCAACTATCCACCGCCGACGATTCTTTTCGAGAACAACTCGACCACTCTTAGACAGGCGTCTCAAGGCCAATCTTCGAATCCTGAGACTCAGAGAAGAGACCCTTCGCATGTAACTCCGAGACAGAACAATCAAGGTTATGTAATTTCTCTCTTTGTTTGTGTGTGCGATTTTGTGAAATACTTATGATTGTATGGACTTGTGTTTCTATTGTGATTGTATGGACTTGTGTTTGCTTGCGATTTAGTGCAAGACTTGTGTTTGCTTGAGATTGTACAAGTCTTAATGTTCTAGTGTCTGTTGATACTCTAGGATATTAACAATGTATACACTACAGTATTACGGTTTTACACAGTATAATTTGGTAATCAGAGTTTTCTTAATGCTAAATTATATCCTAACATTTTCTTGCTGCTATTATGAATGTTTCTTCTTTATACTTTTTGGTGGATATTTGATATGGATGATGATGAGTTGAATATATGCTACCTGATCTTATGTCATGTCTTGCTCTTAAGATGAATGTAGAAGTTATCTCGTGGTTGTTATGTCCAGTAGGTGGCATATCTCTAGTCACTTCGAACTATCAAGGTTCCTTATCTGTTTGAGAGCACCTTCAGCTTAACTAGGAAATTGTCTATGCTTAGCAAACTAATTTGTCATTTTTACATAATCTTTAAAAACTTTGAATTGATCCATTACTTGTAGAAGCATACTTGAACCCTTTGCAATTTTCAATATTTCATATTTAAGCACTGGTCGCTTATCTGACAGTAGCTTTTCTCAACCTTTATCTCTGCGTTTTATATATGGACTTGTGTTTGCTTGAGATTGTACAAGTATTTTAGTTCATAGGATTATATGATGGGTATTAACTCTCTTGATCATTATGTGTTGTTTGTTCTTGGTCATGATGCATTGTTGGTATTATATGATGCATTGTTGGTATTAAGTGTTCTCTGTTCTTGATCATATTTGAGTATTATCTGATGGGTATTAACTCTCTTGATCATTATCTCAGTTTGACTTCTACATTTTGACCACTATTTCAGGTCAGATGACTCCTCCACAACCCTCTCCTGCTCGTTCAGTTCAAGTGTCTCAACAACCGAGGGCTTCTCCGAATCAGAACTCCGAAGATAACAGTACTCAGGCGCCTGGAACTCAGCATTCCAACCAAATGAATGAAGCTGAGATCGACGGAGTTGATGACAACGCTGATAATCAACCAAATCTCGAGGAAAGTCGTCTCCGATATCTTCAGAGGCTGCTGGCCATGCCAGGCCATGAGCAGTGGACGACCGTGCTCTCTCCAATACTTCCTCAGCCGCCAAACACTACTTGGTATAACCATCTCTATCTCTATAACCATCTCTCTCTCTCTCTCTCTCTCTCTCTCTCTCTCTCTCTCTCTCTCTCTCTCTCTCTCTCTCTCTCTCTCTCTCTCTCTCTCTCTCTCTCTCTCTCTCTCTCTCTCTCTCTCTCTCTCTCTCTCTCTCTCTCTCTCTCTCTCTCTCTCTCTCTCTCCAGCTAGTTAGTACAGCTCTGTTTAATTAAGTCATGATATGTACTGATTTTTGCTCCCTTTATAGGTTTGGTCGTGACAAGTCTGTTTTGGTCCGGAAGATTACTAAGATTTACACAAACAAGTTTGATGGACCATTCTACAGCTGGAGCCATATGCCACGGCCGCGAGCAGAGACATACTTCCTTGAGTTTGCGGTCAGTTTAGTAACTTAGTCTAGTCTTTTGTTTTACTTTTCATCAATATCTTACTAACTTCTATCTGCTGCTTCCTGTAGAAAGAGCACCACTGGGATTACCTAATAACAGGGACCGTGCAAGCACATTTTGAGGCAATTTGTCAGAGAAGAATGAAAGATATGGTCAGCAAAGCTCATGTTTCAGGTGTGCGACCTTCGTGGATCCCATCTAAAATCTGGACGGAAATGGTGGCCTATTGGGACACCGAGGAGGGTAAACAGAGGAGTGAGACCGCTTCCGCAGCTCGGAATTCTGATCGTGGCGGTCTCGGTCCTCACAAGAACTACAGTGGGCAGAAGTCTTTTCTGCAAATTAAACAAGAAATGGTAAGACTCAACCTTCCTCTATATATTTCTTCTCTTAGTATATTTACTTTTATTTAACCAATTTATCTTGTGTTGCATTTTCAGGAACAACAGCTGGGTAGAGATGTAAGTTTCGGTGAAGTCTTCCTGAAGACCCACACCAAATCAGATGGAACTTACATAGACTTGAAGGCGCAACAGGTGGCAGAGAAGTATAAGGAGAAGGTCGAGGCAAGGAAGGCTGAGCTTGAGGCAGAAACATCGGATGGGACTTCGCGACCAAGACAGCTGACAACTGAGGAAAACGATGAACTGTTCCTTCAGGTAACTAAGCTTCTGTGAAATCATAACCATCTATGTTTTAATATTTATGAAAGTACATATGAGAATCTGTTGCTGCTATGAATCTCTTGTGTTATTGGTATTGAGATAGATGTGTTAAGGATCTGTGTGATGTGTTGATGATTTGCTGCTATGAATTTCTTGTGTTCTCTTATGTTATTGGTATTGCTTCTAACTGTGTATATAACTTTCATGTTTCCTAGTCAACAATTGTCGATGATAGAGGTCATGCTTATGGCATTGGAATGCTAGGAGAGTATCACGCCTCTCAAAAGCGCAAGTTGTTGGAATCCCTAGGATCCAGGGTCTAGGTGATTGAATCTAAGAACTGACCTCGTGATTACCTGGAGATTGGCAGCGGAAAGGAATCAGATAAACGAGATCAGGAGCGCCTCAATCGCTGCGCCTCTATCGTAGTCCACACGCACACAAGCTGGAATCCGCCGGGATGCTAGTACCGGTGATCGGATCTCCTGTGGGTTATGAGTTTCTGTGTCTCTGCTTTCTCTCTGAGAAGCGACACCGACGGCTCAATGAATAAAAAATTGCCTTTAGATCGTGTAACTTGGTTCCTATAAATAGGCCCACGGTTTACAAACTGTAACTTCAGTTTCGGTTTCGACCTTGTGTCGATCGTTGCACCCCTTGCATCGATCGACACACCTCTTAAAACTCAATTCAATGTGTATCCAATACACATTGATCGGATCATGTGCCAATGATCAATCCCATACAAAGTGTATCCAGCTTGCTTAGGTGTGTGACCCTGTAGGTTCACACGATACTAGAAATGAGTTACAACTCATTTGTCATAAGCGGTTTCTAGCAAAACATTATGACTACCCAGTATCATATGAATTGTCCGATCTCGACAATACAACTATCTTTAGAGTGAGTACAATGTGATTTCAGGACATAATCCCAACAATCTCCCACTTGTACTGGAATCATCTATTCCCATAATCCCTTTATCGCTATATCTCGATATGGCATAAGGCAAGAAACTGTGTCATCCTTATTATAGCCAACATCATGTTCATCGAACTCCTGATCTATACTGATATAACAAACGACTGACAATCACCTCGTTTGAGCACGGCCATGCATTTTCTCAGTATCAAATCTTCGATGGGCCCTGAGATATTTATCTCCTTTTATAGGAGGGACAAATCCCATCTTGTTCCATCCCTGTTTCTACACATACTTCATGATACGCATAAACAATGCCGTTATAGCCGCCAGTTATGGAACGACGTTTGACAAGGTCAAAACGCACCAATTCATATGCCAGAAAGCATGATGAACTCAGGTCTAAGGACTATACTCTATAGTCATAATGAGAAACTCTCATGACACAGATATAACTATCCTGTAGAGTTCTCATTAGTGGGTCATGTCCGATCATATGTTCACCAACATATATCTATGTGACTAATTGTGATACTCATATCATTGACTCCATGAAACTTAGTCAACAGTCACCTCACAAGCTAGTCTCTCGCGGTTGTCAGTGTCCCACTTTGACAATCTTGACTAGGGACAATCATAATTTATGTCATCTTTTACTTATAGGGTTTCATGATCAAGTCCTCAACTTGATGACCTATATGATGAACATAAAATACTTGGGACCATTATTTAATCATCCAATGATCAAATAATGCTGATGTCAGTTTTAACTTACATAAACACTACCATGGCATGTCTATGTAAAGACTATAACATAACTAAAGTTACTCCCACTAGAATCAAGATCATCTCTTTAGATATCTTATACCTACAACACTCAGAACAAATTCCGTGCTTAGGTTGTGGGAGAGACTGCGGTGTTATTGCTTGAAACAATTTCAACAAACCACACCGCCATTCAGATAAAAGCACTATTCTACGGCCCACTGGTTGGAGCCTTTCCAACAGTTAGCACCGCTATTCAAACAAAGAGACATAACCAGGTGGGAACCGGGAATCGTCTTTGTCCGTCTAACTACTTTCAACTGGTTCGTCACTTTATTATTTCACCACGAACCTATCCTTAGTGTTCCTCAAACACTTGGGATATTTCTGGTAACTGTTCAGTGACTATTATCGGAACATGTTGGTATTCTCTCGTCATGCTTTATGCTTAAGCTGCATATAGACGAGCGCAAAGTATGGCATTCATGATGGACTGCATAAGTAATCACACTCATTAATACTAATTCAAACAGTGTTCAAAACACTTCTTCTTGCTAATATTGTTACCATAAGACCTTTGGTATGAAGCCATTCTTGGAATCAAGCACATTGGAACTGTCCAATACCTTATCAACATAAGGATTTTGACACGATCCAATTAGCCTACACAATCTATATCAATAGATACTCATTCCAAGGATTCACGCGGCTTCTCCCATGTCTATCATTAAATTTGACTTCCGACCTAAATCTTGACAAGACTTTAGTGTCGGAACATCGTTTATGAGATTCTAGTATGTTATCTACATACTCTGTGAGAATTGCCATTACGCTCCCACTAGTCTTCTTGTAAACGCATGGTTTCTTTCTCTTCTCTGATTAAGTCAAAACTTTTGACCACTTTATCAGAATGTTGATTTCAACTCCAAGATGTTTGCTTCAATCCAGAAATGGATCGGTGAAGCTAACATGCATACCCAGCCAATTTTCGGAGTTGGGGCTCACCATCGCTTCTTTGAATTTCGCATGCTCGTCACTTTTCAATGATCAACAGATCACGACAATTGGTTACGAGAAATCACTCTCGAGTTAGTGACGAATCCTTTCGGATCTGCGAATCTCAGGCTCCACAGGTGCAGATCCTACAGCACTTTGTAGATCTCACCGCTGCTTTCCCTCAACAGGTTGAGCAGCCTCCTGTGTTTATCGAATTTCTTCGATGTGTACTTTTACTCCCACTGTTCCTTTTGAAAGTACGATCTTTCTCAAAAGACACAGTTCCGAACAACAATACTTTGTCCTCGGATTGGTTGCAAAAGTAGCAAGCCTTGGTTTCCTTAGGACAACCAGCGAGGTAGAACTTATCAAATATGGGTTCAAGTTTGTTTGTTGACTACTGTCTTACACAAACCTTGCAATCCCAATTAATCAGAAAAACAAATTTGGAAATCACCCAGTCCACATCCAATGTGGTGTTTTTCACTGATTCTGATAGAAACCCTTTTCTGCGCAAAGACAGACATTTTAGAACATATTCTTAAATGATTATGGAAGATTCTTGTGACTCATCATTAATCGGAGCGTATCTAATAAGATCCGATTGATTCTTTCAGATGATCACCCAATTCATGACTCAAGTATTTTCTTCCGCGATCCAATCGAGGATCTCAATACTTCTGTCAAATTGGTTCTACACTTCATCTTGGAGCTCCTCAAGGGATTCCTGCTTGTGTCTCATCAAATGAACACAACCATACTTATTGATACCATCAATAAGGTAATGAAGTACAGAAAATTTCCTCTGGCACTAATGCTTATCGGGCGGCATACATATGTATGTGTAAGGCCTAATAAGCCTCTGGCCCGTTTTCTTTTAGCTCTGCCAAAAGGGTCTTAGTCATTTGATCCAGTGAACAGAATTCATATCTCAAATGATTAATAATCGAATGAGTCCAATACTATGGAACTTCTGAATCCGCTTCACTCTATATGGTTAAACGACTATGCCAAAGGAAAAGTCGAGTTCGAGTCATCAGACTTAAACCTTTAGTATTTGTGTTATATTCAAACTCACGCTGGTTTAAGATATAAAACTCATTCCAAACGGGGTGCTACCATATGATATTTCATTAAGATCTAAAGAACAAAAATTGTCTTTTATCAAAATGAAAAACATCCAAATTCTTTACAAGAAAATGAAAGACATCTCTGCACAAGGCAGATACATAGTAGCAATTACTTAATTTCTAAAACCAAGTATGAAAAGCTTCTACAAGTGGAGAATCTCTACGGCTCATGTAGCAACCATTGCTTCATACCAAACACGCAGTTCCACTTGTCCTTTCTTCAACATTCTACTGTCGCTTAGGTCCTGCATATTTCACAAATATCAG
This sequence comes from Orychophragmus violaceus, assembly GCA_030180135.1. NCBI lineage: Eukaryota > Viridiplantae > Streptophyta > Magnoliopsida > Brassicales > Brassicaceae > Orychophragmus > Orychophragmus violaceus. Next base: position 106,618,857 of record CM058232.1, read on the forward strand.
TACCACAACTAGTATCCAATACTTATGTAGAACTTGAATTAATAACACAATACCTGAAGAAGAAATACTATACATCTCCTTCATCTCTTGTGAATCTTCCAAGAATTTAATGCAATCTCTCTTCCAATGCCCTGACTCATCGCAGTAGAAGCAGTTTCTAACACCAGACGGGCCTGACTTGGGCTTATAAGATGACACAGGCTTATCCTGATTCCAAATCTGGACGGCCTTGCCAACACCCTTGTCTAAACAAGATTTCTCAAATCTTTTGCCCCTTTTGATGTTTTGCTCTGCTGCTTTGAGCATGCCATGCAGCTCAGTCAACGTCTTCGTCAAGCCTTTCTTGATATAGTTCTTAACGAACTTGTCATAGCTAGACGGCAGTGACTGCAGAATGATGTCAGTGGCCAACTCTAAGCTGACAGGACATTCCAGTTTCCCCAGGTTATCAATGTAACCGATCATTTTAATGACATGAGGACTTACTGGAGCATCCTCTGGTAGCTTGCACTCAGTGAGAGACTTCACCATCTGGAATCTCTCAACTCGTGCCAGATCCTGAAACTTCAGTTTCAGGCTGGTGATCATCTCTATTGGCGACTCCATCTTCTCGTATTGACTCTTCAAGTCCGAGTTCATGGTAGCCAACATCAGACCACGCACATCTACCACATCAATATAATGCTTATTCCAAGCATTATATGCTGCATGTGAGCGATTGGTCCCAAGCCTTTCTGGAGGAGCCTTTTCAAGGACATAGTCCTTGCCCTCCTGCTTGAGAATGAATCTCAGATTCCGATACCAATCCAGGAAGTTGGATCCATTTAACTTGTCCTTCTCAAGGACGGATCGCAACGAGAAAGTAGTCATAGACATAAGCTGAAATCCAAGAAAAACAAAGATTTAGTTATGTATATGATGAGAAATCTTATCTAATAAGAAAACTCGCATTATATTCAAACAGTGTTTCCTCTATGAATATAATGATCCAAGATCCATACATCACTAAAATCTGAGTGGACGACTCGTCATCACCCAGAGTTTAGTAATCTAGGTAAGCAAACCTTTGCTAATTGTACCCAGTACAACTCTTGGTCGTAGATGAGACAATCCATGTCTCATCCACTCTGACGTCTCTGGGCCCAGAACTTCTGATAGCCCAGTCAAGTAAACCAATCTCTTCTGTCTTGCGATCATTGACAGTCGCACTGCGAGTCTATCAATGATCACCTGCCTTGATCAGATCACTGTGGATACCAAGGACTCCAAGACTATCCAACAATGAACCGAGTCTTGACAGTAGACTAGATTGGGCAAGACATCAAGGTCACTTGATGTTTAGTTGAGGAAACTAAACTCTGAAAGGTTAGCAAATCAATCTATTGTGTCATGTAATTGTTGATGTCAAGCACCGCAAGTCCATCAACATAATTACCTGCCTTACTCACCTAATTGTGGACACCAAGCTCTTGGCTAGACCATCACACAATGAAACGAGTCTTGACAGTTGACCATATAGAAGCTAAGCTTTGATCACGGTTTAGGTCTAGTTTGGTTTCTGCAAATTCAAGGTTCAATACCCAGAATTTCGAGCACTGTATCGATCGACGCAGACTCTGTCTGTCGATTGACACCACCAAACAAAACTGGATTTCAATAACCGATTAATCCAATTAACCCGGTTTATTGAACCGGTCATGTCGATTGACACAACCCGTGTGTGACAATCGACATAGACCTAAACCGACGACAGTTTTGATAGTCGGTCCAATCCAATTGAACCGACTTATTAGATCAAACTGATCTTAATCATTCAAATCGGTTTATACTAATTAAGATAATCAGTTCAATCCAATTGAACCAATTCATCCAATTTAAACCGTTTAAATTTACCTTTACCAAGCATGATAACCAGTTCAATCCAATTGAACCGATTAACCAATCGCAAGGCCTGTGTCGACCAACACCAAACTTGTGCCGATTGATACATTTGGGTATCAGGGAATTTTATTCGAATTAAACCGACATAACCATGCGAGACAACCGGTTCAATCCAATTGAACCGATATATCCTTTCGCACAGCCTGTGTCGATCGATGCACCCAGTGTGTCGATCGACACAGTGCGATTTCTAAATCGAAACCCATTGCCTTAATTTGGCGAATTCGCAGTGCATCGATCGACACAGACTTGTGTCGATCGACGCTATGCGAAAACACAATCGCTTTTGCATTTTCGCGCTGCATCGATCGATGCACCCAGTGCACCGATCGATGCCGTGCGAAAACCCTAAATCAGGTTTGTCGTTTTCGCATTGCAACGATCGACACACCCAGTGCACCGATCGATGCTGTGCGAAAACACAGTTCTTCGTTTTCGATAACTAACAAATCTGAGATTCTAATTATCAGAACGAATCCTAGCTAGCATCAATTCAATTAAAAGACCATTCTAATCGAATTCCAGGCAACTGATTCAATCTATTAAACCCTATGGCTCTGATACCACTGTTGGAATCCCTAGGATCCAGGGTCTAGGTGATTGAATCTAAGAACTGACCTCGTGATTACCTGGAGATTGGCAGCGGAAAGGAATCAGATAAACGAGATCAGGAGCGCCTCAATCGCTGCGCCTCTATCGTAGTCCACACGCACACAAGCTGGAATCCACCGGGATGCTAGTACCGGTGATCGGATCTCCTGTGGGTTATGAGTTTCTGTGTCTCTGCTTTCTCTCTGAGAAGCGACACCGACGGCTCAATGATTTAGATCGTGTAACCTGGTTCCTATAAATAGGCCCACGGTTTACAAACCGTAACTTCAGTTTCGGTTTCGACCTTGTGTCGATCGTTGCACCCCTTGCATCGATCGACACACCTCTTAAAACTCAATTCAATGTGTATCCAATACACATTGATCGGATCATGTGCCAATGATCAATCCCATACAAAGTGTATCCAGCTTGCTTAGGTGTGTGACCCTGTAGGTTCACACGATACTAGAAATGAGTTACAACTCATTTGTCATAAGCGGTTTCTAGCAAAACATTATGACTACCCAGTATCATATGAATTGTCCGATCTCGACAATACAACTATCTTTAGAGTGAGTACAATGTGATTTCAGGACATAATCCCAACACAAGTACCCGAGTACCTATTCAACTTACAGCTCGCTACAAGATCAGCTAGAAGAAGCACAACGCCAACTTAAGACACAAGCTGCTGAGCTAGCTAAACAAGCTAGTGAGCATAAGGAGTTGGTCATGGTGCAAAGGTATCTTCAGCAAACAGACCCAGCATACCTAAACTTCTGCAAAAGTCAGACTGATGAGGCAGCACCTCACTCTTCTCCTACTCCACAGGACTGGTCTGTATAAGCATGTATAAACTTGTTTATGTTTATAAGTGTTTGAATATTATGTTTTTTTTTTGTTAAGACAATGTGTATGCACATTATATAATTAACTTTAATGTAATGTTCTTTGTTGTTATAAGAGTTTTAGATTCTTAAAAAAAATAAAACAATTAAAATACATGAATCTAATAGTGGAAACCAAAACCAAATTAGAATTGAATTATTATTCCGATTCCATCGCTAAATAGTCGCTAATTAGTCGCGAATATAGTCACAAAACAGTCGCTAATTCGTCGCAATATGGACAAAAAAATATAATCCAAAACAAAAATTAGTCACTATATAGTCGCTAAAATAGTCGCAAGATAGTCGCTAAACGGTTAATGTAGCGACTATTTCACGACTAAACAGTTAGCGATTATATAGCGACTATTTATTAGTCGCTATATTAGTAGCTACTTAGTCGCTTATTAGTCGCTAATATTTAGCGACTCAGTTGCGACTAATGTAAATAAAATAATAATAGTCGCAAATTAGCGACTAATATAGCGACTAATAAATTTAGCGACCACAGATTAGCGACTAACTACTTTAGTCGCTATTTAGTCGCAAAATCTAAATTTGCGACTAAATAGCGACTATTTTAGCAGTCGCTAAATCGCTGTTTTCTTGTAATGTTAGGTTATAGAAAACAATCGTTGAAGCCCATTAATTTAAGTAGACAATATGTGATACGTGTACATCTCCTTTGGAGAGAAAAAGCTCTAATTATATATAAGATTGATAGCATCATTCCACAGGCAAAGCCCATAATCTAAACTTTTTTCAAAACATTCGGAAGATTCTTCTGAGTCTTCCATGTAGAGGTCTTACGAAGATCCTTGAAGACTACTCTATGGTGTTAGAACTTGTATTTAGTCATTATAGGTCTGATTGGTGTTTAAGTTTTTGAAGTTGTAGAGGCTTTAACATATTTTAAAAGTCTTTAAAATCTAATTTTATCTAATCAAACTCTAACCACTTAACAAATTTAAAAGTGCTCATAAATTTCTAACAGCCAATTTTTATATTTACTCTTGTTATTTTTAGTTTTTCTAAAGCCTAATTGTAGTTTTTTTTAAGTCATAGCTATTAAAGTAAAAAAAAAGTCTTCAGTTATAAAAGCCCACACTTGTTACCAATGAGGAAATACAAGTCAAATTGTCTAAAAACTATTGGAGTTTTTACCCGTCAATAGATTTGAGAATTTGATTCAAAACTTGTCACTTCCGTCCGTTAGATCCGTCATAGGGCGGTTGCGGAACAAATTTTATTTTATTTTCTCAAATTTGTGGAAGGAGTGTGGGACTGAGTTTTTTTTTTGTGAGATATATGCTGATAGAAATATTTTGAACTATGAATTCGCAGGTACCCATAATTTTTAATAATAATATTTTAATATTATTGTATAAATTTTAGTGATTAAATTTAAAAATAAAATAAAATATAATATAAATTTATTTAAAATAATTACTTGGTAAAATGAAATGGTTTAATAGTTGAAAAAGTCTATCGTTGGCCTCTATAGTAGAATCAGTCAGGGCCTGATAGGCGGTGGTTAGTTTTTCCTATACAAATTATAAATTTAAGTTTTGAATATTAAAATTTTATTTATAAATATTATTTATATAATATCTATAATTTAAATCATGTATCTTAAATATATTTTAATATTTGTATATTACCTACGGATACTAGAAATTTAAATTTAACTATTTTATTTTTGTTATTTCAAAATAATTTGAGCTTTAATTCTATTTTTAAGATTAAAAATATTTTAATTCTATAATATATATATATTATATAGTATATATAATTACTATATAATATATATTGTTTTCTTTTATAAAAGTCTACGCCGCTTAAAATCGCCTAGGCCATAATTAAGCATTTTAGACGCTAGGCGTTGGATAGCCGCCTGCTAAGCGTCTAGCACTTTCTTGAACACTGCTTAACATATATATTTTTAGATTTATATTAAGAATTTTATATTTTTACATCATTTTTTGTAATTTTTTATATAACTGCAGTAATTTGGAAGGGAGACAATGTGCTAACATATATATTTTTTTGTTTTACTTTGTGTTATATATAGTACTCTATTTTTTTATAATATAAAATATTTTGGCTAAAAACATAAATATTAAAAAATTTACTTTTATGTAAAAAATAGTTATAAATATATAAATTAAAAATATTTCAGACAATTATAAAAGAAACTATATAACACAATTCGTAACATAGTTTTCAATAGGGTTTAGTGGTTTAAAGTTTAAAGATTTGAAGTTTAAGATTTTAGATTTTGGGTTTAGGGTTAATGTTTAAGATTTTGGATTTTGGGTTTAGTGCTTAGGATTTAGGGTTTATGGTTTATTATTTAGTGCTTAGGATTTAATATTTTTAATAAAATAATTCGTTAGATAAATAAATTATGCGCAATGTAATTAATATGTAACTGCGATTACGAGCATCATTAATAAATCCAATCCACCGGCGTGGCTAAGGGAGCCCACAGCCGGTGGTTGAATAGAGTCACGTTGATCGGTGGTCGGGAAACTAGCTAAAGAGAAGGGAATAAACACTTGTGCAATTTGACAGCTTAATTTAATTAGACAAAATCAATACTATTAAAAAATTAGAGTCAAAAGAAAACTAATTTTTAGTTCATGTGTTTATTACAACTTATGCCATTGCATATTAATGATTTTATTAAATTTCATTAAGGGTAATTAGGAAATATAACATTATCTTTACAATCCATGTTTCCAAACAAGACAATTATTAAACATGTAGCCAAACAACCAAAATATAATGGGTCCTACTTTCCTAATTAATTAAAATCAAAACAAATTAATTGATAAATATAATTAATAATTTATACATCAACTATTATATATATAAATTAATATTCTCTAATTTATGATTTAATTCAAAATATATTTATAATATATTTTAATATCTTTTTATTTTGTTTCATATATATATATATATACATATTACGATTGCCGTTTTTACGATTGTACTTTTTAGCAGGTTTTTCCATCAAACTGAAAATATTTAAATAATTAAACAATGTTGAAAAATTAATTAGCCAATTTCGATTATAAATTTTCTAAAAAAAAATTTCACATGAGTTTAAAATATATATACATATATATGTATACATATAGTAAATAATTTTAGTTGATATATTTTAAACTTAATAAAAATATTAAAATAATTTCATATTTATATTATTCAAATATTTGAAGCGTCAAATTATGCTTTATGTTTGAATGAAGTTTTTAACGGGTTGTTCCATCAAATTTACAAATTATATATACGACTACAACATGTGTTTTATAAAATAATATTTTAGATAAATATAATAACAATTAAACCTATACCACATAACTTTTACAATAGTTTTTTTTTCAAACCATGATCTTACAATACAACACAGATTAAAACATATAATACGAAATCGTTATTTTAATCTCTTAATCCTTACGATATATCTCCTCCAAATAACACATAATTCATTTTAAAAAAAAAACTAAATTGATAACTCACTGTTTATAATGTTGGTTAAACAGTTATAATCAAAACTAGATTACATAATTAAAAATCTAAACTACTATTAACAAAATGAATAAAAAGTAAAATTTGTAAAAAAAATTAAAAAGTGCGGGTCAAAATCTAGTATTGACTTAAACATTTAATGCTAGCGTCTCTCTCTATATGGTTAGTTTGGACTAAAACAAGACTTTGTTAATTTTTGAAATTGAAATTCCAATTCAACATTACTCTTTAGTTAGTAAAACGGTCAAACAGTCAACAATTGTCTTTGGCCTCTTTCCCCTAAAAAATCTGCAGTTATGGTAAATCTAGTATACATTATTGAATATCCATTAATATATGTTTTGAATAGCTGATATGATGTTAATTAATTTACATAGTTTGATACTAAAATGTAGGTGAAGTCAAGTGCTTGACCAAAATTATGGTATAAATGGATTTTTTCTTTTTATAACAAAAATTGAATCTCGTAAATTAGATTATAAATATGTCTACTTTCGTAAGAATATTGAGAAAAAAAGAAGACTCGTTTATCAAACAGTGTTAACATAAATATTTAAGTATTTGTAAGATATTAGTTTTCCCTTTTTATATATATATTCATATTATCGACTTTTTTATTCTGACTTTCTTTTCTTTTATGTTTTGTAGCAACATAATTATGGCAGCTAAGAAGTTTTTACCTCTTATATCCTTGATGGTGTTTGTTCTCATCTTTCTACCCATGATTTCAGGTAATAAAATTGAATTGTTTTTCATAAATTATTTCTTTATGTCTATAATATCACTGTGAGACTGAAACCATTTTTTTTCTTAGAAAAACTGGCTTTTTCCACCACCAAAAATAAAAGAAATGTTAAAATATTAAGTTTACATGGTTTTTAACACTTAATAATTATGAATATATATTTTGGTTATTTGACTCTCAGTTATGTCAATTTTTTTTATCATCTCTTTCCACAACTTGCATTATGAAAAATATTATGGCTACATTTTTATAACAAAAAATATAATCAATATAAATTAGAAATAAATAAGTATTCTGGTTTTGAATGTTAGAACGTTTCTTGAAGCCAATAAAATGCATAATATCATTTGTCACAAAGTTCAGCTGGTCTTACTAGAAAAAAAAAAACTTAACTGACTTTATTTTTTAGAAATGTTTTATTGGCTAACATCTAAAATAATTAGTGTTAAAAAAATAAAAAATAATTTTACATTTTTATCTCTTTAATTTATAAAATAATAATAGTTGACATGTATGCATGCGCGTCGATACATGTAGTAACTTGGTGCATGTCGTTGCGGTCCGTGACGTTCGACTCCCCCAATTGAAATAAATTTCGTTTGTGCATTAACAAATTAAAGTCGGGCTTCGGTCCAATTGAATACCTGGTGTATTCTTGAGTTATATCTTTGGTGAATTGGAAATGTAAATAAATGAACTGAAATTAAAAGACATAAACAAGCTCTCTAACTATAAAAATTGGTAAAATAGGTAGTTGATCATTTTTGTACTTATAGTCTTGCCTAATGTGTTTGTTTATGATCTAAACAGGACAACCCACAAAATGTTTTCTGGAACAAGCATGTGATAGCACAAATACATGCAATGAGTTTTGTGGAGTTAAAGGATATAAATTAGGAGGATATTGTGAACACTTTGTTGGCCAAAAAGACGGCCATTGTTGCTGCATGCTTGGTTTTGAATCTCAGGAGTCTTCCATACCCGATGATATCAATGTACTCATTACTACTTAATTCATCATTAGTTGGTTAATAAATAAAAATAATTACTATATATTAACATCTATTGAAATATGTGTCGATATGGATTTACAACTGGTTAACAAAACATATCGATCAATAAACGAGCTACATTTACATCAAGAGTAGAGTAGTATATGTGAGGCTTGATCTCCAACATCAATCAAAACCAATATGAATTTTTTCTTGAATATTTATTTCTATATTGGTAAAAATATTTTTGTCAAAAGAAACAAATATGATGTCATTTTAACAATGCATATGAATAAAACCTAAAGACTTGCCGCAAAAGCTGATGAAGTCAAACTAAAAAGTCTATCAGTAGTTGTGAATAGAACACACAAGATTATATTAATTTCATTTTGTGTTCTCAATGGAGAGAAAAACCGTGAGAGGGTTTTGTGAAGGAGAAAGAGAGAGTTTCAGTTTGAACTATCGACAATAATGTTTACGTTCGAACGATTGGACTCCAATTCGAGGATTTGAAGGATTTTAGATTTGATAGAATTTTAAATGGATTTTGAGGATACTGATGGTGATTTTGTTAAGATTTTAATAATTTTAATGAAGATTTTTGGATATTTTATATATATAGTGTTTATTTGTATATAAACGATATATTGTTTTTGTTAGTTTTAAAAACCTTGTTTACATTGAAATGAGAAGATGATATTTTTATTTTATTTTATTTTATGTTAATAATTTTGGTTTCCAATTACTGTTTTCCTTTTTTCCTTTCAACAGTTTTGATTTCTTTTTAAGATTAAAACTAAAAAGGTTAACTTTAGAAAATATTCCAATTACTATCATAAGAGATGGTATTTGTATTTATAAAATATCTCTCAAATTCATTCAAATCGTATTTGATATATTTTATTGTTGTAATTCATAATTTTCAACAAACTCTTATTTTAGAGAAATTATACAAATGATTAATTCTATAAACTAAGATGTTAAAGAATTTGTACAAATATTAAATCTAATAAGAAATTATTTGAAAAAGAAAAATCCTCACAAACCGTGTAATCCAATAAACCCTCTAAGTGTAGTGGTAAAGTTTTAAATGGCCACAAACTACTATTCTTTCTCCTTTGAACTAGTGATCTTCTACTCCTGCGCACGCCCATGGGTTCGATTGCATAGTGATTGATTGAGTTCTATTTGTGTTTTTAGGCCGAAAATTTAACCAAATGCGGTGTTCTTGAAATGATGTTTGTTTAATATTTATTCTAGTTGAGGTCATTTTGTCACACGCGCTGCAAAACGTCTTCTGCCTCTATTTTCCTGATATGGTGTGTGTGGGGGGGGGGGGGGGGGGGGGGGGTTCTTGACTGAAATCGTCCCTTACATGGATATGTGTATTTCTAGTTGAAATATATACCGTTCTCTTTTATCTTTAGGTCATGAACTATATAATAAGTTTGTAATCTCATGCATCGCATCGCTTAAGAAATTCATAACCAAGCTTTATTGTAAGTGCTTTTGTCATTACCTTAATTAGTCCCATTAAACATTAAGACATATACTAATCATTCTTCCACATACAGCTGCGAACTTGGTTTCTTGAATGTATCTTTGGGGTCACTTGTAGTTGGGGCTTGGCCAACTTTTATTTTGGTATGCGCTGCTCCTTCATGTTCCATCATCATCTGCAAGTTTTATGTAATCATAGAGTTACTTTCTATTTATTCTATATGTGTATCTTCTCTTCAACGACATGATTTCATAGTTCAACTTTGTTTATTTTTGTGTGGTTATCGCACTTGCTATAAGGAAAATGTGACATGGTAACTGGTTGCTTTATGTACATGTCACTCCATCTTAGAAGGTCCTACATTATTCCTTTTTTGCCCATCTCCTCGCTGTAGTTGTTGAACGTATTCCAGATCGCTGTCGACGCTAGCCCTTCCTCTTCCACGCATAATCGGCCGGCGAATCTACCTCAACAGTATGAGTTTACTCCAGCGGGCGACGGTTCTCCGACACGGCGCCCATCTCTGACGCAAACACAATTGCATGTTCGCAACTATCCACCGCCGACGATTCTTTTCGAGAACAACTCGACCACTCTTAGACAGGCGTCTCAAGGCCAATCTTCGAATCCTGAGCCTCAGAGAAAAGACCCTTCGCATGTAACTCCGAGACAGAACAATCAAGGTTATGTAATTTCTCTCTTTGTCTGTGTGTGCGATTTTGTGAAATACTTATGATTGTATGGACTTGTGTTTCTGTTGTGATTGTATGGACTTGTGTTTGCTTGCGATTTAGTGCAAGACTTGTGTTTGCTTGAGATTGTACAAGTCTTAATGTTCTAGTGTCTGTTGATACTCTAGGATATTAACAATGTATACACTACAGTATTACGGTTTTACACAGTATAATTTGGTAATCAGAGTTTTCTTAATGCTAAATTATATCCTAACATTTTCTTGCTGCTATTATGAATGTTTCTTCTTTATACTTTTTGGTGGATATTTGATATGGATGATGATGAGTTGAATATATGCTACCTGATCTTATGTCATGTCTTGCTCTTAAGATGAATTTAGAAGTTATCTCGTGGTTGTTATGTCCAGTAGGTGGCATATCTCTAGTCACTTCGAACTATCAAGGTTCCTTATCTGTTTGAGAGCACCTTCAGCTTAACTTAGGAAATTGTCTATGCTTAGCAAACTAATTTGTCATTTTTACATAATCTTTAAAAACTTTGAATTGATCCATTACTTGTAGAAGCATACTTGAACCCTTTGCAATTTTCAATATTTCATATTTAAGCACTGGTCGCTTATCTGACAGTAGCTTTTCTCAACCTTTATCTCTGCGTTTTATATATGGACTTGTGTTTGCTTGAGATTGTACAAGTATTTTAGTTCATAGGATTATATGATGGGTATTAACTCTCTTGATCATTATGTGTTGTCTGTTCTTGGTCATGATGCATTGTTGGTATTATATGATGCATTGTTGGTATTAAGTGTTCTCTGTTCTTGATCATATTTGAGTATTATCTGATGGGTATTAACTCTCTTGATCATTATCTCAGTTTGACTTCTACGTTTTGACCACTATTTCAAGTCAGATGACTCCTCCACAACCATCTCCTGCTCGTTCAGTTCAAGTGTCTCAACAACCGAGGGCTTCTCCGAATCAGAACTCCGAAGCTAGCAGTACTCAGGCGCCTGAAACTCAGCAGTCCAACCAAATGAATGAAGCTGAGATCGACGGAGTTGATGACAACGCTGATAATCAACCAAATCTCGAGGAAAGTCGTCTCCGATATCTTCAGAGGCTGCTGGCCATGCCAGGCCATGAGCAGTGGACGACCGTGCTCTCTCCAATACTTCCTCAGCCGCCAAACACTACTTGGTATAACCATCTCTATCTCTATAACCATCTCTCTCTCTCTCTCTCTCTCTCTCTCTCTCTCTCTCTCTCTCTCTCTCTCTCTCTCTCTCTCTCTCTCTCTCTCTCTCTCTCTCTCTCTCTCTCTCTCTCTCTCTCTCTCTCCAGCCTGTTAGTACAGCTCTGTTTAATTAAGTCATGATATGTACTGATTTTTGCTCCCTTTATAGGTTTGGTCGTGACAAGTCTGTTTTGGCCCGGAAGATTACTAAGATTTACACAAACAAGTTTGATGGACCATTCTACAGCTGGAGCCATATGCCACGACCGCGAGCAGAGAGATACTTCCTTGAGTTTGCGGTCAGTTTAGTAACTTAGTCTAGTCTTTTGTTTTACTTTTCATCAATATCTTACTAACTTCTATCTGCTGCTTCCTGTAGAAAGAGCACCACTGGGATTACCTAATAACAGGGACCGTGCAAGCACATTTTGAGGCAATTTGTCAGAGAAGAATGAAAGATATGGTCAGCAAAGCTCATGTTTCAGGTGTGCGACCTTCGTGGATCCCATCTAAAATCTGGACGGAAATGGTGGCCTATTGGGACACCGAGGAGGGTAAACAGAGGAGTGAGACCGCTTCCGCAGCTCGGAATTCTGATCGTGGCGGTCTCGGTCCTCACAAGAACTACAGTGGGCAGAAGTCTTTTCTGCAAATTAAACAAGAAATGGTAAGACTCAACCTTCCTCTATATATTTCTTCTCTTAGTATATTTACTTTTATTTAACCAATTTATCTTGTGTTGCATTTTCAGGAACAACAGCTGGGTAGAGATGTAAGTTTCAGTGAAGTCTTCCTGAAGACCCACACCAAATCATATGGAACTTACATAGACTTGAAGGCGCAACAGGTGGCAGAGAAGTATAAGGAGAAGGTCGAGGCAAGGAAGGCTGAGCTTGAGGCAGAAACATCGGATGGGACTTCGCGACCAAGACAGCTGACAACTGAGGAAAACGATGAACTGTTCCTTCAGGTAACTAAGCTTCTGTGAAATCATAACCATCTATGTTTTAATATTTATGAAAGTACATATGAGAATCTGTTGCTGCTATGAATCTCTTGTGTTATTGGTATTGAGATAGATGTGTTAAGGATCTGTGTGATGTGTTGATGATTTGCTGCTATGAATTTCTTGTGTTCTCTTATGTTATTGGTATTGCTTCTAACTGTGTATATAACTTTCATGTTTCCTAGTCAACAATTGTCGATGATAGAGGTCATGCTTATGGCATTGGAATGCTAGGAGAGTATCACGCCTCTCAAAAGCGCAAGTACCCGAGTACCTATTCAACTTACAGCTCGCTACAAGATCAGCTAGAAGAAGCACAACGCCAACTTAAGACACAAGCTGCTGAGCTAGCTAAACAAGCTAGTGAGCATAAGGAGTTGGTCATGGTGCAAAGGTATCTTCAGCAAACAGACCCAGCATACCTAGACTTCTGCAAAAGTCAGACTGATGAGGCAGCACCTCACTCTTCTCCTACTCCACAGGACTGGTCTGTATAAACTTGTTTATGTTTATAAGTGTTTGAATATTATGTTTTTTTTGGTTAAGACAATGTGTATGCACATTATATAATTAACTTTAATGTAATGTTCTTTGTTGTTATAAGAGTTTTAGATTCTTAAAAAAATAAAACAATTAAAATACATGAATCTAATAGTGGAAACCAAAACCAAATTAGAATTGAATTATTATTCCGATTCCATCGCTAAATAGTCGCTAATTAGTCGCGAATATAGTCACAAAACAGTCGTTAATTCGTCGCAATATGGACAAAAAAATATAATCCAAAACAAAAATTAGTCACTATATAGTCGCTAAAATAGTCGCAAGATAGTCGCTAAACGGTTAATGTAGCGACTATTTCACGACTAAACAGTTAGCGATTATATAGCGACTATTTATTAGTCGCTATATTAGTAGCTACTTAGTCGCTTATTAGTCGCTAATATTTAGCGACTCAGTTGCGACTAATGTAAATAAAATAATAATAGTCGCAAATTAGCGACTAATATAGCGACTAATAAATTTAGCGACCACAGATTAGCGACTAACTACTTTAGTCGCTATTTAGTCGCAAAATCTAAATTTGCGACTAAATAGCGACTATTTTAGCAGTCGCTAAATCGCTGTTTTCTTGTAGTGTTAGGTTATAGAAGACAATCGTTGAAGCCCATTAATTTAAGTAGACAATAAAAAGGTATGTGCTTTTTTTTGTTATTAAAGTCTATGTCTTTAGCAATGTTTTTAATTGAAATATTGTTTACCAATTTTTGGTATTGTATTGAAATTTCATGTTTTTTGCCAATCTGCTGTAGGCTAGCGTTGTAGTAAGTCATACTTATATTATTTCCATAGGTGACATGCATGTTTAACTTTTAAAGCTGTGTATATTTTTTTGTTCATAACTCTACTCTTTAGAGAAAAACATTTGTTACCCGGGAGAAGTTGCATAGATTCGGTAAATGAGTTTTATAATTGAGAGTGTTGAGTTGTTAATTTTCAGTAAAAAAAGTGTTGAGTCGTTAGTATGGAAAGATCAAAATAATAACTAATAATCATTGATGAGATGGTTTGGTTGAATCACTGTAGGAGTTGCCTTGATTATGGGAAACTACTCATGAATCACTGAATGCTTCCCCTTTGGAGGAACGATAATACACATTTAAGAAACAAACCAAATGATGTTTTCGAATAGATTAAGCTGTTTTTCTTCAAGTTTTCTGAAGGAGTTAGAATTTTAGTAACAACACCCTTCATCTTAACATTTTCAGGGGAAACAAAGTTTCACGTTGGATGGTGTTGACGTCAAAGAGAGCCTTCACAACAGCAACAAAACCAGACATATGTAAAGCGATAAAGAAACTAACTTGTTTGTTCAGGAAAACTAAAACACTAAAAGTTATGACTTATTATCATAAATACAATACACTTGAGTGGGATGCTCTCCAGGACCATCACCTGTCATTAATGACAGGTTTTTTTTTTGGTCAAACATTAATGACAGGTATATTGGTAGTAGCTGCAGTTTTTTTAGCAGCACCGTCTTGAAATGTCGCATCACAATTATATCTGAATAACTTTCCACCGTTTTTATGGAGTCTGAAAAATTGTCCACAAATTTTACGTAAACAATCTAAACATAATCAACATGTCACAATACCAATTAGAAACTTAGCCGACAGGATGGGAGAAATCGTCGAACCTGCATCTTGTACAGCTTGGTCCACGTTTTTTGTCTGCTAAGAAAACCTTCAATAATTTGTAGTGATGTCAGGTCAAGACGTGGGAATTAAAACTTAGAGCAATGAGTTGATTGATATAACCTTTCATATTAAACAAATTTATTTTTCTCTTTTTTATGTTACGATAAAAAGATAGTAACACACACAGGAAATCACACAATCTCATGGAGCAGGAAGAGGAACCGGCAGAAGTGATCATTCCCATCTTCTCCTCGGAATAGCATCACCAGTGCCACCATGAACCTGCAAAAAAACCCCCACAAACATTCGCATAATTTCTTATATTGGGGTATTTAACATTGAAATGATAATAACGGTTGATTCTTGGGCTTGCAAAATTTACTCGGCGGTCAATAGAGCCAGAGATAGGAGCCACAATAGGTATTGGTAAGGCTTGTACCTGATGGATGTCAAGCGTCTGCCTTGTGGCATATGCTCTCTTGCTAACTGTTGATTTAAGCTTGAAGATAGCTTGAGTTAGAAGTTATCCTAATCCTAATAAAATTATGGTTATCAAGAGATAAGGAACAAAGTGTTTAGGAAGTGTTTTAAGAGTTATCTAAATAGAAGTGTTTATCTATTAGGATTAGGATAAGTATGAACGTTCTCTATACAAGGAGATGGCAAAGTTGTGGCATAACTTATGAGTTTAAGAGAGATTGAAGAGCTTAAGTTTTGAGGTATTTTCTTAAGCAATAAAAGAGATTTATTCTTTTAATCTTCTAGTTCTTAATCGATCTCTAAACTTGATAATAGGATTTTTAGGATCTTGAATTATCAATCCTTCAAAATACTATGTTGTTGTAAAAGCATAAGAGGTTATCAATCCAAATGGGTTAAGTTTAGTAACATTAAGAATGCATACAATCTTATCAAGCTAAGCCAAGTAAAGAAAGATTTTTGTAACTAACAATCCTAGATAATCAAGAAGCAAATAACAAACAAGATAAGAAATAGATGTTAATGCAATAAGAGAAAAGGGTCTAAGATGAGGTCAATGAATTAAAGCTATCAAGGGATGATCTTATCTAGGTGCCATTCAATCACACAAGCAAATGAGGAAGGTTCAATGATCTATCAAGTAGCTAATTACAATTTCATGCAACTAACTCTATGCTAATCAAGCAATAATCATTTCTCAATATCAAATTACAAGAAATCAAGCATTCAATCTCAACCATTAACCATTCAAGGAAGCCTTTAATCCTTAGTAGATAACTCAAAACATTGGATCAATCTTATCTCTAAGCAAATATCCCTTTAATCAACTCCTAATCAAGAACAATTTATCAGTTGTGATCAAGAATCAATTAAGCATTGAAAACAAGTTCACTTGACTATTAAACATCAATTTTCATTGGCTAAGCATGCAAAATCTCTCATTAGGTTTTTTCAAGCATTTTATCAAACACCTTGTGGGCATAAAAATGCACAATTTCTTGAAAATATAGCATAGATAACAATCTAATAGGGAATGATTAACATAAATAAAGCCCTAAACACCTTAGATCATCCCTAATCAAACCCTAATATACATCATCTCAAAGACCCAAAGTGACTACTCACTAATCACCATTTTCCTAACTAAACCCATAAAGATTAAGTGAGAAAACGTGACTAAAGATGAAATTAAAAAGATAACAATACTTGATTAAGACTTAACATAAAAAATTATAAATTGTTTAAGATTCAAAAGATAAAAAAGAAATTCATAAGATAGAAGATATATCTCAAAAATCAGGTCTAAAATCATATTTGAAGTCCAAAGATCCGTAGTGGCAAAATTGTAAATAAACTGGTTCGGAATTGGGTTGTATTGGTTGAATTTGGTCGGTGTAATGCAAACCGATGGGAGCACACAACTTGTATCGGTTTGATTAACCCAATGACTCTAGGTCGAGGGATCTTATGGCCAAGTCATAAAGGGCGTTAATGTCGAAGATCATTTAAGATTTATTTTGCTGCCGATCCTAGTGTGGCAATGATGAGTTGAGGCTCGGCGTAGTCGGAGAGCAAGTCCCATGTTAGGTACGTCGGCGTCTCGTTAAGAACAAAGAAATCATTGATTAGAAAGACTAAATCTAAACCATGGAATACCAATGGCTTGTCAAAGTCTAAGATTCAATTGTTTTATCAAAGAAGCATAGTTTTTATTTGTATGATAATAATGATCCATGCTCTTATAAAAAATGAAGTGCGGCATGTGATATAAGTACGTGATCATATTGAATATCGTGATGCGATATAAAGTGTCACTTATCTGGTGTTTTTAGTATGTCGAGCTGGTGGTATAGTGACATGATTAATTTAAGAGAGAAGACGTCACTTATTTGATTATTTTTCAGGTTGTCGTGGTCATGCCGAACTAACGGAAGAGTCAACACGATGATGAGCATGACCGAGTGGCCGAGCTTAAGATCGATCTTGACGTTAAGGTCTATGCCGAACTTCATGGAAGAAGATGTCGGTTGATGTTATTATCGAGCTTCTCTTTTGTGGACGTTGACGAGCTTTGGTTTGGTATTTAAGGAAACACCCGGAGGCTTTCCATGTGTTGTCGTCTGCATTGACGATCAAGTCGCGTCCAGACACATGATATCATGGTTGTCATGAAACATGGATTAGTATTTTTTACGAATTTTTGGACATCGTAGATGTCAATGACGATATCGTGAAATGAAATAGCGTGAAGATACTTATCTTTAAGGAGTACGGGATCTGTAACACCCGTCTCCCGACGAACCGAAGATGTGGCACTAAGGCACCCGTTGAATCGGATTTGGTCTAATCGGGACGTCATCCCAACTTGTTCCAGGTCCCAGGTGCCTCCTTTGGGTTCAAAGCCACCAATGACGTCACATGATCGAATCAATCCCGCATCCGGACCTGCAAGAAAATGGGGACAGGGAAAGGAAGAGGACTGAGTAATTGTTTCAAACACAATTACCCAGCGAGGGCGGATTTAAGGAACCCGCGATCCCGGCTTACGCCATACAACTACGAATTCTAGTCCTAGGCTAATATCACCTTGCACTCACGCCCAAAGGCTTCACCACACAATCTACGTCTGTTCGTGCTTACCTGGCCTGAAGCCCACACACTCCCGGACACCTACGGGCCCGAAGCCTCACACATGTGCCATTACGCACAATTTTGGAGGGCTCGTTACACCCTCCCCGACGACAAGGCCGTGCACCATTCCCGTTATACACGCCTTCCACACAATCCCTAACACAGCTCTACCAAACATATCCACCACTCACACACAACATTTTCGGTTTAAGCGATATCCTAGCGTTTCTACGTTCCAAAATCAATCACATCAGCGCTTTACTATCCATTCACTACCTAGGAAAGACAACATTAACAAAGGATTATCGTCCGGAATTGGATAGAGCAAGCAAGGGTCAGAACCGATCCTCACTTTGGCCAAAGAAGGGAAAACAGTAATTTAGGAACTTCATCAGCCCAAACGAACTTTAGATCTGGAAAGAGGATGGAAAAATAAGTGGATTAAGCTTTCGTTTCGCTCAAATAAGGCTTAGGATAAGCTAGTTATGATCAATTAAAAATAACCAGTTCAACACTGCTAACCGACCTAAATGAACTAAACCGGAATTTGAAATCAAAATTGAAATTAAGAATTGAAATTAGAAAACCGTATTAAATCGAAATAAACCGAACCGGTCAACCCGACCTGATCAACGGTCAACCCGACCCGGTCAACGGTCAACCCAACCCGGTCAACCGAGTTGACTCGGTCGCCGACCGAGTTGACTCGGCGGCGGCTCTGGTGATCGGCGGCGGAGGATCTTTGGCGAACGGCGGCGGCGCGTCAGATCCTCACGCCGGTCTTCTACTGGCGCGTGCGGGATTACCTTAAACTCCAAACGATGAAGGACTGTCAGATTTGACTTCTGGAGGCTGTGGCTGCGACGGAAAAGGAGCAAGGCTTCACTGGAATGACTTCTCAGCAGCACTCCACAAATTTTGTTGAACCGAAAATGAACTTGATCAATTGGCCGCTTGAAAAGATCTTGTCCTTAAATCCTGAAGACTGCTTCCCCCCCCCCTTTATTTCAAACCACGCTTTGGAGTGTCCTTCTCCTTGGTACCAATCCAACAATAGCTTCCAGAATGCAACACAAACGCCACATGCTACTGCCCATGTCCATTAGGGTCGGTCTCCAACGTTTAGAAACAACACTCATCCCTCGAGTGGTTCTAAGTCTTGAATGCGATGATCCGCTTCCAATCCCATTCTCCTCAACGGTTTCCATTACTGTGCCATAGTGCATCATCTACTTCCAAATGGATTCTCTTCGACGTTTTTCCTTTACCGTGCACTATGGCGTCAACCATGTCCATTATGGCTACCTGACGGGTGGGGAACTGAAGGATTATGTGTGTTCATGGTGTAATTTTCAGGTTACAACCTAGCACATAATCATCTAGGATCTAGGTGATTTGCAGTTGAATCATAAACAGATCAGGAACATTACCTTGTGATTGCAGCGGATAGATCAAAGGAATATCGAGATCTGCAAGAGCTGATGATTACCGGCTCCTCCTAGGTATCCACACGCTTACAAGCTACGGATCAGGCTGCTAGACCAAGTCAGGAATCAACAGAGAGAGAGAGGACGGCTGGCTGTGAAAATCGCAGAAGCAAGAAAGCCTTAGGGTTTTCTGGCCTTTCCTCATCCTTATATGGGCCCAAGTAATTAAACTAATGGCCTATTGGGATTTTGGGCCCAAGACCCAAATCAGACAAAATAACTGTATTTTGTCTGGCCCAATTCTCTGTACAAATACAGTAAATGCCTTGCATCTTACCGTATTATTTCCTTGTTAACTTTCCCGTAAGCTATGGTGTGTGACCCTTAGGGATCATACAATACTGGTAATAAGTCCTAAACTTATAGATCATGAGCGGGCTCTAGCAAGTCATCATGATCACCCAGTATTTATGACTTATGTCTGATCTCGACACTTATCATACTTTCTAGAGATAGTACAGTAGATTTCAGGACATTCCCAACAATCTCCCACTTGTACTGGAATCCTACATTCCCTAATCCTTTTGTCTCAATATCTCAATCTGGCATAAGGCAAGATCCGTGTCATCCTTATATAGCCAGACCATGTTTATCGGACCAGATTTGATACTGACAATGCAAACGACTTGGGCAAGTCCGTTTGGGAGTGGCCACTCTCTTACCAGCTATCAAGTCTCCGATTGGCCTAGAGATATTACCTCCGTTAAACGGCAGGGACAAATCCCATCTTGTTCCATCACTATGAACTACACACTTTATAATACACCCAACCAAGGTCCTTATAGCTCCCAGTTACGAAACAGCGTTAGACAGTGATCAAAGCGCATCACTCCATGTGCAGCCACATGCATGCGAACTCAGGTCTAAGGACTATACTCTATAGTCGTATATGAGAACCTCTTATGACACAGATATTAATATCTTGTAGAGTTCTCATCAGCGGGCCATGTCCGGTCATATGCTCCCCTACATATACCTATGTGCCGACTTTGATGCCGCGCATCTATGACCCCTCGAAACTTGGTCATAAGTCTCAACACAATCTAGTCTCAAGTGGTTGTTGGTGTTCCAATTTCAACAACCTTCGACTATGGACACTATGATTTATGTCATTTCGTTAAATATGGGGTTTCAGGATCAAGTCTACTCATGTACTTCGATGGCCCATATATAATGACATGAATCATTTTGGAACGATTATTTATATCACAGTTAAAATAATCCAGAAATCATAGATTTCATAAACATAAAATATTATGTTTACATGAACCTTTCAAAACAACTAAATAAAGCCCTTTACAAACTCCCACTGAAATTAAGACTACATCTTCATTTCACTTATCCTACAGCTACAGTCCGCGACTCGTGCTTAGGCCTAAGGAGTGGCTTCGTTAATAGATTAGCAACGTTCTCATTCGTTGAAACTTGCTGATCTACTTAACACCTCTGTCATTTATCTCACAGAATAGGTTATACCTACCCTCAAGGTGTTTGGACCTCTGATGTGCAGCTAGTCTCATCTATGCTGGGAATCACATCAAGTTCAGTGATGAACTCTTCTTTCCAAACAACCTCTTTCGCCGCTTCCCAAGCTGCGAAATGTTCAGCTTAAGTCATGGAGTCAGCAACAGTGCCTTGCACCGCCAGACAGACACAAGATATAACCGGACTGTGACCGGAAATCATCTTTGTCTGTTGGAAACTTGCCTTTCAGACTCTACCGACTTGTAGCACCTCACTTTCTCCGTAAATCAAGAACTTATCCTAAGTAATTTCCAAATACTTGAGGATATTCATTACGTCTATCCAGTGATTCTTTGCTGGATTTGACTGGTCTTTACTTGTCTTGCTTAACATTAAAGCAACATCAAAACAAGTACGTGTCATGGCATACATGATAGATCCAATTGCCGACGTATATGGAATCTCATCCATGCATTCAAGCTCAGCAGATATCGTAGGACACTGTTTCTTGCTTAACGTAATGCCATGTGACATTGGCATAAAACCCTTCTTGGAATGCTGAAAACGTGTAGGACTTTGTCAATATAAGAATCCTGACTTTGTCCTATCAGCTATTTTGGATCTCTATCTTTAGATCCAAAATCCAAGAACATACGTGGCTTTACCCATATCAATCAATAAAAACAACTCCCAAGCCAGTCCTTTACCGACTGCGGCATTGGAACGTTATTTCCGAGAATCAGTATGTCATCGACATACACTATGAGAAATGCAACATCGCTCCCACTTATCTATTAGTAAACGCACAGTTCCATCTCGTTCCTGTTCAAGTCAAAACCTTGACTACTTCAACAGAACAAAGGTTCCAACTCCGATATGTTTGCTTCCATCCATGAATGGATCGATGAAGCTAACTTACACACAGTGTAATTTTTCGGAGTCCGGGCTCACTTTCGCTTCTGTGAATTTCGCAGGTTCGTCACTTTCAATGATCATCAGATCATGGCAACTAATCACGAGAAATCACTCTCGGATTAGTGACGGATTCATTTAGATCTGCGAACTTCAGGCTCTACAGGTGTAGATTCTACAGAAATCTGTAAATCCATCCGCTGCTCTCCCTCAACAGGTTGAGCAGCCTCCTGTATTTCTCGAATTTCTTAGAGTTATACTTTTACTCCCACTGTTCTTCTTGGAAAGCAACTTTCCTTTTAGAAAACAGAATTCCGAACAACCTAACTTCGTTTTCGGAATGGACGTAAAAAGTAACAAGCCTTGGTTTCCCTAGGACAACCAGCGAAGTAGCACAACTACAAATACTCAGTAAAGACGAATTTGGATCATTTCCAGTCCACATTTATGTGGTGTCTTTCAACTGATATTGGTGGAACTATTTCAGCGTAAACTTAGATATTTCTAGAGCGTTATTCTTAAAGAATATCATGGAAGATTCATGTGACTCATCTTTAATCATTTCTAATAAGATCTGATTCTTTCTCACAGAAACACCTCAAGGTTTTCAGGAGAAATGAGCTGTGAAACGACTTCACACTCATTCAGATGATCACACCATCAATGACTTAAGTATTCTCACTCGTGATCTAATCCAGAGTCTCAATACTTCTGTCACTCAGATTCTATACCTCATTCTGGAACTCTTTCGACCATTTCAAAGAATTCCGACTCGTGTCTCATCAAATGAACACAGTCATACTCACTGAAGTAATCAGTAGAGACAATGAAGTACAGGAAATTTTCTCTGGCATTACTGCTCATCGGGCCACATACATGAGTATGTTCAAGGTCCAATAAGCCTTTGGGCTTTTCTCTAGCTCGGCTAAGATGGGCCCTTTGTCTTTTGGTCCAGTAAGCAGAATTCAAGTCTCATAAGATATCCGATCAAATGAGCCCAAAAGTCCATAACTATGGGGTTTCTGAATCCGACTTACTCTATGTGACCAAAACATTTACGCCAAGAAAAATCAGGTTTAATTCATCAGATTTAAACCAATTCGGTATTTATGTTACATTTAGGCACTCTTTGGTTTAAGACATAAAACCCATTCCTTGAATAGGGTGCTACAATTAATATTTCATTAAGATCAAAAGAACAAAACTTGTCTTTTATCAAAATGAAAAACATTCAAATTCTTACAAGAAAATGATGGATAACTCTGCTTAAAGCAGGTACATTGTAGCAATTACTTAATACAAAACCAAGCCTCAAAGGCATCTACAAGTGAAAACCCTACGGCCGAGGCAGCATCCATAGCTCCTTCCAGACACGCAGTTCCACTTGTCCTTCCTTCAACGTTCTACTGTTGCTTAGGCTCTGCATATTATAACAAATATCAGTGCCACAACCAGTATCCAATACCTATAAGGTAGAACTTGAAGTAATAACATGAATACCTGAGGAAGTAGTCTCATACATCAACTTCAACTCCTCATAATCTTCCATGAATTTAATGCAATCTCTCTTCCAATGTCCAGTCTCTTTACAGTAGCAGCACTTACCAACGTAAGATGTATCTGACTCGGGTTCAGAAGACACACGCTTGCCATGATTCAAAATCTGGACAACTTTGTCTTCACCCTTGTCAGCACCAGGTTTAATAAACCTACCCTTCTCCATTATGAGATTATACACGGTACTCTTCACGTTTGGCTCAACTGTCTTGAGCATATCATGCAGTTCAGTCAGCGTCTTCGTTAAGCCTTTCTTGATATAGTTCCTTCTGAACTTATCATAGCTTGACGGCAGTGACTGCAGAATGATCTCAGTTGCCAATTCTTGGCTAACTGGATAATCCAGTTTCCTCAGGTTATCAATGTAACCCATCATTTTACTGACATGAGGACTCACTGGATGATCATTTGGTAGCTTGCAGCTAGTGAGAGACTTAACCAACTGGTATCTCTCCACTCTTACCTGCTCCTGAAATTTCAATTTCAGGCTGCTGATCATCTCTATTGGCGACTCCATGTTCTCATATTGCTTCAGCAAATCTGAGTCCATGGTAGCCAATATCAGACCACGCACATCTACCGCATCATTATAATGCTTATTCCAAGCATTATATACTGCATGAGAGGCATTGGACCCGATCCTCTCGGGGAGAGCTCTTTCAAGGACATAGTCCTTTCTCTCCTGCCTGAGGACTAGCCTCAGGTTCCGCGACCAAGTCAAGAAATTTGATCCGTTCAGTTTGTCCATCTCAAGGACAGACCGGATCGAGAAAGTGTTTTGATTGTTTGTGCTAGTCATAACTGAAATTTAGAGATAAATAGAGTTTTAGTTATTTAGTTCATAAAAGATTAATCTTAATAACTTATAAGAAAACTCGCATTGCATTCAAAATTTCTTTGTTTAACCTCATAAGAATGCAATGATTCCGAGACCCATGTTCAGCTAAATCCAAAGTGGGCCACTGGCCGTCACCCGGAATTAGCTTTACTTGGTAAGCATGCATACACACAGCTAGTTATATCCATATAACTCTCGGTTGTGGATTGGGCCCAAGGCCCAATTCACCAGATGTCTCAAGGCCTGGGACTCCCGATAGCCCAGTCAAGGAAACCAATCTCTTACAGCCAAATAATCACTAAAGTCTGGGACTCCCAATGAAATTAGTGACTATATACTACTTTACTTACGCAAAAACAGACACCTCACACTGTAAGCCATATCTGTAATTGAATAAGCGTTAAGTAGCTGACAAGATTGGGCAAGACATCCAAGCTTGATATTGGTTTTGAGGATTTTAGGTTTTATTTCCAAAAATAGAAGATTACTATTTTGTGAAACTTTCTTATTTTAGAAACTTTCTAAATTTAGAAATATACTAAAAATAGAAATTTCTAATTTAATATTTTATTAAAGTTTTCGGATGGGTCACAAATTATAGGCCCAATTCTTGGCCCAAGACCACAGAATTCCAATTGGCCCAATAATTTGACATAACCTAGTCGGTTCATTAATTCTGGTCCGAGACCAAATTAACTACTAAATCCAACTGGTTATTAACTAAACCAGACCAGCTCTAAATTATTTGGTCCAACCAAATCAAACTTAGACCAGCCTTCGGTTTAGGTTAAAATTCAATTTTTGAATTTAAATCCGGTTTAACCAGAAATTAAATAATACCAATTGTATTAAATAATTTCCAGCAAACCGCGATTTGGGTTAACGGCTTAAACCATACATTAATTAAATAATTAATCAATTCATATTTTAAAGAATCAAAAAAAAAACCGTTTTTGACTCTTTCTTAATCGAATCATTCAATAATTGAATTTGACTTATGCATTATCGATTCATGCTTGCACAAAAGGACGAAACGATTTTGATTGCTTCCCCAATTCAATTCATTCAATTAAACAATCAAACAAAGTCAACAAACGAATGTTTTTCAAGCGATTACGATTACAATTGGCCCAAATCGATTTCATGTCACTAAAAGACAAAAGCAACATGTGCGATTCATACAGCAATTTCAACAAGCGATTAATTGTCTCAAGTAAAGCTAGGTCAACTTATGATTGTGACATACACAAAAGTCAACAAGCGAACTTATACAAAACGATTGATAATTAACAAAACGATTGCTTCACGACATTCATACAATCGACTTTAATTAACAAAATCGATTTGATAATTGCTTCACGACATGCACTAAAAGACAAACGATTTGACCTTTACCATTATCGATTATACAAAATCAAAATCGATTATACACATCCGATTATACAAAATCAATTATACAAAATCGATGAATTTGACCTTAACATACACATCGATTATACAAAATCAAAATCGATTGTTTAACAAAATCAAAATCGATTCAATAAAGATCCAAAAGCAAAAACCTAATGACCTAGGCTCTGATACCACTGAAGGATTATGTGTGTTCATGGTGTAATTGTCAGGTTACAACCTAGCACATAATCATCTAGGATCTAGGTGATTTGCAGTTGAATCATAAACAGATCAGGAACATTACCTTGTGATTGCAGCGGATAGATCAAAGGAATATCGAGATCTGCAAGAGCTGATGATTACCGGCTCCTCCTAGGTATCCACACGCTTACAAGCTACGGATCAGGCTGCTAGACCAAGTCAGGAATCAACAGAGAGAGAGAGGACGGCTGGCTGTGAAAATCGCAGAAGCAAGAAAGCCTTAGGGTTTTCTGGCCTTTCCTCATCCTTATATGGGCCCAAGTAATTAAACTAATGGCCTATTGGGATTTTGGGCCCAAGACCCAAATCAGACAAAATAACTGTATTTTGTCTGGCCCAATTCTCTGTACAAATACAGTAAATGCCTTGCATCTTACCGTATTATTTCCTTGTTAACTTTCCCGTAAGCTATGGTGTGTGACCCTTAGGGATCATACAATACTGGTAATAAGTCCTAAACTTATAGATCATGAGCGGGCTCTAGCAAGTCATCATGATCACCCAGTATTTATGACTTATGTCTGATCTCGACACTTATCATACTTTCTAGAGATAGTACAGTAGATTTCAGGACATTCCCAACAGGAACGACCCACTTAACTCCTGATATACTCCCATGCCACGCTTCCGTTGCACACTCTGATTTACAAACCGACTTCCAATCTTATTTCCAGCTCAAGGTTTCCTACCTTGTGATCCAGGTGTAGTGCTTTTCAAACACCATCCTTTGGGTTTCCTTCCCCATTAATATTGTCCTCCTTTTCTATTCCTTGCAGCGTCTTGCCAATCCGCCATAGTGTTTTCTAACACTCTTCCGTTGAACTTCCATTTCCAATAACCAGCATTGTCCACTTGCGCTTGCAACCAATAGAAGTCCAGCTGACTGGCAATTCCAAATGCCACAATGTCACTTTCCCAATGCATGCGATCTCCTTTCCCTCGTGAAGAATTCCCTTAGCTGCTCTAGTAATCCACAATTAACTCCAAGGCAGACCATTTCCTTTCCGGTTCCACCGTTGATGCTCGAGCCCGCCTTACCGTAAATATCTTCTCCAGCTTCCAGCTTGATCAGACTTCAAACGAGCAGTCCATAACTCATCGAAGTTGATGTCACAAATCTGATTCTAAGATTCCATACTTAGAAGAGATTTGGATAGCCTCCTGATACTCCTTGTGATCCAAGCAACTCAAACAACTCTTGTCGCTTAATCCAGTCGAAACACCGCCACTTCCAAATGGCCTCCTTGCAATCTAGTCTTTCCATCGTCCTTTTGCAGCTCCTGTAGCACTCCTTGCAATCCGGTCTTTCTATCGACCTCTTGCAGCTCATGTAGCACTCCTTCTAATCTGGTCTTTCCATCGATCTATTGCAGCTCCTGCAGCCATCCTTACAGATCTTTCAGCACTCCTTGCAGATCCCACAACGCCCCTTGCAACTCCTTCAACATTCCTGTACGCTTGCTGCTCTCTGCTACACTCCCTTAGTAGCCTCTTCGGTGGACGTCTCCACATCCTGGTTGTCCTCACATGCTTGACTGAACAACGCTCCGAGCAGAAAATGACCCCAAAACACACCCCAATAGTACCGACTATCCTGTAGGCGCACAACACACATACATCCCAACATACACCTCAACGGCACACATCACGACATACATCCAGCACACATCTTATGGTAGCATTACCACTAAGGTTTGAAGACAATGACCCCAACCTGCATGGAAAAATTCTATCTAGACTAGGACCGGCGTGGAGAACAATCCATGATACAGTTGGTGCTTGAAAAATCCTTTCGCAAAGTAACCTTTTTATAAAAAAATTTGCAAACGCTTTTAAAAAAGATTTGAAAACAACGTTTTGGGGAAAAACAATGAAAGCTGATCTCCCAGGATGGGACTGGGAGATCTTAACATATGCTCTGATACCAAATTGTAACACCCATCTCCCGGAGAACCGGAGACGCGGCATTAAGGCACCCGTTGAACCGGATTCGGTCCAACCGGGACGCCATCCCAATTTGTTCCAGGTCCCAGGCGCCTCCTTCGGGTTCAAAGCCACCAATGACATCACATGATCAAATCAATCCCGCATCCGGACCTGCAAAAAAATGGGGACAGGGAAGGGAAGAGGACTGGGTAATTGTTTCAAACACAATTACCCAGCGAAGGCGGATTTAAGGAACCCGCGATCCCGGCTTACGCTACACAACTACGAATTCTAGTCCTAGGCTAATATCACCTTGCACACACGCCAAAAGCCAAAATCTCAAATTCAGAAGATCATGTCTATTGCTTGATTGTATAGGTGATGAATTTCATCATCGTAGGAAGCTGTTGGGTGGGAAATGTAAAGGGTTTTGTCGCGGCAGCTCTGTTAGATGAGCTAACATCCACAATAGGTAGAAGCTTCTTCAATTTCTTATTTGATAGTCCAAGTTCCTTGCACTTGATGAGACCCTCACGTACCCTCATCCGGTGTGGGAAAAAAATTCATTGAAGAATGTTGTTACTAAAACAAACATGAGGCAGAACCAATTGATCAGGTACATAGCCCTGAGAAAAGGAACTGATATAGTTTTCAGGCATTAGCGATATATTCACTTCCCAAGAAAAAATATTGTGAAAAACACATGACACTGTATGTTCCACTACAAAATCCACAACAGAAGAATCCTTTTTGCCAGTCTTATGAACTTGTTGGAAGACATTGATGTCGAAACCACCTGAAATCTTCCACCATTCCCTGAAATGATCAAATTTTTTCAAGGACCTTAAGCCAACTATAAACACTAAAGTAGGATAAGAAAAAGTATTGAATTTTCGAAGCCCTTAGTATTTTAGTTTAACAATTCACAATTTTTAGCTTAAAAGAAAGAATACGGGAGACTAAACATGTTCGAAAACTCAATGAGTGACACTAAAATCTACATCGAACAAAATCGTAGAGATTAACTTTGTACAATCCTTCAAAAACGGGGAAATATAAACATAAGAAACTAAATTTCAATTTTTTTTTTGTTTGTTTCTTTACCGGTCGACACAATCGCCTTAACATCACTCCTCTGATTCGCGTCTTGAAACTTCTCATTCAACCCAGAAATAACTGAAGAAATCCCCAGATCAAAAATAGGAAAATCAGATAAAAATAGAAAGCAAAATTTAAGATAAAAATCGTCAATGATCCAAAGCATTGAGCTTTACTTGGACTGGCCAAAGAGTTAACTGGAGGATTAGAAATGGTGATCACAGAAAGACCATCGTTCCCTACTTCCAATGTCACTCCAAACTTCTTCGCCATCTCTTAACAACCCAAGTTTCACTTACATTAATGAATCTTCGTTATACATGTGGGAATCTTCAATTAATCTCAATTGAAGAGAGTGCGAAGAATTTGGAGAGTTTTTGAGGAAGCGGAACGGAGACTCGACGTATGAATACAGAGGAGTCGGATTTAGATGAGGAAGAAAGAATTAGAAGTGCCAGGAAGAAGTTGAAAGGATTTTTGGGCCATAGACATCCATTAGGTTATAGAAGACTTTCATTGAAGCCCATTAATTTAAGTAGACAATATGTAACACGTGTACGTCTCCTTTCGAGAGAAAAAGCTCTAATTATATATAAGATTGATACCATCATTTCACAGGCAAAGC
Organism: Orychophragmus violaceus; assembly: GCA_030180135.1. NCBI lineage: Eukaryota > Viridiplantae > Streptophyta > Magnoliopsida > Brassicales > Brassicaceae > Orychophragmus > Orychophragmus violaceus. The sequence goes on from CM058232.1 coordinate 106,648,858, forward strand.
CCATAATCTAAACTTTTTTTCAAAACATTCAGAAGATTCTTCTGAGTCTTCCATGTAGAGGTCTTACGAAGGTCCTTGAAGACTACTCTGTGGTGTTAGAACTTGTATTTAGTCGGATTGGTGTTTAAGTTTTTGAAGTTGTAGAGGCTTTAACATATTTTAAAAGTCTTTAAAATCTAATTTTATCTAATCAAACTCTAACCACTTAACAAATTTAAAAGTGCTCATAAATTTCTAACAGCCAATTTTTATATTTACTCTTGTTATTTTCAGTTTTTCTAAAGCCTAATTGTAGTTTTAATTTTTTAAGTCATAGCTATTTAAGTAAAAAAAAAGTCTTTAGTTATAAAAGCCCACACTTGTTACCAATGAGGAAATACAAGTCAAATTGCCTAAAAATCATTGGAGTTTTGTACCCTGTCAATAGATTTGGGAATTTGATTCAAACTTGTCACTTCCGTCCGTTAGATCCATCGCAGGGCGGGTGCGGATCAAATTTTATTTTATTTTCTCAAATTTGTGGAACGAGTGTGGGTCGGAGTTTTTTTCTTCGAGATAGATGCTGATAGAAATATTTTGAACTACGGATTCGCGAATACCCATAATCTTTATTAATAATATTTTATTATTATTTTATAAATTTTAGTGATTAAATTTTTTTTTTAAAATATAAATTTATTTAAAATAATTACTTGGTAAAATGAAATGGTTTAATAATTGAAAAAGTTTATCGTTGGCCTCTATGGTAGAATCAGTCAGGGGCCTGATAGGCGGTGGTTAGTTTTTCCTATAAAAATTATAAATTTAAGTTTTAATATTAAAATTTTACTAATAAATATTATTTATATAATATCTATAATTTAAAATATGTGTATTAATTATATTTTAATATTTGTATAAATTTAAGTTGGATAGCCGCCTGCTAAGCGTCTAGCACTTTTTTGAACACTGCTTAACATATATATTTTTAGGTTTATATTAAGAATTTTAATATTTTTACATCATTTTTTTGTAATTTTTTATATAACTGCAGTAATTTGGAAGGGAGACAATGTGCTAACATATATTTTTTGTTTTACTTTGTGTTAGATATAGTACTCTATTTGTTTTATAATATAAAATATTTTGGTTAAAAACATAAATATTAAAAAAATTATTTTTCTGTAAAAAAAAGTTATAAATATATAAATTAAAAATATTTCAACCAATTATAAAAGAAATTGAATAACACAATTCGTAACACAGTTTTCAATAGGGTTTAGTGGTTTAAAGTTTAAAGTTTAAAGTTTTGAAGTTTAAGATTTTAGATTTTGGGTTTAGGGTTAATGTTTAGGATTTTGGATTTTGGGTTTAGTGTCTAGGGTTTAGGGTTTATAATTTAGTGCTTAAGATTTAATTTTTTCAATAAAATAATTCGCTATATAAATAAATTATGCGTAATGTAATTAATATGTAACTGCGATTACGAGTATCACTAATAGATCTAATCCACCGGCGTGGCTAAGAGAGCCCACAGCCGGTGGTTGGATAGAGTCACGTTGATCGGTGGTCAGGAAACTAGTTAGAGAGAAGGGAATAAACACTTGTGCAATTTGACAGCTTAATTTAATTAGACAAAATATTGACTTAAACATTTAATGCTAGTGTCTCTCTCTATAGGGTTAGTTTGGACTAAAACAAGACTTTGTTAATTTTTGAAATTGAAATTCCAATTCAACATTACTCTTTAGTTAGTAAAACTGTCAAACAGTCAACAAATTGTCTTTGGCCTCTTTCCCCTAAAATATCTGCTATTATGGTAAATATAGTATACTTTATTGAATATCCATTAATATAAGTTTTGAATAGATGTTAATTCATTTACATAGTTTGATACTAAAATGTAGGTGAAGTCAAGTGTTTGACCAAAAATTTTGGTATAAATGGATTTTTTTCTTTTTATAACCAAAATTGAATCTCGTAAATTAGATTATAAATATGTCTACTTTCGTAAGAATGGTGAGAAAAGGTTACTGGAAAATAAAAAGAAGACTCGTTTATCAAACAGTGTTAACATAAATATTAAGTATTTTTAAGATATTAGCTTTACCTTTTTCTATATATCTATACATATTGTCGACTTTCTTATTCGACTTTTTTTTTTTTAATGTTTTGTAGCAACATAGTTATGGCAACTAAGAAGTTTTTATCTCTTATATCCTTGATGGTGTTTGTTCTCATCTTTCTACCCATGATTTCAGGTAATAAAATTGAATTGTTTTTCATAAATTATTTTTTTATGTCTATAATATCACGGTGAGACTGAAACCATTTTTTCTTAGAAAAACTGGCTTTTTCCACCAGCAAAATAAAAAAGGAATGTTAAAATATTAAGTTTACATGGTTTTTAACACTAATAATTACACATTATGAATACATTTGTTGGTTATTTGACTCTCAGTTAATGTCACATTATTTTATTTTTAATCATTTCTTTCCACAACTTGCGTTATAAAAATATCATGGCTACATTTTTATAACAAAAAATATAATCTCTATAGATTATAAATAAATAAATATTTTGGTTTTGAATGTTAGAACGTTTCTTGAAGCCAATAAAATGCATCATATCATTTGTCATAAAGTTCAGCTGATCTTACTAGAAAAAAAAAAACTTAACAGGCTTTATTTTTCATAAATATTTTTTTGGCTATCATCTAAAATAAATAGTTTAAATTTTTTTTTTTTTTACAATTTTCTCTCTTTAATTTATAAAATAATAATAGTTGAAATGTATGTATGCGGGTAGATACATGTAGTTCTAATTGGTGCATGTCGTTGCGCTCTGTGGCAATGTAAATAAATGAACTGGAATAAAAAAGACATAAACAAGCTCTCTAACTATACAAATTGGTAAAATAGGTAGTTGATCATTTTTGTACTTATAGTCTTGCCTAATGTGTTTGTTTATGACCTAAACAGGACAACCGAGAGAATGTTTTCTGTACCAACCATGTAATAACGGAAATACATGCAATGAGTTTTGTAGATTTAAAGGATATCCATTAGGAGGATATTGTGAACGCTTTGTTGGCTCAAAGAAAGGCCATTGTTGCTGCAAACTTGGTTTTGAATCTCAGGAGTCTTCCATATCCGATGATAGCAATGTACTCATTACTACTTAATTCATCATTAGTTGGTTAACAAATAAAAATAATTACTATATAGTAACATATATATTCAAATATGTTTCGATACGGATTTATTAAAAAAGATCTATCAATAAACGATCTACATTTACATCAAGAGTAGAGTCGTATATGTGAGGCTTGATCTCCAGCATCAATCAAAACCAATATGAATTTTGGTTGAATATTTATTTTTATATTGGTGAAAATATTTTTTGTTCGAAAAAAAACAAATATGATGTCATTTTAACAATGCATAGGAAGGAAACCTAAAGACTTGCTGCAAAAGCTGATGAAGACAAACTAAAAAGTCTATCAGTAGTTGTGAATAGAACACACAAGATTATATTCATTTCATTTTGTGTCTCAATGGAAAAAGAGTCGTGAGAGGGTTTTGTGAAGGAGAAAGAGCTAGTTTCAGTTTGAATTATCGACAATAATGTTTACATTATAACGATTGGGTCGAATTCGAAGATTTTAAGGATTTTATGGAATTTTATGGATTTTGAAGATATTGATGGTGATTTTGTTAATATTTTAATAACTTTAATGGAGATTTTTGGATAATATATATATATATGGTGTTTATTTGTTTAAAAATGATATATTGTTTTTGTTAGTTTTAAAAACGTTGTTTACATTGAAACTAGATGGTGAATTTTTATTTCGATGACTGTATAATTTTAATTAAGAGAAAAGTATCATTTTGAATATATAAATAGTTAGTTATATAGATTAGAAGATGTAAGGTAGTGAATAGAATATATAATTAGTTTTCTGGTGAATATATATTTGTTTTTTATATATTAGAGTTGTATTATAATTATAATTAATATTTGTAATTATTTCAATAATTTTAAATTGTGGTAACTGTTTCAATTATCTTTTAAAGTAATTTCGTGGTTGCGTATGTTTTTGTTGTTTTAAACTTATATTACCTTAATTCAGGAAATATAATTATCTCAATATTAATTAGAAATTAATGCATCTGTGTAAAAATTATATTGTCAAGATATAGAAATTAGAACAGTAATTTAAGTAATTAAAATGGATAGATGTCCTAAACGAAAAAAAATATAGTACCAATTCAACAAACATAGAGAACAAATGACTAAACATAAGTTTTTGACAAAATCAAACGCAATTAAAACATAGGATCAATCGTGAATTAGACTAACTCATACATTCTTGGAGGACATGAGTTTGATGATAGAAGTAATAGAACTTTCCCAGAAAAGTTGAAGCACGGTTTTTTGGTTGGCCTTAACATTGTTTGCCAACAAAAACTCTCTTAAGCCGAAACTCAAACGTATACGTCGTTTGTCATTATCAGAATGGAATGCAAGCTCAACATACCATTTCTGTCCTGCATCATTGACCATCAATATGGTGTTCCCTGCAAAATCCTCTAAATTGTTTGCATCCACAAAGAACTTAGGAATATACTGAAAAAATGAACAAATATGGATCATGTAACAATATTTAAAACAAAATCCAAAAAATTTAACTTACGATGCTGCTTCGTTTGATGATGTCACTCGTTACGTTTAAGGTAACAAATCTCTCCTCGGTTCCTTAAAATAATTTCCTTATTAGTCAAAAAATTAGAAAGGATGAGGAAAGTGTCTCGAAAATAAGAGAAAAATACTTACTTGTGCTTGCTTCTCCAGTCTCCATCTGATGGGTATGTTCATATATGATCTCACAATAGTGCAGTCCATAATGTTCTAACATATGAAAATCGGCACCTCCACGATACTCAAAAATTAAAAAATCACCATCATATAATGAATGTGCTTTAAAGAACCGTCTCCAGCCATCTGTAAGCCTATCACCAAGACGCCTGATAGGGAATTCTTCTGGCCTCGCATCAGATGTGAGTTTATCGACTGTAGCGTTGGTTTTTTCAAGTATATAACTCTTGAAGAACTTTTTCGAGATAGTCTCCAACACAAAGTTTAAACAATGATTATTAGAAATAAAATCTTTATAGAAAATACACTCAATAAGAGAAAGAACTAAGATTACATACCAGACTCTTTCTACAATTGTTTGGCATCATAAGCATGAAAAATTGTGGGTTCCATTAGCAACCCGGGTAAAAAAACTGATAGTAATGAGAAGAGAATATCAAATATATAGTACTATGATATTAAGGTTTTTTAGTGATAATATATTTTTTAGGATTTTGTTAACTAATATCGGCCATATAAATTAAACATAAAATAAAACAGTTTAGATATGAGGCAAGAATATAATATTTTCTATTTAATACCAAGAATATCTTATTTTCGTATTAGGATATATTGTATAATTTTTTTCCTTATTTTTACATTCGGAAAGTAGTTCCAAATTTGAAATTTTTTAAGATTTTCCTATTTTCTTTAGTGAAATAATATTCCTTGTATGTCGGACAAAATCTTCTATTAATAATTTGTTTCAAATTCTATAATAAATTACATTTGGAATGGTAGTAGTTACCATTGTGAGTAAAAATATAAATATTTACCTTGTCTATATTTCTACAAATGATATATATTATTAACATAAAAAATTTAATCATGCATTTGTAAATTAAAAATAAAATTCATAAAGTATAAACATGCAATGGATATTGTGTCACTGGAAAAATGGTTGGATGCAAATCTAAGTAAGTCTAATTGAAAACTTATATTAAACAAAGCAGCATATTAAAGATAAGTTTTAGTCATACAACAAAATACATTTCAAACATAAGTTTTACATACTTAAACATGATTTTGGGAAGAGAGTTTTATGACAGGAGTAGTGTTGTTTTCCCAAAACAGTTGAAGGACAATCGTTTGGTTGGCCTTGACATTGTTTGCACACAAAAAATCTCTTAACCCGGCAGCCAAACGAATATGTCGCCTATCAGTATGAGAATGGAAAACAAGCTCGACATACCATTTCTGTCCAGCTTCATTAACCATCGATATGATGTTACCTGCAACTTTCTCTAAATCGTTTGCATCGACAAACGACTTAGGGAGATACTGAAAACCAACAAATATGGATCATGTGTCAATATTTAAAACCAAAATACAAATGAATAACTTACGATTCTGCTTCGTTTGATGCCGTCACTCGTGACGTTTAAGGTAACAAACTTCTCCTCAGTTCATTCAAATATACATTCCATATTAGTAAAATTATTAGAAAGAGCGAAAAACATGTCTCGAAAATAACTAGAAAACACTTACTTGAGCTATCTTCTCCAGTCTCCATCTGAGGTGTTGTATTTTCATATGTGATCTCACAATAGTTTGGTCCAAACTGATGTATCATATGGAAATCAGCACCTCCACGATACTCAAAAATTAGCAAATCTAAATCATCTAATGCATGAGCCCAGAAAAACGGTCTCCAACCTTCTGTAAGCCTATCACCAAGACGTTTGGTAGGGAACTCTTCTCGCCTTAAATCAGATGTGAGTACACCGATTGTAATGTTAGTTATTCCAAGTATATGCTTGTTATAGAACATTTCCGGGATAGTCTACAACACAAAGTTAAACAAATGATATGCAGAAATGAAATCATTATAAAAAGTTTTCCTTAATGAGACAAAGAACTAAGATTACATACCAGACTCTTTCTACATCTGCCTGGAATCATAGGCACGAAAAAATATTGGATTTTTCATCTTTCGATCTGGTTTGAGAAGCATGTAGGAAATCATATAAATCATTAATCATTACATGCATTTATCAAAAACAATAACACAACAATCATCGGGAATAAGATGTTTAAAAAATCAACGGTTTGCCATCATATGATTTTATCCGCGAAGATAATATATATTCAGATAAAACCAAAATCATAACATGCATAAACCAAGACAATCGAAAATCTACTATTTTGAAGTTGAATAGACAACATCTAAAAATAGGGAACATCCAAGTAGTTGACTAATCCTTAAAGTATAGTTACAGTTTGAAATTTTGAATTTTTTAATAGAAATCACTGAGTAAAAAATAGAAATTTTCATGATTCAAATATAGTAAACCCCTCTTTTTGGTCATCGACATTTTTTTTCTCTCTCAAAATAACGATTTCTAACCCTAGGTATATGAAAAATATTCATGAAATAATTGATTACCTTGTTTCCCGAGTTGTTGAATGAAATTGATTTTCTCGTAAAACAATCTCTGCCTACCGTACCTTAGTTGTGTTGGTTTATCTTGTAGATCGATGTTTACTTTGAATTTTTGCTCTGATGTAGTGAATGGCTAATTTGGGATCGAGTAGATGTAGCAGTATGTATTTTTCAGTGGGCCTAAGTAATTTGGGCTTAACCCTAATCTCTTAATGGATTTTAAATTTATTAACTATTATATTTTTTAAAAAAAAGTTAGATTCTAACATCGAGACCAATAAAGCCAGCCATTTGAGCGATTTATTCACTGCATGTTATACTTCCACTAAAAACCTCTTTTATCATGAAGATCTCTTTATTTTGGTTAAAGAGATCTACATATAGCTACTCATTTGACATGTTTTGTTTTAGCACTTTTACGTAATATGTATAATATATTTCATACCTTACTATTGCTCTTATAATTTGCCAGATTATACTTCCACTAATAACCTCTTTTATCATGAAGACCTCTTTATTTTCGTTTGAATTCAACATTAGAAAATATTGTTTAGATGAGAGTATATATGAAATTTAAATTATGTTGTCAAAATAGCTGATTATACTGGACATACGTGTTGTAACCCTTAACGATACATATGTTTTTAACAGAAACATACATATTATCAACAGATCATATACCCAAAAAAAAACCAAGTTAAGTCTTTGACAACAGGAACATAATTTACCACGGCTTGAACTAGGCAGGGAGGTTATCTTCAGGATATTTTTCAGGTAAATGATTTGGAAAACTACAAAAGAGGAAAAAATGTATGAATTCAAGAAAAGATATAAAACATATGACATAAAGAGTTGCATTAGGGTTACTAAGAAAACTTGTGGCGGAATACATTATAATCAGAATTCTTTGTTTGATCGTACATAATCGTAGAAACCCCTTCTTCTGCTTTGAGCCAAGTTATACCATATGCTAAATTTCAAACGCAAACAATATTAACATTGTAAACAATAGAGAAATCAAAAGTATCATCAATCATTACGACAAACATGTAATAGCCAAGGAATTCATTATAAAAAGATACAAAACTTAGTTTAGAAACATACCCTCTAAGGGATTGATGTAGAAGCAACGTAGAATAACAAATAGATGTCTATTAGTCTCCTTTCAAAACTTTTTTCTTAGTTCCTTAGCATCTTCCCCATATATTAAACACTCAACACTCTGGAGGCAAGAAAAATAATGATTTCAAGATTTTTATTATATACAGACAACAGAACATATGTGAAAAAGATTATAGTCTTCTATTTAACTAATCTTAGATCACGAATGTAAACCGCAGCTTATGTCTTTTGTAATCTTCTTCAAGTTTTCCAACATGTAACTACACCAATGACATCTATAATGGAGAAAACAAAATCATTAAGAGCTATATACCTTCATTCTCTATTTAGCTAAAAATATAATGTAAACCAGAGATTCGAATAACAACATTAATATAATTCGATAAAGGAAATATATGTATTCATTAAAAGTTACTTATAGGTTATTCATCAGAGACTCTCCCATCCACTATATCCGGAATTGATTTAAATTCCATAAAATGTCCTTCCGGAATATTATCATAAGTAAGACAGAAAGATGTGTTTAACCAAAATATGGGTTTGAAATTGTGAGGGGTCAACGACCCATATATCGGTGCTTGTATAACTCGAGCATCCGAAAGTTTAGACCAACGACCCTCACACCATGTTGTGAAACGAAATTTCTCAATAAGCGGTTCAAGAACAATAGCTTATATTTCAGTACCCTAAAACAACAAATGAATTTAGTAACAAAACATGCAATAGCCAACTAAACATAACAAATTATAGAGTAAAAGAGAAATTACCTTTTCATCCACCAAAATCATTCGGATGGTTGGTTCAAAAAACCTAAAACACATCCAAACACGGAGAAGCATCACTTTTAGGTCCCAAAAGCAAGGAACAAAGTTGTTTATGCGAGAAATTTGTCTGAACGTTTGAGGAGTCATTATTTAGATTCTGACAGAAGGTGAAGAACAAAAGTTATTCAAAATTAATTGTTTATCTCAGTAAATGGTAAGAAAACGAAGCATCTAGGGTTTTAAATTAAATAGTTTATAAATTTGGGAGTAAAAAGTGTGAAGTGGTAGAAGATGTAAGAATTAGAAGTCACAACCATTTGGTTAGAAAAAACAAATTGGTCCGCAACCGCTAATAATATTTTTAGGCCTTAGCCCACATAAATAATCCATTTTTCATTTGAAATTAGATAGCTTCGTAAGTTTATGAGGGTTTAATAATTTAATATTGTCCATAAACACAATCAAGGTTAAATTACAATAAGCGGCTACAATATTAGGACTTCTTATGACAATCCAAATATCTAAATTGCATGAACTTATTTGATTTTTTTTTATCAAAATCGGGACCACCTTTTTCATATGAAATGAAATGTGATCGTCCCGGTTCTGACTAAGAAATTCAAATAATTACATAAAATTGTGAACTTAGAAAAGTGAACAATATATATTTGAATAATATTTCTGACCCCAAGTATATCGTTGAGATCGTCGAAGAACCAATTTTAAATATGAAATAAACACTAATAATAAGAATAATTTTGCGAAGAGATGAATTATTGAAAGGGTAGTTGTTCAATCGCAATGAAGGTTAGAAGTTACATGTTTATGACTACACAAAATACCTAACTCAAAGTTGTTATTAATATATTTTAGCTTTTTTAATAATTATCTAGATATATTGAACGGCTCAAAACATAATATTTTAAATCTTTGTTTTAATTAATCTTATAAACTCTACCAGTGTGTACAACAAAAGTTGTTATTATTGAGGTTAACTAACATAGATTTGTTATAATGATAAATTGGAAGCAAAACTAACCGAACAAAACGATAATTCAATTAAACAACCACAATTGTATTGATAATTCAACCAAAAATAAAAAACCAAATGCGACAGAAAAGAAGATACGCCACAAAAATTCTAAATTTTCCTTCTTGTCATGGTTTCCTTGTCTTTCTGCTTAATCTTTTTTTTGTAACTGATGAATTTTCACCAACACTGCTTAAAGAGATGCAATCTTCTGATCTTTTTGTTGTTGATGGTGTAAGTGGTAGGGCCATTGATGCACCAGAATCAGTCTCCATATCCGAAGTAAGCATAAGAGGTCCCTAATCAAATTAAAATATTAGCAAAGTTTTATCCAGCGTTGAACATAATGTTTAACATCATGTTTTAAAATGAGGCAAATATATTACGTACCTGAGTAGAGTTAGTTAAATTTTCAAATTCATCAATTGCAGACACGTCATCCCAAAATAAGTCCACGACATATGTACTCTTTGACACATTCTGAACATTGTCCTTAGGAATGGTAACTTTGAATAGACACTTGCGGCCAATCAAATCAAAAAATTCAGCAGGGAGATAATATGGATCATCCTAGAACAAAAGGTAGAAAAAACAATGAATTTTCATTATAAAATGTTTTATAGGTTCAAAAGAAACTCATAATTCAAATACCTCAATTTTCTTTTGGTTTTCTTTGTAGATATTGTCTGCAGCATATCTCTTCACAAACTTATCTCCAATTTCATCAAATGTGAGAAATTTTGCTTCACCCTCAAAATGATCAGACACACTAAAGATCAAATAATATCTAGAGCATTCATAAAAATATATAAACCAAGTTAGTCGAGATATATAAATTAATAACACAACATACTTATAAATAAATTACCCTGCAAGAATACTTATAAACAAATTACCTTGCAAATACATTTTTCACATCGCCACATGTTTTACAGTTATATAAGGGTTGAAAATCTTTTTCATCTTCAGAATCTGATCCATACTGAAGAACTTTCAATTTGCAAATTTTGCAAGCTTGAAAATACCATTTTTTAAGAGTCAATTAAGACAATTGAGGCACACATAACCACCTTACCATGCTTAACAAAAAAAAAAAATCATCAAGTAAATATGAAAATAATACAAATAAATACAGATATATTAATAATATATTTAAATAGAGATAACTAACCCTTTCCGATTGCAGAATACCAAGTAGAGTCATTCTGTTATTCTTGATATAAAAAAACTCAGTACGCAAATCCAAAAATGGACCCGATCCAAAAGAAACCATGCTTTTCTCAGACTTGATAATTAGAGCTTGAGATTCTTTTGATATACTGTAAAACATATTTTGAATGAATAGATGTACTCTTGAATTCAAAATTTGAAAACAATTCTTTTAAACATAATGTATCACATTACCCATCCAACCACATGGAAATCTTAGGGTTATTTTTATCTCCGAATGAGAGTTGGGTAGAGTTGTAAGCATTCAAGATATACAGCTTCGCTATATTAATGAAAATTCAAATGAAACAATTAATGTTACAAAAAAATAGATTATACATTACAATTAACAGTGTAGTTACCTCCATATTCTTTGATCCATGCAAACCGGATAATAACCACAACAGGAGCATCGCTATTGGTGGAAGTATAGTCAATCACTTGTTTGGCATAATTTCTCCACAATGTACATGGCAATGCTTCATCTCTGTATTCGAATACATGATTAAAAATCATACAAATTTATTTATTTAGGAATTATAAGGATTAATATTCTAACCCATTATCTTTTAAGTATAATTCAAGCTTGGTGTTGTTTCCAGACATGCTCTTAGTCTTGACATCTTCGATAGCACCCATGTGGACAATGACTCCCATAACATCTTATATTGGTGAAACAATAATTAAAAACTATTTATTGAAAAGTATAATATAAGGGACAATATGTATATTATAAATAACAACGTACCAATCAAAAATCTTTTGTCAAGAGATCTCTCGAGAATTTGAGAAATAGTATAACAATACTTATCGGGATTCTCAATCTCAAAATCTTCCAAAGGTTTTGTTCTTATAGTACGAGTGATTGATAACTTGTAAGTAAGATCACTTGGTCGAAAGTCGCCAACATACTCCTTGCAATAAAATGCGTTAACCATAACATGTTTACCTGTCTGAAGACATGCTTTATGTTTGCTGAATAAGGCCTCCTCACATGATGATTGAACTCTTGTTCCCTAAAGAAAGTGTCAAGAAAAGCTATAAGTATATGAACATCAGAACTTCATACCAAAGTTAAACCCAAACACATGTCTTTCTCGTAACTTTATGTCAGACCAAATCATTTCTATTAAGTTTCCAGACTTATAGTTAAACCAAAGTCCATTGTGCTAATACCCTAACTTGGACCTTCTCGGTTTCGAGTCTAGTGTCTATGTTTTCCAGCAAAACATAGGTCGAATGCCGTCTGTGTTGGAGGTTCTTACTAGTGTCAACTAATTCTGCCATTTCGTAAAATCTCAATATAGTTTTTTTTTAAGTGAATGACAAATAAGTTAAATACCGATGAATATATATAGTAGTTCGGAGACCTAACAGATCAGCGCACACTATAATATAATTAATATTTTGTTACAACTAATTTGAAGATTTGAAGATTTGCAGTTACACATTCTAAGATATTTGCTATATACGTTGAGTGGTATTAGTTAAAATGAAAATCAGTTAATTAAAACCATTTTTATTAGTTTCCTAATTGTCGATACAATGTTATTTTGCATTTGAAATTTACGGAAATCGCTGAGGAGAAAATATTTGATGTAATCTATAGTTTAGGGAAGAAGTTAAGATTACAAATCAGAATTTTAGGTAAGAATGTTCATTAGATTTTATAGAAAATATCATTTGATTGATTGCGACGTATTAATGTTTTTTGTTTCCTTATACATAATCTTTCTAATATTAATAGTAACCCCAAAATATTGCGTCTCTAGCAAATTGGAATATTAACGATTAATTCGATTTTGGATTACATTATAGAAAGTTGTATACGATTGAGTCGTAATTGCGTAAAGTAAATTTGATTATTAGTCTAGATTGTTAATAGTTAAGATATTATGATGTGTGTGCTATTTAATATTTGATAAATAATGATATCAGTGACTAAAAAAATCTTATAAAGCTTCACCACTGAGTCATTTTAAAATTAGTAACTCAATATATGGATTAACAACCAAGTATAAAGTAGATATCCTCAATGTTTAAACATGAATCTCCCCAATATCTTAATATAGGACGTGTAAACAAAATGGGTGGTGGACTTGTTTGGTTTGGTTTGAAATATATAGCAAAAAATTAATCTATTAAGGAAAATCCAGAAAAGAAAAGTAAATGATTAAATAGACAAAAGTAGATGTTCACAAAAATTGTTCTAATTATCTTCTACTTCAATTTTATTCAGTTAAGAAGAATTCAGAAAACAAAAGTAAAGGATTAAATGGACAGATATAGAAGAAAATAATAATTTTATTATTCAAAAATGCTTTCATGCTACAACAATAAAAGTATACAAATGTGAACTCTAAAGAACATACAAAACAATGTCTACTATATATTAGCCTTCTCTTGAATACTTCACTGACTTCGTGCTTAATCTTCTTTCCGTGTGAAATGTAATCAACACCAATTAGTGAGTAGTTATCTAGCAAATAAAGATTAGTGACAAATAAAGATTAGCCGATACATATATATCGTTTGGCTTCATGATGTAGCCCCGGGAGCGGAAGCTTGAGCGATGGATTGATGGAGGACAAGCACTGGCTTAAGAGCTCTCTTGCTTGACCGAGATGGATGGAACGAATGGATGAGATGAACAACTCACTTGTTCGACGGGCTGATTGACTCTCTCAATCTGTGGTTGAACAACTTATTTGTATCACACAAACAAGTTAATCCAAGGTTTTCTAGAGAATAGGTGAATCACACACTTATTCAAGAGAAGGGAAAATTCTTAACAAAGACACTCTTTGAAAGAAACTGAATAATACTTAGTTGATTGATTGAAAGCGTTGAAAGGTGAATAATACAATGAGCTAAGCTATGCCTTTATAGGCTCTTTACAAACGGTCATATTGACCTTGAACTAGAAGGAAATCGCAAACTTAATGAAAAACTAGCCGTTAGGCTGAAAATGTCAAGAATCCAAGCTCTTGATGATTTCCTTGTATCTGGATGGCTTTAAGAGATAAGTTAGGATCTCTGGAACATCTTGACAGGCAAAGAATTCGCAGCTCTCATTCTTGGAAAGGAGCCGTTGGATGATCTTCTCCTTGAATGTGCTTGTGTCGGAATAAGGAAAGTTGAACAAGCTGAGCCTCCAATTGATTCTGAGCATTCTGGATGAGTTGTGGACATCTTCTATATTCTTGGCCTCGTGGTAAATGTCTCCTGGTCGCCAAATCTTGGTTTGAGAGGTGGCAAACCAATTGGTCTTCATAGCTTCCATAAATAGCTTCGGTTGAGTTGGTTTATGTTCCAATAGGATCCGCCTGATCCTGTGTGGGCTGGTGCTTCTTAAGGTGTTGTAGAGTGCTTCTAGGAGTAGTAACAAGCCTCTTGGTCACCAAATTCGAGTTTAAAAACATTTGAACTCATGATCTTCCAAATAAGGCAAGTGTAGCATCTCCTGATTTGGAAGTTGAATATCTTTCAAACCATTACTCCTTTTGGTTTGAATCCAATTCTCCTTGGTCCTCTGATGAGTTGGGAATCCAGAACAATTGGATTTGTTGATTGGTTCCTCCTGGATTGGTCGGAGTGCTTCATTTTCTGACTGTTGGTCTCCATCGGGTCTGGTTGCGCTGACTGACGTAGTGGTTGAGTTAGTCAGCGTGCTGACTGACGTAGTGACTGACGTAGTGCTTGAGTTAGCGAGCGCCTGGTCTAGTATGGTTTTGATGACCGCATCACTTCATATGAATCCAAGCTACAAATTCATACAAAACCAAAGAAAATGATTGGAACAATGTAACAGAAATGGATACCTATCGTTTGGCTTGGTTTGAAATATACCTGTCGAGTCACAAAAACACACAAAATGATTATTACAATGTAAATTGTAAGAAAATAGTTACCTATCGTTTGGCTTGTTATGTTACATACCTGCAAATGAATAAAAACCTCGAAACAAAATAATAAGCATGTTAATAGGAAGTGATATAGTTACCTATCGTTTGCCTTGGTATGTTACAGACCTGCAAAATGATCAAAACCACGTAATAAAATTATAAGCATGTTAATAGTAAGTGAAAAGTTACATATCGTATTGTTTGGTATATTACATACCTACAAAATCATCAAAACCACATAATCAAAATTAGAACAATATTATTTTGCAAACAAAAGAAATGTTCAAGATGTTGATGTTATAAGTTTGGGAGGCTTTATTTATAAGGATCATCACATTTAGGGCTGCACTAAGTTTTCGAAATCTTCTATTAGAAGATCAGTATGTTCTTTGGGATATTTTTTTTCAAATTTGATAATTATTGGCGATATTTATTAGTTGCTAAATTTTAGTCTCGAATTTAGTTGGAATTTGAAAAGTAAGGAAATAAAATATGAAAAAATATAAACTGTAATCTAAATTTATGGGAAGAAGTTAAGATTACATCTCGTAAGTTTAGGCAACCACATTTAATTTTCAAAATTTGATCAATTCTCGAATTTTGGTTTTTTTAATCCAAAAGTTTCATAAACGAATTTTGATTTATTTTTAATGTCAAAAATGTTCTCGACCAATCAAAACATTTCATTAAAGCTATGTCATCAATGACATCATAGTTTTGATTGGTCAAGATTCATTCACATCATCCATTCTAATAATTCGACTTCGCAAATAATATATAGTAGATGAGAAGATGATATATTTTTAAAAAATATATTTTTTTTTGTTAATAATTTTGGTTTCCAATTACTGTTTTCCATTTTTCATTTCAACAATTTTGATTTATTTTTAAGATTAAAACTAAAAAGTTAACTTTAGAAAAAAAAAATCCAATTACAATATCTCTCAATTCATAAGAGATAGTATTTGTATTTATAAAATATCTCTCAATTCATTCAAATCCTATTTGATATATTTTATTGTTGTAATTCATAATTTTAACAAATTCTTATTTTAGAGAAATCGTACAAATGATAAATTCTATAAACTAAGATGTTAAAGAAGAGAAGCGAGAGCTGGGAATCTGCAGCGGCTCGTACAACGGGATCACAAAGCCGCTGTGAGAAATCAACACGCACAACAGCCTCGTACAGCGGCATCGTGAAGCTGATGTGCCAATTCGGAAAAATGCGAGAGCTCCAGCGGCCTTCACAGCGGGTACGTGAAGCCGCTGTAAATCAAGACATGTCACATCGGCCTCACACAGAGACCACCAAAGGCCGCTGTGACACCAACTTTTTCCCAAATGTTACTTTTGCTTTTACTTTCGGCTTGTAGACCCTTGCATGTGTTATATATATGGTCAATAATGCCACTCGATTTTTTTCTATTTAAAAGCTAGTTATGTGTTTGAAGAGCCATATCACCTTCTTGTAAACATCTATTCCAACAAATTTAGTTTTCCTTTGATCTTTTATGCAATTTGAGTTTGTTCTTGAGTTTTTTTTTTCTAATTCTTCTTGTTTCTCTCATTCTTGTTCACTTAAATCATGTCTTGTTTTGTTGTTGCTATGGCTAGCGAGTAGTTTCTTCATAAGTTTATGGATTTGAGTAGGTGATGATGATCTAATAATGATTTAGGATGTTTAAAACTTGGAAATATTGTTTTTTTACTTGTTAGAAGTTCTTAAAATTGCAAATCAATTTTTTGATCTTAAATGTTTCTATCACTAAGAAGTGTAGATTAATGTTTGAAACAATATCAAGTGCTTTACATGTTTAATCAATGAGAATTGATGTTTAATAAGAACTTGTTTATAATGCATATCTATATCTGTCAGATTTCCATTAGAGACATTGAAGAGAAAAAGCAGTACCGAAAAATGTTCGTTTGGATAGTGGAGAAGAGACTAACAAAAAAGAAATGAAAAGAGAATATAAAAGAAAGAAATATTCAATAGACTTTGGGAACTATTTACTGTTGGATGAATTTTTTACCCAAAAGACAGATTCAATGAGACGATTAATGCAATGAGCTATTTCTTGTTCTTGCTTTCTTGACCATCTCTTTGTTCGAATTATGTATTAGGAAAATGCAGAAATAATCAGTAATAGGTACGCAACAAGTATTGTTGCATGAAACAGAGAACTAAAAAACAGAGCCCTTACAAAACTTATGGCTGTATATAGACAAAGTCGCAATATTTGCACAGTTTTGACTGCGATCATATTCAGCTTTGTTATCCTGTCATTGTCTCGTTGCAACTTTGATGCTCTTTCTTGGTTTGAGAATATTTTCTGTTTATTCACACATACCCTAAAGATACTTACATATAAAAGATTGCAGAACGAGACTGAATCACAAAAATAACAAGTAAGTTGACACTTATGATCATCTTCAAGAACAATCTCTAGTTATTTTCAGCCTACTCTTCTTCTTCGTTCCTGCAATTTGTCTTAGATGAAAGGCAACGCAAAGCACTCATTAGAATATTTAACAACTGTGTTATTCTAACAAACTTACGAAAATTCGTCAGAATATTTAATTACCATCTCTGAAGCATTCATCATTTTCATCAATATGAAGCTTCAAGAGGTGGGGAGTATCCCGCATTCTTTTATCCATATGTCGTTGGGATTGTGTCGGCCGAGCCCGAACACAAAATCGACCTCGGTGCAAGTCACCTCCTCTGCTTCAACATCGAATATGTACAAATGCTCCGAAAAAACTGATCCTCCAAAGTATTCACTTGATTCGACTGTTCTAGGCGTTGTGTGCGCATTCTGTTGGGATGTGAATCTACATTCCAACCTGATATCGCGCAAATTTGCCTCAGTAACCAACACGATGCATGCACGCAATTTTATGGCTGTATGAAGATGATTTTCATTCAACTTCACCGTTAAGGAACTCCCAGAAGTTCGGAAAGTGAAGTAGGCAGGTACTTCTCCACCCGGTAAGACCACTCTGTCACGAGTTGATGTCTGGATGATGAGATTTCTTGCTTCTTTATTTAGTTTATAGCAATTTCCAAAGTCGAGCTGAATGTCGGGATTGCTAAAGGAGCAATCTAATCTCTCCAAGGACTTGCAATTCTGTGCATCTAAGAACAAAAGGGAATCCGGAAGCTGTGAGATTGATACCAGCTTCTGCATTTGGCTTACTACAAGTCGACGTAGACGAGAGCATCCCTTAACCCATGGACCAATCTCTTGTATTTCTGTATCGTTCAAGTGAAGATCTGTGATGCTGTCAAGAGTATACGAGAATTCCTTGAGGTTTTCAGAGTATGACATATGCAATTCTTCAAGACGAGACCACGACTTGATCGATGAAGGAACTTCTTCTATTGAGGTTCCAATGAGATTAAGATATTTGATGTTGGTAGAAATTTCCGGAAAACTTTTTAACAGAGAGCAATCATCGAGATCAAGTTTGGTGAGGGATGCCAAGTTGACCATGGTTGGAAGAACCTCTAACTTTGAGCATCTCGACAAAGTCAAATAACACAATCTATGAAGGTTTCCGATAGAGGAAGGAAGTTCCACCAGACTTGAGCAATAACTGAGATTCAAAATATAAAGATTAGTTGCATTTCCGATAGAGGAAGGAAGCTTCACCAGATTCGAACATCCATTAAGATACAGTATTTGGAGATTAGTTGCATTTCCAATAGAGGAAGGAAGCTCTATCAAACTTGAACAATCACCGAGATTTAGTTCATTAAGATTAGTTGCATTCCCAATAGAGGAAGGGAGTTCCACTAGACTTGAACATCCACTAAAATCCAAATTTTGGAGATTAGTTACATTCCCAATAGATAAAGGGAGCTTCATCAGACTTGTGCAATCTGCAAGATACAACACTTGGAGATTAGTTAAATTTCCAATAGAGGAAGGGAGCTCCACCACACTTGAGCATCTTTTGAGATTTAATTCTTTGAGATTAGTTGCATTCCCGATAGAGGAAGGGAGCTCCACTAGACGTGAACATCCAAAAAGAATCAAATCTTGGAGATTAGTTGCATTCCCAATAGAAGAAGGGAGCTTCACTAGACTTAAACATTTAGAAAGATGCAGATTTTGGAGATTAGTTGCATTCCCAATAGAGGAAGGGAGCTCCACCAGACTTGAACATCCACTAAGACTAAGCGTTTGGAGGTTAGTTGCATTCCCAATAGAGGAAGGTATCTCCACTAGACTTGAGCAATCTCTGAGACGTAATTGCTTGAGAATAGGATTAGTTGAGATATTAGGAAGCTCCTTCAGGTTTTTTGAATAACTCAAATCCATCCACTTCAGATTTGGAAGCGGCTGTATAAATAAATAAGACGTGATACATGAGCTGATATACTTGGCAGTTGAGAAGATAACAAAAGAAACCTCATATTACACTTACTTTAATTGTGTCCCACAGCTTCTCAAGCTTGCTGTGTTCCATTCTTAGTTCGACAAGGAACTCCAAGTTATGATTAAACGACAAACATGTCATCGGAAAATACTCCCAATGTAGTAATCGGAGTTTTGGAGATATATAGCTCGGACATTCCAAGAAACCAACATCACTTCTGAATCTTAAGAATTGGAGACTAGACATTCCTTCAAAGGCTCTCTCACTTATCTTTGACTTGCCCCGACGCAGTAAATCGATGCCTATAACACTTCTAGTATCCTGAAAAAAGACCACAAAAACGAAGTTAAGTTGCAATGAGCCAATGAGCAATGCAACAAAAGACTAATGACAAAACTTACTGCTGTGTAATCAGTTAGAACTTCTTGAATATCTTCTGCATCAACCAAAAATTGTCGTCGCCCAGGCTCACGAACAGATTGTTTGCGGACAATTTCTTTACCCAGTTGGGCCAACAAACTATGCATTTGTGTCTTTCCTTTATCAATAGATATGAGAGACTTCTCCGCTAAGAAGTGAAGCCTTTGTCTCACATACAAGAAATTCTTCACAAGATGATCTTCCACTTTCTCAACCTCTTCATCATTGAAAAAGCAAGCTATATGAAGGAATAAATCTTTATCTTCATCACATAAAGCATCATAACTGAACTTTAAAATGCTCTCAATTTTTCCATTAAGACGTGCCTTTAACATTGGTAGTTCCATTGACCACTCGTTTCTAGTCATTCCCTGGAAGTGTGATCCCATAACCTGTAGCCCTAAAGGAAGTTTGTCGGCAAGGTCTGTAACTTCCCGAGCAAGGTCCGTGAAACAATCCTTAGGGAACTTCTGACCAAAAGCATACATGCAGAAGATTTCAAGAGCCTCATCACTTGATGGAAAACCCACCCTGTATATATGGTTGATCCCACGTGCCCTTAAAAGTTTTTGATCTTGTGTTGTGATGATAATCCGACTCCAAGGACCAAACCAACAAGTTTCATCCGCCATAGCTTCTAATTGTTCCAACTGATCCACATCATCAAGGACGAGAAAAACCTTTTTGTCTTTCAACCTGTCTTTGACAATTCCCAAATGCTGAATCTCTTTACCCAACTGATGATTGAAAATTTGAGACATAAACTTTTTTTGTAATTTCAACTTCACACCATGGTTATCCGAACTAGGTGATATTGCATACCTCACTTTTATATTCTCCTCAAAGACACTCAGTTGGAACTTTTCAGAGTAACAATTATATAAAAATCTAGCAATGGTGGTCTTGCCAATCCCAGGCGGCCCCAAGATCCCTATCATCCTCACTTCATCCAAATCTGGCCGTAGAAGCTTTTCAATCTTCTCCATATGAGCTCCCATCCCAACTAAACAATCAAAATCCCTTGATGGCGCGGAAGCAAACAGCTTGTTCGAAACATCTGTGGCAATATTTTGGATCATGTCAGCTTCATTTTCCCTGCCAAAGAGTTGTGTGTTATTTTTTTGAAACAAAGATATTCATTAGTTTAATTTGTTTAGAAAGATTGGACGAACCAGTTTTTTGAATGGTAACCGGCAATTGTGGCCACTTCGGCCAAAGCATGTTTCCATCTTCCAATGTCCTCCTTTGATTTACCCTTACAAGTTTTTCTGAAGACCTTTCCAAAATCTCCGGTCTGTTTCTTTACATCAGTTGGATCCACTTCATAGAAAATGGTTATCACTGTTTGACGCAAGTCTTCTCTGCATTTCATTATTTCCACCAACTCGTTCATGCACCATGTGGAAGAAGTGTAGTTCCTCGAGAGCAAGACAATTGCGATCCTCGATCCTCTGATTGCATCTAAGAGCTCAGGACCAATCGACTTACTCCTCTCTATATTATTGTCAATGAATGTGTCAATCCCCTTGCTTCTGAACTCCTTTAGAATGTGACTGAGAAAGGCTTTTCGGACATCTGGCCCATGGAAGCTCGGGAAGACATGGTGTTTGCGATTGTGAGGAGATGAAAGAGGCAAAGACAAAGTTGTTGCTATGTTTGATTGATGGAATTTGAAGTTCCTACAAAACAAGAAAAAAACTGTAACCAGAAGCATGAAGAAGCTTATTATAGCAGCAACAATGGTAAGTAAAAGAGAAGAATCCATTGGTAAAGATTGCGAGAAGATCTAAGATCACAAAGTTTATAGTTGTGTGGAGGAAGAATTAACGAAGAGATTTTTTGTACACAATCATTGACTCCATTAACTTAAAATCAACGAAAGCTTTTCATAGAAAATATGTGAACCACAAAATCATTAGCCCTACCATGTAGGCTCTACCATTCTGTTAAAATGAAAAAGCAAGAAGTGGAATTCCTACTCTCATCTCTTTTTACTAAATATAAGGAACAACACCCTTATGATGACATTCCGTCTCTAACGGGTATAAATATACCTAAAGTTTGAAATCTTTTTTTTTATTGTTGATACTCCTGCAGAGAATCTCTTAGGAGCGAACGCGATCTATTTAGACCTGATCTATCAGGGCACGAATAGTCGCTACTTTGCCCAAGCTACCCAGTTGAGACATGATTAGATTAATTGATTTCAACAAAATGATTCCCTCCAGACAGCTTCCGTCAAGCCTCTAGGAGTAGTGAAGAACTATAGAAAGTTGTGGTTGGTTGTTGACCAACAAAAGCATGGGAGAAAACCAAGAACAGGGGGCATAGAGATCTCTTATATTTCAAACTTTCTGTCAGTGGTTCGAATTCACAAGCCACTTCTAGCTCTAGCAGAAAAACAGCACCTAGAGTACAAAATTTGACTAATTTGCTAAATTGGGGATTATGACAGAGCAGTGAAGGAAGAATGAAAGAGAAACAATAAACTGTTCCTAAGGAAGAAACATACAAACCCACCCGTGCTTCTTGTCGATTGACAGAATAATACGTATATAAGAAGAAGGATGCTTAGAGGAGTGATCTGTTCATCTAACTCAAAATATTGTAAGAAGAAGAAGGATGGAGCAGAAAGATAGTTCTGATTTGACTGTTTGCAGCATGGGAGCAGATTACCCAAAAAATCCCTGGAAACATTGAAAAAAAAAAGATATCTCGGTAACAAAAACCATAGAGGGCTGTATTGGCGAGATCCAATGGTGAACAGCTGCCCAGTTCGGAAAGAAAGACTAAGTCAAGGCAGACAACGAGGCGAAGATAGCAGACTTGCCTCTTTCCTTTTGCTTTGTGCCAGTTGAAGGGCGAGCTACTCCAACTCAAGTAAGATAAATATGATGTTGTTATCTGTTAATATGCTGTTGTTATCTGTTCTCTGTCCTTACTGTTGTTAGGTGGGAATAGGTTGTTAGCGTAGCTTCTGTTCCTATGCTTGAATGTGTAGTGAAGGAATGGAGGGAAGCTCTTATTAACGGCTGGAGCTAAACTCCTCTTAGCCCGGACAGGGACAACCAAAGCAGGAACTACTGAACCTACTAGCTTGCAGAAGTAGCTATCTGAGTAAAAGCTGCTTTCAAAAGAAGAATAAGGAAGTCTAGCAAGCATTCAAGCAAGTCTCGCTGATCCGCATTGTATTGCAAGCTAACCAAAAGGAAAGAGAAGAGTCACCTTTTGAAGCTATCAGTTATATACGTTATGGTATGGAAAAAGATCTGACTTCGTTAGAAGAAAGCTGCCTAGATCTTTTCCCGACCTAGGATCTGATGTATCGATCAATTAATCTCTCATCAGTTACGAAATATATAGCTATAAAAAAAGACCTTCGCCCGGAATGTGAGCAAATATATCATGTCGATTGCTCAACCGTACTTTGGCTATCTTACGTGGAGCGGAATTAGGTTTTTTCGGTGTTCTCGTTGAAACACGCGGGCATGCTCCTTGCTTCTGGGGACGAAGAGACTGTGAGCAGGAATGAAGAAGCTTAGGCGTGGACAGAGCAAAGGACAGATAGAGGTTTTGTTCCCTTTGGACCCTAACGTGATACGTCTTCGCCATGTGCTATTACTACTCTTGCTTGTAAAGTCCTCTAAATGAGTGTTCGCATTTGATTTCCCTTACTCTTGAATAGTGAAAGATTGAGCCTCCTTCGGACCCTCTTCTAAGAAATGATAGGTAAAGCGCTCTAACCGGGGGCTCAATTTCGATTTCTACTACGAATATTAATCCTATCCTACTCGTCTCATAAGGGCTACGACCAGAATCGAAGTAAGAAAGAGAAGGTTAATTTAGTGACCCGTAGAAATCAGCGAAGGGAAAGTCATGGCTTGATTGGCTTAGGTAAGGAAAAAGTTCTTCGAACGAAGGGAGTATAGGAATTCCATCCCGCCCTTAAAAATCAAAGAGTCCTTTTTGGCGGGTATTGCCACGCGGCTTAATTACGACCACGTGGCACGTACGATATTATTGTTCATGGAAAAACTAAATTCATTGTTAGTGAGAAACAAATTTAACAAGTAATAAATTTAACAAGTTACAATGATATCGCAAACGCAAACCACGTCCAAGATCATTATGAATCACCACACTTGTTCTTGGGTTGTCGAAACCGGATGGAGCCATACCATTACTAACGTGAGGCATTGTAACGCTCACACACATAGTCATGATCAAGATTGCAGCAATAAGCTCTACTAAAGAACCCATTTTTGCTCTCTTACATTATCAAAAGTACTGTATATATGGATGATTTTTTTAATCAATATTTAACTGTGTATATATAATCCAATAGACGACAAAAAAAAAAATCATCCAATAATTTTTAATTAGATTCCTATCATGGTCTTTGTTTTTGTGAGTTCAGTAACATATTTAATGCACTTTATTAATTTGAAAATATATGGTCAAAATAAATCTTCTTTATTAAAAATGCTTTTATGAATATCTATTTGCAATTTATTACCTAGTAAAAAAAATGTATTTAAATAGAGTTTAAAATCAATCTTTACAAAACAAAACAAAACAAAAACTCAAGAAATCAATCTACAAAAAACGGAGGACATACATAATTATGTGACTCATGTTCTGCATCTTTTATGAAGAACATTATTGTATATTTTTCACTTGCAATGAGTTTTTTGGTTTCTTTTATACAGCCACATTTTCAGTTACTGTCCTTGTCGTTGCGTGACTTTCGACCTGAAATAATTGAACTTAAAAGTGTAAGACTCTTTGCATTTTAGTTCAGGATTTGAATCTATTGAGTTCAGTTAACCATGTAATAAAAAGGGTCTCTGATCAATTGCATGAGTGTGTGTGTTTTGGAGAAAGTTGTTAGAATCTTTTGCTTTACCTTGGCTGCTTTGAACAGTTCGTCGAGAACCTCAGACAGCGTTGGATGCGCATGAACTGCCAATTTTATGTCCTGCAGAGATACCAGTAAGCATGCAAGGATCAGGAACTGGATTCGAATTGGATGCGTTTAATATTTTCAGAAGCTATGGTACTAAGTAAATGATCCTACCTGAATGCGAGTTCCTAGAGCAATGGCATTGGATGCTTCATGGATAAGGTCAGCAGCATGCAACCCAAATATATGAACTCCTAGGATTTCACCATTGTCCGGTCGGTATATCATCTGCATAAGGAAGGCAATGAGATCTTTCATGAACCAACAGTGATTTTATTTGTCTTCCCCTACCTTGGCTATTCCTTCTCCTTCATTTTCAGCTAGAGCCTTTGTGTTAGCCTTGAAACTTGTCTTGGCAACACTAACTTTAAATCCTTCCTTTTCACCTTTCTCTCTCGCTTGCGGCTGGAAATCATCAAAACATAGGGGTTACACTAAGCATATTGCACATCACATTTTTCTTTTTGAGTGTAAAAGAATCTAGAACTACCTCTGTCAATCCCACCATGCTAATTTCAGGATGAGTAAAGCAAGCAGCTGGGATGCTAAGATGATTAAGCACATGATCTCTTCCGGTGACTTGCTCGACCACTAGCCACAGAGTAAGTAAGAGCTCAGAGTTTTAACACAAGGTCCAAGTTCACTGCATTTATAGTAGGCTTTGATAAGCCATTTACCAGAAATTCCTTGGGCACTGGCTGCATGTGCAAGCATCAATTTACCATTGGCATCTCCAATGCAGTACAAGTTCGGAACCTATGAAGCAGAAATGAATTTAACATACAGAAAGAATCGCTGGTAGGGGTATGTAAATAAAACCGACCAGTTTCCCATTTCCATCGATCACACGCATTCGCTCATCAACCGGTATGAAACCTCTCTTCGTCACAACATTGACCTGTGTTGAAATGACAGCTACAATGTTATTTTCTGTAGACAGAGTATTCACAGTTAGTTAAAAATGAAAATACGATCATATAAGAGGGGTGCAATTTAGTGTCATTTCATACATTTTCCAAGCCAAGACCATTGGTGAATGGAGCTCTTCCAGTAGCAATAAGAGCAGCATCTACCTGGAGAAGGTAAAAAAGCTCACACTTTCAGCTCCGAAAATCAAAGACATCACTATATTTATTCTTTGTGTTACCTCCAAAGTATCCTTAGGTTCTTTGGTTTTGGCATCAATAAGCTCAATCGTAACTGGTTTCCCATCCTTTGCCGGAGTAATCTGTATAGGAATATATTTAAATTTAACAGATAAATACATAGACACATTGCATAGAGAAAGAAAAACAGTATTTAAAAGGCTCACTTTGCTGGCAAAGACTCCAGTATGATAGTCAATCTTTCTTGTATTTATCAGAACCCTCTGAGCTAGCTTACTGATCTCAGGATCAAATCCAGGCATTAGCTGATCCAGTGCTTCAATAAAAGTTACCTGCAATAAAAGGTGCACCGGTTTTGGTCACTAAGCATTGTTGTAAAGTCGAGAAAACCTAAATAAACTCAGAAATTAGACAAACTGCTATTTTCACATTAACAAGCTCAATACAGTAAGAAAGTAAAGACAAACAAAGACCTAAAAATGGAGAACACTGCCAAGTTTCAGTTATTACATCTCATTACAAGGACAAGCATTATGTTACCTCACTTCCAAGTGCTGTGTAAACATCACTGAACTCAAGACCAATATAACCACTTCCTACAATTGCAATCCAATCAGGGACAGACTCCAGCTTCAAGGCATGGTCACTCGTGATTACAGTCTTTCCTGCAGCACCAAAATATAAACATACACGAAAAAAATGTAGAGATTTTCAAGCCTCTCCCCTACAATTCTGCGTTCTAAACAAGGCATATACCATCAACTTCAATGCCTTTAGGAACAAACGGCACCGATCCAGTGGCAATGATTATATCTTTTGCAGTGATAATATTGTCCTTCCCATATTTAACCTTTTGTGGGCCCTGCAGAAATACAAAACTTAGGATTGTCTGCTAACAGAAAACAATGAATCATGTCTAGTTAGTCAAACGTGAAAGAAAAGCATTGTACTGACCAGAACACTGCCAAATCCTGTCAATATGTCAACACCAAGTGCCTTCATTGAATTGGTCAGATTGTTTCGGATTTTGGTAGCGAGGTTATTAGCATGGTCTGCCACACCCTGACGATCATACCCAGCAGCTGAAACCTGTTTTCCAAACCATTTTCATCAAACTTAATCATCCACAATCCATGATACTATTAGTTAATAGTTACCTTTCAAGCCAAAGAAATGGTCAACATGAGTTTGATATTACCTGCAAACCAAAGGACTTCATGTGATGTTCGTTCTGGAGTTCCCGCATTCGACCACTAACAGCGAGAAGAGCTTTGGAAGGCACACAGCCTCTGTTAACGCAAGTCCCTCCAACAACATCTCCTTCAATGATGGCAGTTTTAAGTCCCTAAAGGAAAAAAATTGGCCAATGAAACTAATATGTTCACAAATGATGTTGAGCATATCGCAAGATACAAAATTTTAATTATTTCCTAAATAGAATAAAAGTCACCTTCTCAACGGCGTGTAAGGCAGCTCCGTGGCCGCCAACACCAGCTCCGATGATGATCAGATCGTAATCAAAACACTTGGGAGGAGAGCCATTACCCGCGGCAGAGGAAGTGACTTCGAATCTCCTTCTGGGAATTCGAATTCGGTCACTACGCAAACCCAAATGATTCGAAGACGAGAAATCAAACGCCTCACGCCGGAGTCCGCAGAACCGGAGACTCCTCCTCGGCGTAGAAAAGACGGAACCAGTTGATCCGAGCACGCGGTTGGGTCTGGTAAGCGACGTCTGGGAGAACGGAATAGCTATAGCTGATTGCATTGTAAGAAAGATAGATCCGAAGAGCACGACGGAGAGAGAGTGAGAGAGGCGATGTCAGTGTAAAATACGAAACAGAGGCGAAGATATCAAAGTGGGTTTGTTTATCCACCACTGTACTTAATTCAAATATTTTTTTAATATAAGCCCATTGGGCATTATAGGCCTCATAGCTTTCACTAATTTCCTTCTTTTATTCTTTTATTGTTAACTAGGGGATTTAGGCGGGTTAACTTCCTTATTCTTATCGGTTTTGAAAAGATTTCTATATTTTGGGGTTTTTTAATTCTGTTTTTCTCGTTTGGTCCCATCAAAAAAGATGCTAAGATTTAATGATGTGAGGTGAATTAACAAATATTTAAGAATTTTTATAGAAAGAAGTGTGAATTTATTTTTGTGATCTAAAAGTCCGATTGATAGTTATTGCTAAGACGTTAGTTCATATCATATGTCTCGGTTGTCGTAATGAACATGTGGTCCGAATAAGTCCGATTCTATTTTTTTTTTTCATTTGGTCCCATCAAATAAGACACTAAAATTTAATGATGTAAGCTGGACTAACTAAATTTAATTTTTGATATATAGAGAACACACAGTGGTTCGTTATGTTTGTATTTTTAATTTGTCTAAGTGTATCTTTGTATGAGAAAATTTCCATCTTTAAAGGGCTTATATATACATACTTTATATGGAAATTTCATATAATTATTAGATAGATAGGATATGTGTTTATAATTAAACATGTATGCTGATTTTATTTTATTTTTTGATGTTCTGGGAGAATGTTGTGTACACGGTGAAGGTGAAGGAACCAAAGAACTCACTGAGTCAAACGAAAGGCAAAACTGAAGAGAGAATCATCTTGAAGGGTTTAAACGGAATCATCAAACCGGGATAAATCTTGGCTATACTCGGTCCGTCGGGAAATATATTTTTTTTTTAAATTATGTTCGTATATTTGTGAGGATTAATATAAATATATTATATTTTGAGGATTTTTATTTATTTAATTAATATTTCTCTTTTATAGAAATAATATATCTTAATTTTAAAATCACTTAAATATCTCATTTCCTAATTTTAAACTCAACAAAAAGTAAAATTTGAGTTATGTTTAGTTTAATAAATAATACTTTTTCTCTTTTAAATCTTAATAAACAAGAATTATTGACCAAAAAATATATTAAAAGTTCAAAATTTCCTCGGATATATTGATTATTAAACTAGAATCAAATAATATCTTTCAATATAATCATGTTTTATATTGTTTTTATTATTTTTATTTATCCGAATAAGCTTATAATTCAATTTTTACTCCGTTTAAACTTTAATACCATATTTTTATATTTTATAATTTGATTCGTTCGCAAATGATATTTTCTTTATTCTTTCAAATGATATTGTTCTAAAAGTTCGTATCTTTTACAACTTCTTCTAAAAGTTTGAAACCTATTATCTTACATTTACACCATTTGGCTGTATTATTAGAGAATGCAAGTTCTATTATTTGTACATAATATTATAAACTTATTAATTAATGTGTAGTATATGTATTATTGTCACCTATTATAGAATTATATGATTATTAGCATAACTTATTTTTTTGGAAGATAGCGAAGTTCAATTGATATGAAAATTCGACAACTAATAGAATTTTTATTTTCAAAATTATTATATAGTTAACATTTAAAAAAAAATTGAGAAGAATATTGAAGAAGTACGATTTATTAAAATTAAATGTAATTCAATATTCCTTATTGTTAAACTTAAAATAAGGAAGTGAAAGATTTAAGAGATTTTCTAATCAAGATATATCATTCAAAAAATGAGAGCATATTTCAATCTTTCAACAGAAGATTGTTATTATCAAACGAAATATTTAAAATACATATTGTTAAAATAATAATGTTTTAAATTAAGAATATTCTTTGATCAAAGCTAAATGTCCTATAATTTCTAAAATTAAATCTTAGAAGTAGATCTTTCTAAACTAAATGGCAAGTCATTTCGAAAAGTAAATCTTTCCATATATACAAAATATTCAAAATTCAATTGAATGTATCTAGCAATAATAATAAAAAAATTTAAATATCATACAAAAATTATAACATTCTCAGGCAATCTATGTAAACCAAAATAAATTTTTTTTTTAACTAAATGTTTTACTAAATATCTTTTGCAAGACAAAACTATTTTTTCTTCAATTCTGAGAAGTTTTAATTCAATGTATAGAAAAAAATTCAAAGTTAAATTTTTTCTATTTGTTTTTAAATTTTTAAAAAATTAAATTTATAAATAAACCTAAATGAATATAAATAAGCATGTGTTTCTTTTCACAAGTTTAAACACGCATGTCAAAATAGATCTTAAATATAACTGGGTCTAAACAGGGTGAGTATGTCTGTTTTGACATTCTCTAAACCCAAATAAAATATTAAAAGAAAAAACCATAAATAAATATTTTACTAAATAATTTTTGCAAAAAAAAATTATTTTTTAATATCTGGGAAGTATTGGATTCAATCTAAGTAAAATGTATAAAGAAAAAATGAAGTTAAATTATAAGTATTTGTATTATAATTTAAATTAAAATTTATAAACATATTTAAATATACATGTGTTATATCTGCCGAGTTTAAATGGCATGTCTAAATATGTCTTAAATATAAACATGTCTAAACGAATCAGGTTGCATGTTTAACATCTTTATGTAAAACCGAATAAAATTTTGAAAAGAAAAACCACAAAAATGTTTCAATAAATAATTTTTGCATAAAGAAAATTTTCAAAAGTTAAATGAAATCCTATATAAGGTAAGTTTGGTGGCCTAGAAACATGATCGTTTGCATCTTCTATTTTTTCAATAAGTTTTCTCTCTATGTTTATTTTTTCCATAAATTCGTTGGCAGTATCTTTTGGATCATTAAAAATTTAATACAAATGACATGTTATCAGTTCGATTACTTTCTTCTTCTTTTCGATGTAAAATGTATTTTTATGTTTTTGATTTTTTATATTCTGTTTTATTCTTAGTCGCATGAAAGAAGATACTCAGTTATCTCGAGTTTTTTGTGAATGATGTGAGGTAACTAAGAAACGTTTGAAATTTTCTCTAATTTTTTTGTCAATTTATACTCGAGATCTAAAGTCCGATGAAAGATTGTTGTCGAGGTGTTTTTAGTTCACTTCACATGTCCCGATTGTCCTAATAAGCTTATAGCCCGAATAAGTGTTGTCTATTAATATAGACACAAATTTAGTGGTAAATGATGGATTTGATAAATATTCTTTCGAATACCAAATAAGGTTTAGTCTTTATAGTCCGAATAAGGTTTCAATAGTATTAATGGATTGATTGATGTATTAACCCATTAGTCTGATAAATGCCGATAATATTTTATGCCACTAAGTCCGATTTTTCCGATTAGTCATGACTGTTCGAATAAGGTTTTTATCATTGCTATCATAATCGATTTATAAACGACTGATTATTTAAATGTTTTCTAAAATCCCAAAGGAGTATAAGCATGCTTTAGTAGAGGGCGAAACTGATTCATATTGATTCAATGGAAAGGTAAATATTCTAAATCTTTTATTTTATACAGATCAAATCAAATTTTGTCTGCTTAAAAAGGTCTATTAAACTTAACTGTTTTCTAAAAATGTTTAAGGCCCAAGTAAAATTTATGGTCATCATCGATAATATCGAAACAAACAATAGTATAATAAATATTTACAAAAATCTGAAAGATTATCTTCACAATCTGTTTACCGTATCTTTTTCACTGTTTAATCTCTTTCGACAAGGACTCAATCGGAGGTATGTCAACTCTAACCTTAACCCTTCAATTTTTTGACCACATTAGATTTTAATTTTATTTACGGTTTATAAACAACAAAGAGTACAAATTTAATATACATTTGAGTCTCATTTGTGTTCATAATTTTGAAACACATTTTGCAATTGTGTCCATGATGTTACATTATTTTTGTACTATATTACTTAATATATCTAATAAATTCATTTGGTGATCAAATTACACCCGACAACAACATTATCAACCCACATTTCGTGAAACCTCTTCTTTCAGAATTCCTTGATGGTGTGGTATGTAATTGAAGTTGTTCCACTATCTTTACATACCATACCATACATGTCCAAAATAATGAATGTTTATCTATGACTGTTAATTTTTCCATACATACAATGCTATAATGTGGTTTCGTATGTGTATATAAATATTATTTTATGTGTCCAAGTAACAATTCCAATGTTCATAATAATAAATTAAATCTTATACAATTTTGACTGGAAAAAAACTAAAATATCATATATTGTCTTGCCACTAACCAAAAAATACACATAAATTAACTAATAAACAAAACAATATCTGCACATGTGTGCGAGACTATCACCTAAGACTATCACCTAGTTAATTAAAAAACAAAACACTTGAACATGGAGAAACTTATAAACACA
Organism: Orychophragmus violaceus; assembly: GCA_030180135.1. Taxonomy (NCBI): domain Eukaryota; kingdom Viridiplantae; phylum Streptophyta; class Magnoliopsida; order Brassicales; family Brassicaceae; genus Orychophragmus; species Orychophragmus violaceus. The sequence goes on from CM058232.1 coordinate 106,681,294, forward strand.
GAAACAATTCTTTTATTTATTATTTTTATAGTCGAATTAAACTGGTAACACAAACATTGTTGGAGACGAAATAGGCAAAAGAGAAAGACTATACCAACGACAGTCGGCTAATTGCATTTCATTATCATGATGAGTTTGATTTTTGTTGGGAGGGTTTTTTCTCTAAAAGAAAGTGAATTTGATAGAAATATATATGCTCACAAATTTCGAAATTCCTGATATTCAAAAAAAGAGAATAATAATATATTATGCAAATACACATACATTTTTGGGGTAAAAATATTAAGAGCAAGTATGCAAACATGGTTTTTATGTCTTATTATTCCCCACACCACCTCTGCCTGAACAGCTTCCATTTACATTTGATCTCCTACACCGTCTATGCGCCGAACGATCTACAATAAAACATAGTCCTTTGTTAGGTTTTCGAAAAAAAAAAAACACACAAACTTTCATTAAAAGCCTACAAATAAGAAGTGGTCTTTTTTTTTTTTGGGAGGACTGAGAGGAGTTACAACGAGATAATCTTCATAACGGTATGAGAAATGAGGAATCTATCAAAGAAGAAAAACGAGACACAGTCGACTGACCACTTGTGGGCGTCGAGACTTGCGAGGTCTCAAGGGGTGATGATGATGATGATAAAAGCAGCAAAATGATTGCCATATAAACACAGCAGCTTATGGCAATATCACCACCGCTGCGTTCTCTTTTCTTCATTTTTTTTTTGTTTTCGAAAAATAATGGTATGTGTGAGAGATTTACCATCATATATATAATACACACGTTAAGATCATTTGTACTATATGATACAGGAAAATCTAAAAAGTGAGTAACGCGTTTTTGTGGAATTATTGGTAACAAATTCTGACTAATCAAATGGACAAGTCGTTAAAACAAAAGTGGATCATGAAAATTGTCGGGATTTCTCAGATGAAAAAAAGAAAAAGAAAAAGAAAACCAGCTCGTGACTAATGACAATCAAAAGTCAGCGTCAACTCCAAGCTACCAAAGTCATGCTTGTGGCTAGGTCTGGACAAAAAAACTGGAACCGAAGAACCAAAACCGAAGAATCGATAACCGGAACTGGATTTTTTATTTGGTTCCACCTATAATACTTATTGGATCCTGAGTTGAGGAACCGTGGGTATCGGGTAAGAACCGGAACCGAACCGAGAACCGAAACACGAAACCGAAGAACCGAACTTATATAAGGCTTAGTAAAATATTACCAATGATTTCAACATTCACATAAATAATTATATGAAAATATTGTTATATCCTTGAAATTTATGTTTATGTAATTGACATTGAATCATATACCTTTTTATATGTTTTGTTGAATTAATATAAATTTTGGAGGTTTTTGTTGTTGATTTTAGATATTTTTTATTGATTACAAGTATTTTTTTTGTTGATTTCGGGTAAAAAAAAATGTTATTTCGGTTCTAAAATACCTGGAATCGTTTAAGAACCGAAAATTTCGGGTATTTTACGGTTCCTAAAATGATGGAACTGAACTGAACCAGAACCGACAGAAACTGAACTGGAACCGAACTAAAAAATGCAAAGTACCCATTGGATCTTAAATTTATAGAACCGAAATACCCGGAACCGAACCGAATATTCGAACGTCCCATGCCTATTTGTGGCATTATTTTTGTCGACATGCACTTTGTTTTAGCGGCAACTGATTTCATATATTGAAAAGCCCACTCGGCGAGTACATAGTACAAAAGACAAAATTAAAGTACAAAATCAGTGGGCCAAAACCCGGCCTATGAGTACATACAAAATTAATCGGATAGGAAGAAGTGTTCCATGCTGCTGCCACGTGTTTATTCGTCGGGAAACTCGCGGTGCAAGTCGCCGACAGAGAATTACAAGCTTTGTCTCTTCATTTTTGCTACTCCATCTTCGTTGTCCTGCCGATCCAAATCCATCAAAGCCGTTGCAAAAAGAGCACATCTGAAGAAAGACGATTCAATCGACACCACTGCCACCCTGATTAGACGCTTCATAAACCACGAAATCTGAAGCCAGATTCAAGACGTAGCGACTGAAAACCGTCGGACCTGTTCAGCTCGATCGGGCAGAAGACCAACCAACCAAAACGTTTGGCGAAGATAAATGTATAAGGATTGTGGCCACCTGTTTCTTGACAGAGGAACACATCATGGATTTCAATCGAAGAGATTCCGAATCAGTTTTTCTCTGTTTTTATCTCAAAATATCCCGATAATGAAATGGAAATAGTGAAAAAAAAAAGTTTGTGTATTGGTAAAGTTTTAAGGGCCCCACGTTACTATTCTTTCTCCTCCTAATTTTTGTTTCCATTTTTCTAGCCCACCACAATTTCGATATTCTTGTGTTTTTTTTTGGGAATTTGACCAAAAAGCTTTAATTTTGTATGAATTGCTAAAACAGACACAAACTTTTGAATTGGAAAAAACACTATATTTCTTTAACATTTAAATTTATTACCAAACTTTTCATTGACTCGCCAATTAAATACACCGTTAGTAAACTTAACAAAAAATTAGTCTCCGTTAACTCCATCGTTATTGTGTTCGTTAGGTCAATAGAAAGAAACCTTGTTATTTGGCCTTGAGATCACAAGTTCCAATCCAAAGGGTGTACATATTTTTAAAAATAAAAACATGTAAAATGACGTTGTTTTAAGACTAAATAAAACGACGCCGTTTCACTTAACGAGCACAGTAACAATAGTTAATTAGCATATTAGCGGCGTATTTAATTGGCGAGTCAACGAAAAGATTGATAATAAATTTAAAAGTCAAATAAAGTTTGATATTTTTTTGGTCACCTAAAAATTTGTGTCTGTTTTGGCACAAAGTTAGCAATTCGCACAAAGTTAAAGATTTTTTGGCCAAATTACGTGCATCAAAAATTAAGAACGCATATTTGTTTTTCTAGATTTTTACTATATCTTCATGAAACAAATATAAAATCTAGAAAATCTTTATAAAATTTAAGAACTCTTATGTTTTTTCTATACATTTTATTTATAATTATTACATTATTGAATTGTTATTATTGGTTTAAATTTTTAGGAAATTGTAAATACAAAAAGAAAATAATAATATTGGTTTTAGTTTGTTTTCTTTTAAATTTGTAAATAATAATTATTGGTTTTAGTTTGTTTTCTTTTAAAATTTGTAAATAATAATTATTGGTTTCCTTTTAAGATGCAATATTTAGAATCACTTGGTTTCTCTTCATAATTTTGATATTCTTAGAAACCAAATAAGTGAGCAGAGAGACACAGAACAACAATATCAGAACTACTAGCTAGGCCAACGAGAATAAGTTGCATAAGTGGGAAATTTCAGAACACTTAGTTGTGTTGCTCACTCTTTCCCTTCGAGTGTTAAACTTTGGTCTCAAGTCATTAGATTCCGTATGACCTAACCGTTGGTTTACAGCAGAAGAAACCCAGCCGGTTCAGTTCTTGCAGCATAACCAAACTTGGATGTGTTGTATTTCCTGTGAACACCTGTTAACTTCCCTGTCCCTGCCTTGTGATGCAAACCAACCATCTTTCTCGAACATTCCCTGACAAGATTGATTGTTCATTAAAACCAAAACAATCTCAGAAACTGTAAACAGAGAGGGCTGTGATGAGTTCTTCTTACATAAGCTTTTCTTCGGTGTAACCTGTGTAGAACTCACAGGTTTTGCTCCACTCCTCGAATCCTTTAAGTGTAGATTGAGCAGTGTAGATCGCTGAAGCAGCTAACTGAGAAGGAGTGTACTCAAGCATCTCATACTCCACTAGACAAAGCTCAATGATGAAGAACGATAGAAGCTCAATCTTGTTGTCAGATTGTGCAGCTTTGAGAAACCTCCTCATAAACATATATGGAGTTGGCAGACAGAAATTGAATTGTAAGGTATTCGCCATTAACTTCTCCTGCAAGAAACCAAACCTATCAGTCATCAGATAACTTCTCCTGCAAGAAACAAACCTATCAGTCATCAGATAATTTACCATGTCAAGAACTTCTCTTCTAGTGTAAGCCTTGTCAGAGATAACGATAAGATCATCAACAACTGGAACAGAAACTTCTTCATATTTGCAAGCAAGCAACATAGCTGTTACACCCACAAGCTGAAGCTTTTTCCTTGCCACATGATGATGAACAGCAAGAAATCTGTCGATGAGATTGATTGTGAGGTAAAGTGTTTCCTCCATCAGCTCAAACTTGTAATGAACCTCAATCAACCAATCAACAAGGATTCCTCTCATCCTCTCGTTAATGTCAGGTTGATTCTCCATGTAATTAGGCGGTACACAGCTACGACACTGCACATGTTTACAATCACTATATCAAAGATCTTGAAACCAGAATGATCAGATTCACAGAAACAGAACACTAAAGTTACCTCATTTTTCTTGTAGAAGTCATAAATGTCATCAATATATTCAACTACAGCTAGAGGATTCTTCTTGTCACAGCTATCTATATCCATCACAGTCTCTTCTATATCATTTGGATCTTGCATTTCAATCCCCTCCTGTACAAACAATATGTTACTACTCATCCGAGTATAACTAAAAGAAAGGACTTTTTTGTTAATATGTTATGGCTACCATTCTGTCAATTTCCTCAAGCATGGCTTCAGTGTGTTGAACAAACATTGGCTCATTAAAGTCTCCATCTTCTTCCACTTCTTTTATGATTCTATCTAATGGTTCGTTCAAAACAGAGTCTGATTGCTTTTGTTCCTAACCATAACGAAACAGAACACTTAAGATTTAGACCCAAACGATGTCATGTTTTTTCAAATACCAAATTCTGTAGTGTTAATATAAAAGGTACCTCCTTGTGGATTTGGGGATTGTTCTCAGCTAGTTGAGCAGCAAACTTCCTGAAACCAAACCAAGAATAAAAGCTCATAAACCAATTCGTGACACTGAGACAGAAGTGGATTGAAGAGTCAATGAAATTACTGACCTAGTAATTGGTCGATGGACAGGAACAGGTGGAATCTTCTTGTGGCATAGTCCATTTTTCCTGAATAGAAAAACCAGACAAAGATTGGTTCTTTAAGACTTGTGAATACAACTTTCTAAAGGGTTTAAAACTCAATTGGAAAAAGAAGTTACTCTGCTACTGGTCTCTTGTTGACAGCACAAGGATAAACCGGAGCTCCGATTATGTTCTTGTTTATATTACTGAGTGCTCTTCTTGTCTGCCCGTTTCCTCTACCTAAACCACCTTCTTGCAAAACAAAATCAACAACAAATCAACAATAGAACCACACAAAAGATGGACTTTTTTGTTTAATTCCGATAATACCTTGTAGATTCATGGGTCCAATAACTCCGTGTTTGTTCTCGTCTGATCCACCCATTTTAATCCGTTAGTAATCTGGGGATGATCGTAGAAACATGTGTTAGATAAATTCAAGTAAAATCTAAACAGTTCCATAATAAAAACTGGGTCTTTGATGCGATTGAAACACCCGAACAAGAACAAGACTTAAATCTCACAAAACCCAGATGAAATCAACATTAAAAATTCTCACCTTTGGATTTCAACGATCTCAAAATCGGTCGCTCTCTATCTTTCTATATCTCTGTCAGCAGCAAAATCCCATAACACAGCAAACAAATTCGACAACTCTTCTCGTTTTTCTCCAAGAGTTATCAAGATTTGAAGAATTGAAAAAGGGATTTGAAGAGTAATCAAGATTTGAAGGGCGTGAAGAGCGGATATATGTCCGCAACACAAAAAAAATGTTTTAGGAATTTTTTTAATTATCAACGGCTAGTTAATCTGAGCCGTTGGATGCAGCCTCAACAAAACCTGATGACGAAAGAAGGTCGCCTTCTTTTGGAATCCAGAACCCAACGGCTGTATTATTACACCATGTTCGTTTTCAAATTATCCGATTATTTTCTTCCTTATTATTACTACTAACGGTCTAGTGGTCCATGTATTTTCATTGTCACCTCACCGACACACCAACCCCCTCGTAGACGTAGTTAATATTTTTAACCTCTTTTGCATTACAATATTTTTATGATTTTTTTCTAATTTTCAGTCAAACTAGATTTAATTTAACCAACAATCCCAGATGGATTTAATTAAGAGTTTCATATTGAATGTTAAATGAAAAACTAAACCAAAATCAAACAAATAGCAGTATCGAGACAAAACTGGAAGACGATTCAACACAGAACAGCACAAAACCATCGACGCTACTGGAAACCGAAGTACCCGGTTATCAAAAACAAACCGAAGTACCCTCAGAAAAGACCAAAGCCCATAGATAGCCTGAAGCCCAGTTAGGCCCAATTTTCATGTCGGAGGTTTTTGTGCTATTTCATCTCGAATGTTTACTCTCCATCGTACTGTCGTAGTTTCTTCGGATCTTTCTAAAATCAATCTGTTTCTCTTCTTCCATCCACCGATCTGTATCGAATTTTGTGTATAATGGAGCTCGGGGCCTCTCCAATGGAGTTCAATACTCACGAAGATGCTTACATGTATTACAAAGACTACGCTAAATCAGCTGGTTTCGGAACTGCCAAATTAAGCAGCCGTAGATCAAGATCATCGAAGGAATTCATCGATGCCAAATTCTCTTGCATACGCTACGGAAGCAAGCAACAATCCGATGATGCGATTAACCCTAGAGCTTCCCCTAAAATCGGATGCAAAGCAAGTATGCATGTCAAACGAAGACCAGATGGGAAATGGTACGTTTACAGTTTCGTTAAAGAACACAATCACGAGCTTTTACCAGAGCAAGCTCATTTTTTCCGAAGCCATAGAATCACAGAAAATCCAGATTCTCGTCTCAGGCGGAAGAAGAACAATCAATTGAGTTCTTGTAAACATCTCAGCGCTTATCATGATCTTAGTTTTCTAGATATGAGGAATCAGCATGATAGAGGACGACGTCTTGTTATTGACAGTGATGATGCTCAGATTCTACTTGAGTTTCTTATGCGTATGCAGGAAGAGAATCCAAACTTCTTTTACGCAGTTGATTTCAGTGAAGATCATCTTCTGAGAAATGTGTTCTGGGTTGATTCAAAAGGGATTGAAGATTACAAAAGTTTTAACGATGTGGTTTCGTTTGAGACAACTTATTTCGTGAGTAAATGTAAAGTACCGCTTGTTGTTTTTGTTGGAGTCAATCATCACGTACAACCTGTGTTGCTTGGTTGTGGATTGATTGCAGATGAAACATATTACACTTATGTCTGGTTGATGCAATCTTGGCTAATGGCAATGGGTGGTTCAACACCAAAAGTAATGCTTACTGACCAAAACAATGCCATTAAAGCAGCAGTATCTACGGTCTTGCCGGAAACTCGTCATTGTTACTGCTTGTGGCATGTACTGGAACGGCTTCCTCGGAATCTTGACTATTGGAGCATGTTTCAAGACACTTTCATGAAGAAGTTTTTCAAATGTATATACAAGTCATGGTCCGAGGATGAATTTGATAAGAGGTGGTTGAAGTTGATAGATAAGTTTCATCTTGGAGATGTTCAGTGGATGAGATCTTTGTATGAGGAACGTAGGTTATGGGCACCTACGTTTATGAGGGGAGTAACATTTGCAGGGCTATCAACGCGGTATCGTTCAGAAAGTGTAAGTTCTTTGTTTGATAGGTATGTTCAAGGTGAAACTTCACTTAAAGATTTCTTAGAAGGATATGGGTTGATGCTAGAAGATAGGTATGAAGAGGAAGCTAAAGCAGCTTTTGATGCTTGGCATGAAGTACCTGAGTTGAAATCTCCATCACCTTTTGAGAAACAGATGTTACTTGTGTATACTCATGAAATATTTAGGAAGTTCCAAGTCGAGGTTCTGGGTGCTGCTGCTTGTCACTTAACGAAGGAGAGTGAGGAAGGAACAACTTACAGTGTTAAAGACTTTGAAGATGATCAGAAATATTTGGTGGATTGGAATGAATCAAAGTCAGATATTTATTGCTCTTGTCGTTCTTTTGAGTACAAGGGATATCTCTGTAGACATGCAATTGTTGTTCTCCAAATGTCTGGTGTTTTCACGATTCCAATAAACTATGTGTTGCAAAGATGGACAAATGCAGCTAGGAACAGACATCAGATCAGCGGAAACCTTGAAGTTGTGCAGTCTAATATCCGTCGTTTTAATGATCTTTGCAGGAGAGCTATTATATTAGGAGAAGAAGGATCTCTTTCCCAAGAAAGTTATGATGTCGCTATTTTTGCAATGAAAGAAGCTTTGAAGCAATGTGCTATAAAAGCTAATACATTCGAACATCCCACCAGGTTCGAAGAAGCTGTAATTCAACCAGGAGATCCTGTCCAAGAAGAAAATCAATATGGATCCACATTGAAGCAGATTGGTCCTGAACCTAACATACATGCAGGCAATGCTTCAGGGCAAGCTGAAACCAGAAGGGAGAAAAGAAGTAGCCTAAACAATACATCTAAAAAAGCAAAGGTCCGTTAGCTTTTTGTTTCACCTATGGAATCAGAATCTTGAGTTAATGTTTTATGGGTCCTCAATAGTCATAGACAATGAAATCACACACATGACAATTGTTGCGTAGCTTCTTTCATGATTGTGTACATTTCATTGATCTAAACTTCATTGTTCAGCATGTGACGCAATCTGGAACTGTTGGGGAGGGAAGCCAAGAAAGATTTACAACAATTGGTAAGTTTATTAACCTATAAGCATTCCATATATGCAAACTACTCACTACTCAGTAACATTTAGTTGAATTTGTATGCTTAAAAACGAAGGTGTTATGATGGTTTTCCATTACAGGCTGCTCCAAGACCATTTCAGGCGGGATTGGCAGCGCAATTTCACAACACGATCCCGGCAGTGTTTCAAAACGTGATCCCCACGGAGTTCCACAACATTCCGGCTACAAATATGCATCCGAACAATCCCCCTGGCTGAAATTGTGTACAAACTTGTGTAATATATCTTCTTGTTCAACGTTGCTTCTGTCCTGGTTTGCATTGTTCTTAGGTTAAGATAATAGATAAAATTGTGCATCTGTTTCATAAAACTGTTCTCAGCATAAAGAGAAAGAACTAAATCATGTAGAAATTTGAATCAGTATTTTAACAATGAATAACGTAGTACTCTTACTCCTCCTAGTTACAAAATAATTGCATAACCACTAACTACAATATAGTTCTTTAAAAAATAAATGGTATCAGTACCAAACGTTTTGTCTTTAAGAATCAACATATCAAGCAGAAGAGAGATTCCAGGGAAACGATTTTTCCATCGACAGAGATGAATCTATATATTATCTTCATTGGATGATTTGATAACCGATATCCAAACCGAACCAAATTTCGATGGCCATGGCTGGTGACTAACTGAAGAACCGAGGAAACCGAACTAACCGAAAAACCGAGGAAGCTGAACTAACCGAAGAACCGAGGAAGCCGAACTAACTGAAAAACCGAGGAAACTGAACTAACCGAAAAACCGAGGAAACCGAACCGACCCAAAGAACATGTTCATAGCTTCTCCTCTGATTTTGGAGTCTCCCTTATTTCGATGATGCTGTTACTATCCTTGGTTTCTTGCATCTCCAGCAATTTCTCCTGCTCCTCATCTTGCTCTTGCGGTTTACCTTCTTGAGCAACATTACTCGGTTTCTTGATGGTAGACTGCTGATACATAACTCCACCAAACATACAAATCAACAGTCCCAACGTTCCAACAAACGTCGAATGTTTATCCCAAACCATCAAATTAATCACAACTGTCAACAACTTGTTCACAATCCCAAGAACAGTAAACCCCGTGGCAGAAATAGCTCGTCGACAAGAGAATCCAAAGAAAGAGATAGCCAAACCAAACAAACACGATAACCCCACAGGTAAAACCACTTGAAACGAGTACCAATCAGTCTCATCAGTGATCTCATGCTTAATCTTCTTTAACTCTCCCATTATAAGCAACTCAAGAGGAAACAAAAGCAGAGCCTCAAGATTATTGTACAGAACAAGACCCCATGTGTTCAAACCAATCGTCATCACAACATGCTTGATGTAAACAAAGTCTATAGTCATACTCACTAGATACGCAAGAGCCCAGCTATAAGCAGCGATTGTAAACTGGTAATCAGTGAAAACGTAAACCAAACTTCCACCAAATATGGTAGCTAAAGATCCCCACGTTTTAACAGAAGGCCATGGCTGGTTCAAGAAAAGCGTTTCACCAACCGCGACAAAGATAGGAACAGCGGAACGAAACACGATGAAAGTGTCGACATTTGCGTGGAGGAGAAGCTCACTGTTGGTGAAGAGAGACAAGTAGAAGATCATAGCTGCTGGAAGGAATCTCCACATGGTTAAGAGATTGAGAGAGTCATGCTCGATTAGGTTCATCTGAGAACAGAGTAAGACACCAGCTGCACTTGTGAAGTACTGCATAGCTGTTAATGCACCTGGGTAAGGGAATTTCATGATTGCCCATTTGTTGATGATTGAGAGAAGAGATGCTGAGATGCAATATCCTGTGGCTATTCCATAGACAGAGGCTTGACGAAGCAGAACACTATGCCAAGTCTCTTGTCTGGTTTCTGTAACAACATTCTGAGCTTCGATTGATGTTCTGTTTTCCTCATCGTTCGGCATCTCGAATGAATCTGATGTCGGTGGATCCTAAGATTCACACTCGGTTACTCTCATATCGAAACGCAACAAGTAGATCTTGAAGGAAGGATCACGATTGGATCTCGGCGAACAGAACATTTGGGATTGTGAATCTCTCTGATTTGAGAAGGAGACAAGTTACTAAGAGGAAAAGGTTACCTCTTGGAGTTTGAAAGAGAGTGAGAGAACGCGTCGCAGAGTGAGGAAGAACTTTGTCACCGTCGGCGAAGCTCTTTAGAAAGAAAGAAAAAAATATTCCTCCCTGGAGCTACTTAATTAGGGTTAAGCATAAAAATGTTTGGTAGAAGATGTACAAACTTTAGCTTATTTCATATTGGCCATAATGAAAATGTCCGTGCTGACATCCTTGCAAAAAGGACGAGAGGATGAGGCCGTTTATTTATTTTTGTAAATCAAGAATTGTAGGATTTTAGAATTCTATAAGAAAACCAAAACGTCCAACCAACTTTTATTTAATAAAAAAAGAAATAGTTGACAAAAAAATTATTAGCCTTGGCTTTCCGATAGTCGGATCTTTCGGTTTTGGATTATAAGATCTATATGGATATTTTAGATTTTTGGATCAGGCTTATTTTTGGCATTTTTAATGTTTAAATCAAATGAGTAGTATTAGATATGAGGAATTGCCGAAATATTTAAGTATTTCAGATACTTTGGACCTAAAACAACTATATTATAATCGAAGTAACCAATTGGTTTAAATATTTTAGATTTGAAATAACCAAACTGTAACCAAAATATCTGGTTGATTTGGATAGTATCCAAAATAACCAAAGTGTAATCAAAGTATTCGATTACCCGAAAAAATAATCGGGTCTGGTACCAGTTATTCGGATACAACAATTTAGAATCCATTTAAGTATTTATATCGGATCCGATTCGGTTCAGTTCTTTTATTTTGAAGCGGAATCAATTCGATTCTTCGAATCAGGATATTTTTTCATGCCTAATTATTATTAAACAAAGAGGATATATTTTAAAGTAATACAATTAATCAAAGATTAGTGGATCCAAGAAATTGAACACATCTACAATCAGCTAGATGGAACTTTCCTAAAATATTGGTTAAAATGAATAAATGGTCTTGCTTACCTTATGCAATTAAGTAGTGTTAGTCTGTGTTTAAGCAAGACACAAAATTAATTGAAGAAAAATAAAATACTAATAACATTTGTTGAGATTTCAACTTGTGTTCTAGGATTTAAGATAGATTCAATACTAAGCTATGTTCGTTTGTTTGCGAAAATATAAACGACACAAAAGAATTGTTCACCATGTGTTCACCAATTAGCTACGTCACAGGGGTGGGAACGGTATCCCACAACTGATTCACTATATTCACTTGATTACAACTAGTTTAGCACAAACTATTGATCAATGAATATCTCTTGTGAATCTCTAGCACTCTTAGATCACTTAGCTCTTTAGAACAAGTCTCTTAGCTATTTGATCTCTTTTACTGCTTTCTCAATAATGTTGTATTATTGCTCGTAACCCTATTTAGGTTCTTTCGACTCCTTTATATACCTCCTGTCTTAACCTAGATTTTATTTTTATGCTTGCAGGTTCACAAGTTCATGTGTATATGATTTGGGCTTTACTTAGCAACAGCCCAGTTGTTTATGTCCATCTTCTTCTCCTGATGGGCCAAGAACAACCAAAGGCCCATAGATGTTTATGTCCGAATACGTCCACAAACTCCACCTCTTTGGACATAACCTAATTTTCCAGATTGTTGCTATCTCACTCTCTTTCAGCGACACAAGAGGCGATCGGGTTTGATGTTCACGATCTGAGCTCATCTTCTTCGATCGTGAGCTGCCATGACTCTGGTAAGCTTTATGCTACTCCTTTCTTAGCTTCTTACCACTTATGGAGTTCGATCCATTTTCTTCTCTTGTCTGACCCATTTCTCTTGCTTTCATGTTCTTCAAGAAACCTCCTTCTCGGTTTTAGCTTCCGACTCAAGCTCTTTAGCTCCGATTATGAGCTCTAATCGCATAGGTAAGCTTTATGCTTCTCTTCTCCAAAGCTTATCACCCTTTCTGATGTTCGATTTTGACTAGCCCTTTTGTTTCATTTCAGACCCAGCTGCTCACTCTCGCATGTTTGCTACAGAAATGGCGATTTGCCCTTCTTCTTCACCTTCAAGCTCAGACCTTGTTCAGCGAGTTTGAGATTTCTTCAGGTAAGCTCTAAACTTCTTCTTCTTAGGTTCCTTAGTCCTGTACATATCGATTTTAATCTGGTGCTGCTTATTTCTTGTAGATCCTGTTCTTCAAAGAAATCTGCTTTGTCGATTTCGTCTGAGATCTTCGATCCTGAGCTCTTCGATCTTGTGCTCTTCTTCTTGTGGCCGTGAAGCCTCTCAGCATTGAGTATAACGCTCGATCATGAAAGGTAAGTGTCTAGCTCTTGATTCTTTCAGCTTTTGATAAACGGATTCATCTTACTCTGTGAAAATCTTTGTCCATCGATTTTAATGTCTGATACTCCTGTTACTGGACAAATCCTTTTTCTGCCTTCGAAAAATCCATGGATTTCAGGTTCAGAAATCTCGACTTACTCAGGCAAGCTTTTGATATTTGTTTTTAACTGTGTTCTGCTTATCTCTTTTCAACAAAAATGATAAACCGCTTGTATACAGACATTGGAGATTATTAGTGAGTTGAGAGAAAAGAGATTGATGAAAATGGAAATGATTCATTCAACGTTTAAAACTGTACAAGGTTCTAACTATATAAAATTGATCTAAATAAGTAAACCGGAAATAACCGGATCTATCTAACCAAACCAATTACAATCAAGTATATACAAATACTCTCAATAGTCCCCCTCAAGATGAGCTATAAATGTTAGAAAGGCTCATCTTGGACACCAAATGATGAAACTGGTGAGGAAAGAGTGGTTTGGTAAGAAGGTCAACGACTTGATCCTCTGTTTGAACATGTAAAAGTTTCAATTAGCCCTTATCAATTCGCTCACGTACAGTATGGCAATCCACCTCAACATGTTTCGTCTGTTCATTAAAAACAGGATTATAAGCTATTGAAATCGCAGCCGTACTGTCAGAATAAAGAACTGGCAATGGACCAGTGTCAACTCTAAGTTCCTTGAGCAAGGTTGCGAGCCAAGTTAACTCACAAGATGCCAAGGCAAGAGCCCGATATTCAGCTTCCGCCAAAGATCTAGAGACTGTGACCTGTTTCTTGGATTGCTAGGAGATCAGGGAAGATCCTAAAAACATCGTGAAGCCAGTAGTAGAACGTCTACTATTAACACACGCAACCCAGTCAGAATCAGCAAAGCCCTTGAGAGCTAAATCTGGATCAACTGAATAGAAAAGTCCCTGTCCAATGGTACCTTTGATGTACTGAAGAACTTTGTATACGCCATGAAGATGTGCAGTCCGTGGAGCAGAGGAGAACTGACAGAGCTTTTTCACATCAAAGGTGATATCAGGACGAGTAATAGTGAGATACATCAACCGCCCAACTAAACTTCTGTACATCTCAGAATCTGACAATAAATCTCCATCAAGTTTAGACAACTTTAGATTAGGAACCATTGGAGTAGAAGATGGTTTGCAAGCAAGCATTCCAGTAGATGCCAAAAACTCAAGAGCATATTTCCTGACATATACTGAGGCCAGAAGCTGATCTTGCAATATCAAGTCCCAAAAAATATTTCAAGGAACCCAAATCACGGAGTTTAAAAAGCTTCTTCAAATCAGCAATCAAAACATCATCAGCAGATTCAATGGAGCTTGCTATTGCTATATCATCAACATAGACAAGAACTGCAACAAAGCCAGAGTTGGTACCTTTGACAAATAGAGTATGGTCACCATGACATTTGCTGAAGCCTAAACATTGCAGAGCAGCAGAGAATTTCAGAAACCACTTTTGAGAGGCTTGTTTCAAGCCATAGATGGATTTCTTGAGTCGACATACTGCATTAGGAGGAAGAGGGTCCCCCTTACTATGTGAATATCCTTCAGGTAAACGCATATAGATCACCTCATCTAGCTCCCCATTTAAGAAAGCATTAGAAATGTCTAATTGCTTCAAAAACCAGTGTTTGGATGCTGCAACCTTCAACAGAAGCTTCACAGTTGCCATCTTAACAACCGGAGAGAAAGTTTATGTATAATCAAGACCAGGTTTCTGAGTGAAACCTTTGGCTACTAAACGAGCTTTATAGCGTTCAAGACTCCCATCTGCATGAAATTTCAGAGTAAAAACCCATTTACAACCAACAAACTTCTTCCCAGGAGGTAGACTAACAACATCCCAAGTATTTGTAGACTCCAAAGCAGAAATCTCTTTGTCAGCAACCTCACACCACTCCTTGGAATCCTTTGCCTCAGAGTAAGTTTGAGGGATTGGGATCTTTGTTATATTATTAATGTATAACAAGTAAGATGGTGAAAGGTGAGAGTATGAGAGATATGATGATATAGGAAAAAAGTATTATCATTAAGAGAATAGCAATGATAATCAGACAAATGAGCAGGAGTTTTACGGTTCCTGGAAGAAGAAATTTGTGGTGATGAAGAAATTTGAGGTGATGGAGAGATAGAGGAAGGGATTCGCGTGAGAGTACCTGAGGCAATAGAATCTGAGGATGTGAAAATGTCAGGAGTATCATCCAAAGGAGTGGCCAGAGGAAACTGATCTTCCACAAACTCAACATGGCGAGAAATGAATACCCTATTAGTCTCCAAGTCCATCATTTTATAACCCTTAAACCTTGGAGGGTATCCTAAAAAGACACAAGCCCGAGCTCGTGGTAGAAACTTATGTCTTTGTTGAGATGAAGTAACATTGTAACACAAGCAACCAAAATTCCTTATCTAAGAATAGATAGGTGGTTTACCAGTCAGAAGCTCATAGGGACTCTTGTTCTGAAGAAGAGGAGAAGGAATCCTGTTGATGAGGAAAACCGCAGTCAAAACACTATCACCCCAAAAAGGAAGAGGCAACTTAGACTGGAACATGAGAGCTCGAGCCACATTGAGGATATGTTGATGCTTCCGTTCTACGACTGAGTTTTGTTGAGGTGTTTCCGGACATGAGTGGAATGGTACAATGCCCTTATCTTGATAAAATTTTGTGAAGCGTAATTCTGGGGCATTATCAGAACGTACTGCCTCAACTCAGACACTATACTGATTTTCCACTTGTGTGATGAAGGTTGGAAACATTGTAATCACATCACTCTTGTTCTTGAGTAAGTAAACCCATGTGGCTCGTGAATGATCATCAACAATAGTTAGGAAATGCTTAAAACCATCAATAGATTCCACTTGAAATGGTCCCCAAAGGTCTATGTGCAACAACTGAAAGGGAGAGTTACACATATTGTTTTATGAAGGAAAAGAAAGTCTCTTCTGCTTAGCTAAATGGCAAACATGACAGAAAGCAGACTCTTTATTCTTGTGCTTTGATGTTCCTAAAGCCTCTGAAATAACATCAAGTCTTGAGTAAGATGGATGACCAAGTCTTTGATGCCATAAACCAATGTCCACGACTGCATTGACTTGAAAAGAATTAGAAACTCCATCCATCACATAGAGGTTTCCAACTCTTCTACCCTGACCAATAGTCAACCCCCTGGTAACATCCTGTATTTCACAACATGTAGTATCAAAGATCACACGAGAAGCAAGAGACGTGGTCAATGAACTGATACTGAGCAGATTTAGCCGGAAGTCAGGAATGAATAAAACATTGCAAAGGAGAATTTCTTTATTCAACTGAATATTTCCAAAACCACTGATGCGTACTGTTGCACCATTGAGCAGTTTTAACATACTCACAACAGAAGTATCTAATGAGGTAAATAGATCTCTGTCATGAGTTACATGATGAGTGGCGCCAGAATCAATAACCCATGTATCATTTGAGAGAGTATGTTGTGAAACAGATAATATTCCAACAAAACTATATGTAGAGGAGGAAAAGGTGATACCAGAAGGGTCAACATTGGAGTGAGAAGGACCTGCATCATGAGCTGATGATGATGAAGGATTCTGCAACTTAGCACTGAAGAGAGCAATGAAGTTCTTGATCTGATCATTAGTCAAATCACCAAGGATACCTTCAACATTTGAAGAGGAAGGTGTAGAGGAGAGTTTTATCTGAGCAGCAACCGGAGTGGATGAAGAAATTTGTTTCTGAGGAGTGGAAACAACATTCGTGTTTGGTTTGGAGGATTTATACTTAGAAAAAAATCCTGGAGGAAAACCATGTTTCTTATAACATCTTTCTGCTATATGACCCACTCGGTTACAAAAGGAACAGATATGACGACCCTTATTTGGTCCATTCTGCACATAACACACAGCCAAATCCTGATCTGGTGGAAGCGCTTCTGAAACTTGGAATGCAGTTGGCGGAGTAATGACATTAGAGAAACCCCGTTGACTGACATCATGATCCAAAAGATTATAGACTTCAACCAGAGAGGGAAGAGTCTTCTTAGCAATGATTTGTCTCCTTACAACAGCATAAGAATCATTCAGGCCAGCTAAGAACTTAGCAATCTTGTTACGTTCTGCCTTCTGTTGTAAGCGAAGAGCCTTACCACAAGTACACGGATCATCAGGTTCTTCTGCACCTTCAAGTTGATCCTAGAGAGTCTTCAAATGAGTATAATACTCAGAGAGATTGAGAGACCCTTGGCGAAATCCTGAATCTCCTGTGTGAGATTAAAGGTCCTCGGAAGGTTTGACATATGAAAACGACCATAGAGATCTAACCAAATATCCGAAGCCTTATCAAAACGAAGGATGCTACGATAGATCTGTGGAGAGACCGAATTCAACAACCATGCTTTCACCATTGAGTTACAATTAGACCACTGAGCAAAAGTATGGTGTGTAATACTAGGCTTAGAGATAGATCCATCAACTAATCCTAGCTTATTCTTCGAATCAAGAGAAATACGCATAGCAGCAGACCAATCATCGTAATTCGTACCGTCAAGTTGGATCGCGATGATATGAAGTCCTGGATGATCGGAACTGTGCATATGCAAGGGAGAACGTTCTGGATCCGGAGCAGCTGATGAAGATCGATGAGCTTTTCCGACTTTGGATCGAGTCTTCGGAGGAGTTCGAGAAGGAATTTCAACATCCGCATCAAGTCCAGGTGTTCTTCGTGAGCTAGAAACCATCGCCGACTGCAAACGAGCTGAGCGACGAGTTACCTTACAGATTTTGACCATATTTGTTCGAATCGAGTAAGATCGGAGATGAGAGAATGAAAAGCCGAGCTAAGATCGAAGAGATTGTGATCAAAATCAAAGAGAATCAACCATAGATGGCTCTGATACCATATTAGTGAGTTGAGAGAAAAGAGATTGATGAAAATGGAAATGATTCATTCAACGTTTAAAACTGTACAAGATTCTAACTATATACAGTTGATCTAAATAAGTAAACCGGAAATAACCGGATCTATCTAACAAAACCAATTACAATCAAGTATATACAAATACTCTCAATAGAGATGGACATCACTTATCGATCTGAGCATGCTTGAATTCTGGTGACTGATTTCTCAGCCATAAGTCGTTTTTCTTAGGTAAGTGTCTTGAGCTCTCTTCACTCTTTACTCATCTCTGTTCTCATTGTTCAACTAATGAATTCTTTGTTTTCTTTCAGATACTTCTGATAATCAAGAAAGAATTTTCACTGTGCATTACACCTCCCCTCTCTCATTGGGCTCCGGCAACACATGTTTGTTCCTCTTTGATTATTCTTTATCTGATCCTGCAGAACACAAGTATTAGTTAGTCTGAATTTATCATCCTTGTTGCATACCTTTGAATGTGTGTCTTCTCTAGTCTTGCAGCATTGAGTCCGACCATTCCAAGTCGTGTATCTGTCTCTTCCTGATATCTTGGCTATCTACACCACGTCCTTAGATAAGTTGCGACCATATCTGCTTGGTTTCGGCTTCTTATAATTTTCATGGAAAAAACTGAACAACACTTGACGCTTTAGTATATCCTTGATAGCTTGATATTGCTTGAGAACTACTTGTATTCCTTTTGAACTTGCGTTAAGTTCCTTAGTCATACCTTGTTGACTTGATTTCCTGATGCTGATGGTTTGTGAATAAACCAACTCTGATATGATCCTTAATTCATTTGCTGAATTCTTTTGATCATAAGTACTCATCTTGTACTTCTTTTTCTCGCAGGTCATGTGTTTCATCTTAAGTTGACATTGTGTCAACTTACTACTCCACATGGAACTGAAGTCTCAGTAGTTCAGCTCCTGTTCTGCTCGCAGGTAACACATCTCTTCTTATTCTGTTTTCTGCCTTTCTTTTACTGAATCTTATCCTTGGTAAGCTCCTGTGCCTTTCTAAATCATTTTTGTCATATGATTTCTAAAGTCTGAGCCGTAAACTCCTGTATACTCTCTAAATCACCTCTGAATTGTAATTTCTAAGATGTATTTGAGTCGTGAAGATCTTATTCAACTCTTGCAGTTCTTTGTTTGACAGGGCCATGTGTCAAACAATGCTCCACCTGGAACCAGTAATTCATTACTGCAGTTGATAGGTCAAGAATTAATCCCTATACTAAACTGCAAGTGAACAACAATGTCAAAGTAGTATATAGGGTTATCGAATCCACAGGGACACTTGGTCTCAATAGATCAGAAACGTAGAGATTAATACTAGAAATAAGCAATATGATTGAATTGAAAGCAGTGCGAGAAAATAAATCAGTAGCAGAGATTAACGGTTGTGAAAGCAAGTAATTAAAAGCGTCAAGCCTAGGGTATTCTCAGGAAATCAGACAAGCAGACAGTTCATTCAGCAAAGATCTAATTAAGCACAGTTCTAGAACTCAAAACACAGATATAGAATTAACCAAATTCCTTTGCGATAATTCTCTAAGCCTAAGTGCAGCAAACCAAACTTTCGTTTGCGAGAACTAACAGATTAAACTAGCATTAATCCCAAGTTTGATATGTTCACAATTATCCTAAACCAAACTTCCGTTTGCGCAAAGTTTAATTGCCCAATTTAATTAGTTCAGATTCCTAAACCCCACTGCCGTGACGTATTTAGCAACCTAAGATCTAGATTCTAATTGATCAGGTTAGAACTAGCTTTAAGCACAATTAAATTGAAGAACAGATATAGTTTGAATCCTTAACTGAATTTGAACAAGTCTAGCAAGTCATGAAATCCTATGTGAGAAACCCTAAACCTAACAAGGAATCTACTCAGACATAGATAATGAAAACATGATCATATGATGAATAAATTGCATAAAAGAATAAGAGTAAAAGGGGTTCGAAATCTTCTCCAAATACAGATGAAGTAATAGGTTCAGATCAGCCCCAAAAACTCTAAAAATCCTCTGCTCTTAATTATGAAAGTGTCAGTAAAATAAACACCAAAATCCTCTATATATAGGCCTAATCTCGGCTGGGGCCTCTGTGTAAATACTGGAACTATCTTTGGCTTCTTTGCAAATCTTCATAACTTCATTAAACCGACGCGTACGGCCCATCTCGCTAGTGTGTCGACCGATGCACAAGGTGTGTCGGTCGATGCATGATCAATAAATCGGACAGTGAGTTAAGCTCTCGGCCAAAACGTCCCAAAAGTCCCAAAATGCTCCAAATATCTCCAATTAGCTCCAAACCTGATTAAACCTGTAAAAGACTCTAAACAAAGACAAAAGACACTAAAAACAGATCTATATCGTGGTCTAAAATGGGTAAAAACCATGATATATCAACTCCCCCACACTTAGCCTTTGCTTGCCCTCAAGCAAAACATAGAACTAAAACATGGTGAAGAGGTTTGAAAACTCTTCAAAAACTCATTTCATCCTAGAAGCTACAATACTCAGATTCCCCTTAGTAAACCACTGAAAGAATCAATCACAGGATATCAAGACCACAATGTACTTCCCCCACACTTAGCAACTGTCCTAGGTAAACTCCACAATCACATTCAAGCATTCAAATTCTCCCTACTGACTTCTGCAAGTATTTAAGTGCGGTCTCACCTAAGGAGTATCGATCAAAGGGCACATGGATTCTTACCTTCTTAGCTCTAGACCACCATACTATCTTTCTCTAGTCCCTTTCTTCTCTTTCCCTTCTTTAACAACTGATTTTTCCCCACTGGGTATCATTTTATTTTTTTTATCAGTGTTCTTCCCGTTATGGGGTGTACTTTGGACACATTCCATGGATCACATGAGAGATAATAGTGTTTGCTACTATTCCCATGACCACTTCGGAGTTACTAACTCATCCTCAGTTTATTATATATATATATATATATATATATATATATATATATATATATTTTTTACTTTATAGAAGGGGAGAAGGGAACTAAATAGGATAGGTTGACAGGCTGTGTCAGAACTAACAAGGGAATCCGACACAAAGTATACCAAGCCCTTAGGTGAGAAATCTAAGTCAGTATTAAGGTTGAAGTCAGTAAAGGATCCTCTGATACCTGAAGTGTAACGCCCCTTTCCCATCCTCCGCTGACCGTCGAGCTGACCGGCCAACAATCAAACAAGAACATGACCGATCGAACCCGAGCAAGTCGAACAGGAAAAGTTCGCCACAGGACGAAGCCAGAGACAGATCGGTTTGAGACAAAGGCTCGCACTAACCTGTCCTTGACTCCGCTATCCTCACTTCCATAGTACAAGTCGTACGCCTTGCACCACTTCTGTGAGTTGTGTCGGTTCGGACTAAACACAATATCAGGAAAGCATATTCCTTTCTGAGTAATCAAACGTTCAGCACAACGTTTAATCGTCATTTACACAAATCATTTTGTCAATCAACACAACAACAATCAAAGCTTAATACAAAATTGGCGACAAGCCGAACCGAAATAAAACATCCAAATCATCGAATCAAAACTCCGCCACAAGCAATCCCGACACTACACCGAGTTCCCCGCGTCCGTCGCTGCTACACCTGAAAAACACAAAAAGAGTCTAATGAGCGATCTAAGATCACCCAGTGAATCGGCTCCCCACTAAGGCTTCTAATCTATCTATCATCTATAGATGCCCGCCCGAAACCCCAAAATAACAACCAACACACAAATAGCCGATCACGCACTACCACGTCGCGTCGAGCCCACACACAATCAATTGCCAAAAGAAAAGAGAAGGCGATTAGAGGAAATCGGGAGCACTGCGGCACATGTCCCCGATTGAGACTCGATCTATCTACCGCGCACTACCAACTACACCAAAACACACACACACGCTGGGCCCCTACGATCTTGGTAACTTCCACGGGTTTTCGCCGTTACCGATATGATAACTAACCCACGTGACTCCTAGCCGTCCACACAACGACTAGGACACCGTTCTCTGTCCATCGATACGCGGCGACTCTGACTACCCCTAGATAGCCCGAGCTTCCATGCAGTCCGGCCCTAGGACGCGACCCCGTATTCTCCGGACTACACCCTACAGACGTCACTCCATAGGTTCGCACCTGCCAGCATTCACTGACCGGTTATCAACTCCCGAGGATCCAATCGGGATGGAAGTACCAGAACGTAATCACATACACCACCTAGACTTGCGGGATCTAACGCACCCTAGAGTCCTAGTGCAGAAATGTAAACACACAGACTCGCTTGGACTCTAGCAATCAATCACAATCAACCATACACTCCACTCAATCCCCCATCCCGCAAGTCTACTCACACACACCACCGCTCTGACTCGGCACCGTACCGAGTCAGCACCACAACTTAACCGGTCCCGTGACCGAGTTAAGCAACAACAAGGACGTCTTGGCCCAACACCGAGACGATCTAAAGGCCTGCACAGAAACATCAACCACAAGCACACTACACAACACCAACACGCAATTCAACAGTCTACTCGGCCCAACACCGAAATAGACTCACAACCACACACAACAGGCCTATTAGGGTTTCTATCGTCTTTTAACCAATTCACGCCCGCTACCTTGGGTTAACCGCTTGTTAACCCGTAGACGGTTCCATAATCACAACACTTCTCACTTCTTAAACAATCCTAATCATCTTTTAACAATTCCTCGATCCGTCGGTTTAGAGCTAGCCGCTTGCTAAACTCCCCGACGTCTCATCATTCATTACTTAATTCATTTAACCTTGGTTAATCCCGACACCGTTCATACTCTATACGTTTGTTCACGTTTAACTTCCATATTTTAACTCGTCTCAATTTACGTATATAAGTTCATTTAATACCGTTCTTTACTTACTTATATATGCATATATAGTCCTACTCATGCCACGACTATATGAATGCATCACCCAACGTTCTAACAACCTAACGGCACGCAATAGGTTTAATCCGTTTTAACCTAACATGCTTCTTTAACCCTAGCCGGTGTAACGTTAATCAATCAATCAATCAATTCAACTCAATTCAATTCGGGTATGCAATCCTATCACTACGGTTTTCCATTTATCGTCTATATGCAACTATGGTGTTTTGAGCCGACTCACAGTGATTTGACGGAACGAACGGCACGGATGCGGATACGGCTTCCCGAGACCCCGAACTAAACCCGAACCTCCCCGAATACCCGAACACGAACTCCTGAAAATTCCCGAACACGAACTCCCAAACACAAACCGCAACTCAAGAACCGGCCGGAGTCAACGCGTTGACCGGCGTTGACCGAAGCTGACCGTTGACCGTTGACCATCTTCTCTCTCTTCTTCACGCCTCCTTCTCTCTCTCTTCTTCATCTTCACGCCTCCTTCTCTCTCTCTTCTTCATCTTCACGCCTCTCTCTCTCTCTCTCTCTTCTTCATCTTCACGCCTCCCTCTCTCTCTTCTTCATCTTCACGCCTCTCTCTCTCTCTCTCTTCTTCTCCTCCTTCTTCTTCCGGCTTCTTCTTCTTCTCTCTCTCTCTTCTTCTTCTTCACTCCTTCCTCTCTCCTCCGGATCTTCTTCTCCTTCCTCTGGTCTTCCTCCTCCGCCATCTTCTCCTCCTCCGGATTCCCTTCTCCGGTCTTCTTCTTCTTCTCCTCCTCCTCCTCCTCCTCCTTCTTCTTCTTCTTCTTCTTCTTCTCCTTCTTCTCCTTCTTCTTCTCCTTCTTCTTCTTCTTCTTCTTCTTCTTCTTCTTCTTCTTCTTCTTCTTCTTCTTCTTCTTCTTCTTCTTCTTCTTCTTCTTCTCCTCACGCCTCTCTCCTCCTCTTATCTCTTTCTTTACCTCTCTTTTTCTTTTCTTTGTTGGTGTGAAGAAGAATGGAGACCCTTACCCTCCTTTTATAGTAAAAGGAGATCCATACTTATTTGACACATGTTGGGACACATGTCTATCTATTCTCCTATCTGCTGCCACACATTGACACCTGGATCCTCCTCTTCTCCTAGCCAGACACGCCACCCTCCCCAAGAATAAGCCAAGTTCATTGTTTCCTTGGTGCACAAGCTTCTTTTATTCTACATTCAATTAACCAAACTCATTCTTTGTATCCAAAAAGAAGAGGTGGCGCCATGAGGAGGTTACACTTGTCACTTGGGGGTTATTTCTGGTCAAAGAAAATGCATCAAACCGCTTCTAGAAGCTTCTTATTCCCCATTTCTTCTGATGCCTCGGTTTGCTCGTTTCCCGATAATTGTTTTAGAAAATATCAAACGATTCCCATAAATACTCAAACCTCCATAAACTGATTCTCCTTGATTTTAGATGAATTTAGCAATTTGAATCATCTCATTTGGAGTTTCCTAGCTCCCGTTATGAAATTTTGAAGTTTTCTCGGTTTAGTCGGTTTTCCAACCGATATTCCGAAAAATGCGTTTCTGCTCCGTTTCTTCGAATTCTGGTCTTGTAAATGTTCTTTATGCTTTAAAAAGAGAACATTTGGCCGGTCACGTCCTCCGTCTCGAACTTTGGTAAAATTACCATTTTGCCCCTAGGTTTGGCAAAATTACAATTTTGCCCCTGTTGACTTTTCTTCTGCCCGTTGACCATATTTTGTGATACGGGGTATCACATTCTTCCCCACTTACAGGAATTCGTTCCCCGAATTCTCCGTCACTATCAGACTTCGAATCGGTTCCGAACTTTGTAAGTCGCTTCATCACTTTACTTTGACGCTTCTTCTTCGAACACTGCTGCATACTACAGACCCCTTTGAACACCCTTGAATACCAATGACCTCCACATCGTTCCGAACTTGATATCTTAATCTCGCATACCTTGATCTACTCCACCCTGAATTGCCTCCATCGGTTCCGATCCTCAAACGTAATCTTGGTTAACTACTCCGCTCTGATTCCCACTTCGCGCTTCCCCACTTTGTCTCAACCTCCGCATTCTTTTCCGCTACTGTTTGTCTCCCTGAGACACCTTCAAGAATCTGCCTTCCAACCCTGACGTTACGGCGACCCTTCCGTCTCTTACCATTCTATCTCACTGATCTCATCAACCGTTCCACTCTTTCTCATAGCCTTGTATTCCTTACTGTGCTTCACGCTCAACTGTCTTCCTCCGTCCATCTGTCCTGACCTCGATCTTATTCCCACTGGTTTCTCTCCCTTGATTTGCATTCTGACTTCCTCACTTCGCTTCGTCTCCCATGACTTTCACATTCCCCGTACAGATAACTTCACGTGGCTTCTGACACGGCTTCATCTCCATTCATACTGATAACCCCATTCTAACACTGTCACGATCCCTTCTTGCTCACACGTCTCGGTTCCTGATTCTGATTTCGCTAACTTCCCACTGCATTCTCGCTAACGGCTTCGCTCTGGTTTCCATACGGTCATTGCTGCTAACACATCACACTGACCGCTTCGCTCTTTCCGCTGCTTGGTACTGACACTTCCCACTAACACTCCACACTAACCGCTTCGCTTCACGGGTCAACTCATCTCGCGGCCTCCTTTCCAGCCCATCTCGCTTTCGGGTTCGGGTTCGGTCTCGTATTCGTATCGCATCGTCCATTCCGTCCTGCACTCACACAACAATTTTCACTGGAGCGGTGAATTCAAACCAATCCATTCCCCGATATCACTTCCTCATAGAAATATAGTTAGTTAATCATGTACCCGAAGGTCACCCATGATTAAGTAACGATACTCTATAATTCCGCTCCCTCGCGAATCGACGGTCGATTCAACCCATTCTCACGTTAGCTCAACACCTTAAACGAAAGGTTCTAACACTTCTATTCGCAACAAACTAACGATGCAAATAAAATTTAAGCTACTCAACCCATAGCTTACCACCACCACTCACACTCCGCACATGCTAAGCATGCCATAATACTAGCACTCTTACAGTGCTACACTACCACGAAAGACAACCCTATCTATCCAATGCACCACATAAGCATTAGATAAAACACGCAAGCAATTAAATGCAAAAACAAACAATTACCACACGCAATCAAGCAATCATCAGATCGCTCCGGATATGCCGTCAGTCTGGGTTTAGGTTATGATGAACGGTCATCAGTTCCGCTCATCATCAGACTTCACATGGTAATTCGTTTGCATCACAAAACCATCATACACATGCAAACAATTACTATGAAAGCCATGACGATAAGTGAACAATCTGCATCACATACATACACCAAAACAACAACATACACATGTCTCGAGGTTTACAGAAATACATAGAGAAACAGAGATACAACCATAAGATGTCCGACATCAACAACCCAACCCACAAACTGCATCGTCATACCCCGGAGATGTTCCCAATAACATACGAAAACCCGTCGATCTGGATACACACAAACAACGTAGTTAGTGCCCGTACTCACCTGGCCTAACTACTCAAACCCTAACAGTCCCAGCACGACCGGAATGCCATACACAACCGGCATCGCGGCTCGCGCTGGTAACCACTGGCAGGCGCGCCGGGAGGGTGTGGTGGGTGTGCATCTCTGGTCGGCGCTCCAACCTAGTGCGGCTCTGCCATCAGACATAACTGCGTTTCATGACCTCTGCGACCACAAATCTCACAAACCAGAACGGACGTTGGGCGTGTCCCATGGTAACAAGCTGACGCCTGATGATCTGTCGCTCCACATAGATGGCAGGAAGAACAGACCCCAAAGAAGGCTCCTAAAAACCCTCGGCTACTCGGTGACCCTGAACTCCACATATCTGGCGGCGCTACTGGCTCGGTCGGCGGTGTAACTGACTCCAGCTGCGCATCCGATCCTGACATCGACATCGGTACTACTCCTGCGGCTGACTCTCCATCTGAATGCGGCTCGGCACCATTGAGTGAGGGATCTCCTGATCTCTGCGGCGATCCTGGCTGTTGATGCGGTCCTACCTGCTGTTCCAAGACGTCGGCTAATATCGCCATCTGCTCGTCCACTTGTGGCTCCATGTCCAGGTCAACTGCTGCGCGTAACTGGTCCACCACAAAGTCCACCACACAAGGCGAAATGAAATTTGAGGCATGCAAACTAGGTAATGGCATGTCATGCGTCTCAAGAATCGGCGGCTGAAACTCTTGGCAGTACCACTGGCTCCGGTGGTGCAACCGTCTCCGATAACTGCATCGTCTTGTAGAGCTTGAGGTAACGGGTCAGGAAACGGTCTCCAATCTACGGCGGCTTCTCTCACCTTGCGGTTTGCGAGGAGGAACTGGTGGTTGGTCGGATATCTGCGAACCTCGTGACGGCTCAGACTTCGCCCTCTAATCCTCTGGCTGCTGCTCGAACAGATCTCGATACTGTGCCGTTGTCATCCGACGATGACTCAAACTGCTCTCTGAAATCTCACGCCATGCACACACCCAAATCTCATACCATGCACACACCCACTCACAATCCGTCCAGGGGCACTCTGCTGCTGAGTGCAAACGAAACACAAATACACATTAGTACAAATAATACAAATTTTCTACCCCATCCCAACCCCGGAGTTACGAACGCGGCTCGGTTTCCTAATGGATGCTTGGGTAAGACACAATTTTGACTCGATAAAACCACGGAAAACACTCAGAAATGAATAGCTTCGAAACCCATGCAGAACCATGCTCTGATACCACCTTTCTGTAACGCCCCTTTCCCATCCTCCGCTGACCGTCGAGCTGACCGGCCAACAATCAAACAAGAACATGACCGATCGAACCCGAGCAAGTCGAACAGGAAAAGTTCGCCACAGGACGAAGCCAGAGACAGATCGGTTTGAGACAAAGGCTCGCACTAACCTGTCCTTGACTCCGCTATCCTCACTTCCATAGTACAAGTCGTACGCCTTGCACCACTTCTGTGAGTTGTGTCGATTCGGACTAAACACAATATCAGGAAAGCATATTCATTTCTGAGTAATCAAACGTTTAGCACAACGTTTAATCGTCATTTACACAAATCATTTTGTCAATCAACACAACAACAATCAAAGCTTAATACAAAATTGGCGACAAGCCGAACCGAAATAAAACATCCAAATCATCGAATCAAAACTCCGCCACAAGCAATCCCGACACTACACCGAGTTCCCCGCGTCCGTCGCTGCTACACCTGAAAAACACAAAAAGAGTCTAATGAGCGATCTAAGATCACCCAGTGAATCGGCTCCCCACTAAGGCTTCTAATCTATCTATCATCTATAGATGCCCGCCCGAAACCCCAAAATAACAACCAACACACAAATAGCCGATCACGCACTACCACGTCGCGTCGAGCCCACACACAATCAATTGCCAAAAGAAAAGAGAAGGCGATTAGAGGAAATCGGGAGCACTGCGGCACATGTCCCCGATTGAGACTCGATCTATCTACCGCGCACTACCAACTACACCAAAACACACACACGCTGGGCCCCTACGATCTTGGTAACTTCCACGGGTTTTCGCCGTTACCGATATGATAACTAACCCACGTGACTCCTAGCCGTCCACACAACGACTAGGATACCGTTCTCTGTCCATCGATACGCGGCGACTCTGACTACCCCTAGATAGCCCGAGCTTCCATGCAGTCCGGCCCTAGGACGCGACCCCGTATTCTCCGGACTACACCCTACAGACGTCACTCCATAGGTTCGCACCTGCCAGCATTCACTGACCGGTTATCAAATCCCGAGGATCCAATCGGGATGGAAGTACCAGAACGTAATCACATACACCACCTAGACTTGCGGGATCTAACGCACCCTAGAGTCCTAGTGCAGAAATGTAAACACACAAACTCGCTTGGACTCTAGCAATCAATCACAATCAACCATACACTCCACTCAATCCCCCATCCCGCAAGTCTACTCACACACACCACCGCTCTGACTCGGCACCGTACCGAGTCAGCACCACAACTTAACCGGTCCCGTGACCGAGTTAAGCAACAACAAGGACGTCTCGGCCCAACACCGAGACGATCTAAAGGCCTGCACAGAAACATCAACCACAAGCACACTACACAACACCAACACGCAATTCAACAGTCTACTCGGCCCAACACCGAAATAGACTCACAACCACACACAACAGGCCTATTAGGGTTTCTATCGTCTTTTAACCAATTCACGCCCGCTACCTTGGGTTAACCGCTTGTTAACCCGTAGACGGTTCCATAATCACAACACTTCTCACTTCTTAAACAATCCTAATCATCTTTTAACAATTCCTCGATCCGTCGGTTTAGAGCTAGCCGCTTGCTAAACTCCCCGACGTCTCATCAGTCATTACTTAATTCATTTAACCTTGGTTAATCCCGACACCGTTCATACTCTATACGTTTGTTCACGTTTAACTTCCATATTTTAACTCGTCTCAATTTCCGTATATAAGTTCATTTAATACCGTTCTTTACTTACTTATATATGCATATATAGTCCTACTCATGCCACGACTATATGAATGCATTACCCAACGTTCTAACAACCTAACGGCACGCAATAGGTTTAATCTGTTTTAACCTAACATGCTTCTTTAACCCTAGCCGGTGTAACGTTAATCAATCAATCAATCAATTCAACTCAATTCAATTCGGGTATGCAATCCTATCACTACGGTTTTCCATTTATCGTCTATATGCAACTACGGTGTTTTGAGCCGACTCACAGTGATTTGACGGAACGAACGGCACGGATGCGGATACGGCTTCCCGAGACCCCAAACTAAACCCGAACCTCCCCGAATACCCGAACACGAACTCCTGAAACTTCCCGAACACGAACTCCCAAACACAAACCGCAACTCAAGAACCGGCCGGAGTCAACGCGTTGACCGGCGTTGACCGAAGCTGACCGTTGACCGTTGACCATCTTCTCTCTCTTCTTCACGCCTCCTTCTCTCTCTCTTCTTCATCTTCACGCCTCTCTCTCTCTCTCTTCTTCATCTTCACGCCTCTCTCTCTCTCTCTTCTTCATCTTCACGCCTCTCTCTCTCTCTTCTTCATCTTCACGCCTCTCTCTCTCTCTCTCTTCTTCTCCTCCTTCTTCTTCCGGCTTCTTCTTCTTCTCTCTCTCTCTTCTTCTTCTTCACTCCTTCCTCTCTCCTCCGGATCTTCTTTTCCTTCCTCTGGTCTTCCTCCTCCGCCAGCTTCTCCTCCTCCGGATTCCCTTCTCCGGTGTTCTTCTTCTTCTTCTTCTTCTTCTTCTTCTTCTTCTTCTTCTTCTTCTTCTTCTTCTTCTTCTTCTTCTTCTTCTTCTTCTTCTCCTTCTTCTCCTTCTTCTCCTTCTTCTTCTTCTTCTTCTTCTTCTTCTTCTTCTTCTTCTCCTCACGCCTCTCTCCTCCTCTTATCTCTTTCTTTACCTCTCTTTTTCTTTTCTTTGTTGGTGTGAAGAAGAATGGAGACCCTTACCCTCCTTTTATAGTAAAAGGAGATCCATACTTATTTGACACATGTTGGGACACATGTCTATCTCTTCTCCTATCTGCTGCCACACATTGACACCTGGATCCTCCTCTTCTCCTAGCCAGACACGCCACCCTCCCCAAGAATAAGCCAAGTTCATTGTTTCCTTGGTGCACAAGCTTCTTTTATTCTACATTCAATTAACCAAACTCATTCTTTGTATCCAAAAAGAAGAGGTGGCGCCATGGGGAGGTTACACTTGTCACTTGGGGGTTATTTCTGGTCAAAGAAAATGCATCAAACCGCTTCTAGAAGCTTCTTATTCCCCATTTCTTCTGATGCCTCGGTTTGCTCGTTTCCCGATAATTGTTTTAGAAAATATCAAACGATTCCCATAAATACTCAAACCTCCATAAACTGATTCTCCTTGCTTTTAGATGAATTTAGCAATTTGAATCATCTCATTTGGAGTTTCCTAGCTCCCGTTATGAAATTTTGAAGTTTTCTCGGTTTAGTCGGTTTTCCAACCGATATTCCGAAAAATGCGTTTCTGCTCCGTTTCTTCGAATTATGGTCTTGTAAATGTTCTTTATGCTTTAAAAAGAGAACATTTGGCCGGTCACGTCCTCCGTCTCGAACTTTGGCAAAATTACCATTTTGCCCCTAGGTTTGGCAAAATTACAATTTTGCCCCTGTTGACTTTTCTTCTGCCCGTTGACCATATTTTGTGATACGGGGTATCACATGAAGTGATGTGGGTGTTCCCAGTAGGTTGATCTGTGATGGGGTTTTCTAATAGTCAGAGATAGATCCTGCAACTTCATCCCAATGGTTACTTAAGTTCCTGCAAGTCTTGTAAATCTTCTCAGAAAATCATAGTTTCTTACTTAAACAATTTTGACTCAATAAAACAATTTTTTTTTTTGAAAAACGGATTGACTCTTAAGAAAACAGAAAACAAAAGTCAGTAGCACCTCCCCCACACTTAAGACACACTGTCCCCAGTAGTGTCCAGCGAAGGATCGGTAAAAAGAAAATAAAAATTGAAAAGGTGAAATTATGTCTGTCGGGTTACCTCTGTCGCTCAGGCATCGATCGTTGCACTAAGTGCATCGACCGTTACTTGGCGATTTTCGTGTATGGTCGATCGTTGCTCAGGACCGCAACGATCGCTGCATTGCGATTCCTTTCGTGTTGTGACGATCGACACAGAAGTGCGTCGATCGTTGCACTGCGATTTCATCCGAGACCTGCAAACATAAACTCACCAGAAACAAAAACAAACGTAAAATCCTAACAAAAACACCAAAAATTAAGTAGAAAAACACCAGTACCTAATGGTGGGTTGCCTCCCACCCATCGCTTGTTTAAGGTCAATAGCTTGACCGGACGGATGGGAATTTTCAAGTACCAGGAGGTCCTGACATAGACTTTTTCTGTCTCTGTTCAAGTCTCCTCATCCAAGGTGGTGAGTAGGCTGTTGCGGAATGCTCATGTCCAAGAAAAGATGGAGTGAATTGTGCTCCAGGATCTATAACCACAGTATTTTCCGGCTGCTCAAAATCTGCGTCCCTTATGGTGAATGTCTGCCCATCTATCAGTGGCTTTCGCAGCTTATCCATCTCATAGTGCAGTGGTTCATCTCCCAGATGGAGGTCTATCAAGCTGTTCCTAACATCAATCAACACTCCTGCTGTAGCCAAAAAGGGTCTCCCAAGCACTAACGCTTCATCCGGATCACAGTCATATCTCAGCACAAGGAAGTCTGTTGGAACTAAGTAGTTTCCAACTCTCACCGGAATGTCCATAAGGAGTCCTTCAGGAACTCGTATGGACTGATCAGCTAGGACAAGAGAAGTCCTAGTAGGAGTAAAATCCAACATACCCAGCTTCTCTGCCACAGAGTAAGGCATCAAACTTCCAGCAGCTCCTAAATCACACAGAGAGCGTCTAAAACTATCCTCAAAGATAGAACAATCCAACACAAAGACTCCAGGATCAGGCAGTTTCTTCGGGACCTTAGTTAGCAGAACATCACTAATATGCTGAGGAACTATTATCACCCAGTCTTTCAGATCATCATCCAGGGGCAACATCTTGTTCAGGTACCTTTGCACACATGGATGATAAGGTGGATTATCAGAAGTTGGAATTTCTTCCAATTCTTCACCAATCCCTTCTAATTTCTTCAGCTCTTCAATCTCTTGCCTAATCACTTCAGACACTGAGGAGTGTTGTCTAAAAATCTGTTCGTAGATCTCCTGTTGAGTAATTTCAGAGGCTCCATTGAACAGGCGATGAAGCTCCAAGTCAGCATCTATGCCATTATCATCCGACAGTTCTGTCTGTTCACGCCCTGCAATGACCGACACTAAGGGTGTGTCGATCGTTGCCATCCCGACTGGTGTATCGATCGGCACAGATGTTGCATCGATCTACGCACTGCAGCAGATTTCACCCGAGAGTTTTTCACAAATATCCGAAAATTCTTGTTCCGTCACCAACTCAGCTGTACTTAGCTCAAATCTTTCACCTAGGTGAGATCCATCATTAATGTACACATACCAGGCCTTAACATGAGTGTCTGCCACTCCTTTTCCCTTCAGTGAGCTGGACATCTGGTTCACCTGAGTGTCCAACTGCTTCAAGTGAGTGCTCATAGACTCAAATTTCCCATTGAGGTCTTCATAGATAGCGTCCAACTTCTTGTTGCAGTCCACAGAAATCTTGGTCTGACTCTCAATCAGTTGTTCCATCATAGCCTCCATTTTTCTCTCATGGGCTGTAGGTGCAGGAGGAGTCTGATAGGATGTAGATCCATAGGTTCTCTGAGTACCTTGTCCATAGGTCTTCTGAAAACCACCAGTCTGTCCTCCATTGGAGAATCTGTTCCCCTGTTGATTACTGAATCTATTACCTTGGAAACCAGAACCTCCTATGAAATTCACTTCTTCTTCCTGAGTTTCCTCCTCAGTCTGAATCACCTCTACATCTTGGGCAAAGTGGACAGCTTTCTTACTTGTCAGGAGATTGTAGACTGTGTCCAATCTGGATCTTATATTAGCTATATCAGAATTCTCTACAGTTCCACCAGATTTCTTCCTCCTTTCATCCATCGTCTTGCAACTGTTGCTGCCAATCAGGTTCTCAATCAACTGCTTAGCTTGTGTAGGAGTCCTGGTGTTGAAATTAGCATTACTAGAATTATCCAGCGCAGTCTGATAAGGGAGATCTATGCCTCTGAAGAAAATACCAATCAGCTGTACTTCTGTGAATCCATGGTGTGGACAGTCACGCTGATACTGCTTAAATCTCATCCAGGCAGTCTTCAAGGGCTCCACAACTCCTTGGGAAAAAGTGAGTATGTCCTGTTTGGACTGATCTGAGCGTGCATCATCATAGAAGTGACGCAGGAACTCACTCTTTAAGGCTGCCCAAGTAGTATACTGACCAGGTGCCAGTTGTCTCAGCCATGCACTAGCGTCTCCAGCAAGACTGTGCGGAAATAGCTTAAGGAACAGATAGTCCGGGCATATTCCTTCATACTTCATGCCAGTGACTATGTCCTCAAACTTGTCAATGTGATCCATAGGCTGCTCTGCTTGAAGACCATGAAAAGCAATCTGTCTCATCAGCTGGTAGTAGATGGTCTTTACCTCAAAATCATTCCTCTCAAAAGCAGGAAGCACTAGAGCTGCTCGGTTTGCATGAAATTCATCAGGTCTGTTATAATCAGCTAGTGTCCTCTCATGAACCACCATCTCTCTACCTTGGGCCTGTCCTTGACCCTGGTTTCGGTTCAGCTCCTGTTGCTGTTGCTCAGGAGGATCAGGGATGACATTCCCTTCAGCATCAACCCGATGCCCAGCAGCATTGTACGGGTTGTTATCTTGGTCCCTCAGGGTACCTTCAGCATCTGGTATCAAGATCAGACGTTCTCGTACCATTCTCTCTCTCTTTTCTCTTCTGATAGTCCTTTCTAGACGTCCAAGTTCCTCTAGTCCGAGATTAAGCAAGCTCGAGTTCGGAGTACTTCGAGTTTTCTGCGTTGGCATAAACTGTCTGTAATCGTCCAGCAACGATCGATGCTATCAGTGCAACGATCGATTCAATCTCAGAATCGCCTAGTGACGATCGACGCAAGGGATGCAACGATCGACGCAAGGCGAAAGTCGTACCCTAAGTTCGGTCCTATCGAAGACTCTAAGAGTCCCCGGCAACGGCGCCAAAAACTTGATAGGTCAAGAATTAATCCCTATACTAAACTGCAAGTGAACAGCAATGTCAAAGTAGTATATAGGGTTATCGAATCCACAGGGACACTTGGTCTCAATAGATCAGAAACGTAGAGATTAATACTAGAAATAAGCAATATGATTGAATTGAAAGCAGTGCAAGAAAACAAATCAGTAGCAGAGATTAACGGTTGTGAAAGCAAGTAATTAAAAGCGTCAAGCCTAGGGTATTCTCAGGAAATCAGACAAGCAGACAGTTCATTCAGCAAGGATCTAATTAAGCACAGTTCTAGAACTCAAAACACAGATATAGAATTAACCAAATTCCTTTGCGATAATTCTCTAAGCCTAAGTGCAGCAAACCAAACTTTCGTTTGCGAGAACTAACAGATTAAACTAGCATTAATCCCAAGTTTGATATGTTCACAATTATCCTAAACCAAACTTCCGTTTGCGCAAAGTTTAATTGCCCAATTTAATTAGTTCAGATTCCTAAACCCCACTTCCGTGACGTATTTAGCAACCTAAGATCTAGATTCTAATTGATCAGGTTAGAACTAGCTTTAAGCACAATTAAATTGAAGAACAGATATAGTTTGAATCCTTAACTGAATTTGAACAAGTCTAGCAAGTCATGAAATCCTATGTGAGAAACCCTAAACCTAACAAGGAATCTACTCAGACATAGATAATGAAAACATGATCATATGATGAATAAATTGCATAAAAGAATAAGAGTAAAAGGGGTTCGAAATCTTCTCCAAATACAGATGAAGTAATAGGTTCAGATCAGCCCCAAAAGCTCTAAAAATCCTCTGCTCTTAATTATGAAAGTGTCAGTAAAATAAACACCAAAATCCTCTATATATAGGCCTAATCTCGGCTGGGGCTTCTGTGTAAATACTGGAACTATCTTGGGCTTCTTTGCAAATCTTCATAACTTCATTAAACCGACGCGTACGGCCCATCTCGCTAGTGTGTCAACCGATGCACAAGGTGTGTCGGTCGATGCATGATCAATAAATCGGACAGTGAGTTAAGCTCTCGGCCAAAACGTCCCAAAAGTCCCAAAATGCTCCAAATATCTCCAATTAGCTCCAAACCTGATTAAACCTGTAAAAGACTCTAAACAAAGACAAAAGACACTAAAAACACATCTATATCATGGTCTAAAATGGGTAAAAACCATGATATATCAGCAGTTCCAGCCGCCTCCAGGTAACTCCTTTTAACCTATCATTCTGATTTTATCTTATCAACATAAGAACATTTATGAATTGACCCATTCTATGTTTTTCTTCTAGCGAGAGTGCCATGTCGATACTGGAGTTACATGGAGCTTCTTCCCTTCTTAGGCAGAGTTGCAGCACAACTGAAGCTCCTGTTTAGGTACTGCATTACTTTCTCTTGTGTGGATCTTAGATAGTCTTGCATTTTCCTTAGCTCTATCTCCGTAGATCCATATTCCTAGTATCTTGGAAACATTACCCAAGCCTTCTAGCTTAGGTTCCCTGTTCAGTTCCCCTTCTACTGTTGCATTCATCCGATACTGGCTTTTCCCATCCTCTCCTTTAGGCTCTGTTCTGCCAATATCTTCTGCAGTAGCCATATCATAGGCCTCAGGATCAAAATCTCCTTCTTCTTCACATTTAGACTCTTTTGAAGTTTCTGATTTTTCTGTTGAAGAAAAGTCTTTACCTTGAGCTGATGAATCCCTTAATTCAAAACCATATGGAGTAGGTCCTTGAATTAGATTCTCGCTGAAACTCACTTTCTTAGACTTTTACTTTTGTACTTCTTTCACTGCTGAAGAAGCATTCATTTCAGCCTTAGCAACCGTCCCTTGAAGATAATACAACCCATCTTTGTATTTTCCAGCCAATACCTTCTTGCCATCTTTATAAAACTGAACTCTGAAATTACCTCCTTCATACTTGCAACCTGACCTCTCTAACATCCCATAAGAAATCAAATTCCTGTTTACTTCAGGCATGTATTTAACATCCTTTAGTATCACTTCAGAACCGTCTGGATTCTGAATCTGAATCTTTCCCATTCCTCTGATGTTACCGTAAGTGTTGTTAGCCATAAGAACCTTTCCTCCATCGTACTCCTTAAAGTCAAATAAGACTTCCTTGTTTGATGTACTGTGGTATGAAGAACCTGAGTCCATTACCCAATTCTTCATTGTGTCTTGACTGCTCACACTCAACACTATAGGCTGTATAGGTGCTGTCGCAATATTTGCAGAATCCTTGTTTCTATTTCTCTCAGGACATTCCTTTTTCCAATGCCCTTCATCTCCACATATGAAACACTCGCTCTGATTTTTCTTGTTAAACCTTGGCTTTGACTTAGACCTGTTATCTCTTGACTTTGATCTCCCTTTTCCATTACTTTTATGAGATCTGTCATTTGTTCTTCCCCTTGATTCAACATATAATCCTTCAGAGTTAGATCCAGATTTGTTCAAAAGCCCTTTCTGCTTCAGCTCAATTTCCTTAGAATATGCAGAAGTGACTACCTCATGAACTGTTAGTCTCTTTTCCTGTACCATACTTAAGAGTATGTACTAGAGGCTCATAAGGTGGAGGTAAGCTGGTAAGAAGCTGTATAGCCTGGTCCTCATCACTCACATTCATGTTTAGGATAGCTAGATCTGCAATAAGCTTAAGAAAATTGTCCAAGTTCTCTTCTATACTTCTGCCTTCATCCATCTTGTAGCTTGCAAACTGCTGCTTAAGATAAATCCTATTAGGAAGTGATTTAGTTTGATAATCACGTTCTAAAGCCTTCCACATCAATAAGGCAGTAGGCTCATGCATCACCTTTCTCAAAATCATGTCACTTAGACATGTACCAAGTAGATTCTTTACTCTAGTGTTTTTTTTGCAACTTTTAAAGAATCAAGTTTGGGTTTCTCACCTTCTTCTTGTTTTGCAGACTCGTCCAGCAGTGTTGCGTCCTCCTCCAAGACTGACGCTAAGCCCTAAATCTCCAATTGACCAAGAAGCTTGTACTTCCACATTCCAAAATCTCCCTTCACATCAAACTTGTCCATCTCAAACTTTCCCCGGGTAGGTTCCATGACTTGCGGTTTTGTGCTGTCTTAGATTGATCTATCTCTTTAACACCTTAAGCCTGAAACTCTGATACCACTTATTGAGATTTCAACTTGTGTTCTAGGATTTAAGATATATTCAATACTAAGCTATGTTCGTTTGTTTGCAGAAATATATACGACACAAAAGAATTGTTCACCCGGTGTTCACCAATTGGCTACGTCACAGGGGTGAGAACGGTATCCCACAACTGATTCACTATATTCATTTGATTACAAATAGTTTAGCACAAACTATTGATCAATGAATATCTCTTGTGAATCTCTAGTACTCTTAGATCACTTAGCTCTTTAGAACAAGACTCTTAGCTATTTGATCTCTTTTACTGCTTTCTCAATAATGTTGTATTATTGCTTGTAGGTTCTTACGACTCTTTTATATACCTCCTATCTTAACCTAGTTTTTATTTTCATGTTTGCAGGTTCACAGGTTCACGTGTATATGATGTGGGCTTTACTTAGCAACAGCCCAGTTGTTTATGTCCAGCTTCTTCTCCTGATGGGCCAAGAACAGCCAAAGACCCATATATGTTTATGTCCGAATACGTCCACAACATTGTACAGTGAACTTTCACTTCATTTTACTTTCACCATTGGAATTTTAACTATTACCAGTTGGGGGGGGGGGGGGGGGGTCATGTATAACTACGAGTGTTACATTAATACAATCTTAAAACACTTCTAAAACTTGTTCTACTCATTGCAAACTGGGACTTCTAAAAATGTGGTTATGTGGCATCTACTACTCGAATTTTATAACATATCATGCACATGTCTGAGAAGGTAACTAAACTAAATCTTGGCAACGCTTAACACAACGTGACTCACGTGCATCAGTTCATCACCACGAGATCCAAAGCATTTGCCTTTCATCTTGGTTGTGATTCGTTTGGCATGACTAATAATTTAACTAGATTTTGATCCGCACTAATGTAGTTTAAAAAAAAATTATATTTTAAATATTGAATTTGTTAACTATTCAATCTAATATATATTAAGTAAAAAATATGATGATATTGTGCTAAATGTGAGAAGAAATTTAATAAATTCAATTTTTATTTTAATATTTTAACTTATATTTAGTAGTTGTAGGTTATTGTTACTTTTAGTACATTGTTTAGTTTATTTTATTGATGTAGAGTACATATATATTTTATTTGATCATTTTTATTTAATTTAATTCTAACTTAGTTTAACCCATGATTTCAATGCTAAAAAGTTGTTAAATCAATAATATTTATATGGAATGCAATCTTAGTAATATCTAAGTTGTTAGATTCGATATGCAACTTTCGATTTAATTATATATAATTGTTTATTTTAAATAATATATTTTTAATGTGTAATTATGAACCCTAATCTGAGCTGGGCCGTAATAGGCCATTCGAGCATAAGACACTAGATTAGAAGCTGGGCCATCAAAGAAGTGTTTTGTCCTGCACCCGTCGACCTGCATTAAGACATCAAAATCGAGTTAGGTTAGTTTAAAGAGATAAAAATGACATTCATGTTTATCAAAGAAGATTTTACCTAATCTACACAAGATCAGAAGCTGGGCCATCGAAGAAGTGTTTTGTCCTGCACCCGTCGACCCGCATTAAGACTTCAAACTCGAGTTATGTTAGTTTAAAGAGATAAAAATGACATTCATGTTTATCAAAGAAGATTTTACCTAATCTAACAAATGTGTAGGTCGGTGTTTTGCATTCATTGCTTGGAAGTTGGCAGCGGTTTGAGTCCCCAAACCGCGGATATCAGCTTCTCCCGCGGACTTTCATGCGGCCAGCCCGCAACCAAGGCAGCGGACAAAACTTAAACCGCGAGAAGGATAGCGGTTTGGACCACAGTCAGACCAAGACCGCGAGCAATTTGTGATGGGCCAGCGGTTTGACCCGCAGGCAAACCCAAACCGTTGTGGACTGATTTTTGGTCAACTTTCGGATTTGACTAGCCCTTTTACCACGTGTTTCTGGGTTGACCCAACTCGAAAAGTCGGCTCATAAAAATATTTTTTAGGCCAAAAACCCTAATCTCCCTTCTGTTAAGCTTTCTCTACCCCTTTTAGGATTCTTTACATTTTGTAATGAAAGTTTATGATTTCAATCAAGTACTTCATAATTACTTCTTAATATCTTCTCTATTTACTTTTCTAATCATGATCTATGTCACTATTTCTATGGGTTTTGATGAAATTACTATGATTAGTGATTGGTCACTTTGGGTCTTTGAGATGAGGTAAACTAAGGCTTGATCAGGGATGATATAGGGTGTTTAGTGCTTAATTAACATTAATCCTACTCTATTAAGTTATTTTCTAAGCTAGGTTGCAAAGAATGGATGAATCTAGATGTCAATGGCTAGTAATGTGTGAGTTATCGTTACGAAGATGGGTTGCGGCCACTCGGGAATTCGGAGGAAGATATTGGCAAATATCCGAAAATTAGTCTAAGCAAAGTCTCTGTTCGGAAGATTCGAGAAATATGTTCTGCTCGGAAAATCCGAAAGAATGTGTTCTGCTCGAAAATCCGAGGAATGTATTATGCTCGAAAATCCGAGAAATGTATTATGCTCGAAAATCCGAGGAATGTATTATGCTCGGAAAATACAATGTGCTCAAATTTTCCGAGCAGCTTGGCCTGATTGGATCTTCTGAGCAGATCGTTTGAACATTTGAGCTTGCCCATAGATTATGTCGATCGAGTGATATGTATGTCTATACGATCTATCCGAGCAGTCTGATTATTCGAAAGTTCGGCTAAGTGATTTCGTGCATTTTATAGGAAACGTTATTCATACGAAACATCATCTATATGAAATGTCATTTATGCTAAAAAATGGCGATGTCTGATTGTTCAATCCATATTCGACTATTGATTTCGTCGAAAAGGATTTTGACTCCAACAATTTCTAAATGCCAAAAATGCAATGTCTACAAATATAATGTTGCAGAGGGTAGCAAATAAACCAATTAACATCTAAAATTATAACTAACTAGATTATGACCCGCGCTATCAGCGCAGAACAATTTTCTTTTAATAAAATATTGTAAGTAAAAGATGTTTTTATGGTTTTTTTTCAAAAATTATATTTGTATGTACACATTCTCATATAGTGTATACTTATGCATTCATGTCTTAGTGATAGGTTCATATTTATTCTACTGATTATATGTTTTTCCGGTAAAATATTTTGGATCTATATAAAAACCGCTAGAGTTCCGGTCGGATTTTTCGAATCATTATCCAAAAATTGAGTCCATTTGGGTTCGAGTATTACCCGAACACATGATAATATATAAAATCCAAAAACAAATGAAAGCCTAAAAATACTTGAAAATCTGTTAAAATATCTGTAAAATATAATATAACCGAAATATATAAAGTATATTTAAAATTTTGAAAACTAAAAAAAATCCAATATACTAAAATAATACATGTAATACTCAAAAATAAATATTATATTTAATATGGTCATTTGGATATTCGAACGGGTCTTCGGTAGGAACTAAAACCGATCTAGACTCGTTGGTGAATGTAAACTATTAGTTTACCTTGAACTTTTAAATTATAAATTTATTCAGTTAAAATTTGATTTCAATTTCAATTGTTTGATGGATTAAATC
The DNA here is from genome assembly GCA_030180135.1 of Orychophragmus violaceus. Lineage (NCBI taxonomy): Eukaryota > Viridiplantae > Streptophyta > Magnoliopsida > Brassicales > Brassicaceae > Orychophragmus > Orychophragmus violaceus. The sequence goes on from CM058232.1 coordinate 106,722,751, forward strand.
TACACAAATAATATTAGTTATACTTAACAACAAAAAATCTAGATTGTTAGTAAAACATTTTTTTTTTATGTTTTTTTTTCAAAATTTATATTTGTATGTACACATTCTCATATAGTGTATATTTATGCATTCATGTCTTAGTGATAGGTTCATATTGATTCTATTGAAATATATGTTTTTCTGGTAAAATGTTTGGATCTATATAAAAACCACTAGAGTTCCGGTCGGATTTTTCGAATAATTTCCATTTGGTTCCATATTAGTTAACTCTTAATATTAAAAATCTTTAAATATCCAAAAATTGAGTCCATTTGGGTTCAATTATTACCCGAACACATGAAAAATATCTACAATCCAAAAAAACATGAAAGCCTAAAAATACTTGAAATCCGTGAAAATATATGCAAACAATAATATAACTGAAATATATAAAGTATATTTAAAATTTTAAAAACTAAAAAATCCAAAATACTAAAATAATACCCGTAAAACTCAAAAATAAATAATATATTTAATATTTTGGGACATTTGGATATCCGAAAGGGTCTCCGATAGGAACTAAAACCGATCTAGACCTGTTGGTGAATGTAAACTATTATTTTACCTTGAACTTTTCAATTATAAATATATTCAGTTAAAATTTAATTTCAGTTGTTTGATTTATTAAATCTACGCAAATAATAATAGTTATACTTAACAATAAAAATCGAATATATGTATCTTACATTAAAAGTTCAGATATTACTAATAATATAGCTGGGAAGTGGGTCAAACCCACCCGTTTGACCCACCTGCTATGATATGTTTTCGATCAACAAAACTCATCTCGCAGAACCCGTGAAAGAAAGACATTATACACGCACAAAACTCACATAAATTTGTAGGTTATTCGCTAGATCCACAAATGTTGTTTAATATATATGTAAATAAACTATAAAAATAAAAATATGAATGTAAAATATAATTTGGTTTATTAATATGTAAATCTCATTTATGATATTAATATTTTAAATATTAACTAATATAATAATTATTTATTTAATTGATATAAAACTATTTATGTAAAAATATATTTTGATTTATTAATATGTAAATCTCATTTATGATATTAAAATGTTGAATATTAAATAACTAAAACTTTATATTGAATAATAGTAATTGGTATCTTAAATAATTTTTTGATTTCATTTATGTTAGTTAATATTTTATTTCTACAAAATTAAATATTTTCTAAAAATAAATAGTATTTATTGATATTATAGTTAATTTCGAATTAATTAATTTCTTAAAATAAATTTATAATGGTTAACCAAAATATTTTAACATAAATATTTTTTTGAAATAATTGACATTTTGTTTAAAAATATTTCTTGTAAGATTTTCTTACCAAAATTGAATGACAATAAACGAATTTCCTTTTAAATAGCTCAAAATGATTTAGCTTTAAAATTAAGAAAGAAAACCAATGACATTTTGTTTAAAACCAATGACATTGCTTATAAATAAACTAAAAAGAGTGAGTAGTTTTATTTTGTAAATCTGCTTTAATAGTATGATATATGTTTATTATAAATTTAATGTCTGCATATGTGTGCGAGATAACCACCTAATTATATAATATATTTAGAAATATCTAATAGATTTGAAATTAATTGGAATATATGTTGATATATTCAATATTTAATGGGTCAATTTTAGGAGAAATTATAAAACATATAGTGAACTTTGAAATTTAATATAGTAATTCGGTAGCATATCTTCTAATAATGTAAAACTAATGACATCTTATGGTTTGTGGTTATGTTTAAATAATATAAATAGTATAACAATGTTTGACTAAAAATAAATGAAATTAGATAGTTTACCCAATATGTCATGCATCTCAATAGATCAGTTGACTGTATTTAGTGTGTTGCTGACTATGAAAGTGCTAAATATCAAAAAAATTCTTATATAAATATAGCATATTTTACTCAAATAAAACTAACAACCAACATTCATTTTCTATCTAGTTTCTAAAATATTCCATTTCTTTTAAAAAATGGAGAATAAAAGAATAGCTGTATTTGTGGTGATGATGTTGATGATTGGAAATCTTATGGAATTGGAGGCTGAGAAAGTCACTTATACAATATGTTACACAGCTTGTTTTCGACTATGTCTTAAAAATCCATTAGTACCAATAAAATTTGAATGTCCTGACAGTTGTAAAAGACTCTGTTTAGGACATCTTTCTGAAACAAACTCAAATGAGTACTTTTGTGAAGTGGGTTGTGTTACTCATCGTTGTATTTCTGTCACAGACAACAGTAAGCTTTCCATATCTTTATCTTCATATATAATTATAATTATAATCTTACTCTTATTTTTTTGGTTATATGATTTTTGTTGTTGTATGTTATAAACAGACATAGAGATCGATACGAAGAAGGCTTTAGAATGTGTGGATTCATGTTCAGACATGTGCAATAAAAAATATATTAAAAGCTAATAGTTTTATTATGCAACAATTAGTATTTAGATAAAGATAATATTCAGCATCAATAAATATAATATAAATTGCTGTTTTTTAATTTGTTTAGTATCATATTCAAATCAATATTTAGCACCTGGTTTAATTCATCAAGAAATTTCATCTGGACTGAGACACATTGTGAAAACAGTTCAACAACTATAAATTGATAAATTTTTCAATGTCAAACTGATACTTTTTGTATATATTTTTTTTAATATTGCAAATGATTGTAACTAAATATCTTACTCATTTAATTATAAGTATAATTTAGAATTTCCGCACATGTTAAAAAATTAGCATAATGTTAAATATACACAACCTTGAAACACCTTGATTGAAAAATATAACCAGGATGGTTTGAAATCTTATAAATCATTCTGATTTAAAATATTTTCATCGAGTAAAAGCCTAGTAGAATTTAATAAAAAGTATAAGAACTTCAACCGAGATAACATTAGGTCCAAAGGTGACAATATCATCTAATATATTGAAATAATCCAAAAATATTCCCAATGTCTGGATACATGGATTTGTATTAAATCAAAATTGAATCTGGAATAATCATTCCTCACTCCATCACAAAGCTATTTTTTTTTTTTTACAAAAACACATTTAAATTCAATTTTAGCAGTTTAAATGGTTCAAACATCCTAAGCAAAATAAAAATGAAAATTTGGCTAATAGAGATGAAATAAACTAAACATTATCTTTTTATACCTTTTTCATTTTTTACCCAAATTTGACATAATTGCTTTTATATATATTTGATAAATTTCAAATTTTAATAGTTTAAAATCTCCAAAATATATAAAAAATAACATAAAGTAAAGAAACACCAAGAAAATTTTATTTTTATTTTTAACTGAATAATCTATTTTTTAAAATTAATATTTTTCTTGTTCTGCGAACAGTAAAATGTACATTCTACCACATTCTACCGTTTTCACTTTCATCTACCAATGGTAGAATATGTAATCTACCATTTTTACTTTGATCTACCTTCCGTAAAATACATATTCTACGTTTTACTCTTTGTTCTACCAATAATTTCTTTTGGTAGAATATGTTTTGTCTCACTTCGTCTATATTCTACCATCCATAGAAGATACAATTTACCACTTTATTTTCATTTACCATTGGTAGAATATACATTCTTCCAAGTATGTTACAAAATCGGAAAAAAATCTTGGGATAATTTTTGAACATGTTTATCCATATATATACTATATCCCACGATTTTTTTCTTAAGAATTTCAAAAACTATGATTTTTTTTTGTTCTTGTTTCTCTTCTTCAAATCTTTTTTGGTTAATTCATTTTGCTCTTTTGTGACGATTAACATGTTTCATATCTATGCAACTTGTGTTGTATGGAATTTGTGTGCTAGTAAGGGGTGGGATTTTACTGTTAAAGAAAAAGGAAGAAAATTATTTGATGTGGATCCTAGTACTACCTTGATGAGCTGAAGACTGTTGGAGTTGAAATCCCCCTCGATAAAATCAATAGTCGAAAACGGACTAAGCGACCGTGCATAGCTATGTTCCGTAAAAAACAACGCTTAATATGAATAATATTTCTTTTGTACGACACTTCGTGTAAATAACATTTGGTATAAAAAAACATGAAACCGCATAGCCAATCTTTTGAGCAATCAAACTACTCGGACGGACCACTTAGACAGGTGTATCATTCAACAAAGTCTACAAGCAAACTCAGACATTCGGAGAATATGTTCGGACAATCTAAGCAAGACGATCTGCTCGGACGTTCCGAGCATGACACACTCCTCAGAAGTTCCGAGCAAAAAACATTCCTCGGAAGTTCCGCAGAACACATTTTTAGAAGTTCTGAGCAGAACACATTCCTCAGAAGTTCCGAAATCACATTCCTCGGAAAATCCGAGCAAGATACATTTTTCGAAAGTTCTGAGAAAGAGACATTGCTTGGACTAACTGCTCAGACATTTATCGATATCTTCCTCTGAATGTGCGATTAGCCATAACTCATCTCCGTAACAACAACTTATACATACTCAAAACGACTAGTCGTTGACAGTGTTTCCGAATAAGTTATACGAAATACAGACTTTGGGCCAAACTCGCAAAGTTTGTAATCTATAGATTTTGGGCTGGACTAAGAAGACATATACTTAACTGACTCATATCCTTTTCAGTCTGTTAGAAAGATAAAACTAAGTTGAGGAAAGATAAATACAAAAATGGGAGGATATATCCGAGGAAGAAAAGAGGAAGATAAATCCAAGTAGGAAGAAAAGAGGAAGATAATCAACAAAATTATTCTCCGGATCTCTTTTCGTGTTTGTTTGCTTAGAATCTTCCAAGTTAACTCTACAAAAATTAACCGTGCTGAGTTTCGGCTCCCACAAAATTTATTATTTCAGAAGACTACATAATCGAATAGAGCATTAGTAATATAGAGTTCAATTATTGTCTTAGCGATTTGATCAATACAAATTATCCTAATTATTATCGCAAATAAAAAAATGAAAATTTATTGGAAATGTAAGGAAGACAATGTCGATACAGCTGTGTGTGACCAACAACTATTGGAAGAGTGATTTGAAGTATCCAACACCTTTTTGTAAGCATTATTTAGAATCCAAATGTTCTATGAAAATTTTTTGTGTTCCATCCATTTCTACAAGTGCATTGGAATGTTGTATTTGCCTTTGATGGCCAAACCGAGCACAAAGACTCTGAAAAAGAAGCATAACCACAAATTTCAACAAACCGAGTCAGCTAATCAAATGTGAGAAATCTTGTGTTTTTGTTTTCTGATTGGGAATGAATGGTGAAACATTCTTAACAAAGAAGTGATCTCCTAATCTTGTAGTGATCTTCATGATCACCAAACTCCTGATTACCACCTCCTGTGAGAGTCGCTACTTTTTTTTGTCAACAAGAAAACACTAACGAAACCTAAATATCATTAATCCAAATTGGTGGCTCCGGTCCAATATGGACTGTGTGCGACGGTCTGAGACGAGCACTCCGTGCCAATCTATCTGCCATCAAATTATTTGTGCACGATATATGGATGAGTTTGAAATCTGTGAAGAACTCTCTTCGTACTTGAAACTCTTCTATGTGACTCGAGAAAGCTGGCCATTCTTCTGGTTCCGACACTATCTTCACCAATTCTGAATAGTCCGTTGCGAACGTGATGTGGGTATGCTGATGACACTTCATGCACTCCATAGCCCACACTAAGGCTTAGAATTCTGCATGTAGTGGGGATATACTTGCTCTAATATTCATTGACCCCATCAAAACATTCTCATCGCTCTCAAAGCGTCTATACCATCCTTGTCCCGACCATTTTTCCCCCTCCTTCCAAGATCCATCCACAAAACACCAGAAACCATTAAGTATCAATTCAATGTGTGAGGATTGTCCATCCCTTGTTTCTATCGGTTGTTCGTTATCCTCAACCATATGTGCATCTCCCCATGTTACACATTCCATTTCTGCCAATCTCAATGTTTCCTGTGGACTCCGATCAATATTTTTAAAAACCATATCATTCCTACTTTTCCAAATGTACCACAATAACCAAGGAAATATATCCATTCTCTCGTCCTGCGGTATTCTCCAAAATAGATAATCCATATTCGTATAGAGAGATGATATTGGAAAAACCTCTGGGTTTATTGGTATTTGGGACAACGCCCAAGACAGGATTCCTGGGGGACATTCAAAAAGCACATGATTTATCGATTCATCCTCCACTCCACACCGAACACATCTTGTGTCACATTTAATACCTCGTCCCTTCAGGTTTTTTGTTACCGGTAAACAGTCTGATAAAGCTTGCCATATGAAATGTCTAATCTTCGAAGGACACTTTATCTTCCAAGAAAAGGCCTGAAGACGTTTAATACTTGGCTCCAAAATAAAATCCATCCCATCCTCCTTAGACCGTTCCAATTGATACCCTGATTTCACTGTGCCACCGGTCAGTTTCTACATCTGATGTGCCAGCGGTCAGTTTCCCAGAGAACGTGCATAATGCTTTCCCGTGCTGAGTACCCATGACTCTCGTGAGGAAGAATAATAAGGCGGCAAAGAGCACTGTAGCCTTTTAGTGCGTTGTAGAATCTGTCCGACTGTTTTACAAAGCATATGAAATCAATCTTTTCATCAATCTTTTCACTCCTCTCATCAGCAAATTCCTGTGATAGATGCAGAAAAATCCCTCAAAATTCAGAGTATAGAACACAATATGAATGAAAGAAGCAGTACGTAGTGCGAATGATGAATTAACTTCCAAAGATCAAACCAAATGAATATGCCCTCATACCATCAATGGAATTAGAAACCTGAATAGAAAAGGAAAAAAAATAACAAATCTGGATCAAAGCTTTGTAAATCACATAAAAGCAGATGCTTCACTACAAGAAAATCGCGTATTAATTGCGGTCGGAAAACGCTATGTATCGATACAAAAACAAATCTGAAAGCCTGCCCCATGTTGCTTTACATCGTTGAAGCTTTCATATGATTCAACTTCTTTTTACTCGACATGTCTTCCTTTACCATTCATGTTCTCCGAAAGCAACAACAAAAATCTAAGAAAGATCCAAATCCCAATATATTGTATAAAACTCAGGTTATTTTCCATCGTAATAATTAAGATCGTAGGTTATATTGTTTTAAGAGTTATAGAGCTAAAAAGATTAAAGACTCAAGCATCACAGTCATCAGGATCTTAGAAACAAAACACTCACAAAATACTAATACTCAAGTATTAAAATTCTGAAGACATGGCTGCGATTCGAGGAGGCTAGTGGAGGTCCGAGACCGAAACGATTCTGAAGACATGGCGGCGACTGGTGCTAGCCCGGTTTGTTCGTCGTCGTCTTCAGTGTATCCTCCTCGTCCGGTGAGGTAAGCTTAGCGACTCGGCCGAGGGAGATAGATCGGGAAATCGCGAAAGAAGGAGGAAGGTTCGTCGAAGGATCCTTGGCTCGCCGAGGGTCACCGGTTCAGTCCGTAGCCGGAGGGCTTCGTACTCGCAACCACCGTGGAAGCGGACGTGTATCGGAGGCGGAGCTCGCCGGAAAGACCTTAAAGCATTCGCCGATTTCCTTTTCCTCTGTTCTTTAGGGTTTCTAGATTCTTCCCGGTTATGGGTTAGGTTTGGTTTTTGCTTCTGGTTCAATTTGGTTCTGTAATTCGCGGTTATCTGCCCGGTTTAGGGGTTAAATATATAAATATTATATTAAAAAAAAAAAAAGTATTAAAAACTACGTATCATAGAGTAAATCGAAAGTAGGGCATCAATGGCTTTCAAAAGCTGTTCCGCGAAAACTCAGTACCGAATTGTACCATAGGAGACGCCCTCTAACCAGTGTTCTAAAACGTGTTTTATGCATCCGTTTAGTCCTCGCCTATAAGCTAGATTCCCATAAACCATGACGATTACTTTTTAATCCGTCTAAAAAATTATAATATTATAATATAATTAATATTATTTATAAATTATATAGTTTACATATTAAATTATAAAATTTTATAATAATAAATTAATATAAAATTTATTATATATAAACCATAATATTTTATAAGTTTTGTTATTTATATTTAATATATTGTTTAACTTTGTAAACCTTGAGATCGCCTAATTAAAATATAGGCTTCCGATTAAACATTAAATCACCATCCAATTAGTGCCTAAAGCTTTCTTAAACACTGCCTCAAACAATAGTGGAGGATTTTCTCAGCCGCACTCATCGCAAGAAAAACAACCAGAGTCGCCTCTGAAGCTGTATGACCCCTCAAGCAATCTGGAGAAATTTTAAATGATAATTTGTTTTGTTCAATATTTACTTTTATAATTTTTTGTTTTTATTTGTTTTCAAAAGGTTACAATCGGACTTTAAAAAAAATTGTTATACTAAAGAGACATTATTTAAATGAAAAAGTATTTAAGACAATGTTCATTTTCCTATCCATATTAGCTAATTCTCCCTAAAAGAATTGATTGCTGCCTAAATTGGGTGAATATTAAATCTGAATTTATCGATTGCGATTTTTTTTTTTAGTCGAACATCGATTGAGATTAAAAGATAAAATAGATGTATTTATATATGTATATAGATATAACTTTAAATCATGTAATTTAAATATAAGTAGGTACATTTTTGTAAATATATTAATAAATAATAACTCCAGGGGTATATTCCAAGTAGTCGGGGTTTGAAGCAAGGTTATACTTTTTCGTCCTATCTATGGCTCTAAATGGTGACCAAGGGAATGAGGAGGAACAATAAATTCTCTTTCGTTCATTCCTTCTTTCGTAGAGAATTAAAGAGTAAAACTATTCCTCATCAAATTTGGGAAAGAACAATAATTCCTATTCTTTTATTCTTCTTCGTTTTTTTCCTACTCATTCTCATCGTTATTCAAATGGTTACCATTCAGAGCCTATATGTGCTTGCTAGTAATGTTTTCTCACTAATGGTCAATAGAGAAGCTTCTTGAGGCATATTTGGGTTTCACCCATCATGTATTGCCTTGAATATCACTCGCTTAAATTCGTGGATGCATTTTTGTCTTCTCAGATGTTGATCACGTTTCTTTACTTGGGGTTGTTACGGAATTTCGATCTAATCCAGAAAGTCGGATTACAATCTGAGAAGTCCAAACTACGAGGTGAAAAATAAACTTAAATGAGGTCGAAACTGTTCTTTATTAATTTTAAGGCCGAAGCCGAGCAATGAACAAGATGGTACGAGGTGGAAGTCCGTCGAATGATGTGCTCCCTAAATATTGCTTGAGCCCGGAGCTTTGTAAGAGTAGCTCGGCGCCCTCACAAGTTACAATGTGTCTAAAATGAAGAGTGAAGGGTCCTATTTATAAAGCTTGAAGGCTGACTTCCTTTTGGGCCATTGACTCCTTAGCGGGCTTGTCTTCTTGGGCCGAGATTGATTTGTTGATTTGGAAAGATTTCCAATGGGCTTATGGATGGGTGCTACACCCATATCCAAAAATTAATCCCCCTGTTCGTCGATCTGCGGTCTGGTTGGAGTTGGCGAATTTCTTCGGGCGCTTAAGTCAAGCATAAATCTTGTTAGGGCGCGATTTTCGAGTTTACATAAAGTTTCTTTATTTCGGGTTTCCGCCTCTTCGATTTCCGTATTCCCCTTCGGTAGTCAATCCTTATTGTAATCTATGCTTCATACCTTCTTCCCCAGTCGTCAATATTTGTTATTTTGTCCTCGGACTTGCTGGTTAGTAGGCAAGCATGGGCGACTTATTATTTTTCTTCTAGTAGTAGCGATTCAGACACTTCCAGATCATCAGGGGAAAGTCCTGTCCGGCTTAGGTTTTCTCTAGAGGACGAAGAATTCTTTAATTCGCGCAACGGGTGGATACCTCGTCCATTTTGTGGTGCTCCGATGGTGATGAAGCCTCTTGCTTGAAAGCCGTTTACCGATGCTTCTCTTCGACCGCTTTCGGAGAGAGAAAACTTGGGTTCGCCTGTTGATGAAAGCCAAAGCAACAGAGGTAAGTGTGATTTGGGCGTTAATACGGGTGTGCTAGGTCGCATGAGTGATGGCGACGATTCGGTTGATCCCGAAGGTAGTCGTTCGAGGGCAACCGCCTCTGGTAGTCGCTCGCAAGCGACGATTTCGATAGGAAAAAAAAAAGAAATGCCATGGAGGAACGATGACGAGTGAATGGGTGGAATCTAGGAGGAAGGTTGTTCTTAGGCTAATTTCTCCCTTTGTCTGCAAGCAGGATTCCCTGGACGCCCTTTTGCGCGTTCCCGATCTTGAGTTTTGTCTGCCAACCCGGGATGAGAGGCCTTGGAATGCTCCTCCTGGGTGGGTTTGCTTGTACCAGAGTTTGTTCTCTGAGTGTCATTTGTTGCTTCCTCTTCTGAGGCTCCTGATCGAGTATTGTGAAGTGAAGAGATTGGCTATATCTCAGCTTTGCCCGGGGGGCTATTTGTAATATGGTGGGCGCTTTGATTATGGACGCTGATGATGGCTTTGATATGTCCACTGATTTTTTTTTGAAAAATTAACGTCGGTAGTGGCTAATCGAGGGGCTTCCAGGACTTTATATACGAAGCTTAGGCCTAAGCACTGCTTGAAAATTGTGTCCGATCCTCTGGGTAAGACGGATTGGTGGCAGGACGGTTATTTCTTTGTTGGGGTTAATGGTGCACTGTCGTTTGATGTGGACAGGGCCTTCTTTTCGGCTTGGAACAATGATCCTGGTAGCTTCTCTCTTCTTCCCTTTCTTTTCTATTTTTTTTTTGTTTCGGTGTCTGTGTTCGCAGATATGGTTCGTCTCGTGTTTGCCCCCTGTTTTGCAGCTTGTTCTTTTTCCAGTTTTGGACTGCAGTCTTTTCTGATAATTTGAGGAAGATGAGGGCTCATGGTACGATACCCTGGCCTTCAAGGAAGGAAAAAGAGGAGAAGGATCTTTTTGACTTGAGAGTCCGAGCCTGTTTTAGGAAGGTTGATTCAGTTATGGATCCTTCTCCCCTCTTTTTCTGTGAATATTGGAACGCGGCCTTTGTTAATTTGTTGGTTGTTCTATTAGTATTTTTGGGGTTGTCGTCTTCCTCTGGTTTGGTGAGTGGGTCGTCGTCTCCTCCTTTGCGTAGTAAGAAACGTAAGATTTCAAGTGATGGTCTTGATCGCTCGGCTGTGAATTCGGCTGGTTGCTCTGCTGGGGAGTATGCTTCGTTTGCAGGGAATGCACCAATTATTGATCTTGGGATGAGTCTGGTTGATTCTAAGCGGGTTTTCTCGCCGTCACCTATTGGCGGTGGGGGTGAGAGCGGGGAGGCTTCTTTCGGGGAGATGGAGGTTGACTGCAATGTTGGACGGGACCAGGAGGTCATATTCGAACATGTGTATGTTCCCGAGTTTGATACTTTGGGTTCAGAAACTATATTTACCGACGGGGAACGTGTTGATTCTGAAGCCGCTGGTAGTCTGCGTTGCAAGGTTGTTGGCGAGGGACATGGGAGTGTTGTTAGCTGTTCCGGACTTGCGGGTTTCTCTTCTGCCTCTCCTCGCGGCGGTGGCCTGGAGGCTGGCCGGGAGCATGATTCGCTGGACTTTACTTGGTCGTATTATCATAAAGGGAAGGATCCTTTGGTGGATGATAAGCAGTTTTGTGCCGATCTTGTTCAGCAGATCAAGGTGAAGCCTCCTCGGAAGCCAGTTTCTGAGATGCACAAACCCGAATTTCAGGAGGATCTCAGTCATTTCCTTGTCAAGGTATGTTTTGTTTATCTCGTTTACTATTTTATGCGGCTGTGTGTTTAGCTGATTGCCTCCTTTATTTTTGTAGTCGATTATCGTTTTAACCAGCACAGGGACTCGTACGAGCTTGATACGAAGCAGGCTGAATCGGCAGAGGGGGCTCTCAAGGAGCAGGTTGACGCGTTACGTGGTTCTTCTTGTGAATTGGAGGCTGTTCGTGAGCGGCTTGAGGGGGCTGAGGATTCTGCTGCTGCTTTGGTGTTGGAGAGGCGACCTGTAGCGGATCTCGAAAAGAGGGTTGCTGACCTCGAAGGTGCGAATTGCGATCTTCGATGTAAGGCCGAAAACGAGACCGGCTTCTTGAGACTGGAGGCTAGTCACCTATTTTATTAATGTGGCGAGTTATGGGATTCTTTCGATGAGCGCCTCCTTGTTGAGCGGAGAGCTCTTCATGAGGTGATTTCTGATCATCTTGGGAAGTAGAGGTCGGGGAGGGAGCGGGAGGAGCGCTATTTTTGGAAGCTTCTTGTGTTAAAAAAGTGGTTGCCATTCTTGGTGCTTAAGGCTGCTTGTTCGGGAAGGTATCCATGTTCCTCCCGTGTTGGTTGCTCAGCTGGAACGGGACGAGCCCTTGCTTCGTCAGGAAGTCAATGTGTTGAAATATGTCGATTCTGGTCCTTGTGACCAATTTTCCTTGCCTTTGCTTGGATTGTCTAGCTGTGATGCTGTCGTTGACTGGGTGGAGGGGAGTGGAGAGGGGGCGATCGTGCTTGTCGAGGTCCCGATTATCCCCAGTGCACCTGGTTCCTTGGATTAGTTATTGGTGTTTTTTACAAAAATTAATCTTGTGTTTTAGTTTTGTTGTGGAAGATGCCTTGTTGTGGCCTTTTCCATAGCGGGCGACCCGAACTTTGGTGGTCCTTGATTGTGTGTACATATTTTTTCTTCTACTTTTTCATGTGATTGCTTTTTGTCGTTCCAAGCTAGGTCGTTGTTCGTTAGTGCGATCCCGCTTTCTGTTTGTGATCGTTCGGAAATGTCTTGATGCATTTTGGCGGATGTGCCTTTTCGATTTCCAAAGTTTGGTCTGAGCGTCATTATTGCTTCCCAATAGTTGTTTTGCGTGTTTATGGACAGGTTAACCACCGTTTTCGCATTGAAGGTTGCGTTGGTAACCGTCGCATTGCTTTGAATGCGTTGCTTTGGTGAACGTTCCCTTTCTTGGCTATAAATATTCCCTTTTTTCTTCGGTTTTCCACAAATTATCGTTTTTTTTGCTTTTCTCCTTCTCTCCCTTGTCTTACTGAGTGGGGTCGAGTTTTTGTCGACGGAAGGCTGAGTCCCAGTGGAACTTGGCAGCGAGTTTACTCCGCCGATGAGTTTCTTGGTTTTCTTCGGTGTTGGCCGTCGCCGGCCTCCGGATTTTTAGTGTTTGTCGTTCTCGAGCGGGCTCGTATATTTTCTGCAAAACAGGGGCTTGTCTATGTATGGGAATATACCGATAACTGCCTTTGTTTGTTGCCTTTCTGAATTTAAGGGCGACGCACAGTTCCTCCGCTTGGGTGGGTCTGATCCGTCACTGATTTTAGTAATGCGCTGGGGGCTGTCCTGTCTTGAACTTGTCACTTTGACGTAAGCGTGTTGTCTGTTTGTTGGGTGCTTATGCCCTTCTTCTTCCCCACCCCTCTTTTTGGCTTTTGCGTCAGTGTTTTGCTTTAACTTTTTTTTTATCTTTTGTGTTTGCAGTGCGACGAGCAGGGGGTCGGGCTGGCTCTTCTTCCTCCGTAAGGGGAGGTACTTTTTTTAGGGGGGGGGGGTACCGTCGGCGTCAGACTGTTCAGGGGGTCCGTGGGTTCGGCCCATGGGCACGGTCGTCCTTTTGGTATTGTGAGGTCGGCTTTTACCCCAGCTTGAACTGCCTTGAATAATTGCCTCTGCTCGGGTCTTTGCCTTTTGAAGATAGTATTGTCGGGAACAAGCGTTTGACGTTGTGGTCGTGTGCGTGTTGTTTTTTTTTGTTGAGAGTTTTTCTTGTAAGAGAGGAGTCCGGCTCCTTGTTGAATGAAATCAGGTTTAGCGTGTGAGCTTTGATTTAGATGAAACCATCTTTCAAGAAATTAGATTTCCTTTTGTTATTTTGTTTGTTTCCTTATTATTTCGACAAGAATGGAATAAAAGAAAGGAGAGATTTTTGCTTGACTTGTGCCCGTCTCTTTCTCCTTTCCCCCCTTTTTTAGTGGGTGCTAGTCGTTTCTCGGTTTTTGGGCGAGATCAAATTTTAGATGCGAGTACGTTTCCGGCTTATCCTGTTTTTGATTTTCTCGGATGGAAAATGCTTTCCATTTGTTTACAGATGTTTGTGAGTGCGAGCTTTGGCTCGGCTTATCTCGTCATCTGTTTAGTTACCTAGGCTGAGTACGTGCTCAGCTTCTCCTGTGAAGACCTTGAATATAGTTGTGCGAAGGAGGTTCGGCTTACAAAACTTTTTCTAAGGACTAATGCATGGTCTGGGCCCGGATTATATTCGTTGATAACGACGATGCGACGCAATATGTCACTGTGCTTGGGATACATGTTTATTTGATCGATCATTTGGCTAGAATGTCGAATGTCGAATATTTAGGAGCGTAGTTATATGGATATGTTTTTTTTTTTTGCAAAAGGGGATAAATTAGATTTAGATTAAAGGGTGTCTACACCTTGAAATAGGTTGCCTACGTACTTCCCAATGGAAGATCAAGCCAAGCGTAGTTCTTTCTCTCTCTTTTTTTTTTTTTTTTTTTACAATAACGAGATTGGGCTTGTTTCTACCTTTGGTAGTTGTGCTTAGGTGAGACCGCTCCTAGGGGGCATGGGAATTTGTCCATCTTCATCGGTTATGATTATCTGCTCGATGTGTCTTGATAGTTTGACTGTTTCGGCCGTGTCGCTTATGATGTCGGCGAGAGGCTTTTCCGGGTGCCTCTTCTCATGTCTTTGTAGCTCTGATCCCTGTGAGGTCATTTTGAGGGTGAAATTATCTGAGCTGCTTGTTCTTACCACAATTTTGATTGTCTTTCGGCTGCTCAATCGAAACCCGACGGTAAGCGAGTTATTGTGAGGTGTTCCGAGTGCTTGGTTTGCTGTGTTGGGGGTGATTTCCTTGTCGCTTGCCTGTTCCGAGGCGACGGCCTTGTCCCGGGGCTGTTGTGTGTTGATAGGCTCCGAGCTACTGTAAGCTAGTGATCCTCCAGTGTCCGTATCAACGCGCTTGCTCGGCGCGAGAGTTTCTCCGTTGTCTTTGTGAAGAATTCGCTTAAGCGGCCCTGCGTCGGTGGTCCCTTGTTCTCCCTTTTGCTAGTTGAGCTGCTCGAATCGCTCTTGGGTTGTTGCTCCGCTTCTTGGCTCCCAAGACGGATTGTCTGTGTGTCTTGATCGGCTGTGTTTGTTACTTAATTCTAGTATTCGCTGAGCATGAGGCTTCGTAGATGCCGACACTCAGTGGTGTCATGGCCGGATCGTTGATGGAAGGTACAAAAAGCCTTTCTCGGTCGTCAACTCGTACGTGCTTGCTCCATGCTTTCGTTTGATGATTAGCGCTGCAGTATGCCCTCCCTCTTTTTCTTCTTTCGTCGAGATGCCTTAGTGTGGGACCCTTTGTCTATTTGATCGAGGTGAATCTTTTTGTTAGTGAGTCTCTCTTTTCTTCTATCCTGGCGAAAGTGGATGCTCGAGAGAGGGAATCGTCAAGGGTTTGTGGCTTGTTTGTCATTAGCTCATCGCGAAATGGTGATACATGCCAGCGTTCGTATCGTAGTGCCGAGAGTCCTTCTTTGTTGGTCAACGAATCTTGGAGACGATGTCTTCGAACATGCCGATGTACGACCTGAGAGACTCCTTTGGTCCCTGGTTCATGGTTTTGAGGTCGACGTTTGAGACCTCCTCCTGGGCTATCGTGGAGTGGTGCTATAGGAAGGGGGTCGTTAGCTGGTGGTAGCTTTCGATGGAATACACCTTTAAGCGTAAGAACCAATCAAAAGCGACGCCACCCAGTTTCTCGATGAAGAGTCGATGAAAACCGGCATCGCTCTCCTCTGAAGGGATCCGTGTTCGTGCTAATGCGTATTGAAAGCCGCTAGGTATTGGCGAGGGTCTGAGGTTCCTTAATAGATTGGCAACTTGATTTCTTAGAGGTGCCCGATTGGTGTGCTTGTTATTCTTACTGTTAATGGTGTGTCTTGTTCCTCTTCAAAGGATTTATCGTTTTCATGGGCCGAGTTGGGTGTCCCGTACTCGTGCGGTGCTTCATGGATCGGTTGTGTCTCCGATGATTTGAGCATGCCGTCTTTGCTAGTCGCTGCTTGATATTGACCTTATTCACTTTTCATCCGATCGGAGTGGACATCGTCATTCCGAGTCAGATCGTCGACTAGTGTTGCTAGGGTCTTGATGAGGGAAGAGGTATCCTGTTTTGGGCATTGGGAGTTTTGTTTGTCGGCTCGGAACCTAGGTGCGTATAAGCTACCTCGATGCGGTCGTCCTGGAAACCGATTGGTAAGATTGATGGATGTACCTTGTCCAACGGGTTTGGTGAAGTCAAACTCGGAGCAAGCAGGTTCTGAGTTCGCTTGGGCGATTTTGGGTTGTTATTCGGTGGAAAAGGTCGCGCCATCTCGGCTTCGTCTTAGAGCGTGGAAAAGTTTCTCGGGTCCCCATAGACGGCGCCAATTGTTGTTACGGAATTTTGATCTAGTCCGGAAATTCGGGTTACGATCTGAGAAGTCTGAACTACGAGGTGAAAAATAAACTTAAATGAGGTCGAAACCGTTCTTTATTAATCTTAAGGTCGAAGCCGAGCAACGAACATGATAGTACGAGGTGGGAGTCCGTCGAATGATGTGCTCCCTAAATATTATTTGAACCTGGAGCTTTATAAGAGTAGCTCGGTGCCCTCGCAAGTTACAATGTGTCTAAAATGATGAGTGAAGTGTCCTATTTATAGCACTTGAAAGCTGACTTCCTTTTGAGCCATTGACTCCTTAGCGGGCTTGTCTTCTTGGACCGAGATAGATTCACTGATTTGGCAAGATTTATAATAGGCTTATGGATGAATGCTAAACTCATATCCAACACTTGATATCATAGAGGTATTTACCCCCTCCTCCATCTAACTAAACTTGAACTCTAAGCTAACTGGATTCTCCGATCTATTTGCCCCCTCCCCTCTCGATGGTCATCTTCATATATTTTTAATTTTATAGTATTTGTTTTTTGTCACAAATTGCGGTTGTCATTTATGGTCAATATATTAAGATTTGACCACTGATCATTGACCATTTGACTATTGACCACTAGGCAAATAATTTTGGATTTCAGCAAGGTGATGAGCTTCCAGAAAAATGGGCCTGACTGTTTATTGTTGCCCTTTATGAATTTCTTGCTCACCTCTCATCAAATTACCAAGACTGTAACATAAATTTATTGCATACATTGTATCTTATTTAGAAAGATATTATAATCTTGTATCTTTTGTAAAGTAATTGCTTTTTTTTGTATCTTTTTCTGACATTTTTTAAACAAAAAAGACTATTCTAGCCTTATCTAACTAATGAACTAATATGTTTTATAGTTACTCACCTAGTTACTTTTTCATTCCCGTAGACTTAAGAACGCTTTTTGTTAATTAGTTTGGTATCCTCAACTATTGTTTATACATCAGTGACGATCTAAATTGGTTTAACATTAATCGCAAAGGTGATACTAAAGTTTATTCTTTTTACTTTTGCATTAGTTATAGAATGGATGTCAAATAATTGATATTATATCCTTTTTCTAAAAGAATTCAGAACTCATTCATAATAAATTATAGTACTCCTTTTGTTATGTGTTTTAGTGAAATTGATTTGTTTCAAATTATGTGATGTTTTCAACTTTCAATATATAATTAATGAGCTTTTTATTGTTTTGACCATTTATATTTTAAATATTGTTTTATCATTGATCAAATCTTGTTAGGTAATAATAAATGATGTTTTAATTGTAGAAAAAACAAAATTAAGTTATTTCTTAATCTATATGCAAAAACATTAAACTTCATATAATATGCAACAGAAAAATATAACAATATTTGACTAGAAATAAATAAAATTAGATAGCTTACCCAATATGTCATGCATCTCAATAAAACAGTCGAATGTAGTTAATGTGTTGTTGATTATGAAAGTGCAAAATTCTTATATAAATATAGCATATTTTAACTCAAGAAATACTAACAACCAACATCCATTTTCTTTCTAGTTTCTAAAATATTCACTCCCTTCTCAAAGAAAATGGAGAATAAAAGAATAGTCGTATTTGCAGTGATGATGTTGATGATTGGATCTTTTATGGAACTGGAGGCTGAGAATGTAATTTTTATAATATGTTACAAATCTTGTTTCCAAGTATGTCTTAAAAATCCACTCGTACCAGTAAAACTCGAATGTCCCGGTATATGTAACAAAATGTGTTTAGGACATCCTTCTGAAACAAATTCAAATGAGAACTTTTGTGAAGTGGGTTGTGTTACTCATCGTTGTATTTCTGTTAAAGACAACAGTAAGTTTTTCATATCTGAATCTTCATATATAATAATATTCTTCCTCTTATCTTTTTGGTCATATGGTTTTTGTTGTTGTATATTATGAACAGACATAGAGATCGATGTGAAGAAGGCTTCAGAATGTGTAGATTCATGTTCAGATACGTGCAATAAAAATAGTAAAAGTTAATAGTTTTTATTATGCAACAGTTGGTATTTCAATAAATAAAAATATTCAGCGTCAATAAAGTAATATAATTGTTGTTTTTGATTTATTTAATACTATATTCAAATCAATATTAACCACCTGATTCAATTCATCAAGAAATTCCATCTACACTGAAACACTGTGAAAATGGTTCAACAACTATAAAATTGATATGTTTTTAAGTGTCAAACTGATACTTTTTGTATATTTTAATATTGCATATGA
The DNA here is from genome assembly GCA_030180135.1 of Orychophragmus violaceus. NCBI lineage: Eukaryota > Viridiplantae > Streptophyta > Magnoliopsida > Brassicales > Brassicaceae > Orychophragmus > Orychophragmus violaceus. Next base: position 106,741,504 of record CM058232.1, read on the forward strand.
TTCTAACTAAATAACTTAATATTTTATTATAAATATAATTTATAATTTTCGCATATGTTAAAAATTTAATATAATATTAAATATATACAGCCTTGAAACACCGGAAAAATATAACTATGTTGGTTTGAAATCTTATAAATCATTCGGATTTAAAATGTTTTTATCGAGTAAAAGACTAGAAAAAATGAATAAAGTATTAGAACTTTGAGGCTGAAATAACGTCATGTCCAAAGACGACAATACCATTTGATATATTGAAATAATCCAAAATATTCTCAATGTCTGGATACATGAATTTATTATGGTCTCTACTAAATCATAATTTAATCTGCAATAATCACTCCTCTGCATCACAAAGCCACTTTTGTTTTTACAGAAACACTTTTAACTCCAATTGTTAGCAGTTTAAATGATCAAACATCCTAAGCAAACAAATGGGTTAAAAAAATAACTGCTGGCTAAACTGGGTGAATATTAAAAAATGAATTTTATTAAGAATATTAAATAGATATTATTTTTGTTGTTGTTTTGGAGAAAAGACAACATAAATATATTAAATGGAGAGAAAGATCTAAGCGGGTAGGGGCTTCTCTCTGGAAACTTATCCAAAATAGGGAATCTGAGACGGCGGAAAAACTAAATATCTCAAGATATAAGAACCGATGGAAAAATAAAATTTCCGTTAGAAAATCCTATGAAAAGAAAACTAAACCTACAACTAAACCAAACAAATCTAACAAAATTCCTAGCAATGACACTCCACACTTGCAATTCAAAATACCTACGAACAGTCTTGAATGAGATTTATTGTTGTCGTCCACGGTCCACTGAACAATAACATCAACTTTCTAAACAGCTGTTGAGAAACATTCTTTCAGACCAAAAAAACTAAGACTTCATAACCCGACAAACAGGAAGATCTCGTAGAACTCTTCCGATAAAGCTGCGAGCCACCACAAAACAAAGATACTATTTGTTTTTCGTCACAAAATTCGTTGTCATTTATGGTAAATAATATTAAGATTTGACCATTTGATCATTGACCATTTGACTATTGACCATTAGCCATTCCAAACTAAGCATGTGGTCTTTTTTTTGATTTCAGCGAGTTGATGGGCTTCCAGAAAAATGGGTCTGCCTTTTATTGTTGTCTTTTATGAATTTCTTACTCCCCAGCAGTAGTTCATTCTCTCTCTAGGATTTTTTTCTCTACCTTCTCACTATTTTCCCCTCCAGTGAATTTCCGTCTCCGACCATCGGCGGTTGGGTTACTTTTGACATGTCTCTTTTGTTCTCTCTTTCGCGGATTTTGTCGCTGATAAATTTCCGGTTTTGATACCGGACGCGGCTTCCAGACTTCTTGTCGGATTTTTCTTTCCTGGATTCTTATGGGTTTTCATCTACTTAAGAACCAATTTGTAATCCTTTTTAATCGGTTTCTTCAATTAGGCTTTGATTCCTTTTGGAATCGTTACAATCTCAATCCATGATGGTAAATTCTCAAGGAACCGATGTTAGCTCTCCTTTTCTCTGCATGCTTTGGTCGGTTGGATCTATACCTGATCGAGTTTAAACGGGTCCCACGGTGCCTCCTTCTTGCTGCGGTGATTCCAGCTTTGGAATAAGCAGAATTGAAGCAACGTTTTTTCTTGTGACTCTGGCGACGACAGAAATGTTTTTCTCTTTGAAGCGGTCTTCCTTGCTGAATCTGAAGGATTTGGGTTGGTAGGTGTCCAGAGCTGAAGCGACGAAAGCAAACTCACAACGACCAGAAACTATGGCGGTGCTCTGCATGCTGGAGTTCAGCCGCAGTCGACATGTGTCTGCGATGGTAACACATGTCTTGTTTGACCTTATCCCGAACAATCTCTGGGCTGTTTGTAATTACTAGGCCAATGTATTCAGCCCATTTTTCTTTGTTCTCCTTATTATTCTCTAGCTTTGAGCCTGTAATATTGTAAACTGCGAGTCCATTTGAGCCTATCTTAATAATAGTGCTTCCGCTAAAAAAAAAAAAAATCTTACTCCCCTCTCATCAAGGTATCGAGGCTGTAACACCAACTAATTTTTATACATCAATGACAAACTAAATTGGTTTATACATCAGTCTAAAAAGTGATACTAAAGTTTAGTCTCCTTACTTTTGCGTTAGTTATAGAATGGATGCCAAATAATTAATATTATATCCCTTTTCTAAAACAATCTAAAATCCATCCATAATAAATTATATATACTACTCCTTATGTTATATGTTTTAGTGAAATTAACTAGATTTTGATCCCCGCTCAGCGCAGAATATTAATTTGCTTATATTATTGTTTTTTTAGTTTTTTTATTTGAGATCATTATATTAGTTTTATAGTATTATTTTCGAGTTTTCTTCTTGTAAATTTTATAGAGTGTAATTTATTTATTGGATTTTTCATTTAAGACTCAATTAGATTTGTCCGTTTGAACCCATCAAAAATAATTTATGCCTATTTAAATCCTTTAAAACATGATTGAATACAATATTTTCCAGCTATTTAAGATAAAATTTCTTCTTATAAAAATTATTTAGTAAAACATTTATTTTTGAGTTTTTCTTCAAAATTTATTTTTGGGTTTACACATGTTAAAATGGATAGACCCGGTCTGTTTAGACCCGTTTATATTTAAGACTCATTTAGCGTCGGATTAGTTTATTTTGTTAATCCTACGATTTGTTTATTTTTAATTAATTTTGTCAACAGACTTACCATTTATATTTATGTTCGCCACATATATTTAAGAAAATTGAAATATATAATCTTGATGAATATATTCTTTATAATCTTAGTAAAAATCACGTAATCCCAAATTTATACAAACTATTTTGAATATAATATTTGTTTTGACAAATAATAATATTTATTTATTATTACTAACATTATTTTATTTGAAAATAATATTATTTTTTGTTTAAAAAATAATATTAGTTTGTTCCACATTAATTTCTGATATTATTTTTATTTCATTGTTTATATTGCTTGAAAACATTTAAAATCCGTAGCGTTAGTTAACTTTCCTAAAAAACATTGCAATATCTTATTGACTATATTATTAGTTCATTTTTTTAAAAAAATCTATAGCATATTCTAATTTTCTAATAGAAGATTGTAAGTATCAAAAAAACCTACTTCGTATGAAATCTTAATGAGTTTACTGATTAGCGAAAATTTAACAATTAATAACTCTGCATAATCCTTTCGAATAAAAAATTTGAATATCACGATAAATTTCACAGAAACCCTAGTGTCTTCACTCACCTATATAAATTGCCTCAAAACACTCTTTCTTTTCTAATTGTTTGTTTTCGTTTTTCTTTTTTTAGCGTTTTCACTTTTTTTTTTCAAGCAGCTATTACTATAAATCTATATAAAGAACTTATGACAAATATATTATGTTTTGTGTGTGCAGAGAGGAGAAGCATGATTGTAGAGTAAAGGCATATAATGAGGATTGAGAACGAGCTCATGCATTATCCCATGGTTTTGGATTGGTCTTCATACCCGATAACAAAATTAGGTATGTTCTTCGTCGCTTTATTAAAATTTTCATTTGATCCTTGAAACTTAAATGCTTTAGCTAATTCAATAATTTACTATGAGCTCGACTAAGAGAACAAAAAATCTTCACCGATAAATCATGAACTTCAAGTAAATGCTTTAGTGAGTCATCAATTTCAATGGGTTTTGTGAATTTCTGTTACATATTGCTATTTGTCATGGTGTTGCAATTTGTGTTAGTCTTAGTGATTTGTGTTTTGTTTTGTGTGTTTAATTCAGTGGTTGAGGTGAGTGCGACGAATCCTCTTCTTCTACAACCAATAGCTGCGGTCTCTATGAACGATGAAATTCAAAGAGCGAGAGTAGCAATTGCAAAGGCTGAGGCAGATATTCTTGCAATGCTAACTGAAAAGGTAATTGAACATTGATTCAAAATTTAGAATTTTATTGTTATGTTGTACACATTTCTGCATTGTTGATCTTTTTGTTCATTTTGATACAAGCAATACATATGCAAATGGATATTGATCAAACCGAGGATGTGATGAGCTACTCAATTAAGCAAAAATCTGGTAAGCATACTTTTAGTCCTTCTATAAATAAGCAACATGAGCTTCTGAAAATGAAATCTTACGGTGTGTTTTCTTTGTGTTTTTCTTCTTCTTCTTTTGCTTAGATAAACACTCGAGTAGTAAGCATACCGAGGATGTGATGAGCTACTCAATTAAGCTCGATGTGGTAAACATACTTTTACTACATTTGATTTATCAAATTTTTACTTTTTGCTAGTTGAAATATATTCAAAATATATTTACCAGTATTTATTTTTATTATTTGTAAAAATAATATATGTATACAATTATTTAAATATATATCATTTAATATTTAGTATAAAAATATATTTCTGATGTCAAAATTTGAAAGTTTTAATATATTATATACTTTACTATTTGGTTTTATAAAATATTTGATTTTTTATAATTAAATATTAATAAAATTAATTATAGAGTATTCAGTCAAATTTTTATATATCGAATAAAGATATTTTTAACAAATATGAAAGGACAACTCTATAAAACTTAGTTATAAAGATAAATTTAAAAAATTTTAACATTACAAATCTTTATTTTAATAATTAAAAATTAATTAATGTTAATTTAAGTATTTATCATATGATTTAATAACTTAGTTATGCTTATATATAGATATTATATGAATTTTATTTTTATAAGTCAAAATTTATTTTATATTAATTTATAATAATATTTTAATAATAATTACAAAATTAATTAATTTTTTAAAAGTTTTTTAAAATGTTATTTATAAGATTTGGTTATGATAAAGAAGAAAATGAAAAGATATTAGAAAATATTAAAAGATAATATGAATTAATAATTATAAATTGATGACTTTATTATCCTTAATGAAGTATTAATTAGCAGTGACATATACTGTCAATAACATGTAGGATCAAAGTTTATTTTAAATTGATCCTCTTTTTAATAGATTAGATTTCCAGCTATTTTTGATTTATTTATAATAAATATTAATATTCCAATATGCTAACTAGAATAACTTTTTTTTCCAAAAAATGATAAACAAGAAATTTTGAAAAACAAATCTATATTTAATATGTGTAGATTTTAAGTTATTGAACATTTTATTTATTACAAATGTGTTCTTTAAAATGCTGTCACAAATTTTGATGATTATTAGACAATAAAAAATAGCTAGAAAGTATTGAATTCAATCAGAGTAAAAGTATATAGAGAAATATATAATGTTAAAACAAACAAACAAATAGTCATCAAACTAATTTAGCGCAATGCGGATCAAAAAAATATTCATCCTATATAATCTAATTAAAAGATTACTTTGCAGATCCAAAAATTACATAAAAATTCTTTATTCAGAAAACATAAATAATTAAAATAAACAGTAATAGTATAAACCAATATAACGATCTCAAATAAAAAACCGATAGATTTTTTATCAAATTAATATTTTGCGCTCATCGTAGTTAATATTTATTTTAATTGGGAGTAACATTTGAGAGAAAACATAATTAATTATAAAATGTTTAAAAAAAATGTTATCCAAAACTCAAAATATAAAGCAAAAAAACAAAAATAAAATAAAATAAAATCATTGTAGTTAAATACCTAAAACTTAAACAGAAAAATTAATTACCTACTACATAAATGAAAATATCAAAAATCTTTCATTTTAAATCAAAATGAAAAAATACAGGCAGTGCGAATTTGACTCTAGTATATTTTAAATTGAAAAAATACTTGGTGAACCCATTTGTTCACCTCCTTCTTTTTAACCAATAAAAATAATTCATGTAATATTATATTAAAACAGAAAATATAACAATATTTTACTAGAAATAAATGAAATTAGATAGTTTACCTAATATGTCATGCATCTCAATAAAACAATTGAATGTAGTTAATGTGTTGTTGATTATGAAAGTGCAAAATTCTTATATAAATATAGCATATTTTACTCAAGCAATACTAACAACCAACATCCGTTTTCTTTCTAGTTTCTAAAATATTCACTCCCTTCTCAAAGAAAATGGAGAATAAAAGAATAGTCGTATTTGTGGTGATGATGTTGATGATTGGAAATCTTATGGAACTGGAGGCTGAGAAAGTCACTTATACAGTATGTTACACAGCTTGTTTTCGACTATGTCTTAAAAATCCATTAGTACCAATAAAATTTGAATGTCCCGACAGTTGTAAAAGACTCTGTTTAGGACATCTTTCTGAAACAAACTCAAATGAGTACTTTTGTGAAGTGGGTTGTGTTACTCATCGTTGTATTTCTGTCACAGACAACAGTAAGCTTTCCATATCTTTATCTTCATATATAATTATAATTATAATCTTACTCTTATTTTTTTGGTCATATGATTTTTGTTGTTGTATGTTATAAACAGACATGGAGATCGATACGAAGAAGGCTTTAGAATGTGTGGATTCATGTTCAGACATGTGCAATAAAAAATATATTAAAAGCTAATAGTTTTATTATGCAACAATTAGTATTTCAATAAAGATAATATTCAGCATCAATAAAGATAATATAAATTGCTGTTTTTAATTTGTTTAGTATCATATTCAAATCAATATTTAGCACCTGGTTTAATTCATCAAGAAATTTCATCTAGACTGAGACACATTGTGAAAACAGTTCAACAACTATAAATTGATAAAATTTTCAATGTCAAACTGATACTTTTTGTATTTTTTTTTTAATATTGCAAATGATTGTAACTAAATATCTTACTCATTTAATTATAAGTATAATTTAGAATTTCCGCACATGTTAAAAAATTAGCATAATGTTAAATATACACAACCTTGAAACACCTTGATTGAAAAATATAACCAGGATGGTTTGAAATCTTATAAATCATTCGGATTTAAAGTATTTTCACCGAATAAAATATTATAAATTTTTTAAAAACAAAATGTTAAGCTAATATATGTTTTGTTATTTTTTGAAAAAATATATTAAACGGAAAGAGACAAGAAATATATAAAACTATAGAGAACATATGTCATCCTCTTATGACTTATCTATAAAACAATTTAAAATAAAATATAAAATAGTATAGTAATATTTGAATAGAAAAAAATGAAATTAGCCAGTTTACCCAATATGTTATGCATCTCAATAAAACAGTTGAGTTAATGTGTTGCTGATTGGGAAAGTGCTAGATATCAAAATTCTTATATAAATATAACATATTTTAATTAACACTCATTTATATCTAGTTTCTAAAATATTTCTTCCCTTCTCAAAGAAAATGGAGAATAAAAAGTAGTCGTATTTATGGTGATGATTGGAAATCTTATGGAACTAAAAGCTGAGAATATCACTTTTACAATATGTTACAAAGCTTGTTTCCAAGTATGTCTTAAAAATCCACTCGTACCAGTAAAATCCGAATGTCCCGGCATATGTAACAAACTCTGTTTAGGACATCCTTCTGAAACAAACTCAAACGAGTTTTTTTTTTTGTGTGAAATGGGTCGTGTAACTCATTGTTGTATTTCTGTTAAAGACAACAGTAAGCTTTCCATATCATTATCTTCATATATAATTATAATCTTACTCTTATTTTTTCATCATATGGCTTTTGTTGTTGTATGTTATCAGCATACATGAAGATCAATGTGAAGAAGGCTTCAGAATGTGTGGATTCATGTCCACACAAGTGCAATAAAAAAAAAGCTTAAAAATTGAAGAAGAGAAAACGGAGCAGGAGTTAATTGCTCTTCTAACCCTTATATCCTCAAGTCGATGCACATGAGTTCTTTGTGCCTTAGAGTCTGTCTTTGTATGTGACACTTCAGGCATTCCTTTCCAAAGTAATATCCTTTTCTTCTTCGGATTTTGTTGTTGTATAATCTTACCTTTGATCATTCGATCCATTTCAAGGCTATATAAAACGTGAGTTACAAAAGATAAAATACCCTAAGCCCTTTTGACTCAAGTGGCATAGCTATCTTGAGATTCACTATTTTGCAATCTTTGAAACAAGCCTTCTTGGAAAGAATCTCTAAACCCTTTTGACTCAAATGGCGTAGACTTCACTTGTTCAGTAATAGCAGCTTTTACAAATCCATTGTTAGACACCTTAGCTACACCCTTAAAAATATACTTACATCCTTTGTTCTGCGATATTTCCTATGAACTTACATCCTTTGGTGTCTAAAGTACCCCGAAGATATAAGAATCCTTTAGATTTCTAGCATGTACCTTACATCATGGAGCGGAAACGTGGTTCAGATGGATTCTTAAACCTGACTGGTCATACTCCCTTTACCTCAGGGAGAGAGGGAGAGAATTTGTTTGCCATCCTCATTCTTTCATTGTCCAGAGGCTTCATGGATATTCAACACCCTGTCTTTCGTTTTACATGAACGAGAAATATGTGTTTATAATCCAGTCGTATCGAGTAATGTCTCCAACTGTCAAATTCACCTCTGATGCAACTAATATCACCAAATATTTAGCATCATCTTGAACCATAATGATTCCCCACTAATCTGAGTTCCAAACTTGCCTTATTCCTCTTAGTACACTTGTAACATTTTTTTTTTTGAAGTGACCCTCCTTACCACATATCCAACATACTTGTTTTCCATCTCTTGATTTGGACCGAGACCTATGCTTGACTTTATCAGGATTGAAACCTCTTGACTCAATCTTCCCTTTGACAAGTGTCTTTCTCCATCAGATTTACAGTTGGAACGCATTGAAAATTATGATTCCATTGACTTTGTTGCACTAACTATGTATTCCTATATTCTATAGGAATACATATCTACCGTCTATACTGCACTTACGAGTGTATTTGAGTTGTTCATACTTCTGGAAGAGATTTCAAAAGAAGAATTTGTAACGCCTTGGTCGCCCCGTCCATGTGCTCCACACTCGCTCACTCGGCCCGTGTGCCCACCCTCGTTCGACACGGCTGGTTTGTTATTTTTGGGAGGCTATAGTAATACAATATATACCGTCTATACTGCACTTACGAGTGTGTTTGAGTTGTTCATACTTCTGGAAGATATTTCAAGAGAAGAATTTGTAACGTCCCGGCCGCCCCTTCCATGGGCTCCACGCCCGTTTACTCGACCCGTGAGCCCAACCTCGTTCGACGGCCGGTTTGTTATTTTTGGGAGGCTTTAAATAATTGATTTACTGTCCTTGCAATCACCACACGATATTTCCACGTGTTTTCCTTCACTCGCACGATACCGTGAGTCACTTCCCGATAGATCACCCATTCTTTGACTACTTCCACTACAAGAAAACAAGGGGGAAAGTGACGGAAATACTGACGGATGAAAATCCGTCGGTTTTTATGACGGAAAACTGATGGAAAAGTGACGGATAATTTTCCGTCGGTATTCCGTCAGTAAAAACCGACGGAATCAGTTATCCGTCGGTTTTTACTGACGGAAAACCAACGTAAATTTATCCGTCACTTTTCCGTCGGTTTTCCCTTATAAAAACCGACGGATAACTGATTCCGTCGGTTTGACTAACGGAAAACCGACGAAATATTATCCCTCACTTTTCCGTCGGTTTTCCGTCATAAAACTCTATTTATTTTTTAGTAAATTAATTCTTTCGTTTGACACAAGTTTGTTATATCAAATATCCTCGGGTGACAAACAAGACCGACCCTTGGATAATGGTTACTAGAATCAATTCCAAAGGAAAGATTTACAGAGTTTTTGATCATGATCCATTACAACCCTAAACCCTATAATTTATTCGTCACTAATCCATCAGTAATTACTGACAGAAAAGTGACGGCCACACATATCAGTCACTTTTCCGTCAATAATTACCGACGGGAAAATGACGGATAAATGAAGATTCACGGTTTAGGGGTTCGTTCAAAAAAAAAAATGATTTGCAAATGTCAATATACTTAATTTAAGCAACTTTTACATTACAATATATTGCATTATTCAAGTAAAGACACTTATACAACAAAATTTCTGAAATTCCGCACTTTCATTCAAAAGTGTTTCTTAATCTATATTATATATTAACAAGTAGTTTGTAGAATAACTATATTTAGAAGTCTATGTGTTGATGCCCGAGAAAACAAAAACTATTAAACATTGATCTATTGTCTTTGTATCAATCTAATTATGAGTTCTTCACGTTTTAAAACCCCAAAATTCTACAACCCTAAACCCTATAATTTATCCGTCACTAATCCGTCAGTAAAAAACCGACGGAAAAGTGACGGACATGTGTGTCCGTCACTTTTCCGTTGGTAATTACTGATGGAAAAGTGAAAGCCACACATGTCCGTCACTAATCCGTCAGTAATTAATGACGGAAAAGTGACAGATAAATGAATATTTAGGGTTTAGGGGTTCGTTTCAAAAAAAAGATTTGCAAATGTCAATATACTTAATTTAAGCAATTTGTACAATACAACATGTTGCATTATTCAAGTAAAGACACTTATACAACAAAATTTGTGAAATTCCGCACTTTCATTCAAAAATGTTTCTTAGTCTATATCATATATTAACAAGTAGTTCGTAGAATAACTAGATTTAGAAGTTTGTGTTTTGTTGCCCGAGAAAATAAAAATAAAAACTATTAAACATTGATCTATTATCCTTGTATCAATCTAATTATGAGTTCTTGACGTTTTAAAACCCCAAAATTTTACAACCCTAAACCCTATAATTTATCCCTCACTAATCCGTTTGTCAAAACCGACGGAAAAGTGACGGATATGTGATGTCCGTCACTTTTCCGTCGGTAATTACTGACGGAAAATTGACGGCCACACATGTTTAACCATTTTTTCTATTTTTATGCAATTTTTGTTATAATATATACTAGTTAAACTATAAAATATTTTGATTGGATGAGAGCATCATCACACAGATCGCAGATCTATACCGTTGATTAAAAGATATCAACGGCTGATATAGCTTCTCACTTTATACATGGATCCCCATCTGAACCGTAGATCTATAATTCATTCAATCCTGGCTGTTGATACTCCTAAACCTAATTATTTAACTTTTTCTTTGGTGACTTACGACAGCAGCCGTATGTCTTCTTCATCTTCATATTTTTATTATCAAAAGCACATTTCAGATCTCTTCTTCACGATAGCAATATCTTCTTCACTTGTTTGTATCAATCTCTCATGGACTTCAGATCAAACCGAAGGTGAACGCAATCCCGTCTTCAAATCGATTCTCTTTTGCTCTCACTTTCGATTCTTTTGCTCTCACTTTCTTCTTCGCAAGATCTGATTTTTCTTTTGTTCAGGATTCAGTCTGTGTTCGACCGATCTCGCCGGTTACAATCACGGAAGAAGACGAGCAAGCTCCCTCCTCCACCGCACCTCTCTTCGCCGGAGCTGGGAAGAAGAAGAAGACAACATCGCCGGATCCGGAGTGATAGCTAACTAAGACACAGACGAGAAACACTGCGGAAGAACCAAGAGGAAGAAGATAGAAGCCGTTCTCCTCCACTGCTTTCATCGCCGAATTCTTCGTGTCATTGTCGGAGCCGCCGTGTCGTGACCGTGACGGAGACGAAGAGGAAACAAAGAACGTGTTTTGTATTTGTTTTCTGTTTTTTTTTTTGCTTTTTCTGTATTTTTTATAATTAATTGTTTAATTAGTTAATATATTAAAAACATTAATTTAAATATTATAATTTTATTTTTCTTTTTAATCATAATATTTTTTAAATTGGTATGGAATATTTTTAATGAAATTTTTAATGAAATTTAATATTTTTAATGAAATTTAATAATAAAATATAATATAAAGCATAAAATAATAATTAAGACAATGACGGCAAGAATCGTCAATTAGCCGTCAGTTTACATGCCGTCAGTTTTCCGTCGGTTTTCACGCCGTCGGTTTTCCATCAGTTTCCAAGCTGTCGATTTGCCGTCGGTTTTCTAGTTGTCGATTATCTGTCGGTTTACAATTCCGTTGGTTTTCCGTCGGTTTACAATTCCGTCGGTTTTCCGTGGGTATTACTGACGGATATCGCTTGTCACAATTCCGTCGGTAATTCCAACGGAAAGCCGACGGATTTTGAAAAACCGACGAAATAGAACCGACGGAAATTTTTCGTCACTTTTCCGTCGGTTTTGGCCAAAACCGACGGAAAAGTGACGGAAAATTCCGTCGCTTTATCCATTGTTTTCTTGTAGTGTTCAGCTCAAGCACGCTTAACTCTCGAGTTTTTTCTAGACAAGTGACCAAAAAGATAAGTACACTTTGGTGACATAGGTAGCCAAACCAATTCTTTTAAGCCTCTCCGCATATACCACAAACCGAGGTGTTACATAATTTTTTGGATCTCCATGTGAAGGTTTATCTGATCATTGATCAACTTTAAGAAGCCATCAATGCTCTGGTCTGAGGACCTTGAATCTTACATCTTAAATGAATACACCTTAAATTATGTGTGAACCCTATTCGGAAAGGACTTCAACAAATATAACAATTTATAATTTCTAGTTATCAGCATCTGTGTTGCCATTTTTTAGCTTCTTTAAGACATGACCGCCAACGACAAGAAAGACTAAATTCATCGTCATTCCGCTATAGTCTCGCAGTTTTTTCATCGACTTGTTTCTTCTTTAGAACTGAGTTCCATTCGCAAGAGACTCCTCCATCTTCACCAAACTTGAGCTCTAAGCTAACTGGATTCTCCGATCTATTTGCCCCCTCCCCTATCGATGATATTTTTTATTTATTTATATAGTATTTGTTTTTTTCATCTGAATTATATTGATACTGAATAAACTTGAGAAAATACAAAGGTGGAATACAAATGAACATTTTCTGGAAGCTTATCCAAAAGAGGGAATCTGAGTCGGCAGAAAAACTAAATATCTCCAGAAATAAGAACCGATGGAAAAATAAAATTTCCGTTAGAAAATCCTATGAAAAGAAAACTAAACCTACAACTAAACCAAACAAATCTAAAAAAATTCCTAGCAATGACACTCCACATTTGCAATTCAAGATACCTACAAACACTCTTGAACGAGATTTATTGTTGTCGTCCACGGTCCACCGAACGATAACATCAACTTTCTAAACAGCTGCTGAGAAACATTCTTTCGTCACAAAATTTGTTGTCATTTATGGTAAATAATATTAAGATTTGACCATTTGATCATTGACCATTTGACTATTGACCATTAGCCATTCCAAACTAAGCATGTGGTCTTTTCGGATTTAAGCGAGTTGATGAGCTTCCAGAAAAATGGGTTTGCCTTTTATTGTTGTCTTTTATGAGTTTCTTACTCCCCAGCAGTAGTTCATTATCTCTCTAGGATTTTTCTCTACCTTCTCACTACCTTCCCGTCCAGTGAATTTCCGTCTCCGACCGTCGGCGGTTGGGTTACTTTTTACATGTCTCTTTTGTTCCCTCTTTCGCGGCTTTTGTGGCTGATAAATTTCCGGTTTTGATATCGGACTCGGCTTCTAGACTTCTTGTCGGATTTTTCTTTCTTGGATTCTTATGGGTTTTCATCTACTTGAGAACCAATTTGTAATCCTTTTTAATCGGTTTCTTCAATTAGGCTTTGATTCCTTTTGGAATCGTTACAATTTCAATCCATGATGGTAAATTCTCAAGGAACCGATGTTAACTCTCCTTTTCTCTGCATGCTTTGGTCGGTTGGATCTATACCTGATCGAGTTTAAACGGGTCCGACGGTGCCTCCTTCTTGACGGTGATTCCGGCTTTGGAATAAGCAGAATTGAAGCGACGTTTTTTTGGTAAGGCTGGCGACGACAGAAATCTGAAGGATTTGGGTCGGCAGGTGTCCAGAGCTAAAGCGACGGAATCAAACTCACAACGACCAGAAACTATGGCGGTGCTCTGCATGCTGGAGTTTAGCCGCAATCGACATGTGTCTACGATGGTAACACGTGTCTTGTTTGACCTTATCCCAACAGTCTTTGGGCTGTTTGTAATTACTGGGCCAATGTATTCAGCCCATTTTGCTTTGTTCTCCTTATTATTCTCTAGCTTTGAGCCTGTAATATTGTAAACTGTTAGTCCATTTGGGCCTATTTTAATAATAGTGCTTCCGCTAAAAAAAAAAATCTTACTCCCCTCTCATCAAGGTATCGAGACTGTAACACCAACTATTGTTTATACATCAATGACAAACTAAATTGGTTTATACATCAGTCTAAAAAGTGATACTAAAGTTTATTCTCCTTACTTTTGCATTAGTTATAGAATGGATGTCAAATAATTGATATTATAACCTTTTTCTAAAACAATCTAAAATCCATCCATAATAAATTATATATACTACTCCTTATGTTATATGTTTTAGTGAAATTAACTAGATTTTGATCCGCGCTCAGTGCATAATATTAATTTGCTAAAAATGTTTTCTTTTTTTTGGTTTTTTTTATTTGAGATCATTATATTAGTTTTATAGTATTATTTTCGATTTTTCTTCTTGTAAATTTTATAGAGTGTAATTTATTTATTGGGTTTTGCTTTTAAATTTTTATTTGGGATTACACAAAGATGTTAAAACAGAAAATCGGTACATTTAGACTCGTTTATATTTTAAGACTCAATTAAATTTGTCCGTTTGAACCTGTCAAAAATAATTCATGCCTATTTGAATCCGTTAAAGCATGATTGAATACATTATTTGTCAGCTATTTAAGACAAATTTTCTTCTTATAAAAATTATTTAGTAACATATTTATTTTTGAGTTTTTCTTCATATCGTATTTTTGGGTTTACACATATTAAAATGGATAGACCCGGTCTGTTTAAACCCATTTATATTTAATACTCATTTAGCGTCGGATTAGTTTATTTTATTAATCTTACCATTTATTTTTTTTTATTCATTTTATCAATAGACTTACCATTTATATTTATGTTCGCAACATATATTTTAGAAAATTGAAATATATAATCTTGATGAATATATTTTTTATAATCTTGATAAATATCATGTAATCCCAAATTTATAGAAACTATTTTGAATATAATATTCGTTTTGACAAAAATAATATTTATTTATTATTACTAAAATTATTTAATTTGAAAATAATATTCGTTTTTGTCCATAAATTAATATTAGTTTTTTCCACATTAGTTTCTGATATTATTTTTATTTCATTGTTTATATTGCTTGAAAACATTTAAAATCCGTAGCATTAATTAAATTTCCTAAAATACATTTCAGTGTCTTATTGACTATATTATTAGTTCGGTTTTTAAAACAAATCTATAGCATCTTCTAATTTTCTAATAGAAGATTGTAAGTATCAAACAAACCTACTTCGTATGAAATCTTAATGAGTATACTGATTATCGAAAATTTAACAATTAATAACTCTGCATAATCCTTTTGAATAAAAAGTTTTTTGAATATCACGATAAATTTCACAGAAACCCTAGTGTCTTCACTCAGCTATATAAATTGCCTCAAAGCACTCTTTCTTTTCTAATTGTTTGTTTTCGTTTTTCTTTTTTTTTTAGCGTCTTCACTTTTTTTTTTTTTCAAGCAGCTATTACTATAAATCTATATAAAGAACTTATGACAAATATATTATGTTTTGTGTGTGCAGAGAGGAGAAGCATGATTGTAGAATAAAGGCATGTAATGAGGATTGAGAACGAGCTCATGCAGTATCCCATGGTTTTTGATTTGTCTTCATACCCGATAACAAAATTAGGTATGCTATTCGTCCTTTTATTAAATTTTCATTTGATCCTTGAAACTTAAATTCTTTAGCTAATTCAATAATTTACTAAGAGCTCGATTAAGAGAACAAAAAAGCTTCACCGATAAATCATGAACTTCAAGTAAATGCTTTAGTGAGTCATCAATTTCAATGGATTTTGTGAATTTCTGTTACATATTGTTATTTGTCATCGTGTTGCAATTTGTGTTAGTCTTAGTGATTTGTGTTTTGTTTTGTGTGTTTAATTCAGTGATTGAGGTGAGTGCGATGAATCTTCTTCTTCTACAACCAATAGCTGCAGTCTTTATGAACATTCAAAGTGCGAGAGCAGCAATTGCATAGGCTGAGGCAGATATTCTTGCAATGCTAACTGAAAAGGTAATTGAACATTGCTTCAAAATTTAGAATTTTATTGTTATGTTGTACACATTTCTGCATTGTTGATCTTTTTGTTCATTTTGATACAAGCAATACATGCAAATGGATATTGATCAAACCGAGGATGTGATGAGCTACTCAATTAAGCAAAATCTGGTAAGCATACTTTTACTACATTTGATTTTTCAAATTTTTACTTTTTGCTAGTTGAAATATATTCAAAATATACTTATTTATGTTAACTTCTGTGTATATTTTCCAATATTTATTTTCATTATTTGTAAAAATAATATATGTTTAAAATTATTTAATTATATATATCATTTAATATTTAGTATAAAAATATATTTGTGATGTCAAAATTTGAAAGTCTTAATATATTATATACTTACTATTTGGTTTTATACAATATTTGATTTTATATAATTAAATATTAATAAAATTAATTATAGAGTATTCAGTCAATTTTTTACATATTGAATAAAAATATTTTTAACAGATATGAAAGGACAACTCTATAAAACTTAGTTATAAATATAAATTTTAAAAAATTTTAACTTTACAAATCTTTATTTTATTAATTAAAAATTAAGTATTGTTAATTAAGTATTTATCATATTACTTAATAAATTAGTTATGCTTATATTTAGATATTATACGACTTTTATTTTTATCAATCAAAATTTAGTTTATATTATTTATAATAATATTTTAATAATAATTACGAAATTATTTAATATTTAAATTTTTTTTTTAAAAATGTTATTTATAAGATTTGGTTCTGACAAAGAAAAAATGAAAAGATATTAGCAGATATTAAAAGATATTATGAATTAATAATTATAAATTGATGGCTTTATTATCCTTAATGAAGTATTAATTAGCAGTGGCATATACTGTCAATAACATGTATGATCAAAGTTTATTTTAAATTGATCCTCTTTTTAATAGATTAGATTTCCAGCTATTTTTTATTTATTTATAATAAATATTAATATTCCAATATACTAACTAGAATAACTACTTTTCAAAAATGATAAACAAGAAATTTTGGAAAAGAAATCTATATTTAATATGTGTAGATTTTAAATTATTGAACATTTTATTTGTTACAAATGTGTTCTTTAAAATGTTGTTATAAATTCTGATGATTGTTAGACAATAAAAAATAGCTAGAAAGTATTGAATTCAATCAGAGTAAAAATATATAGAGAAATATATAATGATAAAACAAACAAACAAATAGTCATCAAACTAATTTCGCGCAGCACAGATCAAAAAATATTCATCCTATATAATCTAAAAGGATTACTATGCAGATCCAAAAATTTCATAAAAATTCTTTATTTAGAAAATATAAATAATTAAAATAAATAGTAATAGTATAAACCAATATAATGATCTCGAATAAAAAAACCGATAAAATAATCAAATTAATATTCTGCGCTCATCGCAGTTAATATTTATTTTAGTTGGGAGTAACATTTGAGAGTAAACATAATTAATTATAAAATGTTTAAAACGAATAAAAGATCAAATTTTATCCAAAACTCAAAATATAAAGCCAAAAAAAAATTCATTGTAGTTAAACACCTAAACAGAAAAATTAATTACCTATTAAATAAATGAAAAATATCAATAATCTTTTATTTTAAATCAAAATGGAAAAATATACATGCACGTTCAGTGCGAATTTGACTCTTGTATATTTTAAATTGAAAAATACTTGGGTTCACCCCTAGTGGTGTACCCATTTGTTCACCTCCTTCTTTTTAACTAATAAAAATACTCCTTAATATTATCTTCAAATAAAATTACAAAACTAAAATTAAGAGACATTCAATTTTTTTTTATAAAAATAAGAATAATATATATCAATATTTATATATATTTTAAACTTTATAAATTTGGAGTTTAAGGTTTAGGGGTTAGGATTTAAGGATTAAGGTTTAGGGTTAAAGCATTTAAAGTTTAGGAATTAGGGTTTAAGGTTTAGAGATTAAGGTTTAAGTTTTAGAGTTTATGATTTAAGTCCTTTGGGGTTTAAGATTTATGATTTTTTTTAAAATATTTACATATTAGAGATTAAAGATTAGGGTTTAGTTTTAATTTAATTTGTTTTAGGTTTTGAAATTAGGGTTTAGAGTTTAGGAGTTTAGAAATTAGGGTTTAGTTTTAAATTTAATTTTTGTTTAAAATAAAACATATTTTCCTTTATTTTCGTTTTTATATTTTGTTTATTAACAAATCGGTTCACCTCTAGAAATATATTAACAAATAGTAACTTCAGGGGTATATTCTAAGTAGTCGGGGTTTGAAGCAAGGTTATACTTTTTTGTCCTATCTATATGTGCTTGCTAGTAATGTTTTCTCGCTAATGCTCAATAGATCAGCTTTTTGAGGCATATTTGGGTTTCACCCACCATGTAATGCCTTGAGTGTCACTCACTTAAATTTCGTGGATGCATTCTTGTCTTCTCAGATGTTGATCACGTTTCTTTACTTAGTATCATGGAGGTATTAGCCCCCTCCTCCCCTCCTCCATCTAACAAAACTTGAACTCTAAGCTAACTGGATTCTTCGATCTATTTGCCCCTCCCCCTCGATGGCCATCTTCATATATTTTTACTTTTATAGTATTTGTTTTTCGTCACAAATTGCGGTTGTCATTTATGGTAAATATATTAAGATTTGACCATTGATTATTGACCATTTGACCATTGATTATTCCAAACTAAGCATGCAATTCTTTTTGGATTTCAGCGAGGCGATGGATTTCCAGAAAAATGGGCCAGACTATTTATTGTTGCCCTTTATGAATTTCTTGCTATTACCGAGACCGTAACACCAACTATTGTTTATACATTAGTGACAAACTAGATTGGTTTAACATCAATCTAAAAGGTGATACTAAAGTTTATTCTCTTTATTTTTGCGTTCATTATAGAATGGATGTCAAATCATTGATATAATATCCCGTTTTATAAAAGAATCCATAACTCATCCATAATAAATTATAGTACTCTTTTTGTTATAAGTTTTAGTGAAACTAATTTGTTTCAAATTATATGATGTTTTCAACTTTCAATTTATAATTAATGAGCTTTCTATTGTTTTGACCATTTATATGTTAAATATTGTTTTCCTATTGATCAAATTCTGTTAGATAAAATTTAATGATGTTTTAATTGTAGAATTTTTTTTAAAAATAATTTCTTAATCTATATGCAAAAACATTAAACTTCATATAATATGAAATAGAAAAATATAACAATATTTGACTAGAAATAAATGAAATTAGATAGTTTACCCAATATGTCATGCATCTCAATAAAAAAGTTGAATGTAGTTAATGTGTTGTTGATTATGAAAGTACAAAATTCTTATATAAATATAGCATATTTTACTCAAGCAATACTAACAACCAACATCCGTTTTCTTTCTAGTTTCTAAAATATTCAGTCCCTTCTCAAAGAAAATGGAGAATAAAAGAATAGTCGTATTTGTGGTGATGATGTTGATGATTGGAAATCTTATGGAACTGGAGGCTGAGAAAGTCACTTATACAGTATGTTACAATTCTTGTTTCCAAGTATGTCTTAAAAATCCACTTGTACCAGTAAAATTCGAATGTCCTGGCATATGTAACAAAATGTGTTTAGGACATCCTTCTGAAACAAATTCAAATGAGTATTTTTGTGAAGTGGGTTGTGTTACTCATCGTTGTATTTCTGTCAAAGACAACAGTAAGTTTTTCATATCTGAATCTTCATATATAATTATATTCTTCCTCTTATTTTTTTTGGTCATATGGTTTTTTGTTGTTGTATGTTATGAACAGACATGGAGATCGACGTGAAGAAGGCTTCAGAATGTGTAGATTCATGTTCAGACACGTGCAATATAAATAATAAAAGTTGATAGTTTTTATTATGCAAGTTGGTATTTCAATAACGAAAATATTCAGCGTCAATAAAGTAATATAAATTGTTGTTTTTGATTTATTTAATACTATTTTCAAATCAATACTAAGCACCTGATTCATTTCATCAAGAAATTCCATCTATTCTGAAACACTTTGTGAAAAAGGTTCAACAACTATAAAATTGATATGTTTTTCAGTGTCAAACTGATATTTTTGTATATTGCATATGATTCTAACTAAATATCTTAATATTTTTACTATAAATATAATTTATAATTTTCACATATGTTAAAAATAGTATAATGTTAAATATATACAGCCTTTAAAAAAAACAATATATATATATATATATATATATAGCCTTGAAACACCGTGTTTGGAAAATATAACTATGTTGGTTTGAAATCCTATAAATCATTCGGATTTAAAATGTTTTTATTGAGTAAAAGCCTAGAAGAATTTAATAAAAGTATTAGAACTTTGAAACCGGAATACCGTCATGTCCAAAGACGACAATACCATTTGATATACTGAAATAATCCAAAATATTCCCAATATCTGGATACATGAATTTATTATGGTCTCTACTAAATCATAATTTAATCTGAAATAATCATTCCTCTCTACATCACAAAGCCAATTATTTTCTTACAGAAACACTTTTAACTCTAATTGTTAGCATTTTAGATGATCAAACATCCTTAGCAAACAAATGGGTTAAAAAAAAATAACTGCCGGCTAAAGTGGGTGAATATTTAAAAATGAATTTTATTAAGAATATTAAATAGATATATTTTTTTGTTTTTTTTTGGGAGAAAACACAACATAAATATATTAAATGGAGAGAGAGATATTAAAAATATATAAATGTTTTGTTGTTGTTTAGGAGAAAACAGAATATAAATATATTAAATGGAGAGAGACATTAAAAATATATAAAACTATTGAAAGAAGACACATATGGAACTAAAAGCTAAGAATGTCACTTTTACAATATGTTACAAAGCTTGTTTCCAAGTATGTCTTAAGAATCCACGAGTAAAATTCGAATGTCCAGGCATATGTAACAAACTCAATTTAGGACATCATTCTGAAACAAACTCAAACGAGTTTTTTTTTTTTTGTGTGAAATGGGTCGTGTTACTCATTGTTGTATTTCTGTTAAAGACAACAGTAAGCTTTCCATATCATTATCTTCATATATAATTATAATCTTACTCTTATTTTTTGGTCATATGACTTTTGTTGTTGTATGTTATCAGCATACATGGAGATCAATGTGAAGAAGGCTTCAGAATGTGTGGATTCATGTTCACACACGTGCAATAAAAAAAAGCTTACAAATTGAAGAGAAAACGGAGCAGGAGTTAATTGCTCTTCTAACCCTTATATCCTCAAGTCGATGCACATGAGTTCTTTGTGCCTTAGAGTCTGTCTTTGTGACACTTCAGGCATTCCTTTCCAAAGTAATATCCTTTTCTTCTTTAGATTTTGTTGTATAATCTTACCTTTGATCATTCGATCCATTTCAAGGCTATATAAAACGTGAGTTACAAAAGATAAAATACCCTAAGCCCTTTTGACTCAAGTGGCATAGACTATCTTGAGATTCACTATTTTGCAATCTTTGAAACAAGCCTTCTTGGAAAGAATCTCTAAACCCTTTTGACTCAAATGGCGTAGACTTCACTTGTTCAGTAATAGCAGCTTTTACACGTCCATTGTTAGACACCTTAGCTACACCCTTAAAAATATATGGAGATACACTTCTTGCATCCTTAATAAACTTTGTATTTCTTTACCACCCTTAGTTCTGCGATATTTCCTATGAACTTACATCCTTTGGTGTCTAAAGTACCCCGAAGATATAAGAATCCTTGAGATTTCTAGCATGTACACTTGTAACATTTTTTTTTTTTGAAGTGACCCTCCTTACCACATATCCAACATACTTGTTTTCCATCTCTTGATTTGGACCGAGACCTATGCTTGACTTTATCAGGATTGAAACCTCTTGACTCAATCTTCCCTTTGACAAGTGTCTTTCTCCATCAGATTTACAGTTGGAACGCATTTAAAATTTTTTTTTTTTGAATGAATGTAAAATTAATTCAATCAAAAACATTTTTACATCTAGTGCTAACCCTTTTGTGGTTATTGTTAGTGTAAAGAACCTGAATTAATCAGAACAAGAAAGAGCCAAAAAGGAGCAGAAATTAATTCTCATGTGCTGCTGCTCTAGTACCAAACCAGAGTTGAAAACCATCTGGGTAATCTTTACTTCCTTCCTCTCTTATGGTTGACAGCCTATTTCTCACGGCCTTATCAATGAATCTGAGAAGTGCCTGGTCATTTAGGGGAGTATTGCCATGCCTCCTTGAGTTTCTTTCCCTCCATATTGTATGGACAGTTGCTTGGAAGGTGTATTTGAGAAGAAACGTAGCAGTTGAGCTGAGTAAATTACCCGACGCCAAGTTAATGATCTCATCCCACTTTATCGTGAAGAATTGGTTTAAGAGTCCACCCACCAGCTTCTCCCATAGACTTGCCATGAAACAACATTCAAAGAAGAGGTGTTGTTTGGACTCTATTTGATCTGTGCAGAAAATGCAGGAAGCATCTGCCCTTGCATTCCATGATAAAAGTCTGTCTCCAGTCGCAAGCTTGTTGTGCATCGCGTGATAGAATATGCCAAAGACATATTCCCAACGGTCATCAACCGTGGTTATTGCCCGTATATTCATCTCATTCAATTGTATATATCTTAGTTTCCATAGACAGAGCTCCCTCTCTTTGTATATATTCCTTGTACTATTCTTGTAATGAATCAATCGAAAATCATTATTCATTATGGTATCAGAGCACCAATAGGGTTTCCCTATTTTTGTTTTCTTTTTCTTTCTACGCCGTCTTTCTTCTTCTTCTCAAAATCCTTCTCTCTGCTTCCTCTGTTTCTTCTTTAATTAATCTCTGTTTTTCCATAAAACATGGCCTCTGAATCCACAGCTGAACGGACATCCGTTTTCAACACTCAAAACCCAGAAAGCACACTGCTTTCAGTCAATATGTCGAGCGTCACGAAGCTCACAACCACGAACTATCTTATGTGGCGTCGACAAGTCCGTGCCTTGCTTGAAGGACATGAACTTCAGCACTTCATAGATGACACAAACGAGGTCCCTGCTCCAACTCTCATGACGAATGGAGTTCCTGCAATGAATCCGGCGTTTCCACCGTGGCGAAGACAAGATCGTCTCCTTTATAGTGCGATGATTGGAGCTATTTCTCAGTCTGTCCAAACACTAGTATCCACAGCCACAACAACAAAAGAAGTATGGGATTGTCTAGCCACTGCGTTCGGTAATCCCAGCCGTGGTCATGTTCGTCAACTCAAATATCAATTGAAGACGTGTACGAAGGGGACCAAATCGATCAGTGAATACCTCCGGTTAATGAAAGCCAAAGCTGACGACCTTGCGCTTCTCGGTAAGCCTCTTGATCCTGAGGATTTTACTGAACAGATACTTGCTGGACTAGGTGAAGAATTCAAACCGGAGATTGACGCAATCAATGGCCGTGATGCTCCAATCTCCTACACTGAGCTATTTGAGCGACTGCTGAACCGGGAGGCAATGATCCTCTGCACCGATGCTGCTCCAGCTACTCCAATTGTGGCTAATGCGGTTGATGCTCGTCCTCGACAACAAAACCGCAACAACAACAATTCCCAGAACCGCTACAACAACAGCAACTCCTCGCAACATCGACCCAATGGTAACAACTATGGCTCTCAAAACCGGTACTCTAGGCCATACTTGGGGAGATGTCAGGCTTGTGGCATTCAAGGTCATAGCGTGAAGTTCTGCCCGGAGTTTCGCATTATCCGCGGCTCTGCCTCTGCATCACCATGGTCACAACAACACCAACATCCGACATCTACCCAGCAGCCGTGGCAGAACACTCAAAACAGTCACCAGATGTGGCAGCCAAGGGCTAATGTAGCCATGCTTTCCGACTCTTCTACATGGCTTCTTGACTCCGGCGCCTCCCACCACATGACGTCTGATCTGTCCAACCTCTCGGCTCACAACCCCTACGACGAAGGCAACGGTGTGATACTTGGTGATGGTTCTGCCTTACCAATTACACACACTGGTTCTTTTTCTTATCCATCTTACACTAAGCCTTTCTTCTTAAATAAAGTTCTATGTGTTCCTTCTCTTGATAAAAATCTTATTTCAGTTTTTCAACTTTGTAAAACTAATGGCGTTGCTGTCACTTTTACTCCTACCTATTTCCAGGTTCGGGATTTAATAACGGGAGCTCTTCGTCTGGAAGGCAAACCTAAAGAAGGGACATATGAGTGGCCTGCTCGTTTGTCTTCTGCACCACCCTCTCTCGCTTTTGCTTCTACCGTTAAGACTAGTTTAGCCGATTGGCATTCACGTTTGGGTCATCCCGCTTTTCCTATTTTACAAAAAGTTATTTCTCAATTTCAGTTACCTTTATCTTCGAATGTTTTGCTGGCCCAGCCATGCACCGCTTGCTCTATTAATAAAATGCACAAGTTGCCTTTTTCTACTTCAACTCTTGTATCTTCTTGCCCTCTCGAAATAGTCTTCTCAGACGTATGGACATCACCACTTGTTTCGATAGATGGTTTTAAATATTACGTCATTTTTGTTGATCACTTTACAAGATACACGTGGTTGTATCCTTTAAAACAAAAATCACAAGTTTTCACGGTTTTTACAACGTTCAAAAACTTAGTTGAAAATCGATTTCAACATAAGTTACGAACACTATATACCGACAATGGGGGTGAATACATTGGTCTACGGACGTTCCTCTCTAGTCAAGGTATATCACATATGACCAGCCCGCCCCATACGCCTGAGCATAATGGAATTGCAGAAAGACGTCATCGACATATTGTCGAGACGGGCTTGGCTCTTATGTCTCACGCCTCTATGCCGAAGTCTTATTGGACGTACGCTTTTGGTGCAGCTGTCTATCTTATTAACCGTATGCCAACACCGAATCTGGTTTTTAAAAACCCGTATCAAGTTTTATTTGGTCAATCACCAAATTTTCAGAAATTACGTGTCTTTGGTTGTTTGTGTTTCCCGTGGTTACGGCCTTATGCGTCACACAAACTTGATGCACGATCGACGCCATGCGTCTTTCTAGGGTACTCGATCAGCCAAAGCGCGTATCTCTGTTTAGATAGAACTACTTCACGGATTTATACATCTCGGCATGTCGTATTTCATGAGTCGGTTTTCCCATTTTCAGAACCACTGCCCATTACTATATCTGAAATATCCGAGGAACCACAACCTACATCTCATCGTTTTGTTAACCTCATCCCTAAGCAAGTTCCCCGCCAACAAGATCAACCGTCATCAACCGTGGTATCGCAGGAGCATAGCTCCCCTGTTTTAGAATCTGACCAGAACTTGCTAAATGATGCAGAAACAGGTCCGAGAATGCCAACTCTTACGACTGATGTGTCTACGTCTCACTCTCCGGATGCAGCACAAGCAATCGCACACGATCAGGCGGTAACGCAACCAGTTCCTGATCCACCCCAACGCCTTCCTGTTCGGGCCAGTACGCGCATGAAGAAGCCGGTTCAGAGGCTGAACCTAAGCGCAACAGTCGCACCAGATCCTGAAATGATACCGCGAACAGTACCAGAAGCACTTAAAATTCTTCATTGGAGACAGGCTATGAGTGATGAGATAAATTCACAGATTAAGAATCATACTTGGGATTTAGTTAATCCATCTCATGTGTCTAATGTTGTAGGTTGTCGATGGGTGTTCACAATCAAGCGACGAGCTAATGGAACCATAGAACGATACAAAGCTCGTCTTGTTGCTAAAGGATATAATCAACGCCCAGGGATTGATTATACGGACACCTTCAGTCCAGTGGTGAAACCTGCGACAATCCGAATAGTGCTCAGCACAGCGGTGACTCGCCATTGGCCTATACGACAACTAGATGTCAACAACGCCTTCTTGCAAGGCAGCCTCCAAGAGGAAGTTTACATGACGCAGCCACCGGGATTTCAAGACAAAGACAACCCAACGGCCATATGCAAGCTTCGCAAGGCAATGTACGGCCTCAAACAAGCCCCACGAGCATGGTACAATGAGCTCCGCACGTTTCTGCTCCAATCCGGGTTTAACAATTCCATCGCCGATGCATCCTTATTCGTCTACAATCAGCAGAATGTGGTACTCTACATGCTCGTCTACGTCGACGATATCATCATCACGGGCAACGATCAGCCTCATATCACCCGGTTTATCACTTCCCTTTCTACTCGATTTTCGCTTAAAGATTTGGGTGAATTGTCGTATTTCTTAGGCATTGAGGTCACTCGCTCAGATGACGGACTATATTTAACACAAAAACGTTACATTTCAGATTTATTACACAAGGCCAGGATGACAGAAGCAAAATCAGTCCACACGCCTATGTGCTCGACATCGACGTTAACACTTCAATCCGGGACAGCACTGCAAGATCCAACCGAATACCGCATGATCGTCGGAAGTCTTCAGTATCTCTCTCTCACCAGACCGGACATCTCCTTCGCTGTCAACAAAATGTCTCAGTTCATGCATAAACCGACAACGGAGCATTGGTCCGCGGTGAAACGTATCCTGCGCTACCTCACAGGTACAATAACTCACGGTCTGTTCCTCCGCACAGTCAACAAACCCGATCTCCATGCCTTCACCGACGCGGACTGGGCTGGGAATAAGGACGATTACACCTCCACAAGCGCTTACATTGTCTATCTTGGCAGTCATCCGATCGCGTGGTCTTCGAAAAAGCAAACCGGCGTTGCTCGCTCTTCAACGGAAGCCGAATACCGATCATTGGCATCCACCACCTCTGAACTCTGCTGGATTTCATCACTCCTCAACGAACTGGGCCTGCCTATCAAGCATACACCGGTCATCTACTGTGACAACATTGGAGCCACATACTTAGCAGCCAATCCGGTGTTCCATTCACGCATGAAACACATTGCGCTAGACTATCATTTTGTGCGACAGTTTGTTCAGAGTGGCCAGCTGCGTGTTTCACATGTTTCAACTGCAGATCAGTTGGCCGATGCTCTCACTAAACCACTCCCACGTACACAGTTTCAGACTCTAGCTTTCAAGATCGGACTACGGTCTCGTCGTCCGTCTTGAGGGGGTGTGATAGAATATGCCAAAGACATATTCCCAACGGTCATCAACCGTGGTTATTGCCCGTATATTCATCTCATTCAATTGTATATATCTTAGTTTCCATAGACAGAGCTCCCTCTCTTTGTATATATTCCTTGTACTATTCTTGTAATGAATCAATCGAAAATCATTATTCATTATCGCGGTCCAGAGAATGAAAGAGTATCTCGGAGTGTTGTTGCGAAACCATACCACATTTGCCCATGTGTACTGCGGATTAGAGGCTCGGATCATGTTCCATGTCGCCTTAGAGGAGAAAACAGTTTTGAATTTCCCCTCCTTGAATTTCCACATAGCAACATCTAGCTCCTCTGTTCTCTGCTCCTTAAGCTTCTCAATATCCTCCTCAATTTCATTTAATAAGTCAGATCTGTGTCTTCTCCTTCTTCTATGACCAGTTAACACATCAGCCACTGAAGCCTCTTTAGCGATTCCCAGATCGATGACCCCTCTTTCGCCCAATAACTCATCTAAACGACCTTTGTCCAGCCATTTGTCTGACCAAAAAGATGTATCACGTCCACTGTTTATTTCTTTCCTGTGAAACTGTTTAGCAATGTCTCTGAGCTTAAGTAATTTGCGCCACATCCGCCACATCCATGACCCATTTGTAGAGTTTTCCTTGATGGACCAAAAAGAACCCTTACGGATCAGGTAGATCATTGAAAATTATGATTCCATTGACTTTGGGAATAATTGCACCCACTATATCTTTATGGAAAAGTAATAGCAATTTTGTATGTTTCAAAATCACATTGCAATTATGTATCTTATTGTTACTATTTGAAGGTCAAAAAAACTTAAACGCCCTTATGACACAAAGTACTCTTTTATTGATGACAAATCCCATCATGCTTCCTATATACTTTTTTCTTTTCTTTTTATCTCATGCATGAATAGTACACACGGATGAATAGTGTATTTAACATGTAGTTTATTGGATAGATAGTGTAAATAATATACTTTTTGTGTCCATAATCACAATAATTTGACTTTTAGATTAATAGTGTCCATAAAATGTTGTTTTCTCGATGGATAGTTGTCCTCCAACATATTTTTTGTGTCTACGGATCATAATAATGTTAACTTTTGGATAAAAGTGCTTATAAAATGTTTAATTTGACTTTTTGAATTAACAGTGTCTAAAAATGTTGTTTTTCGATGGATAGTTGCCCCCAACATACATTTGTGTCCACGGATCACAATAATGTGAACTTTTTGGATAAAAGTGTCCATAAAATATTGCTTTTTCGATGGACAATAGAACCAACATATATTTTGTGTCTACGGATCACAATAATGTGAACTCTTGACCACCTATCCATCAAAAGCGAATATTATGTGATAGAATAGTGGTAGTGTCCACGAATAATCGACATCGTCCGTCTAAACTTTTAAAATTGTGTTTACCAATTACATTTCACGATCATATAAACTCTTGGTCACCTTCTATCCATCAGACCCGTCTAGTATGTGAGGAGATTGTGGTAGTGTCTATGAATAGTCGATATTGTCCGCCATATCCATAAAAATCATTTAACATGTGGTGTTTATTTGTGTGGTTAGGAATCATAAAAAACTTTGTTTCTACTGGATAATGTAATTGGTTAAATAGTTCATATGATTGTGAATCCGTGGACACAAGGTTTGTTGCGCCAACTATCCACCCAAAATCAATATTTCCGTTTGTCCGCCTTTATCCACGGGAAGCGCCTAACATGTAATATGATCGTCGCATTGTCCACGTGGATGGATATTTGTGGACAGCTAGTCTAGACTATCCACTCGAAACTTCTATATTAACTCCGTTTTTTTTTTTGAATTCCGGTTCATCGACCGATTATATCTTCATCCCGATAGTTTATATTGTCGAACATCTCACATCCGCAATGTTATCCACCGTTAAAAAAATCAAGGGTAAAAAGAAAGATAAAGTAAGAAAGAGAAGAGAAGGAAAATAAAGAAAAGAAAATAAACAAAACAGAAAAGGGATAGATGTGATGGCTGAAGGCGTTTTTGTCTTTTTGACATGCAAATCGTAACAAAAAGATACAAATTGGCAAAAAGTTTTTGAAAGGTACAAAATTGCAAGGAAAAAAGTAAAAAGATATACTCAGTGCAATTGACCCATTGACTTTGTTGCACTAACTACGTATTCTATAGGAATAGATATATACCGTCTATACTGCACTTACGAGTGTATTTGAGTTGTTCATACTTCTGGAAGAGATTTCAAAAGAAGAATTTGTAACGCCTTGGTCGCCCCGTCCATGTGCTCCACGCTCGCTCACTCGGCCCGTGTGCCCACCCTCCTTCGACACGGCTGGTTTGTTATTTTTGGGAGGCTATAGTAATACAATATATACCGTCTATACTGCACTTACGAGTGTGTTTGAGTTGTTCATACTTCTGGAAGATATTTCAAGAGAAGAATTTGTAACGTCCCGGCCGCCCCTTCCATGGGCTCCACGCCCGCTTACTCGACCCGTGAGTCCACCATCGTTCGACGGCCGGTTTGTTATTTTTGGGAGGCTTTAAAGAATTGATTTACTGTCCTTGCAACCACCACACGATATTTCCACGTGTTTTCTTTCACTCGAACGATATCGTGAGTCACTTCCCGATAGATCACCCATTCTTTGACTACTTCAGCTCAAGCACGCTTAACTCTCGAGTTTTTTCTAGACAAGTGACCAAAAAAATAAGTGCACTTTGGTGACATAGGTAGCCAAACCAATTCGTGCACTGTGTTGCCATTTTTTAGCTTCTTTAAGACATGACCGCCAACGACAAGAAAGACTAAATTCATCGTCATTCCGCTATAGTCTCGCAGTTTTTTCATCGACTTGCTTCTTCTTTAGAACTGAGTTCCATTCGCAAGAGACTCCTCCATCTTCACCAAACTTGAGCTCTAAGCTAACTGGATTCTCCGATCTATTTGCCCCCTCCCCTCTCGATGATATTTTTTTATTTATATAGTATTTGTTTTTTTCATCTGAATTATATTGATATTGAATAAACTTGAGAAAATACAAACGTGGAATACAAATGAACATTTTCTGGAAGCTTATCCAAAAGAGGGAATCTGAGTCGGCAGAAAAACTAAATATCTCCAGAAATAAGAACCGATGGAAAAATAAAATTTCCGTTAGAAAATCCTATGAAAAGAAAACTAAACCTACAACTAAACCAAACAAATCTAACAAAATTCCTAGAAATGACACTCCACATTTGCAATTCAAGATACCTACGAACACTCTTGAACGAGATTTATTGTTGTCGTCCACGGTCCACCGAACGATAACATCAACTTTCTAAACAGCTGCTGAGAAACATTCTTTCGTCACAAAATTTGTTGTCATTTATGGTAAATAATATTAAGATTTGACCATTTGATCATTGACCATTTGACTATTGACCATTAGCCATTCCAAACTAAGCATGTGGTCTTTTTGGATTTAAGCGAGTTGATGAGCTTCCAGAAAAATGGGTTTGCCTTTCATTGTTGTCTTTTATGAGTTTCTTACTCCCCAGCCGTAGTTCATTCTCTCTCTAGGATTTTTTCTCTACCTTCTCACTACTTTCCCGTCCAGTGAATTTCCATCTCCGACCGTAGGCGGTTGGGTTACTTTTTACATGTCTCTTTTGTTCCCTCTTTCGCGGCTTTTGTGGCTGATAAATTTTCGGTTTTGATATCGGACTCGGCTTCTAGACTTCTTTTCGGATTTTTCTTTCCTGGATTCTTATGGGTTTTCATCTATTTGAGAACCAATTTATAATCCTTTTTAATCGGTTTCTTCAATTAGGCTTTGATTCCTTTTGGAATCGTTACTATTTCAATCCATGATGGTAAATTCTCAAGGAACCGATGTTAGCTCTCCTTTTCTCTGCATGCTTTGGTCGGTTGGATCTATACCTGATCGAGTTTAAACGGGTCCGACGGTGCCTCCTTCTTGCTGCGGTGATTCCGGCTTTGGAATAAGCAGAATTGAAGCGACGTTTTTTGGTGAGGCTGGCGACGACATAAAGGTTTTTCTCTTTGAAGCGGTCTTCCTTGCTGAATCTGAAGGATTTGGGTCGGCAGGTGTCCAGAGCTAAAGCGACGGAATCAAATTCACAACGACCAGAAATTATGGCGGTGCTCTGCATGCTGGAGTTTAGCCGTAATCGACATGTGTCTGCGATGGTAACACGTGTCTTGTTTGACCTTATCCCAACAGTCTTTGGGCTGTTTGTAATTACTGGGCCAATGTATTCAGCCCATTTTGCTTTGTTCTCCTTATTATTCTCTAGCTTTGAGCCTGTAATATTGTAAACTGTTAGTCCATTTGAGCCTATTTTAATAATAGTGCTTCCACTAAAAAAAAATCTTACTCCCCTCTCATCAAGGTATCGAGACTGTAACACCAACTATTGTTTATACATCAATGACAAACTAAATTGGTTTATACATCAGTCTAAAAAGTGATACTAAAGTTTATTCTCCTTACTTTTGCATTAGTTATAGAATGGATGTCAAATAATTGATATTATATCCCTTTTCTAAAACAATCTAAAATCCATCCATAATAAATTATATATACTACTCCTTATGTTATATGTTTTAGTGAAATTAACTAGATTTTAATCCGCGCTCAATGTATAATATTAATTTGCTAAAAGTTTTTTCTTTTTTGGTTTTTTATTTGAGATCATTATATTAGTTTTATAGTATTATTTTCGATTTTTCTTCTTGTAAATTTTATAGAGTGTAATTTATTTATTGGATTTTGCTTTTAAATTTTTATTTGGGATTACACAAAAATGTTAAAACAGAAAATCGGTACATTTAGACTCGTTTATATTTTAAGACTCAATTAGATTTGTCCGTTTGAACCTGTTAAAAATAATTCATGCCTATTTGAATCCGTTAAAGCATGATTGAATACATTATTTGTCAGCTATTTAAGACAAATTTTCTTCTTATAAAAATTATTTAGTAAAATATTTATTTTTGAGTTTTTCTTCATATCGTATTTTTGGGTTTACACATATTAAAATGGATAGACCCGGTCTGTTTAAACCCATTTATATTTAAGACTCATTTAGCGTCGGATTAGTTTATTTTATTAATCTTACCATTTATTTATTTTTTAATTCATTTTATCAATAGACTTACCATTTATATTTATGTTCGCAACATATATTTTAGAAAATTGAAATATATAATCTTGATGAATATATTCTTTATAATCTTGATAAATATCATGTAATCCCAAATTTATAGAAACTATTTTGAATATAATATTCGTTTTTCAAAAATAATATTTATTTATTATTACTAAAATTATTTTATTTGAAAATAATATTCGTTTTTTGTCCATAAATTAATATTAGTTTGTTCCACATTAGTTTCTAATATTATTTTTATTTCATTGTTTATATTGCTTGAAAACATTTAAAATCCGTAGCATTAATTAAATTTCCTAAAATACATTTCAGTGTCTTATTGACTATATTATTAGTTCGGTTTTTAAAACAAATCTATAGCATCTTCTAATTTTCTAATAGAAGATTGTAAGTATCAAACAAACCTACTTCGTATGAAATCTTAATGAGTATACTGATTATCGAAAATTTAACAATTAATAACTCTGCATAATCCTTTTGAATAAAAAGTTTTTTGAATATCACGATAAATTTCACAGAAACCCTAGTGTCTTCACTCACCTATATAAATTGCCTCAAAGCACTCTTTCTTTTCTAATTGTTTGTTTTCGTTTTTTTTTTTTTTTTTAGCTTCTTCACTTTTTTTTTTCAAGCAGCTATTACTATAAATCTATATAAAGAACTTATGACAAATATATTATGTTTTGTGTGTGCAGAGAGGAGAAGCATGATTGTAGAATAAAGGCATGTAATGAGGATTGAGAACGAGCTCATGCAGTATCCCATGGTTTTTGATTTGTCTTCATACCCGATAACAAAATTAAGTATGTTCTTCGTCCTTTTATTAAAATTTTCATTTGATCCTTGAAACTTATATTCTTTAGCTAATTCAATAATTTACTAAGAGCTCGATTAAGAGAACAAAAAAAGCGTCACCGATAAATCATGAACTTCAAGTAAATGCTTTATTGAGTCATCAATTTCAATGGATTTTGTGAATTTCTGTTACATATTGTTATTTGTCATCGTGTTGCAATTTGTGTTAGTCTTAGTGATTTGTGTTTTGTTTTGTGTGTTTAATTCAGTGATTGAGGTGAGTGCGATGAATCATCTTCTTCTACAACCAATAGCTGCAGTCTCTATGAACATTCAAAGTGCGAGAGCAGCAATTGCATAGGCTGAGGCAGATATTCTTGCAATGCTAACTGAAAAGGTAATTGAACATTGCTTCAAAATTTAGAATTTTATTTTCATGTTGTACACATTTCTGCATTGTTGATATTTTTGTTCATTTTGATACAAGCAATACATGCAAATGGATATTGATCAAACCGAGGATGTGATGAGCTACTCTATTAAGCAAAATCTGGTAAGCATACTTTTACTACATTTGATTTTTCAAATTTTTACTTTTTGCTAGTTGAAATATATTCAAAATATACTTATTTATGTTAATTTCTGTGTATATTTTCCAATATTTATTTTCATTATTTGTAAAAATAATATATGTTTAAAATTATTTAATTATATATCATTTAATATTTAGTATAAAAATATATTTGTGATGTCAAAATTTGAAAGTCTTAATATATTATATACTTACTATTTGGTTTTATACAATATTTGATTTTATATAATTAAAATTAATAAAATTAATTATAGAGTATTCAGTCAATTTTTTACATATTGAATAAAAATATTTTTAACAGCTATGAAAGGACAACTCTATAAAACTTAGTTATAAATATAAATTTTAAAATTTTTTAACTTTACAAATCTTTATTTTATTAATTAAAAATTAATTAATGTTAATTAAGTATTTATCATATTACTTAATAAATTAGTTATGCTCAGTGTTCGAAAACGCGGGTTGGGCGGCCGCTTCGTCGGCGGCGAGGCACTCGGCGGCGGCCGGCCGTTTCGTCGGCGGTGAGGCGCTCGGTGGCGGCCGGGCGCCGCGATTTTGAACTAATCGCTTAAAACTTGGAAATTTTGAAAAAAACTCAATTTCGTGTTTAATTTTTGCTTAAAATCAGATATATTCGACTAGATCTATAAAGTTTGTATGCAATTCAAAGAAAATCGAAAGAAAATGAAGAAGAAATGAAAAAAAAAGTTACAGGCGGCGTGAAAATATCAGGGTTTCAGAAACCCAATGGAGAAGATGACACAGAAAAGACCTTTATGCCCCTCATTTAACCGAAACAGAAAATTGGACCAAAATCAGGTATCTAGATTCGAACATGAGTCCTTGAAGCCATTAAAATTGGCGAGACAACTACGCTAAGCCCCAACTTATGTACTTTTGTACAATATATATATTATATAAACCAACCTCATTTATATATATTTTGCACAATATATATATATATATTATATAAAAAATCTTAAAATTCCGCCCCGCGAAATCCCCGTTTAATCCCCGATTTTTTCGCTAGGCGCTAGGCCCAACCTCACTGCCCGACTAGCGCCTAGCGATTTTTCGAACATTGGTTATGCTTATATTTAGATATTATACGACTTTTATTTTTATCAATCAAAATTTAGTTTATATTATTTATAATAATATTTTAATAAT
This sequence comes from Orychophragmus violaceus, assembly GCA_030180135.1. NCBI lineage: Eukaryota > Viridiplantae > Streptophyta > Magnoliopsida > Brassicales > Brassicaceae > Orychophragmus > Orychophragmus violaceus. Next base: position 106,776,585 of record CM058232.1, read on the forward strand.
AATTACGAAATTATTTAATTTTTAAAAAGTTTTTTTAAAAATGTTATTTATAAGATTTGGTTATGACAAAGAAAAAATGAAAAGATATTAGTAGATATTAAAAGATATTATGAATTAATAATTATAAATTGATGGCTTTATTATCCTTAATGAAGTATTAATTAGCAGTGGCATATACTGTCAATAACATGTATGATCAAAGTTTATTTTAAATTGATCCTCTTTTTAATAGATTAGATTTCCATCTATTTTTGATTTATTTATAATAAATATTAATATTCCAATATGCTAACTAGAATAACTACTTTTCAAAAATGATTAACAAGAAATTTTGGAAAAGAAATCTATATCTAATATGTGTAGATTTTAAATTATTGAACATTTTATTTGTTACAAATGTGTTCTTTAAAATGTTGTTATAAATTCTGATGATTGTTAGACAGTAAAAATAGCTAGAAAGTATTGAATTCAATCAGATTAAAAATATATAGAGAAATATATAATGATAAAACAAACAAACAAATAGTCATCAAACTAATTTCGCGCAGCACATATCAAAAAATATTCATCCTATATAATCTAAAAAGATTACTATGCAGATCCGAAAATTTCATAAAAATTCTTTATTTAGAAAATATAAATAATTAAAATAAATAGTAATAGTATAAACCAATATAATGATCTCGAATAAAAAAACCGATAAAATAATCAAATTAATATTCTGCGCTCATCGCAGTTAATATTTATTTTAATTGGGAGTAACATTTGAGAGTAAACATAATTAATTATAAAATGTTTAAAACGAATAAAAAATCAAATGTTATCCAAAACTCAAAATATAAAGCCAAAAAAAAAATCATTGTAGTTAAACACCTAAAACTTAAACAGAAAAATTAATTACCTATTAAATAAATGAAAAATATCAATAATCTTTTATTTTAAATCAAAATGGAAAAATATACATGCACGCTCAGTGCGAATTTGACTCTTGTATATTTTAAATTGAAAAATACTTGTGTTCACCCCTAGTGGTGTACCCATTTGTTCACCTCCTTCTTTTTAACTAATAAAAATACTCCTTAATATTATCTTCAAATAAAATTACAAAACTAAAATTAAGAGACATTCAATTTTTTTTATAAAAATAAGAATAATATATATCAATATTTATATATATATTTTAAACTTTATAAATTTGGAGTTTAAGGTTTAGGGGTTAGGATTTAAGGATTAAGGTTTAGGGTTTAAAGCATTTAAATTTTAGGAATTAGGGTTTAAGGTTTAGAGATTATGGTTTAAGTTTTAGAGTTTAGGATTTAAGTCCTTTGGGGTTTAAGATTTATGATTTTTTTTTAAAATATTTACATATTAGAGATTAAAGATTAGGGTTTAGTTTTAATTTAATTTGTTTTAGGTTTTGAAATTAGGGTTTAGAGTTTAGGAGTTTAGAAATTAGGGTTTAGTTTTAAATTTAATTTTTGTTTAAAATAAAACATATTTTCCTTTATTTTCATTTTTATATTTTGTTTATGAACAAATCGGTTCACCTCTAGAAATATATTAACAAATAGTAACTTCAGGGGTATATTCTAAGTAGTCGGGGTTTGAAGCAAGGTTATACTTTTTTGTCCTATCTATATGTGCTTGCTAGTAATGTTTTCTCGCTAATGCTCAATAGATCAGCTTTTTGAGGCATATTTGGGTTTCACCCACCATGTAATGCCTTGAGTGTCACTCACTTAAATTTCGTGGATGCATTCTTGTCTTCTCAGATGTTGATCACGTTTCTTTACTTAGTATCATGGAGGTATTAGCCCCCTCCTCCCCTCCTCCATCTAAAAAAACTTGAACTCTAAGCTAACTGGATTCTTCGATCTATTTGCCCCCTCCCCCTCGATGGCCATCTTCATATATTTTTACTTTTATAGTATTTGTTTTTCGTCACAAATTGCGGTTGTCATTTATGGTAAACATATTAAGATTTGACCATTGATTATTGACCATTTGACCATTGATTATTCCAAACTAAGCATGCAATTCTTTTTGGATTTCAGCGAGGCGATGGATTTCCAGAAAAATGGGCCAGACTATTTATTGTTGCCCTTTATGAATTTCTTGCTATTACCGAGACCGTAACACCAACTATTGTTTATACATTAGTGACAAACTAGATTGGTTTAACATCAATCTAAAAGGTGATACTAAAGTTTATTCTCTTTATTTTTGCGTTCATTATAGAATGGATGTCAAATCATTGATATAATATCCCGTTTTATAAAAGAATCCATAACTCATCCATAATAAATTATAGTACTCTTTTTGTTATAAGTTTTAGTGAAACTAATTTGTTTCAAATTATATGATGTTTTCAACTTTCAATTTATAATTAATGAGCTTTCTATTGTTTTGACCATTTATATGTTAAATATTGTTTTCCTATTGATCAAATTCTGTTAGATAAAAATTAATGATGTTTTAATTGTAGAATTTGTTTTTAAAATAATTTCTTAATCTATATGCAAAAACATTAAACTTCATATAATATGAAATAGAAAAATATAACAATATTTGACTAGAAATAAATGAAATTAGATAGTTTACCCAATATGTCATGCATCTCAATAAAAAAGTTGAATGTAGTTAATGTGTTGTTGATTATGAAAGTACAAAATTCTTATATAAATATAGCATATTTTACTCAAGCAATACTAACAACCAACATCCGTTTTCTTTCTAGTTTCTAAAATATTCAGTCCCTTCTCAAAGAAAATGGAGAATAAAAGAATAGTCGTATTTGTGGTGATGATGTTGATGATTGGAAATCTTATGGAACTGGAGGCTGAGAAAGTCACTTATACAGTATGTTACAATTCTTGTTTCCAAGTATGTCTTAAAAATCCACTTGTACCAGTAAAATTCGAATGTCCTGGCATATGTAACAAAATGTGTTTAGGACATCCTTCTGAAACAAATTCAAATGAGTATTTTTGTGAAGTGGGTTGTGTTACTCATCGTTGTATTTCTGTCAAAGACAACAGTAAGTTTTTCATATCTGAATCTTCATATATAATTATATTCTTCCTCTTATTTTTTTTGGTCATATGGTTTTTTGTTGTTGTATGTTATGAACAGACATGGAGATCGACGTGAAGAAGGCTTCAGAATGTGTAGATTCATGTTCAGACACGTGCAATATAAATAATAAAAGTTGATAGTTTTTATTATGCAAGTTGGTATTTCAATAACGAAAATATTCAGCGTCAATAAAGTAATATAAATTGTTGTTTTTGATTTATTTAATACTATTTTCAAATCAATACTAAGCACCTGATTCATTTCATCAAGAAATTCCATCTATTCTGAAACACTTTGTGAAAAAGGTTCAACAACTATAAAATTGATATGTTTTTCAGTGTCAAACTGATATTTTTGTATATTGCATATGATTCTAACTAAATATCTTAATATTTTTACTATAAATATAATTTATAATTTTCACATATGTTAAAAATAGTATAATGTTAAATATATACAGCCTTTAAAAAAAAAATATATATATATATATATATATACAGCCTTGAAACACCGTGTTTGGAAATAAAAACTATGTTGGTTTGAAATCCTATAAATCATTCGGATTTAAAATGTTTTTATCGAGTAAAAGCCTAGAAGAATTTAATAAAAGTATTAGAACTTTGAGACCGGAATACCGTCATGTCCAAAGACGACAATACCATTTGATATACTGAAATAATCCAAAATATTCCCAATATCTGGATACATGAATTTATTATGGTCTCTACTAAATCATAATTTAATCTGAAATAATCATTCCTCTCTACATCACAAAGCCAATTATTTTCTTACATAAACACTTTTAACTCTAATTGTTAGCATTTTAGATGATCAAACATCCTAAGCAAACAAATGGGTTAAAAAAAAATAACTGCCGGCTAAAGTGGGTGAATATTTAAAAATGAATTTTATTAAGAATATTAAATAGATATATTTTTTTTGTTTTTTTGGAGAAAACACAACATAAATATATTAAATGGAGAGAGAGATATTAAAAATATATAAATGTTTTGTTGTTGTTTAGGAGAAAACAGAATATAAATATATTAAATGGAGAGACACATTAAAAATATATAAAACTATTGAAAGAAGACACATGTTATCTTCTCGTGATTTTTCTATAGAGTAACATTTTAAATATTCTATAAGAAAATTTTAAACAAAATATTAAATAAATATAATGTTTTGATAGAGAGGGATATTAAAAATATAAAATTAGTGAGGAGACATATCATCCTCTCATGACTTGTTTATAGAAGAAACTTTAAAATATTATAAATTTTTTAAAAACAAAATATTAAATTAATATATGTTTTGTTTTTTGAAGAAAAATAATATATTAAATGGAAAGAGACATGAAATATATAAAACTATAGAGAATACATGTCATCCTCTCAAGACTTATCTATAAAAAAATTTAAAATAAAATATAAAATAGTATAGTAATATTTGGATAGAAAAAATGAATTAGACATTTTACCCAATATGTTATGCATCTCAATAAAACAGTTGAGTTAATGTGTTGCTGATTGGGAAAGTGCTAGATATCAAAATTCTTATATAAATATAACATATTTTACTTAACACTCATTTATATATAGTTTCTAAACTATTTCTTCCCTTCTCACAGAAAATGGAGAATAAAAAGTAGTCGTATTTATGGTGATGATTGGAAATCTTATGGAACTAAAAGCTAAGAATGTCACTTTTACAATATGTTACAAAGCTTGTTTCCAAGTATGTCTTAAAAATCCACTCGTACCAGTAAAATTCGAATGTCCAGGCATATGTAACAAACTCAGTTTAGGACATCCTTCTGAAACAAACTCAAAAGAGTTTTTTTTTTTTGTGAAATGGTTCGTGTTACTCATTGTTGTATTTCTGTTAAAGACAACAGTAAGCTTTCCATATCATTATTTCATATATAATTATAATCTTACTCTTATTTTTTGGTCATATGACTTTTGTTGTTGTATGTTATCAGCATACATGGAGATCAATGTGAAGAAGGCTTCAGAATGTGTGGATTCATGTCCACACACGTGCAATAAAAAAAAAGCTTACAAATTGAAGAGAAAACGGAGCAGGAATTTATAACAAACTCAGTTTAGGACATCCTTCTGACTTCACTTGTTCAGTGATAGCAGCTTCTACACATCCATTGTTAGACACCTTAGCTACACGGCCCTTAAAAATATATGGAGATACTCCTCTTGCATCCTTAATAAACTTTGTATTTCTTTACCCCGAAGATATAAGAATCCTTGAGATTTCTAGCATGTACCTTACATCATTGAGCGGAAACGTGGTTCAGATGGATTCTTAAACCTGACTGGTCATACGCCCTTTACCTCAGGGAGAGAGGGAGAGAATTTGTTTGCCATCCTCACTCTTTCATTGTCCAGAGGCTTCATGGATATTCAACACCCCTCTTTGGTTTTACATGAACGAGAAATATGTGTTTATAATCCAGTCGTATCGAGTAATGTCTCCAACTGTCAATTTGATAAGAACTTGAATGTAATCTCTTTATATTGAATGAAAGAAGATAGCAAATGTAATTGATTACAAGAATCTCATAGCGATTCCAAACATAGACTCATGTCGTCTAAACAATCATTTACAATTTGCATAACTAGTACAATAGCTAAGAAGAGTATTTATAGTCTCTATGTTCCCACTTGTACAGCTCAGCTACGGTAACCGCCTAACTTCATACTCTTCTCTTATTGGTCCATCAATCCAGCTCATCAACAACTAACTCTTGTACAAAGACTCTGTTTGTCCTCAAGCTTTGCATCCGGAAACTGCTTTAATGCCTCAACCATCCGCATCCATGATTTCTCATTATCAGGCAATCCTTTTCAATTCAACAATACTTCAAGATGACCAGTATCGTCATACCTTGACCCCAATACAGCATCAGGTTCAATAACCAGTTCATCTTCAACAGACAATACATTTGGCAGTGGATACACAACATGATCATTTCCCAATACCGGTTTCAACTGTGAGACATGAAACACATTGTGGATCCTTGATTCCACAGGAAGTGCAATCCGATAAGCAGTATTGCCGATCTTAGCCAAGACTTTAAAGGGCCCGTAATAACGAGCAGCCAACTTCTCACAGATTCGCTTAGAAACCGATTGTTGCCTATAAGGTCTCAACTTAAGGAACTTTGTCTCCTACGTCAAAATTCAGGTCTCTGCGACTCTTATCTGCGTTATTTTTTATGAGTTGTTGAGGCTTCAGAAGATGTTCCTTTATGTCAGCGACAATTCTATCTCTGTCCTGAAGATGATGTTCCAACTCAAAATTACTAGTAGAGCCTGGTCCATAAGAGATCAGGTGAGGAGGTTCCCTTCCATACACAACCTTGAATGGAGAACATCTGATTTGTGACGCCCGTCCCGCTTACTTGGCGGAGACGGCAAGTCATCTAAAAACTTTACAATTATTTTATAATAAACTTAAACAATAAATTATTTAAGTAAGTCTCAAATCGTTTAATAAAACATAATTTGTTTCAATCCAATCTTTCAAACTCAAAACGATATTTTAAAAATATATAGATAGTCTTTTATCAATTACAATACGCAATCCCCAGTAAAAAGAGCATCCGAGCAAATACCACCTTGAGCCGCTACTCTGCAATTTCTCTAACACCTGAAAAAGGGGTGAAGTAGGGGGGGCTGAGTAACAAGTTACCCAGTGTTGATGTTATCTAAGGAACTCTAATACTCGAGAAACAATAAGCATTCCGACACACTAAACCAAGATTAGAACTTATTTAACATAACAACGCATTTCCTTTACTTAACTTTTCATATTTTAACTTTACGTATCTTTCCACTTCTTTAATCAACTTATCGTTTTCTATATTTATTTACTTACGGCGGAGCCAACCCCTTTCTCACGTTTTGGGTTGGACCTCCCCGTAACCGACCCTTTAAGGCCAAATGGATTACAACGGGCTTACGATGCGATCGTCCGTAATCCAACAAACAAGTTCTGCAACGGGCTTACAATGTGATCGTCCGCAGAACTACATCACCAAATGGACAACAACGGGCTTACAATGCGATCGTCCGTTGTCCAACAAACAAGTTCTGCAACGGGCTTACAATGCGATCGTCCGCAGAACTACATCACCAAATGGACTACAACGGGCTTACAATGCGGTCGTCCGTAGTCCAACAAACAACGTTCTGTGACGGGCTGACGGTGCGATCGTCCACAGAACTACATCACCAGCTGGACTACAACGGGCTTACAATGCGATCGTCCGTAGTCCAACAACAATGTCTTTTCTTTGTTATTATTATTATATATCTTTTAATTTATTCTTTAGCTTATGTCTTCATAAGCTTTATGATTTAGTTAAATATTTTCTAATTCAAAACTTAGCATGTAAAAATACATATTGCTAAACTAGTATAGAATTGCGTAGATACCACCCGCACCTTAACGTTTTCGGGTCGGCGGAAAATAGCGGTTGAAGCGGTTGGAAAGTAGCGTTTCGAGCGGTTGCGGTTGAAACACTAGTTTTGGTGACCGGAAGTTATGGTGTAAGCTACTGGAGTTTAGCGGTTGACGAAATCGCGTTTAAAATCTGCGATTGACAAAAATAGCGTTTCGGCGGTTTGACAAAAATGGTTTTCGCTCAACTTTAAGATCAGTTTTCAGGAGCATCATACCTCCGAATGATGATCCGAAACTTGCTATGGATTCCTTGCAGCAAGATCTATCCGGGCATATACAGATCGTCTTCTAACTCCTTCAGACGCGACCGGAATCAGTCCTACAAAGTCACTACCCGAACATGAATTAGAGTTTGACTACAAACTGTTTTAAAACAGTTTCGACCACTCTTATTCAAATGACCATAACTCGTAAAATATACCTCCTATTGAAGCAAGGCCGGTTTCTATAGAAATATGAGAGATAGATCTTTCCAATGGTACCAAGATCGCAATCTGGGTCGTCCTGTGCAGTTGTCAATCTGCAGTTAAAGTTGACGTATCGGAATTACGACCATATTCGACCGTTCTCACGAAAACGACTATAACATTCCGCCCATACCTCCTATCAGCTCAAACTCGGCGGCTATAGAAAGCTAAGATCCAGGGCTTTCCAGTGATATAAATTACGTCTTCTGAGGCCTTATATTTAGCCTTAAAATCCACTCTGAAGTCAGGCCAACAATTCTGGGTTTAGATTTTCGGTTTCAAAAATACTGATTTTGCTCAATATTTAAAGAGGGATTGCGAGCAGAATATACCTCGGAATTACGATCGGAAAAGTGCTACAGAAACTAGAGAACGAGAGCTTTCAAGAGGTATAAGAATCGCGATCTGGTTCTGCCTGAGTCTCTAGATATCCGACCTCCAAGTTAGCAACTCGAAGTTGTCTCTTGATGGAGTTTAAGGAGCAGAGAAATGGTAGAATGAGTTTTGTCTGAGTTTGTGAGATGGTTCTGGAGTGGAGAGGATGTGATAAAGAAGAGGAGTAAGGTGCTTGGCCATTATTAAAGGCATCTGGTTGCACAAGGAAGGTGAGGGGTGATGATCATGTCCCCATCTTTTTTTCTTCTTTTAATTTTCAATTGTTGGCTTTTAAAAAGTGCCATTATTGCTCCTAATGCTGCATATGCTGGCTAGGGTCATCACAATTCTCCCCCACTTAAGAAAATTCGTCCTCGAATTGAATGGTTGGATCCCTTTCCATTAAGCCTGGAAAAGAGTCGGATGATCCGCTTTCATCCGCTCTTCTGATTCCCAAGTTACCTCCTTAATACCATCTCTTTCCCAGCTTACTTGTACTCTCCATCCTTTTCCACCTTTCTCATGAGCCTGCTTACGGTCCAAAATTTTTACTGGTTTGGCTGGAATCGACAAGTTTTTATCCAAATCTTCCGGCCGTTCTGAAATGATCAATTCTGGTTCACGGACGACCTTTCGGAGAACCGAGATATGAAAGACATTATGAAAGTCCGACATCTCTGGAGGTAAGTCTAATCTGTAAGCGACTGCTCCGATCCTCTCGGTGATAATATACGGTCCCATGTACCGCGGCTTAAGCTTCTTTAATTTCCTCCACTTATCTGCTCCTCGGAAAGTCCTCATTTTTAAGTACACCTCGTCACCTACTGCGAACTCCAAATCTTTTCTCCTTTTATCTGCGTACTCTTTTTGACGATCATGAGCTTCCTTAAGCCTATCTCGGAGCAACTCTACCTGAGCTACTGTTTCTTGGACGAGTTCTATGTCCATGTCGCGTCGCTCCCCCACTTCGGTCCAACACATAGGTGTGCGACAAGGTCTCCCATATAATGCCTCGTATGGCGACATACCAATGCTTGTATGGTAACTATTGTTGTATGCGAATTCAGCTAAAGGCAAATAACGTACCCAAGCACCTCCCCAATCAAGCATACATGCTCTCAACATATCTTCTAGGGTCTGAATTGTCCGTTCTGACTGGCCATCTGTTTGCGGATGATATGCAGTACTCATGTGTACTTTGGTTCCCAACGCTTTCTGAAAAGCCCGCCAAAATTCTGACGAAAACCTCGGATCCCTATCTGAAACAATACTCACTGGGACACCATGCAATTTGACGATCTCGTTCAGATACTTCTCGACTAATTTTCCAATTTTATCCGTCATCTTAATGGGTAAGAAATGAGCCGATTTCGTTAGTCGATCCACAATCACCCAAATAGCATCATTGTTGCCCTCAGACCTTGGTAGCCCGCTAACAAAATCCATTGTGATCATATCCCATTTCCATTGTGGGATTGGTAAACTTTGCAATAACCCACTCGGTAATCTCCGCTCAGCTTTTACCAACTGACATACATGGCACTCCGATACCCACTTAGCAACATCTCTTTTCATTCCGTTCCAATGGTAATATCTCTTCAAATCTTGGTACATTTTGTTATTGCCAGGATGTATCGAAAATCGAGACTGATGGGCGTGCTGCAAAATCTCTGCCTTTAACTCCTTCTTGTCTGGCACACAAACCCGATTCTTAAACAAAACTGTTCCATTAGCCATCACGTCATAACCAGGCAAATCATTTTCCAGTGTTCTCTTCAAAGTTGGATCCTCTTTTTGTGCCTCTCGGATTTTCCATAATAGGTCTGCTTGGTTCAATGCTTCTATGCCAACTGCATCCTCCTGAACTGTGGTGGCACACAAACTTAAACATGCAAGCGTTGTTGAGAGTTCCTCCATTCCTTTGGCCTTTGACACTGTATCTTTTCTTCTACTTAGTGCATCTGCCACTTGGTTAGCTTTTCCCGGGTGATATATGATATCCAAGTCATAATCAGCCATCATCTCCGTCCACCTTCGTTGTCTCAGGTTTAACTCACTCTGAGTGAGCACATACTTTAGACTTTGATGATCAGTGAACACTTGAACTTTTTCTCCATACAGATAAGCACGCCAAATTTTCAGAGCGAAGACCACTGCCGCAAGCTCTAGATCATGAGTAGGATAGTTTGTCTCGTGCTTTCGCAGTTGCCGAGATGCGTAAGCAATTACCTGCTCCTCTTGCATGAGCACACATCCCAATCCGGTTCCACAAGCGTCCGTATACACTTTATACGGAACTCCTGTCCTTGGAAGTACCAATATCGGTGTTTGAGTCAAATGCTCCTTCAACTTTCTGAAACTTTCTTCGCATGTTTTTGACCACACAAATTTCACCCCTTTTCCTGTGAGTTGAGTCATTGGTTTAGACAAACTGGCAAATCCTTTTACAAACTTCCTGTAGTAACCTGCCAACCCAAGAAAACTGCGAACTTCCGTGGCACAGGTAGGAGTAGGCCAGTTGGTGATGGAAGTAATCTTTTCCGGGTCCACTGCTACTCCTGCTTCTGAAACTATATGACCAAGGAATCCAATTTTTCTCTGCCAGAAACAACATTTGCTTTGCTTTGCATACAACCTCTGCTCTCGAAGCTTGCTTAGCACTAATTTTAAATGCTCTTCATGTACTTCACGACTGTGTGAGTATATAAGGATGTCATCGATGAACACAATCACAAACTTATCCAGGTACTCTCGGACGACATTGTTCATCAACTTCATAAACGCTGCTGGGGCATTAGTCAATCCAAATGGCATTACCACGAACTCGTAGTGTCCATATCTGGTTCGGAATGCTGTTTTTCTTATGTCCTCTTCAGCTATCCGAATTTGATGGTACCCTGATGCTAGGTCAATTTTTGAGAACCACGAAGCTCCTTGTAGCTGATCCAACAACTCGTCAATACGTGGCAACGGGTACTTGTTCTTGATGGTCACCTTATTTAGCCCTCGGTAGTCGATGCAAAGCCTGAAACTTCCATCCTTCTTCTTCACAAACAACACTGGTGCTCCCCATGGCGAGCTACTAGGTCTAATAAACCCTTTGTCGGTAAGATCTTCTAATTGCTTCTTTAACTCGGCCATTTCTGCCGGTGCCAAACGATATGGCGCTCGAGCGACAGGAGTTGTCCCGGGCTCTAACTCAATGGTAAACGCATCTCCTCGCGTCGGTGGCGGTCCTTTAAGCGGTTCAAATACGTCAGCGTAATCAGCTACTACTGGGATATCATCCAATTCCTCTATGGATTCACCTCCATCCATGGATATGACAGCCAGGTATGCTTCATTCCCTTTGCTTATTAATTCCTCCGCCTGGATCATAGAAATTATAGGAACTCCGTTCTGTGCTTTCACCCCTTGGAATATGAGTCTACCATCGGGCCTTGCAAATGTTACTTGGTTCCTTGGGCAGTCCAATAGTGCTTTATGGTGAGTCAGCCAATCCATGCCCAAGATCACATCGTAGCGGTGCAACTCCAATTCCACGAGGGTCCCAAGTAACTTTTCTCCACCTATTATAACCGGAACATCTTTGAAGAACCTCTCAGATTTTACTTTTTCTTTTCCTGCAGTCTCAATCTTCCAAGGCCGTTCCACAATTTTTCCTTTGAAGTCCCAATGCTTCGTGAATAATGGGCTCACGAAACTATGTGAAGCGCCAGTATCAAATAAGGTGTAGGCTGCTACCTCTCCAATAGAAACCGATCCTACACGATTTACTAAGCTAAGAAACTTGAACTTATAAACCTTATTTCACCACCATATTCACACATTTTTTTTTTTAAGTATTTAAAATTCTTAACGTACCAGCAATTGGCTCTGCGCCCCCATGATCTCCTGCAACATAAACACGAGGTGCAATTGTTAGCCTCTTTGGAGGTGGTGGCAACTGCTCTCTAGCTTGGTTTGTTGGCTCTGGTCCTCTTGTCCTCACTCTGCAATCTTTTGCACGGTGTCCATATCTTCCACAAGTGTTGCATTTTCCCTCGAATAAGTTGCAGTCACGTTGTTGATGTCCAAATTTTCCACACTTGTAACAAGCTCCGGATTTATGGAAGCATTGGCCACTGTGACTCTTTCCACATATACCACACACCCTTGCCGATATACCACTGTGACTTCCATATTGGTGATGCCTTGGCGGTTCTTGTGGTTTGGTGATCCTCTGGGTAGCATTCTTGACTGTCTTATTCTCCGCTTCATTTGTCTTCTCTGTCATAGAAGCTCTCCCTACCAACTCGATGATGCTTCCATAATCACGGATCTGACAGATCTTGCGGATGTCCAACCTCAATCCCATCATAAATTTCTGAATCAGGGATTGCTCATCTGTGTCTCCTACAGCAAACCTTCTGAGTCTACTGAACTCTCGCTCATACTCCCTAACCGTCTTATTTCCTTGGCTGAGGGTCAGAAACTCCATCTTCAGCTCATTTATGGTCTCCTGGGGAAAGTACTTCCTCGTAAACTCCTCACGAAACGTGTCCCATATAATCGTGTAACCAGGAGGCGCTTCTCTTTCTATTCCCTCCCACCAGACCTGAGCATCATCCAATAAAAAGCTTGATGCTATAGTCACTCGGTACTCAAGCGGACAACATACAGAACCAAAGTTTCTTTCCAACTGCTCCCTCCAATTGTCAGCTGCTATCGGGTCCGAGCCGCCATGGAAAGATACAGTTCCAAAATCTCTCATCATCTTAAGAATCTTCCAATAGTCTTGTCTCAGATCATGAGCGGGCATGTGCATCGCTGGGACACCATGAGGGGGCGGCGGAGGTGGCGGAGGTGGTGGTGCAGCGGCCTGAGCTGCAGCTATCCCTGGTGTGTGACCAACTACCGGAATCGGAAACTGTCCGTGTCCAAACATCTCTCTGAGTGAATCCATCACTATAGACCTCAGCATTGCAGGGTCCACTCCCTGAACTGGCATCTGATCCCCATTATGGGTGCTTTGCTCCGTGCTTGATGTACGCTCAACACTCTCGACTTCATTTTGACCTCGATGTCCACGTCCCCTTCCCCCACGTGCTCCTCCACGAGCCATTCTGTGACGGCAACTTAAGGTTAGAATATCTTAAAAGAAATACGACTCCAAAAACTTACTTACTCAAATGTGGTACTGCCGGTGCTCATTTACTTTTTCAAAAACCCATTTCCCAAGAATTTAAATTATTTATATAGTTTTAGTTTTTTTTTTTTTTTTTTTTAAGGTGACCCTCCGCGTTAGCATCAGAGTGGCCTTTAACCTAGGCTCTGATACCACTTTGTGACGCCCGTCCCGCTTACTTGGCGGAGACGGCAAGTCATCTAAAAACTTTACAATTATTTTATAATAAACTTAAACAATAAATTATTTAAGTAAGTCTCAAATCGTTTAATAAAACATAATTTGTTTCAATCCAATCTTTCAAACTCAAAACGATATTTTAAAAATATATAGATAGTCTTTTATCAATTACAATACGCAATCCCCAGTAAAAAGAGCATCCGAGCAAATACCACCTTGAGCCGCTACTCTGCAATTTCTCTAACACCTGAAAAAGGGGTGAAGTAGGGGGGGCTGAGTAACAAGTTACCCAGTGTTGATGTTATCTAAGGAACTCTAATACTCGAGAAACAATAAGCATTCCGACACACTAAACCAAGATTAGAACTTATTTAACATAACAACGCATTTCCTTTACTTAACTTTTCATATTTTAACTTTACGTATCTTTCCACTTCTTTAATCAACTTATCGTTTTCTATATTTATTTACTTACGGCGGAGCCAACCCCTTTCTCACGTTTTGGGTTGGACCTCCCCGTAACCGACCCTTTAAGGCCAAATGGATTACAACGGGCTTACGATGCGATCGTCCGTAATCCAACAAACAAGTTCTGCAACGGGCTTACAATGCGATCGTCCGCAGAACTACATCACCAAATGGACAACAACGGGCTTACAATGCGATCGTCCGTTGTCCAACAAACAAGTTCTGCAACGGGCTTACAATGCGATCGTCCGCAGAACTACATCACCAAATGGACTACAACGGGCTTACAATGCGGTCGTCCGTAGTCCAACAAACAACGTTCTGTGACGGGCTGACGGTGCGATCGTCCACAGAACTACATCACCAGCTGGACTACAACGGGCTTACAATGCGATCGTCCGTAGTCCAACAACAATGTCTTTTCTTTGTTATTATTATTATATATCTTTTAATTTATTCTTTAGCTTATGTCTTCATAAGCTTTATGATTTAGTTAAATATTTTCTAATTCAAAACTTAGCATGTAAAAATACATATTGCTAAACTAGTATAGAATTGCGTAGATACCACCCGCACCTTAACGTTTTCGGGTCGGCGGAAAATAGCGGTTGAAGCGGTTGGAAAGTAGCGTTTCGAGCGGTTGCGGTTGAAACACTAGTTTTGGTGACCGGAAGTTATGGTGTAAGCTACTGGAGTTTAGCGGTTGACGAAATCGCGTTTAAAATCTGCGATTGACAAAAATAGCGTTTCGGCGGTTTGACAAAAATGGTTTTCGCTCAACTTTAAGATCAGTTTTCAGGAGCATCATACCTCCGAATGATGATCCGAAACTTGCTATGGATTCCTTGCAGCAAGATCTATCCGGGCATATACAGATCGTCTTCTAACTCCTTCAGACGCGACCGGAATCAGTCCTACAAAGTCACTACCCGAACATGAATTAGAGTTTGACTACAAACTGTTTTAGAACAGTTTCGACCACTCTTATTCAAATGACCATAACTCGTAAAATATACCTCCTATTGAAGCAAGGCCGGTTTATATAGAAAGATGAGAGATAGATCTTTCCAATGGTACCAAGATCGCAATCTGGGTCGTCCTGTGCAGTTGTCAATTTGCAGTTAAAGTTGACGTATCGGAATTACGACCATATTCGACCGTTCTCACGAAAACGACTATAACTTTCCGCCCATACCTCCTATCAGCTCAAACTCGGCGGCTATAGAAAGCTAAGATCCAGGGCTTTCCAGTGATATAAATTACGTCTTCTGAGGCCTTATATTTAGCCTTAAAATCCACTCTGAAGTCAGGCCAACAATTCTGGGTTTAGATTTTCGGTTTCAAAAATACTGATTTTGCTCAATATTTAAAGAGGGATTGCGAGCAGAATATAACTCGGAATTACGATCGGAAAAGTGCTACAGAAACTAGAGAACGAGAGCTTTCAAGAGGTATAAGAATCGCGATCTGGTTCTGCCTGAGTCTCTAGATATCCGACCTCCAAGTTAGCAACTCGAAGTTGTCTCTTGATGGAGTTTAAGGAGCAGAGAAATGGTAGAATGAGTTTTGTCTGAGTTTGTGAGATGGTTCTGGAGTGGAGAGGACGTGATAAAGAAGAGGAGTAAGGTGCTTGGCCATTATTAAAGGCATCTGGTTGCACAAGGAAGGTGAGGGGTGATGATCATGTCCCCATCTTTTTTTCTTCTTTTAATTTTCAATTGTTGGCTTTTAAAAAGTGCCATTATTGCTCCTAATGCTGCATATGCTGGCTAGGGTCATCACATGATTGATGTATGCCAACTCGTATTGTTGGCAAACTCAGCCTAAGACAGATAACTCGCCCACTTCCAAGGATGAGTAGACGTATAACAACACAAATAGGTTTCCATACAACGATTTACCACCTCGGTCTGTCCATCAGATTGAGGATGGTTTGCTGTGCTGTGCTTCGATTTTGTACCAGCAAGTCTAAAACATTCTCTCCAGAATTTGCTTAAGAACACTCTGTCTTGATCCGAAACAATTGATCTTGGAAACCGATGAAGTTTAACTACTTCTTTGATAAACAGCAAAGCCACATCAAAGGAAGTAAATGGATGACAAAGGCTCAAGAAGTGAGCATACTTGCTCAGTCTATCAACCACCACTAAGACCGTGTTCCTGCCACTTGATAATGGAAGACCTTCAACAAAATCAAGAGAGATGTTTTCCCAAATCCTTTCTGGAATAGGCAATGGTTGCAATAATCCTGCAGGGCACAAAGTTGAGTACTTATATGTCTGACAGACATTGCATTCTGACACAAACTTCTGGATATCAGTGGACATCTTGGACCAGTAAAAATATGTTTGTATCCTCTTCTTGGTCTTTAAAAGCCCCCATGTGTCCTCCCATCACACCAGCGAGATACTCATTCAATATAGTAGGAATCAAAGCTGATTTATTAGAGATGACCAGTCTCTCTTTGTAACACAATCGCCCATTCACCACTGTATACCCCTGCTTAACTGATTCCTTTGCTAACACACGATCCTTTAGCTTCTGGATCTCTTGATCAGCATCGATCTCTTTGTCTAATTCCTGAATACACAATGCAGAAGGTACTGTTAATGCCCACATTTCAACATTTTGTAAACTACATTCAGTGACTCCTTTACGAGATAACCCATCAGCTGCTGCATTGTCAACTCCAGGCTTGAAGACAATAACAAAATCATACCACAACAGTTTAGACACCAGCGCTGATAATCCATGGACACTTCTCTCTGCTCCAGAAGATATTTGAGGCTCTTCTGATCAGTTCTTACCAAGAATCTTTTACCAAGTAAGTAATTCTTCCACTTTTGAATTGCCTTTACTATAGCAGTAATACCCTGTCTCCCTAAATTGGTCAACGGGCAGCAAAAAAGTCAATGAGGGGCATTTCGTAATTTTTGGAAGATATGAGGTATTTTGGTATTTTTAACAAAATACGAGCCGAAAGCTAAGACGGGCCAAATGTTATTCTTTTTAACTAAAGAAAACATTTAGAAGACCAATGGTGGAAAGAGACCGTAGATGAGTTTTTCGGACTATTGGGAAAGAAAACCGATAGAACCGACAAAACTCGTAAAATTCATAACGGGAGCTACAGGTGTCTGATTGAGGTGAAACGAAATTCTAAATGCTTCTAAAAGAGTCTAATATTTTAAAAGAATCTTGGATGATTTATTCTAGAGGCTACGGAGTTTTAAATATTTTAACGGTATGTCAGGAATGGAAACCGACAAAACCGATAAAACTTGTAAAATCAATAACTGGAGCTATAAGTATCCAAATGAGGTGATTCAAATTAATAAATTCATCTAAAGTCATCAAGAACCTGGTCATGTGGCTTGGAAGATTTATGGAAGCATCTATGAGGTATTTAGAGATTTAAAAGCTTAAGAGGATAATTAAGCTTAAGATATGATATATTTTCAAGTGTGACCAATCAGAAGCTAATTAGTTGGAAAAACAGAAGTTATTATTCCCAAGTAAATAAAATTCATTTTTACAATAAAATATAAAACTAATAAGAATAAGTTTTTATAAAAAATATAGTCTAAAAAAACATTCCAAACATAAAGTAAAAATATACATAAAAATTACTTATATTTAGATTAATTATATATATTCATCATCATATTACACATACGCTTTATATATTATACTAACTATTGCATAAAGATAAAAATGCTCAATTGTTAACAAACAAAAATAGAATATGTGTTTTAGAAATAATATAAATTACTTTTACAAATATAAATATACATGCTACAAAAAAAAATTTGTCCATCCCTAGCGTGGATCATTATCATTTATAAAAAAATAAAAGTTAATTACATATATATATATATATATATGTTCACATATCTCGAACATCTAAATTTAATATTAATAATATGTTACAAAAATATATTATCATTTAAAAATATATTACACACATAAAAATATCAATAAATATCAAAACAAAATTATACCCGCCGATTGGCGGGTCAAAATCTAATTAGTTATATAATGGATGTCAAATAATTGATATCATATCCCTTTTTCTAAAATAATCCAAAAATCATCCATAATAAATTATATATAGTACTCTTTTTGTTATATGCTTTAGTGAAATTAACTAGATTTTGATCTGCGCTGAGTGCGAAATATTAATTTGCTAGTTTTTAATTTCTTTTTTTGGTTTTTTATTTGAGATCATTATGTTAGTTTTATAGTACTTTTCAATTTTTTTTTCTTGTAAATTTTATAGATTATAGTTTATTTATTGGATTTTTCTTTTAAAATTTTACAAGGATTTACACAAAGATGTTAAAAAGGAAAATCGGTCCATTTAAACTTGTTTATATTTTAAGACTCAACTGGATCTGTCGGTTTGAACCCGTCAAAAATAACTCATGTCTATTTAAATCCGTTAAGGCATGATTGAATACAATATTTCTCAGCTATTTAAGACAAATTTTCTTCTTATAAAAATTATTTAGTAAAATATTTATTTTTTGGGTCTTTCTTCATAATTTATTTTGGGGTTTACACATGTTAAACAGACAGACCCAGTCTGTTTAGACCCGTTTATATTTAAGACTCATTTATTTAGAGTCCTTAGTTTAAACATGTATATGTAACACATGCCTATTTAAATCTATTTAGGTCTGATTATACATTTTATTTTATTTTATTTTTAATAAAATATACAGAAAATTAACTTTGTATATTGTCTATATATTTTTACTTCAACTAAAGTGTTCTAAAAATCGGTCTAGGCGGCCGCCTAGGCGGGGCCTAGGCGCTAGGCGGTCCTTGACCGTGACGATTTCCTCCTAGGCGTTCGAATTAGACGTTTATGTTATTAAGCGGATTTAAATGGGTCTAGGCGGTCCTAGGCGGGTCTAGGCGGTCCTAGGCGGGTCTAGGCGGTCCTAGGCGGCTACACACAATCTTTAACCAATTATCATTTGATTTTTAATTTTTATGTTTGTTTCGGTATAATTTTAAAATTTTATTACATATAACTAAATTTATAAGTTCTTACTTCATAAATTAATGATTATCAATAAAAAATATTGTAAATTTAACAGATTTGATAGTAAATGTCGTGTGCTGATAAATTTAGCTAATATTCTTTTTGTTATTTCGATGTACTTTGAGTTTTAATCTATTTTTTAGACTAAGAATATGTGAATTATATGACATATATTATATAATATATCTAATATATATCGTTTTCTTTTATAAATATATATAACGCCTAGGCGCCGACTAGGCCCCGACTAGGCGTTCTAGGCGCTAGGCGGTGGATCACCGCCCGACTAGCGCCTAGCGCTTTCTTGAACACTGACTAAATCCAATATTTCCAAACTATTTAAGACAATTTTTCTTACAAACATTGTTTAGTAAAATATTTATTTTAGATTTGCTTTTTAAACTGCAATTAGTTTTACATAGAGATACAACTGGTCAAAATCTCGTTTAGATATGTTTATATTTAAGACCTGCCGTTTATACTCATCAGAATTAATACATGCTTCTTTAAATCCGTTTAGGTTTGTTTATAAGTTTTAATTTTAAAATTTCAATACAAAATTTAACTTTGTATATTTCTCTATACATTTTTACTCTAATTGAATCAAATACTTCTCAGTTATTTAAGAAACTTTTCTTAAAATTATTTCAGGAAAAAATTTATTTTTAAGGTTTTGCTTTTTTAAATTTTATTTGAGTTTAGATAGAAATGTTAAAAGGGATAGACTCGACCCATATTGACCCATTTAAATTATATTTAAGGTTTATTTCGACTTTCTCGTTTAAACCCGTCAAAATTAATACATACCTATTTAAATTTGTGTAGGTCACTTTCTAAATTTTAATTTTTAATTTATTACAAAATAAAATTTATATTTAATATTTAGTATCAAATTACAAAAATTATGAAAATATAGAAGATTAGTTTTCAATTTTCAATTTTATTTTTTTCTTTTGATTTTATATGATACAAAATTGCAGTATTTTGGTTTTTGTTATGAATCCAATTTGTATCCAGATAAGTTAATCGAAAATAAAAAATTATGCTAAAAATATTATTTTATATACATCATATTTTGGACCCGTTTAGATTGTTTATATTTAAGTCTCATATAGATCCGTCCATTTAAATTTGTTAGAAATAACATATACCTATTTTTATTTGTTTGAGATCACTTACAATTTTTTTTTAGAAAATAATACATAATACATAAAATTTAACTTTGTACATTTCTCTATACATTTATCCTGATTGAATCAAATACTTCTCAATTATTTAACACAATTTTTATTCTTGCAAAAAAAATATTAAGTAGACCATTTATTCTTTGTATTTTGATTTTTAAAAATCTATTTGGGTTTAAATAGAGATTTAAAAGGGACATATCCAATTCATATAGACATCTTTATATTTAAGATTCATTTAGATCATTTGTTTAAATCTATCAATAACACATACATATTTAAATCCGTTTAGGTCCGTTTATAAATTTTAAAGTTTTATTTTAAATTTAATATAAAATAAAAATCTGAAAATATAAAATAATTGTTCATTTTTCATTTTTCATTTTGATATTTTCTGATACAAAATATAGTTTTTTTGTTATGATCTATATTATATCCAAATATTATTATCGAGAATCATAAATTATTAATTAAATGATTTTAGTTTTTTATTAGATTGTTTTATCGATTTTTTATTTGAGATTGTTTTATTGGTATTAACGTGCTATTTATTTTAATTATTTACGTTTTTTAAATAAAAATATTTTATCTTATCTTATAGTCATTGTAAATTATATAGTAATTCGGATTAAAATGTGAGATTGTTTTTCGCTTTTAATAGTATAGATTGTTTTCTATATATTTAGTCATATAATTTTATTTTATTGTTACGTTTATATTTTTCTTTTCTGTTTATGTTTGCGTATGTTTTTATTTAGTGTATGTTATATTATAACATAACCATATGCCACATTTTCTTTTGCAATAGAAACGAGAAATTCAAAAGTTTTTCCAATTAAATTGATTAAAGCATCTGGTTTTGGTTTGATCACTTTTTAGTTTATTTACAAGTAATGCCATTAGTTTTTTTTTAATTTTAAAACTAAATAATTTTGAGCTATTTAAAAAGGAATGTCGTTTATTGCCATTCAATTTTGTTAAGAAAATCTTACAAAGAAATCTGTTTAAACTAAATGTCAAATTATTTCATAAAATATTTATAGTTAAGATATTTTGTTTAACTATTATAAATTTGTTTTTAAAAATTAATTGATTTGAAATTAACTAATAATATTAATAAATACTATTTATTTTAAGAAAATATTTAATCTTGTAGAAATAAAATATTAACTAACATAAATGAAAACAAAAAATTATTTAAGATACCAATTACTATTATTCAATTTCATAAAGTTTTAGTTATTTAATATTCAAAATTTTAATATCATAAATGAGATTTAAATATGAATAAATCAAAATATATTTCTACATAAATAGTTTATATTAATTAAATCTATACTATTAAAACATAAGTACAAAACAGAAACTGCCCACTCTTTTTAGTTTATTTACAAGCAATGCCATTAGTTTTCTTTCTTAATTTTAAAGCAAAATAATTTTGAACTATTTAAAAGGAAGGTCGTTTATTGCCATTCAATTTTGGTAAGAAAATCTTACAAAGAAATCTTTTTAAACTAAATGTCAAATTATTTCATAAAATATTTATAGTTAAGATATTTTGGTTAACCCTTATAAATTTATTTTTAGAAATTAATTAATTCGAAATTAACTAATAATATTAATAAATACTATTTATTTTTAGAAAATATTTAATCTTGTAGAAATAAAATATTAACTAACATAAATGAAATCAAAAAATTATTTAAGATACCAATTACTATTATTCAATTTCATAAAGTTTTAGTTATTTAATATTCAAAATTTTAATATCATAAATGAGATTTACATATTAATAAATCAAAATATATTTTTACATAAATAGTTTATATTAATTAAATAAATCATTATTATATTATTTAATATTTAAAATATTAATATCATAAATGGGATTTACATATTAATAAACCAAATTATATTTTGCATACATATTTTTATTTTTATAGGTTATTTACATATATATTAAACAACATTTGTGGATCTGGCGAATAACTTGCAAATTTATGTGAGATTTGTGCGTATATAATGTCTTTCTTTCACGGATTATGCGGGACGGGTTTTGTTGATCCAAAAAAAATCGTAGCAGGTGGGTCAAACGGGTGGGGTTGACCCACTTTCCAGCTATATTGTTGGTAATATCTGAACTTTTAATGTAAGATTCATATATTCGGTTTTATATTTTTAAGTATAACTATTATTATTTGAGTAGATTTAATAAATCAAACAATTAAAATCAAATTTTAATTGAATATATTTATAATTGAAAAGTTCAAGGTAAAATAATAGTTTACATTCACCAACGGGTCTAGATCGGTTTTAGTTCCTATCGGGATATCCGAAAGGAGATCCTTTCGGATATCCAAATGTCCCAAAAATATTAAATAATTTATTTATTTTTGAGTTTTACGGGTATTATTTTAGTATTTTGGATTTTTTTTTGTTTTCAAAATTTTAAATATATTTTATATATTTTAGTAATATATAGTTTGCAGATATTTTCACGGATTTCAAGTATTTTTAGGCTTTCATGTATTTTTGGATTTTACATATTTTTCATGTGTTCGGGTAATACTCGAACCCAAATGGACTCGATTTTTAATATTAAGAGTGAACTAACATAGAACCAGATGGAAATGATTCGAAAAATCCGACAGAACTCTAGCAATTTTTATATAGATCCAAAACATTTTACTGGAAAAATATATATTTCAATAGAATAAATATGAACCTATCACTAAGACATGAATGCATAAATATACACTATATGAAAATATGTACATACAAATATAAATTTTGAAAAAACCATACAAAAATCTTTTACTATCAATATTTAAAAAAAAAAGAAAATTGTCCCGCGCCGGTCTTAATCTAGTTTGATATGAAAGGTAAAGACATACAAAATTTGAGGAACTACCTATACGGCTGAGGAATAGTAAAATACAGATTTTCGACTGCAAATAATGAAAACCAAAAATAAAAATTCTTACTCAGAATTTTAGTATCGTTTATCATACGATTTTGATTGTAGGAATATTCTCGTCTATTTAGGATAATATATTAACTATATATATATATATACTGCTATAGAGTCTAGTCCATACCCACAATCTATTAGGATGATATATTTATTCTATAATTTAGAATAGTTTATTCTATATCTATACTATAACAACAGGAAACCGTCTTTGATACAAAAATGTTGTATTTTTGAAAATTATCCTTGTAGTTGCTAGGAGTGTATTTTTTTTATTAAGGGTAAAACTTATAATTTTTGGATATTTTGTCACGCGAGCGCGCGCATCCGGGCCGGATTTTTTTTTCGCGGATCCTTCTTTCTAATCGTGTCCGTCTATTCGCGTGTGTTCTAATCCAACCGTCTGTTGAATGTTGCTCATTTTAAATTTTGGCACGCGGATCCTAATCGGGTTTAGCGCGGATCCTAATCGGATATAGCGCGGATCCTAATCGGATATAGCGTGATCTTGTTTTTAAATCTCCCCCGTTCATTATTAACGTTTTAATCTGGCCGTCCAATCTAGGAGATATTAAATCGATATAGCCCGGAACCCGTTTTCTGATCTAGGTCGTTCATCTTATGTATTCGAATCTAACCGTCCAAGTTGTAAACATTTGTTTTGCATTAAATCATTCAATATCTTGCATAACAGATTAGGAATCTAAATATATTTTGCTTTTCACCCAAGTCGAGCTAATACATTCGAATTCAAAATGTTTCTAAAATCAGTTACGATAATATATTCGATATCAGTTAAAGATATTTAGGATTTAAATTTCCATTCAAATATGCCAATAATATTCTAAACATCTTCTCCGCCCATTCGTAATGTTTCAATCTTTCCCGCCCATTTAAAAAAAAATTATTTTGCATTAAATCGGTCGATATCTTTCATTAACAGATTAGGAATCTAATTATATTAAGCTTATTACGCAAGTCTCGATAGTGCATTCAAATTCAAAATGTTTCTAAATTCAGTTACCATAATATTCGATATCAATCAATGATATTTAGAATTTAATATTTCATTCGAATATGCCAATGATATTCTACCGAAAATCTTGACCTAAAAAAACTATATATACGAACATCTATCATCAAAGTCTTCAGTCTCTCTTAACGCATTTTGTTACTATTTTCCTCTCTATTAGTCGACAAAATGAGTTCTACCAAAAAAGTCTCATATCTCAAAGATGTGAAACCATTCAAAACCACATGGCGAGTTCAAGTGAAAGTCCTTCACTCTTGGAAGCAGTTCACTGCTGTTAGTGGAGAGTCATTGGAACTCGTGTTGGCTGACAAAACGGTAAGGGAATTGATTATGTTATTGTGTTAAACATTTAACTTTAATGGTTTTGTCATGAATTCTTAATTATTTCATTGTAGGGTGTCAAAATTCATGCTTCATGCAAAAAACAATATTTGGTACGAGTTCAAAGACATCTACCCATTGGAGAATGGAGGGTTATTGAGAATTTTTCAGTAACACCTCGATCTGAACTCAAGCTGGATGATAGTTTTTTGACATTGGCAAGTTTTGAATCCATTTCCAATGGGAGTATAAAAACACATCATTTGGTTGGTAAGTTTAAGAACTAAACCCCAATGTATCTATAATTTCAAAACCTCTTTATGGTATTAATTATTTGTTTTACTTTTTTTATTGTTGCAATTAGATGTTATTGGCCAAGTTATGGACGTTGGCGGCATGGATCATGTTCAAGTAATGGGTAAAGAGAGGAAGAAAATTGAGTTTACTTTGAGAAATACTGAGTAAGTTTCGATGGTTACTGGATTTAGTTTTATGATTACAAAATGAATGTACTAATGCAAATTTTTTATAGTGATCAAAGATTGGCATGTTGTTATTGGGGGAATTTTTGTTGAACAAGTTTTTAATGCATGTCAAGTAGCCAATGGTAACCCATTGATTTGTTTGATCCGATTTGCAAAAATCAACACATACAAAGGTTTGTAACCATGGACAATGCTTTTTGATTAAACGATTCAAATAATCAATGCTTCTTGATTAAACGATTCATAAAATCATTTGTATGATCTATGTTTTACCAATGTCCGATATGACCAATGATTGTCTGACATTTAGGAGAACTTCAAATCACAAATGCATTTGACGCTTCTAAAGTCATTATGAACCCAACTTGCCCGGAAGCTGAAGAATTTCTGACAATGTAAGTTTATGAAGGTTATTTTTCTAATCAATTATAATGTTTTGCTTATATATTGAGGTTTAATAATTCTAATTGTTTAAGGCTACCCGATGATTTCCCTGCTCTCGCTGTGTGTGAACAAGGAGAGGCTTTGGTCAATAGGAAAAAAACAAACCAGAGCAGTGGGCAGAGTTTCCTGAGCTTTGTGTATCAGAAATACTTATGGCTACCGAGGTACCCATATAGTAGTTTATTTAGTTGCATTCTATTTATAATTTACTTATGTTTATATTATGTGTATTGTAATGGTTGAAGGAAGGAAAAGTCAGGGTTAAAGGCATCATATATGCCAATGATACGGGTTATGAATGGTTTTACTTTAACCATGTAAAATGCAATAAAAAGGTCATCAAAATAAAATCAGCCATCCAAAAAATTTGTTCCGTTGTGACGAATGCAAGGACAATTTCACAACGTTTCATCCAAGTATGTTCTTTTTAACCAAGCTTTTTCTTGCAAAATGTTTTTATGTTTTGAATCCTATATTTCACTATTTATTCTATGCAGGTTCAAGTTGCAACTTATGGTGAAAGATGAAACAACAGAGATAAAGTTCATGCTACTTGATTCAGTTGCTGAGAAACTTATTGGGATATCAGCCGATACACTGCTAGATGGATCGTTGGATGAGGTTATTATCCATATTTTCTATGCACTCAACCTCATTTAAACGTTCATATTGAATAAATGTTTTTATATTACAGATGGAAGATCCAACCATACTGCCTGATCCTATAAAGGATTTGGTTGGAAAATCTATTCAATTTGGAGTGTTGGTAAACAAGGACAACGTTTTTTTGGGATCAGAAATCTATAAGGTTGGAAAAACTTGGTCTATTGACGAAGTTCTCAAGATCGAGGAAGGATCAGAGCCTCTTAACCCATTGGATTCAGCTATTTCCAGTGAGCAAGTAAGTTTATCCTATAATCAAGTAATTTGATATATACAAACTATTTATTATGCAAGTGCATGATTATAGTGTGACTGCTGAAAAGATTATTCTTATAAGATCATATTATGTTATTTTGCAGGTTTCGTTGATTGATATTAACAGTCAAGAAAATTCAGATGCCTGTTTGACTCCATTGTCCAAGCCCAAAATGCTAGAAGATTTGGCTGATATCAACTCAGCTACTAAAGAGAAATGCTTGAAGACTATCAAGATCGAGAAGTTCGATGATTAGTCCGTTTACTTAAAATAATTTTTCGGATTGTTCTATTCATTATCGGATCATTTTGGTGTTTTTTTAAACAATGCTTTGGTTTAATTATGTGTTTTTCTATATACATTTCGTTTATATTTTAACTCATTCTAAATTGCCTTATATCAATATTTATAAGAAATTAGCATAAATAAAGAATTCATGATTGTACAAAATCAATTATTTCAGTTGGGCTAATTTATTAATAAGTTAGTCATTAATTAAAGCCCAAATTAATCATGACCCATATTTAACCATGAAGTTGAAACGATTTTTAAGTTTTTTTCAGTCTGAGATTAGCCAAAAAACAGAAGAGTGCAGAGGGGATTGAAATAAGTGTTTTCCAATCTTGGCGCTGCAGTCTAGAGAGTGGTAGTAAGAGAATCTTGATTTCTCAAAAACTCATCCAACAAGGTAACCCTGAATTTGGAAGTAGATGCAGTTGTAAAGAATTAGGGTTTGTCTTTTATGCATTTCAGATTTGTAGTGATATAAACCGATGGTGGCGTTTTCTACAAATCATCTGTTCTTCAACTTGGACTTGATGCCTAAAAAAGAGTTCTCTATTCAAAGCTGCAGTTTAATTCATATTTGTGTTTTGATCCATGCATGTATTGATTTTGATTTAGACTTGCTTATAAAAACTTGCAGACAACAATAAGAAGCATGAAACACCCACGGTTTTTCGTGCCTATGCTTCCACAGAGGTGTACAAGGATTTTGGTATGTAATCATAGTGTGGCTATGTTATTAAGGCGAGTTTTTCAAACCTGATTTTTCTTCTGGCAGTAATTGTTTCAACTTGTGTTACAGGTTTTACCGGACAAGTTCTTTGATAGCTTTATACTTGGAAAAACAGATGTTATTGACGGTGTACTCACATCTGATTTAAGGGCTGAAGATTTTCCTATCAAACTTGATGGTAATAGGATTAGAGATGGTTGGAAACGGTTCTTCAGAGCTCATGCATTAAAAGAGTTAGATGTTCTAATTTTTGAGTATCGTGGAGGTGCTGACTTCCATATGGTACAGTAGTTTCAATCAAACGGTTGTGAGATCACATACCAAAAAACGGCAGAACTATTGGAGACTGGAGAAGGTTTAACGAGTAAGTGTTTTTACCTTGGAGATTTAATTATGATTTCTAATTTTTTGACTAATAATCGAGATGATTTTTATGTCTCATTTTAGCACCTTCGAAGGAGACTGGAGAAGGTATCACGATTAATTATTTTTTCCACTAATTTTTCAAACAATTGCTAATGATGTATAATATTTTGACTAATAATCGAAATTATTTTTAAGAAGATACAACCATTCCTATGGAGACTGGAGAAGGTAGCACAAGTAAGTTGTTTGATTCCACTTATTTTCTGGACAATATTTGGTGGTTTATAATGTTTTCAGTAATAATGGAGTTGTTTTTTGAAGGAGCTGGGGAGAAGTTTGTCACCTTGAACGTCACAACTGACTGCATAAAGCGAAGCAGAATGGTCAGTCATTTCTTCGTATTTTGGTGTGTTTTAAGTATTGTTACATGGACCATATTTGTTTGTTTTGTAGTATCTTCCTAAGTCCTTTGTTGATGCAAACGACTTGTGGAATATTGCTGGAAAATCCATTTTGATGGTCAATGATGATGAACATAAATGGACTGTTGAGCTTGTGTTCTACTCAGATACGGATATGAGACGTGTTCGTTTAGCTAGCGGCTTAAGAGAATTTCTGAAAGCAAATAATATAAAGGCCAAACAAAGTATCACTCTTCAGCTTTTCTGGTAAAATGCCAATACTCCAGTCTTGATCCTCTCCTCCAATAATGTATGATGTCGTCTAACTCTTTAAAAATCTATCTTTTATTTAGTTTTGTCAAAAACTTATGTTGTCCAAAAATGGTTATGTATGTTTGAACTAACGTGGTACTATTTTTTGTTGCTTATGACTTCTTTTAGCTCATGTCAAGTACTTTTATGTGTATTAAATTGCTTTCAAAGTTTATTATGGGTTGTTTTAGTTAAACAATATTGTCCAGGACAAAGAATAACAAATTAAGAAATTTTCATAAAAAATCTAAATGAATTATATGGAATATAAACTAAATTTGAAACATTAACAAAAAGTGAAAGTTTCGTAAATTACTTTTCTTTATCTTGAGCGTGCAAAATTCATTTAATAAGAAATGTTACATATTAATCTTGGTTCACTTTCCAATATTTGTAATCATGATGTTTACTGATTTGACTTGACAATTACCATATATACTAATCTAATAAATGTTTCTCATTAAATTTTTGTAACAAACAACTAACAATATGCTTGATATTTGGGCTTTGATATTTTTTACATATCTAAACTAATAATAACTTAACTAAATTTAATAAGAATTATATTATGAATAGTTGAATATTACAATTATGAGTATATTGAATCATCTTTATAAGAAGAGATCTTGAAAGATATTACTATATAAGAAGAGATATAAATATAGAAATTATATTTGTGATAACTGTTTTCGAAATGAATATCTATGAATATAGGTACGAGAGAATATTTAATTTACTTCTAATATCTAATTAAGTTGAGTTGACGAAAATATGAATATTCATTTAACTTAATAAATGTTACACATTGAATTATTCCATCAATAAGAATATTTATTGTTAATTTATTTTACTTAAAAAAAATAAATTTCCATGTTCAATTAACACAATAAATGAATATCACATTCAATTCACACCTAACATTTAGACCTAATCAAAATTTTGGATTTTCTATATATATATTGGCATAGTCAACGTTTTTGGCTTTATCATAAACAAGAAAGTTCTTTCGAAATCATAACTTATATTGTTAAACTCTTCAAAAACCAAGATAAATTATGGGTGATTTTATAAACTTATATGATCTTGATGGTACTGAATCCTGTATGAATATTCGAGGAAAGATCGTACGGAAGTGGTTTACAAGTCATTGCATGAATGGTCTACAGATCCATGTAATCATATCCGATGAATATATAAGTTTTCTTTGCCCAAAAATTTAATAATATTTTGCTGTCTTTGATCTATAATCTAAACATGTTGTTGAGGATAACTATTTGTTTTCTAAATTATTTTGTTACAGGGTTACAAAATCGAAGCTATCATACCTCATATGTTTATAGACAAATTCAAGGACAAATTTGAAGAGGGGTCTTGGATGTGTATGAAGAATTTCGAAGTGATCCATATCAACCGAAAGTTTAGAAACACTTATGCTGAAAAGAAGATTTTGCTTGAGGATTCCACCCAAGTTGACAACCACTACAATATCTCTAATGATATGTACTATGAGTTTGTGATATTCAAAAACATCTTGCAAGGCAATGTCGAACATCTCTACACTATTGGTATGTTTGGTTTAATTTTCAAATTATTTGTTTGTTGCATGTTTATACTCTATACTATTAAAATCGTGATATCTATTCAAAATTCTATGTTATTTAGATGTAATAGGTGCAATCATGTGGGTTGGACCTCTCACCACAGCTCAAGATTACAAAATTCATTTTAAGATCAAGGAAAGAGAGTTAGCATTTAATTAACAAAAGTTATGTTTTATTTATGATATTTTTGTGATTGCATGAATTATATCTAATTTCTATAAATTTTATGAAGCAACACATACATCAATCGTGTTGCAAAGGGTAGGGTTGCTATGAAATTCAATGATCTTTGAAACTCAAGTGGAAATTACAAAAATGTCGTGTGTTTGAGATTTTGGCGCGTTGATAATTCCCCAAGCAAGCAAAATTTAAGTTAATATATTTTATTTTTAATAATTTATAGAATACTTCTAAGCATAATCTTAATATATCACTGAAACAAATTTGTTTAACTATATATTCAGGAGTACCAATACTTGAAGACTCTGGTGATATCTCAGATGTTATCTTTGATCCAGAAATTGAAGAAACCACTTCCATCAAAGAGTGGTAAATTATTTACGTTAAAATATAAAATTTAGCATTATTTTAACAAAGTACGTAATTATTTATATTTTCTAATTTTTCTCAGGATTTAATATTGGCGAATGCAAGAACTCTTCAAGTGGTTACTTTTCCAAGTATTGTGTAACTACTTTCTTATTCCATAACTCTTTGAACTTATTTTTAATTGGCATGTAATATTTTGGTGAATGTTTTTGATACAATTCTCGGTATTTATTAAGGTACTATTTATGCAAATTATTTTGTGTTTATGATAGATGTAGTTGTTATATTTATCTATACTAACATACATTGCATGTTTATTTGAAATTTGTTAATCTCAAATAAATAATAATATTAGTAGGTAAATGTCAACTCAGTATTTAAATCATGATATTTATAACGTCAATTAATTAAATATTTTTTACGTAATTTAAAAAATATCATTAGTAATTTTGAATGGTGAATGTAGGTATATGTCAACTCAAGATTTAATTAAAGATTTTTTCTAATCCATATATATATAAATTATTATTTTCCTATCAATATATCTACGCGAGTAGTAATTTTGAAAACTCATTTTGACTATTGATATATTATTAATATTTGTTCTGTTAAATTAAAATAATTATATATATAAGAAACTTCAATTTTTAATTGGGAAAGTAGATATTATATTTTATATTTGGTATAATGATTTACATATTTTGAATATCATCATAGATCGTTTTTTTTTTAGATTTTGCAGGATATATTAATATGTATATTATTAAAGATATTTCAGGGTATCAGTTTATTTAGTTGAATACAAATATTTTGATGGTCCTTTCTAAGTTTAAATAAAATAGCTTAAATTTGGTCAAACAATAACAAACGTAATCCACTTACAACGGCTCATGGTCTAACATCATTTAAGGGCCGATTTTTTTAAAACAAATCGAACAAATTTTAAGTTGTCTAAAACTCATTCAAAAACAAACCAAAAATATAAAACCTTTATCTAAGACTTAAAAACACCAAATAAAATAATTAAAATGCATATATAAATACTAAAACCGATTAACATAAATCAAATATTGTATAAAAATTATTCAAAAACAAATAAAAAAAATTATTTGATCCAACAGAATTACAAAATACCAATCATTTGTTAACTACCATACATCAATACTAAAAATTTGATATTAAAATAAGTTTTATAAATCAAACAATTATAAAATATAAATAAAAAGGAAAAAATCCGCACGCTCAGTGCGGGTCGGATCCTAGTATTTCTAATAATAACTTCGTATCTTGTCCTCAACTATTCTAGTATCTTGTATTGTGACCGGTTTGTAAATAAATCATACGGTTTGGTAATTGCTAATTCTCGGTTAAAACAAAAAATATTCTGTAGTTTGCACTTTTTTTAAAGACTCATATGCCCTTAATAAAATAACCAATAAACAAAAGAATTCAATGGCATTCTCAGAAAATAAATCAAATAGAATGGGTAGTTTATATTTTTTATTTCTGCTTTAATAGTATAGATTTGTTTTAAATTATATGATGATTTCAACTTTTAATATATAATGAATTAGCTTTTTATTGTTTTTGACCATTTATATTTTAAATATTGTTTTATCATTGATCAAATTATGTTAGGTAATAATATGATGTTTGAATTGTAGAAAATACCAAAATTAAATAATTTCTTAATCTATATGAAAAAATTAAACTTCATATAAAATGAAATAGAAGAAATATAACAATCTTTGACTAGAAATAAATGAGATTAGATAGGCTGTAAATGATAAACATGAGATGGAATAGATGGAATAATAATGAATGGAATATGATGAATGAGATATGAAGAAAAATGGAATAAATTAATCCCATCTATTCCTTATACAAATTGCAGTGGGATAATCTTCTTTGAATTTTGTTTTTTTTTGTGTGAAATTGATGGAATTATCATTCCATTCCATTTCATATAAATGGTAAATTTTATTTGGAAACTATATGAATAGATAATACCACATGATTTTATCCCATAAAATGTTAATCCACATAGTTTACCAAATATGTCATGCATCTCAATAAAACAGTTGACTGTAGTTAATGTGTTGTTGATTATGAGAGTGCAAAATTCTTATATAAATATAGCATATTTTACTCAAGCAATACAAACAACCAACATTCATTTTCTATCTAGTTTCTAAAATATCATCTCCCTTCTCAAAAAAATGGAGAATAAAAGAATAGCCGTATTTGTGGTGATAATGTTGATGATTGGAAATCTTATGGAACTAAAGGCTGAGAGTATCGTGGATACAAGATGTTACAAAACATGTTTCCAAATATGTCTTAAAAATCCATTTGTACCAATAAAATTCAGATGTCCCGGCTTATGTAAAAATAGGTGTTTAGGAGGACGACCACCTTCTGAAACAAACTCGAATGAGTATTTTTGTAAAGTGGGTTGTGTTACTCACCGTTGTATTTCTGTCAAAGACAACAGTAAGCTTTCCATATCTTTATCTTTATATATAGTTATATTCTTACTCTTATTTCTTTTGGTCATTTGGTTTTTGTTGTTGTATATTATGAACAGACATGGAGATCGATGTGAAGAAGGCTTCCGAATGTGTGGATTCATGTTCAGACACGTGCAATAAAAAAATTAAAATCTAATAGTTTTATTATGTAACAGTTGGTGTTTCAATACAGAAAATATTCAGCGTCAATAAAGATAATATAATTTTTTTTATTTAAAATTTATTTAACATTATATTCAAATTAATATTTAGCACCTGATTAAATTCATCAAGAAATTCCATATAGACTGAAATAGATTATAAAATGGTTCAACAACTATAAAACTGATAAGTTTTTCAATGTCAAATTGATATTTTGTATATTTTTAATATTGCAAATGATTCTAACTAAATATCTTAATAATTTTATTATTATTCAGAATTTTCGTATATTTTACAAAATTAATATAATGTTTAATACATACAACCTTGAAACACTCTGATTGGAACATATAATCGTGTTGGTTTGAAATCTTATATATCACTTAGATTTAAAATATTTTTATCGAGTAAAAGTAGGGGTGTCAAAATGGGTAAACCAATACAAACCAATTCATATCCAAATGGATTTATATTAAATAGGTCGGCTAAAAACTTTAGCCAAAACCCTCTAAAAGATAAATCTTATCTTTCTAGAGATATACATGAGAATCCTAACTTCCCTAGATTTTAGGAATCTCTTAAATCTTTATTAATTCTTGTTTGTATATTATCCAAGATGCATGTCCAGCTCAGCCACACTTCTTGGATTGTTCACATCAGCTCCAGTTCTCGTTCAAGTCATTCCACCAGCTACCCATGATGTGTTCCACATCTTGATCCCTTGTGTCACTCTTTGAGTTACTTCTTGAGCTATTTCCTGACTGATAAATGAAATACCTCAGCTACATTTTCAATTTATTTCAATTCATTTTCAAAATTAAAATTTAATTAAATCATAAAAATATATTAGAAATATTATTATTTTATTGTGTAAAAATCTTTAGAGGTTCTAAACTAATGTAGATGCCTTACGTCTATTAACGTAAAAAAAAAAACAACCTCACCAAACCTCACATCCAAACACGAACAGAGCCGGAAAACAAAAGGATGAAAAGTAAAGAGAGGCGGCCGCCGGACGCCGTCCAAATAAACACAGATCTTAAAAGTCGGCTGTTCACGGTGGCGCACGCTTTTGGGAGAGAAGGATAAGGGTTTCAACGCAGTTTAATCTCAACTAATCAAATGAAGGAGTTCTCTTTATATAAGTTTTATATTTTCTTTCCGGTATTATTCTCTCTTTAAAGAAACTCGGAACAGAATACATGGGAAGGAAAGAGAGAGATACGATTGGGTTGAGAGATAAAGCTTGAAAGAGTTGGTGATTGTAAAAAACTGTTCATCAAACATATCTAGTGAATTTCTGGAGAGTCCTCCAGCAAGATGTAGGTCTCTAATTTGAAACCGAAATGGACAAAGTTGTGTGTGTTCTTTCTTTCTTGCTTAATATCTTTAGAATCGATTGATTAAATCTTAGGATTTGCAACATCTCGAGCTGGAATGAAGGATAAACCTTCACAATAATCTTACCTTTGATCATTCGATCCATTTCAAGCCTATATAAAAACGATTTACCAAAGAGAAAGACCCTAAGCCATTTTGACTCACGTGGAAACAAGCCTTTTTGGAAAGAATCTATAAACCCTTTTACCTCAAATTGCATAGACTTCACTTGTTCAGTAATATATAGCAGCTTATGCATGGAGATTCTCTTTTGGCATCCTTAATAAACTTTGGATTTCTTTAGAGTTTTTAACTCCTAAAGGTACTATAGAGGTTTTAATTATAAAATAGGACATCTGCTTGTTTTAAGGCACTTCGTCCCTATGTTTTTACCTTGTT
This sequence comes from Orychophragmus violaceus, assembly GCA_030180135.1. NCBI lineage: Eukaryota > Viridiplantae > Streptophyta > Magnoliopsida > Brassicales > Brassicaceae > Orychophragmus > Orychophragmus violaceus. The sequence goes on from CM058232.1 coordinate 106,811,907, forward strand.
AACCCTAATGTAATTTGCCCTTTAACTAAATGTCTCTAACTAAATGGTGACGGAGACAAGGGGTCCTTGCCGTTCGGTTTATGAAAAAAGGTAAAGACCTCAGTTTTTTTCTGCTTTCATCTGGACTTTTGTCCTTTCCGTTCCATGCTCTGAGATGAGGACCATTTCTCTCGTTTTACTCTCTCTCTCTTCTTCTCCATTGACATGGGAACAAACTCTTTCAAGCTTCTTATAGTCAACGCAGATCCTTCTGGCAGATCTTTCATTCCCGTCGAGAGACAAACACCCATTAATCTAATAGCATCCACAAACCATTAAAGCATGTATATGCCACTATTGTCCACTATCATCACTACGATGTCTACTAAATTCTATCCACCATTTTATAATTGTTTTTGTATCCACAAAAAATCGTTATTTTCACCATTATACAAGTTTATGTTCATGAACAACATAACATGGATAACATAGCATGAACAAGTTATATAAACAAGTTATATGTAGATATAGTTTTGGATATTATATACGGGTACAATTGTATGTACACACTGTTTTGTGTACAATTATTTTAGTGTACATTTATATATTTTCTCATGTATTATTTTTATACTTATGTTTTTATTTTGTATTGTCCACCATATATGAGACATTTTCTATTTTCAAGAAAAATCAAGAGTTTTTGCTAAATAGTATCCACATCAAATTAAAAAAAAATGTGTTAAACTTTGATTGTAAAATGGTGTACATGTATGTATAGTCCATGTTTATATTATCTATTTGTATATGTCGACATATTTATGTGTACAGTTCTAGGTGGACACTTTTTATTGTACCTTTCACACTACACTTTTGACGTCCACAAAGTTTGATAAAAAAAATCAAACTAACAATATATTAAAATGAGTATCAAAAATATAAAGAAAATATATTATAGCTTATAATATAAAAAAATAATTAATTTATCAAAAATATATAAATAGAGAAAGATACGAGAACATGGAAGGAAAATGAAAGGTAAAAAAAGATGAAGCAAAACGCAAGAGATGTAAGATCTCAATTCCGCGTATCCGAAGATGGCAAGAATTTTAGGGTTTTGTTCTTAAGGGATCTAAAAGAGGATTTAAGAACACAATGAGAATATGGAAATAAGGGTTTCACTTTAGGTTTCCGGGATGGAATAAAGCGGCAAAGAGAAGGTGTCTAAGTCGCCGGAGAGAGATTAGGTCAAAGTCGATTTGCTAAGTCTCTCAGGCAAAAGTATTACGAAAAGCGTGTGTTTATTGAATAACGAAGTCCCTTTTTATAGGGTTACAAAGTCGGTTTAATAATAAAAGAAAATTAAGATAAATACGGACCTTTCCTAATATCTCGATTTCGAATATCGGGATATTTTTCATATCTAAACGCCTCTATGTCTCACACCGCTTGGGACTTATCTGTAACATGCACCCTTCGTAACCCTAGATGTAAGCCGACTCAACCGGGGTGGGTTTAACTGAGTTTTACGGACTTGGGCTCTAAATCGTCTTTCTTTTCTGGGCCGACCTAAATTCCTGAATAGGCCTTTTAGGAAGAGTGCTAATCTCGACTCCAACAATAACCCCCCCCCCAGTGCAGCGATTTGAATTCATTCAAGTCGGCGGTACGAGGAGTTAACTTATGGTTTAGGAAGTAATTTTCGTGGGCCCAGATTTTCCATCGTGATGAGCCTTCTAGGCCCAAAACTTGCGGACCAATTTTGGTCTCACTCAAATCGGGGTGAGTTCAAATGGGTGGATTTGAACCGGTTTTGGTGAAAATTGGATTGATTCGCGGTTGGACTGGTTTATATGTGCGAGAAACGAAGCGTCGCCTAGGTAATTATTACCTCGAATGTGACACCGTTATTTTCACTATAAATAGTCCATTCTCGCTTCTCATTTCCTCATTTCTGCTGAAGTAAAGAAGACAAAAGGTAACTTTTTGCTCTCTTCCGATTTTTATTTTCCGATTTGCTTTCCGTCGTTGTTCAGCCTTACTTTCCTAGGATTTTAGATCGAAACCATCGCCCGCCGCTTGTGTTCTTTATCTGTTTTTCAGTAATTATGTCTTTGATCCGTCGCTCCGGGAATAAGGATAAAGAAGTTGTTACTGTCTCGTCTGGAGACGATTCATCAAGTCGTCACAGTGCTTCATCTGATTCGTCGTCTTCGAGCACCTCTTCTGACTTGAAAAGTCATAATGTTTATCACGCAGTCGAAGAGCTTAAACGTCGTCACGATTTATCACTCCAAACTGACATCGCGGAAAGTTCCAGTCGGGAAGACTTCGTGATTCCCCATCTTTGAAATTCAGATTCCGAGAGGCCTGATGAAGATGTCGACATTGAAGGGAGCGATTCTGATATTGATGGCGACAATGCACCATCTGCTCTGTTGTCGGCTTCTCCGAAGGAGACATACGGCAATGTTTTTGAAACTCGCTTGACCGTGGTGTCTGTTACGCTTCAGGAATGTGGAGCCGACCTAGGAATCAAGTTTCTCATTCCCTGCACGCTTGACCGGCCTTGGAATCCTCCACCTGGGTATATGACTCTGTATGAGTCATACTTTATTAATACAGATACCGCGGGCAGTCTCCTTTGGCTCCCACTCCCCGACTTGCTGGTCTCCTACTGTCATCGTCGCGAGATCGCCATTTCTCAGCTCTCTGCTGTCGCGGTTCGCCATATGGTGGGTCTTCTTGTGCTTGGAGCCGAAGCCGACATAAAGATCTCCGTCACTTTTTTGAGGAGATGACTTCCATCAACCCCATGACGAAAACCAATCTAGGGTGTTTCGCGGTTAAGTCAAAAAATGGGTCATCGTGTAGTGACGGATGCGCTGAACAAAATCAACAACTGGCAGAGATATTACTTTTATGCCGAGATAACTTCCTTGGTCGTACCCGACGAGCATAAGGATCTTATCAGATCGTCCTGGAATACGAAATTTGGTAGATGTTGTTCTAAACTTGTTGTTAGTCAACGTGAGTGATTTACTTAATTTTTTGTTTTGTTGTTGCAGTGCATCATCCATTCCTCAAGCCGTATCCAAACAACTTCTTTCCGATTCTTGAGAAAATCCAAGCCCTCGGCCTTCGCAAGTGGTCAGACCTTACTCGGGAACATATCAACAAATCTCTCCCGTGGATATCTAAAGGTAATATTCTGTTTACCGGTCTGTAAGGTCGATACTTCTCATACTCCCGAGTTTTGAATCTTCCCTTTTATTTTCAGTTAAGTGGATCACTAAAGCAAAGGTCACTCCCGAACAACTAGTGAAGCTGAAGAAGATGGGTAGAGTGAAGAAGATCGCGTCAGTCGACTATTCGCAGAAGATCTCGTCCAAATCCTTTCCTTATGTTTAGTCGTCAAAAGAGAAGGACGTGACCGTGTTACCTCAAGACGGCAGCGGATCAGCTAACATTGGTGAGAAGTCGGCTACTTCTCAAGCCGTGACGAGTGTAGAGCCAAATACAGCGGCTATACCTCCAAAACTTCCGCCTAAGGCTCAGTCCGGAAAGAGGACCGCAGAAAATAGGCCGGGTTGGAGAGCCCATAGAAGAAGATCTCCTTGACAAGCAACAAGTCCGCTAAAGAAGCCGCCTCTAAGAAGGAAGCTGGAGATAAGTCCGATAAGTCGAAGAATCCTTGGAAACGGTTTTATGAGGAAATTGGGGACGTGGTTGATGTCGATGGTGGCAAGAAACCTTTCGTCTCTCGAAAGGAAATCGTTTTAGTTCGACCCCGGCGTGATCTGAAGGAGGGGGAAGTCTGACCTTCGATTCATAACTTCGCCTTTCAGTACGAGAGCAAAGTTCCACTCATTGATAACCATCGAGCATGTTTCAACATGCTGACCTATGTGCGGGGGAATGAATCAGACTGGCCGGTTTTGCAAGAGCTACCTCACTCCGATGCCATCCTTAAGCTGAAGCAAGCCGAGGCAACAGTAAGTCTTTCTTTGTAGAGTTCTATCTGTTTGTTGTTTTTAACGAAACTTTGTTTTTGTTTTAGATGATTACGGCTTCGAACCGTGTGGCCCTTGAAAGTTCCTGGAGCGCTCAGAAGATGGCTGACGCGGTTACTATGCGGGACGAGCTCCTTAAAAAGGCGAAGAAAGAGAAGGAAGCCCTTGAGATGAGTAACTCGGAGCTTAAGAACAAGATTCACGATGTGGAGGAAAATCTGCGACTAACGGAGGAGAAAGCGAAAGCCGATGTCCTTAAGTTTCAGGCGGACAGGAAGCGTCAACGAAAATTCTGTGTCGACTTGGTTTAGAAAGAGAGAGATCACGTTGAAGCTGCAGTAAGGGCGAAGGCGCAAACTCATTTTGATCTTTTCCAGCGCTTTGTGAAGGATTAGGAGACTTCTACCGAGTTGCAGATTGAGCAGGGTCAATTTCTTGTCTCAAGAAGTGGTTGGTGAAGCTCATAGGGGAAGGCGTGCCAATTCTTAAGCCGGTCCTTGATCAAGTCGCGGCTGAAGAGATCGCAATCAATGCCAAGTTTGATCAACTGGACGTCGTGACGAAAGACGAGCTGACGTGTGTCCTTTCACCAACCTGTCATCCTCTTTTGAACTTGTTCCGTGATTCTCCTCCACATGTCCCGAAGGATATTGGCGAATTTGGGTGATCCCTGAGGCGATTCCTGCTGACCTGTTTCGAGCAGTCAGCTCGGAAGTCGTGGCTCTAGACGGCGTGCCGACGACGGTGCAGGATGTGCACGCTAAAGATGGCGGAGCTGAGCAGGTGAAGGAACCAGAAAGATTACCCGCAGGCGGAGCCGGAGCCGAGTGATTGTTGTATTTTATGGCGGTTCCTGCTTTTCTTTATTGTAACTTAACTTTTTTGTAAGTATTTATCCTTTCGGTAGAATAAATTATCTTTCTGTATATATGATTGGTCTTTATTCTGTTTTTCAACGGTTTAAGAAAAACAAAGATTGAATGTTTTAATTTTAGTCGGAATGTTTCGAATCCCTTTATTCATAGTATGAATTAGGTCCGAACATCGATTAGACTTTAACCTGATCGCGTAGAATTTAATCGGAATATTTCAGATTCACTTAACTCGACTAGAATTATGTCCGAACATTGATTAAAAATGCGACCTAATGAGATTTTTATCACGAGACTTATGTGTGCTCGGCTTATTTGTTCTAAGGACAGACGAATGTGCGAGGCTTAAGTGCTCGGCTTATTTGTTATCGCCCACCACAAAGAACGTACGGGTACGAACCTGGTTTTTTGGTGCGAGACAGATTTTGGTTTTTCCTTACCACGATGTGCACCTCGTGCGCAAGGAAGACCACACTCTTGGCCAGGGAGCACGGTGCTAATAGTGTGAATCTTATTGGATGCTTGGCTTAAAGTCAAGGCGTGTATTGGTCTACTTTTTGCAGACTAAGGAGTTCGGCTTTCTGCGAGCTTCTAAAATTGACTTTTGCGAACTAAGGAGCTCGGCTTTCTGCGAGCTTCTAAACTCGATTTTTGCAAACTAAGGAGCTCGGCCTTCTGTGAGCTTTTAAACTCGACTTTTGCGAACTAAGGAGCTCAGCTTTCTGCGAGCTTCTTAAACTCGACTTTTGCGAACTAAGGAGCTCGGATTTCTGAGAGCTTTCTAAACTCGACTTTTGCGAACTAAGGAGCTCGGCTTTCTACGAGATTCTAAACTTGACTTTTGCGAAGGAGCTCGGCTTTCTGCGAGCTTCTATACTCGACTTTTGCGTACTATGGAGCTGGGCTTTCTGCGAGCTTCTATACTCGACTTTTGCGAACTAAGGAGCTCGGCTTTGGGACTCGGCTTAGGCTGTTAAGAATGAATATTTTATTAGATTTGTGACTGTGCCGATGAAAGGCTGCCTACGTATCTTCCGAAGGAGAATCAAGTCACTCGTAGTTCATACACATGATTTTTTTTTGCACCGTGATTAGCCATGATAGGCTTACCGTCTTAGAAATATTCCTTCAGGCTGGCTGAATTCCACGAGCGAGGCAAGGCTTTGCCGTTCATTGATTTGAGTTCGTAAACACCAGGTTTGACGACTTTAGTTACTTTGTAGGGTCCTTCCCATTTCGCGCCGAATTTTCCCATTTTCATTCCTTGGTGTTCTCGTAGACTTTGCGGAGTACGTAATCGCCAACTTGAATGTGTCGCTCTTTGACTTTCTGGTTATAGTATCGAGTTGCGAGATGCTGATAGTTTGCATGCGGAGCAGAGCTCGATCTCGTTCCTCCTCTATTGTATCGAGGGCCATAAACAGCATTTTCTCGGTGATCTCGTTATGTTGCGGCATAAGAGATCGGCGGAGAGTATAGATGTTTGCCTCTGCCGGGACCATTGCTTCCACGCTGAAGACTAAGGAAAACGAAGTGGCCCCAGTTGCACGGCGAGGAGTTGTTCTATGCGACCAAAGGACCCCATCCAGCTCGTCGGCCCAAACTCCTTTCTTGCTTTCAAGCCATTTCTTCATGCCGGCAATGATAGTTTGGTTTGTAGGTTCAGCTTGTCTGTTGCCCTGAGGATATCTTGGTGTCGACTTGCTGAGCCGTATATCCCACTTTTTTACAGAACCTTTCGAACAGGTTCGAAGTGAATTGCGATCCGTTGTCCGTGACGATCTTGTAAGGCAGCCCGTATCGGCATATAATGTACTTCCAGACAAAGTTTTGAACTTGGACGTCATGTATTGCTACATATGCTTTGGCTTCGACCCACTTTGTAAAGTAGTCGGCCATGATAAGCAAGAAACGCCTTTGATTGGATAGCGGCAACGGTCCAACGATGTCCATTTCCCATCTCATGAATGGATAAGCTGCAATTGAAGTTGTGAGCAGTTCCGTGGGTCGATGTATGAATGGCGCATGACGCTGACACTTTTCACATTTGTTGGAATAGGTCTCGCAATCAGCTATCATAGTCGGCCAGTAGTGACCATTCAACTTGATTTTGAGAGCGAGAGACCGACCCCGGGAACGATTTCCACATTCTCCTGAATGCGTTTCTTCGAGAACTCAGCGGACTTCATCTCCATGTATGCATCTGAGAAGGATTTTGTTGGCCGAATACTTGTAGAGGATACCATTGTGTATCGTATATCGTGCGCTTCTGACCTAAGTCGTCGTGCTGACCACTTGTCTTCGGGAAGTTTGGCTTCCGTCAAATATGTTCTTATTTCTTGTCGCCAATCTTCATTGTTATTTGTTAAGAGTGCGATGAGATCGGTGCCTTTTACATGTTTAGCATGATGCGCGCCAGCTTGGTTATCCTGTTGGATTATGAGAACGACATCGGGATTGGATTCTTCGTGATTGCTCTTGGGCGGCGGGATGCTTAGTTCGTGAAACGTCTCCACTAGGATTCGTAGACAGAGATCGGGATTCGATGCCAGAGATGCGAGTGCATCTGCTGGGGCATTTTCTTTCCTTGGTATCTGGACAATATCAAATAACTCAAAGGAACTGGTAAGCTCCAGTGCCTCCTTTCGATAGGCTTCCATTAGCTCGTTTTTAGCTTCGTAATCTCTGTTAATTTGATTAGCAACAAGCATGGAGTCACAATGGGCCAAGAGATGTCGCACTCCAATCTCTCTACCTAGTCTCAATCCGGCTAACAGAGCCTCGTACTCGGTTGTATTGTTAGTTGCTGTGAAACCCAGCTTGAATGATTGTTCTAGTACTTCACCGGTTGGTGATATGATACGCAGTCCTACCTCGGCTCCCTGTTTTGACGAGGCACCATCAACAAATAGTTTCCAGTTCTTGTCTTCTACCTGAGTATCGACATATAATTAAGGTGATAACTCTACGAGAAAATCAGCTATTACCTGAGATTTGGCGGTTGTTCTATTTATGTATTCGATGTCGTACTTGCTGAGTTCCACTACCCATTTCGCCAAGCGGCCAGATTGTCCTGGGCTGTGTAAGATTGTCCGAAGAGGCTGGCTACTCAGCACGGCGATTGAGTGTGACCGGAAGTAAGGTCGTAATTTCTGTGCCGAGATAACGACTACGAGAGCCAAATTTTCCATCGCGGGATATCTGGTCTCGGCCCCGTTCATCGTTTTGCTCACGTAAAAGATCGGCTTTTGCTCTCCTCGATCTTCTCGAACTAAGACACCACTGACTGCAGTTGTTGAGACCGCGATGTACAGAAAGAGTGTCTCGCCGTTTTTGGGCTTCGATAGTATTGGCGGGTTCGATAAGTAGTCTTTAAGCTGAATGAAAGCTTCCTGACACTTCTTGTCCCATATGAACCTCTTGTTTCCTCGGAGGAGCTCATAGAAAGTCAAGCACTTGTCCGTCGAACGAGATATGAATCTGTTCAGGGTGGCTATGCGACTGGTTAAACGTTGTACCTCTCGTGTATTCCTGGGAGACGGTAAGTCAATTATTGCCGAGATCTGTTTTGGATTAGCTTCTATCCGTCTTTGGGTAACCACGTATCCAAGGAATTCTCCTGATGTTACTCCAAACGTACACTTGGCCTATTTTAGCTTCATTCCATATCGGTTGAGGATGTGAAAAATTTCCTTCAGATGGCCGACATGCTGAGAGGCGATTAAGGATTTAACTAACATGTCGTCAATGTATACCTCCATCGTTGTACCGAGTTGGCCTGCGAACATTCGATTGACCAATCGTTGGTATGTAGCGCCGTCGTTCTTAAGGCCAAATGGCATGACCTTGTAGCAATAGGTGCCGCGTTCTGTGATGAATGCCATTTTTTCCCGATCGTCTGGATTCATAAGGATTTGGTTGTATCCTGAGATCCGTGAAGTCGACACATACTCTCCATTTCCCGTTTTTCTTCTTAACGACGACCGGATTGGCAAGCCAGTCGGGATACTTGACTTCCTGAATCGAGCCGGCATCGAGTAATTTTTCCACCTCGTCGTTGACGGCTTTGGCTCTCTCTGGACCGAGCTTACGCCTTTTTTCTTAATTGGCTTATATGCCGGGTCGACATTGAGCTCATGTGTTGTGATTGTTGGGTTGATACATATCATATCCTTGACTGACCATGCGAAGGTCGCAACGTTTTTCTGTAAGAATGCAATTAGCTCCTTTTTGATATTCTCGGGCAACTCTGCACCGATCCCTACGCATTTGTTTGCATCAGAGTCATCGATGATGATTTGCTGGATAAGCTCCTTTTCCGGGCCTTTTCTGCCTTGCTCAGCGTTGATCATGCACGACGGTACCCTTATCTTGTGCTCTCTCGCAAAACACGACCGGCTTGCTCTTTGACATCCTTTAACTATTTGAATTCCCTTTGATGATGGGAATTTTAGACATTGATGGTAGGTCGAGGATACCGCTTTCATGCTGTATAGCCATGGTGTGCCGAGAATAATGTTGTAAATGGTTGGTTTGTCGATGACAAGAAACTTAACCATTTTGTTGACTCCTCCAGCGTAAACCGGCAATTTGATCGTTCCGATTGATGGAATTCCTAGCAGTTTCTAATCCGATTAGGCAACCCTAAGTCTGAATTCCAAGCCTAGGATCTAAGGGTTTATGTTATTGAATCATGGATCTCACGTTTACCATGTTCTAGCAACGGAATGAATGGTAAGACGAGATCAGGAGCGATTCAGATGCCTCGCCTCTATCGTAGTCAACACGCACACAACCTAAAAAGCCGGGATGCTAGTGTCGGATCTGGGAATCGAAGAGAGAGTTTTCTGCTTTCTCTGATCAAGAAAACTGAACCGCTTCAGTTTCAGGTCGATCATATAAGCATATATATATATATATATATATATATATATATATATACGACATGTTATGACTAAACCATCTTTCGGGTTTAACCGAAAAAGTCTAAGTAATAAACCGAAACATCAGTTTCGGAATCGACCCCGTGTCGATCGATACACCTACTGTGTCGATCGACACACCTCTCTTTAATCGATATTGATATGTATCCAATACACATCATCTTGATCACCACCATGATGATCATTCCCATATATATGCTTCCAGATTACTTAGGTGTGTGACCCTATATGATCATATAATACTGGCAGTAAGAAAATGAAAGACATCTTTGCATATAGCAAGTACATGGTGGCAATTACTTAATTTCTAAAACCAAGCTTCAAAGGCTCCTACAAGTGGAGAATTTCTACGGCTAATGCAGCAACCATTGCTTCATTCCAGACGCGCAGTTCCACTTGTCCTTTCTCCAACGTTCTATTGTTGCGTAGGTCCTGCATATTTCAAAAAAAATCAGTACCACAACTAGTATCCAATACTCACGTAGAACTTGAAATAATAACACAATACCAGAAGAAGAAGTCCCATACATCTTCTCCATCTCTTGTGAATCTTCCAAGAATTTAATGCAATTTCTCTTCCAATGCCCAAACTCTTTACAGTAGTAGCATTTTCCAACATCAGATGGGCCTAACTTGGGCTTAAAGGATGACACAGGCTTATCCCGATTCCAAATCTGAACGGCCTTGCCTCCACCCTTGTCTATACAAGATTTCTCAAATCTTTTACCCTTTATGATGTTTTGCTCTGCTGTCTTGAGCATGCCATGCAGCTCAGTCAACGTCTTCGTCAATCCTTTCTTGATATAGCCTTTTATAAACTTATCATAGCTTGACGGCAGTGACTGCAAAATGATCTCAGTAGCCAACTCTAGGCTAATTGGACAATCCAGTTTCCCAGGTTATCAATGTAACCCATCATTTTAATGACATGAGGACTCACTGGAGCATCCTTTGGTAGCTTGCACCCAATGAGAGACTTAACCGTCTGGTATCTCGCAACTCGTGCATGTTCCTGAAACATCAGTTTCAGACTGGTGATCATCTCTATTGGCGACTCCACGTTCTCATATTGACTCTTCAAGTCCGAGTTCATGGTAGCCAACATCAGACCACACACATCTACCACATCAATATAATGTTTATTCCAAGCATCATATACTGCATGCGAGGCATTGGTCCCAAGTTTCTCGGGGAGAGCTTTCTCAAGGACATAGTCCTTACTCTCTTGCTTGAGAACTATTCTTAAATGCCGATACCAATCCAGGAAATTTGATCCATTTAACTTGTCCTTCTCAAGGACGGATCGCAATGAGAAAGTAGTTTTAGACATAAGCTGAAATCCAAGAAAACAAAGATTTAGTTATGTATTCCATGAAATGAGAAATCTTATCTAATAAGAAAACTCGCATTATATTCAAAAAATGTTTCCTCTATGAATATAATGATCCAAGATCCATACTTCACCAAAATCTGAGTGGACGACTCGCCAAAACCCAAAATTTAGTTATCTAGGTAAGCAAATCATTGCTAATTGTACCCAGTACAATTCTTGGTCGCAGATAAGACAATCCATGTCTCATCTACTCTGACGTCTCTGGGCCCAGAACTTCTGATAGCCCAGTCAAGTAAACCAATCTCTTCAGTCTTGTGATCACTGACAGTCACACTGCAAGTCTATCAATGATCACCTGTCTTACTCATGTAATTGTGGATACCAAGGACTCCAAGACTATCCAACAACGAAACGAGTCTTGACAGTAGACAAGATTGGGCAAGACATCAATGTCACTTGATATTTAGTTGAGGAAACGAAACTCTAAAAGGTTAGCAAATCAATCTCTTAGGTCATGTAATTTTCGATGTCAAGCACTGCAAGTCCATCAACATAATTACCTGCCTTACTCACGTAATTGCGGACACCAAGCTCTTGGCTAGATCATCACACAACGAAATGAGTCTTGACAGTTGACCATATTGAAGCTAAGCTTTGATCTAATACACATCCAATGTGTATCAAAATGGATTTAGAACATTTAATCTTGATACAAATCCAATATGTATCCAAAAAGTGTTTTAATTGTTCTTTATCAACTAGGTTTAAGTCGAGTTTGGTTTTGCAAATTCAAGGTTCAAAAACTAGAATTGTGAGCACTGTGTCGATCGACGTAGACCATGTATGTCGATCGACACCACCAAACAAAACCAGACTTTAATAACCGGTTAATCCAAATAACCCGGTTCATTGAACCGGTCATGTCGATCGACACATCCTATGTGTGACGTTCGACATAGACCTAAACCGGAGATAGTTTTGATAACCGGTCCAATCCAATTGAACCGACTTATCAGATCAAACTGATCTTAACCGATCAAATCGGTTTATTCTAATTGAGATAATCAGTTCAATCCAATTGAACCAATTCATCCAATTTAAAACGATCTGATCGGACTTAACCAAGCATGATAACCGGTCCAATCCAATTGAACCGATTAACCAATCGCAAGGTCTGTGTCGACCGACACTCAACCTGTGTCGATCGACACAACATGCATTTAGATTTTCTTCGCGAAAAACCCTAGCCGCCGATTCTGACGAATTCACTATTCTGTGTCGACCGACACACCTTTTGTGTCGATCGACACCATACGAAAAACAGAATCGTTTCTGATCAAAATCGATCTAACCTGTTCTTATTCATACTATCTTATGAGCGAATTTAAATCATCAAATTCTATTAAACATGCTGATTCAATGGAAAATCCTAAGGCTCTGATACCACTGATGGAATTCCTAGAAGTTCCTAATCCGATTAGGCAACCCTAAGTCTGAATTCCGAGCCTAGGATCTAAGGGTTTATGTTATTGAATCATGGATCTCGCGTTTACCTTGTTCTGGCAGCGGAATGAATGGTAAGACGAGATCAGGAGCAATTCAGATGCCTCGCCTCTATCGTAGTCCACACGCACACAACCTGGAAAGCCGGGATGCTAGTGCCGGATCTGGGAATCGAAGAGAGAGTTTTCTGCTTTCTCTGATCAAGAAAACTGAACCGCTTCAGTTTCAGGTCGATCATGTAAGCCTATATATATACGACCTGTTATGACTAAACCATCTTTCGGGTTTAACCGAAAAAGTCTAAGTCATAAACCGAAACATCAGTTTCAGAATCGACCCCGTGTCGATCGATACACCTACTGTGTCGATCGACACACCTCTCTTTAATCGATATTGATATGTATCCAATACACATCATCTTGATCACCACCATGATGATCATTCCCATATATATGCTTCCAGATTGCTCATATAATACTGGCAGTAAGTCTACAACTTACAAACTGCAAGAGGCTTATAGCAAAACATTGCAACCGCCCAGTATCATACAACATGTCTGATCTCGACACACAACTATCGTTAGAATAAGTATAATGTGATTTCAGGACATAATCCCAACACCGATCGTGTATGTCGTCTCGCTGGTGAAACCAGTGAGCGGCTTAGCCTTCTGCTTGATGTCTTCTTCCTTGATCTGCATCTTTTTAAGCGTATCTAGAAAGATTAGGTCAATCAAGCTACATGTATCGACTAGGATTCGAGATACCTGACAGCTTCCAATGAGGAGCTCAACCACCAGCGGATCGTTATGAGGATAATGGGTTCTCCAAAGGTCTTGGTCGGTGAAAATGACAGGGGGATCGTCGGATAAAATTGGCTTTGGTGCATTTTGCGCGGCTAGCGCCATGCGTTCATATATTGATCGAACCGAGTCATTTATGGATATTAGGCCGTCCATAATCATGTTGATTCTCCGCACGACTTTAGGAGTTTCCTTTTCGTCTTCTTCTTCCTCGTCTCGGTCGCATTTTAAAGCTATGCTTTTAATGCGCCGCTGTTGTTTGCCCTGCTTAGGCGCTTGTCCATCGGCTTTCCGTTCTTCTCGAAGTTGTTGCGATTCTTCCCTCAATTTGTCTATTGCTGCTTTGATCTCTTCGCTTGAGAGTCGAGCATACAATGCGTCCTTGAGGTTCTGACATTCCAAAGTATCGTGCGAGGTGGCTTTGTGGTACTCGCAATACTTTTCTTCCGGTGTGGAAGCAGTTTGCGGTGCCGTCTCCTTGTCCTCCTTGCTCCACTTGTTCCAAGATTTTGATGAGCGCTGTTTACCGCTGTTGCCGACAACCATTGTTGTCTTTGTCCCTTTATCGTAATGTTGCCTTGGTTCTCTGTTCTCCTTTTTATCGCTCTGCTTGACAGAGCCAAATTTCTTAGCTAAGGCCACCTTTTCTCTTCCAATTCCACGAATTTGTTTGCCCGATAAAGGGCGTCCTCGATGGTCAATGGCGAGTTGACGACTAGATCCTGATAAAAAGGTGACTCGTGCCAAACGGCGTTTGTTAGAGCCGCGATAGTGAATTTGTCTGGGGACTCTGCTCGCGTCATGGTTACCTTGAACTGATCTACGAAGGCTCTCAACGTTTCCTTTTTTTTATTGCGGCATGGACATCAGCGCGTTCAGCGAGGTATCCTTTTTGCGTAGGAAACGTGATGCCTTACGAATGCTCTTGTAAGGTCGGAGATGAAGGATTATGGTGTTTATCAAGGTTCAATTCTCGTATTACAACCTAACACATAATCTTAACAGATCTAGGTTCTTGCAAAACGAATCATAAAACCAACCTGATCTTTACCTTTTTGCAGCGGAGTGATTGGTGGTAATGACAAGATCAGATTAGAGCTGATGAGAATCGGCTCCTCCTCAAGTATCCACACTCTTACAAGCAAGGGACGGCTGCTAGACCAAAGAGATGGATGAATCAGAGAGAGAGAGTTGGAAAGAGAGACTCGCGGCCAAGCTTAGAAAATCGCAGGAAGCATAGCTTCCTTAGGGTTTTCTAATTCTCTTTTATCTCATTAATGGGCCCAAGTCATTAGACTAATGGCTCATTAATCTTTTGGGCCCAAAACACAAATTAGACAAAAAGCCTGTATTTTGTCTGGCCCAAAACTCTGATCCAATACAGTAAATGCCATTGCATCTTACCGTATTATTTCCATTTAACTTTCCCGTTAGCTATGGTGCGTGACCCTTCGGGATCATACAATACTGGTAATAAGTCCTAAACTTATAGATCATGAGCGGACTCTAGCAAGCCATCATGATCACCCAGTATTTATGACTTATGTCTGATCTCGACACTTATCATACTTTCTAGAGATAGTACGGTAGATTTCAGGACATTCCCAACAATCTCCCACTTGTACTGGAATTCTACAAAGGACATTCCCAACAATCTTCCGATTGTACTGGAATCCTACATTCCCTAGTCCTTTTGTCTTAATATCTCGATCTGGCATAAGGCAAGATGCGTGTCATCCTTATATAGCCATACCATGTTTATCGGACCAGATTTGATACTGACAATTCAAACGACTTGGGCAAGTCCGTTTGGGAATGGCCATTCTCTTACCAGCTATCAAATCTCCGATTGGCCTAGAGATATTACCTCCGTTAAACGGCAGGGACAAATCCCATCTTGTTCCATCACTATGAACTACACAATTCATAATACACCCAACCAAGGTCCGTATAGCTCCCAGTTACGAAACAGCGTTAGACAATGATCAAAGCGCATTACTCCATGTGCAGCCACATGCATGCGAACTCAGGTCTAAGGACTATACTCTATAGTCGTATATGAGAACTTCTTATGACACATATATTAATATCTTGCAGAGTTCTCATTAGCGGGCCATGTCCGGTCATATGCTCCCCTACATATACCTTTGTGTCGACTTTGATGCCGCGCATCTATGACCCCTCGAAACCTGGTCATAAGTCTCAACACAATCTAGTCTCAACAGGTTGTTGTTGTTCCAATTTCAACAACCTTCGACTATGGACACTATGATTTATGTCACTTCGTTAAATATGGGGTTTCAGGATCAAGTCTACTCATGTACTTCGATGGCCCATATATAATGACATGAATCATTTTGGAACGATTATTTATATCACAGTTAAAATAATCCAGAAATCATCAGATTTCATAAACATAAAATATTATGTTTACATGAACCTTTCAAAACAACTAAGTAAAGCCCTTTACAAACTCCCACTGAAATTAAGACTACAACTTAGTTTCACTCATCCTAAAGCTACAGTCCGCGACTCGTGCTTAGGCATAAGGAGTGGCTTCGTTAATAGATTAGCAACGTTTTCATTCGATGAAACTTGCTTATCTACTTAACACCTCTGTCATTTATCTCACGGAATAGGTTATACCTATCCACAAGGTGTTTGGACCTCTGATGTGCTGAACTCTTCTTTCCAAACAACCTCTTTCGCCGCTTCTCAAGCTGCGAAATGTTCAGCTTAAGTCATGGAGTCAGCAACAGTGCCTTGCACCGCCAGTCGGACACAAGATATAGCCGGACTGTGACCGGGAATTATCTTTGTCTATTGGAAACTTGCCTTTCAGACTCTATTGACTTGTAGCACCTTACTTTCTCCGTAAATCAAGAACTTATCCTTAGTATTTCTCAAATACTTTAGGATATTCTTTACGGCAATCCAGTGATTCTTTACTGGATTTGACTGGTCTTTACTTGTCTTGCTTGACATTAAAACAACATCAAACAAGTACGTTTCATGGCATACATGATAGATCCAATTGCCGACGCATATGGAATCTCATCCATGCATTCAAGCTCAGCAGATATCGTAGGATACTGTTTCTTGCTTAACATATTGCCATGTGACATTGGCATAAAACCCTTCTTGGAATGCTGAAAACGTGTAGGACTTTGTCAATTTAAGAATCCTGACTTTGTCCTACCAGCTCTTTTGGATCTCTATCTTTAGATCCAAAATCCAAGAACTACGTGGCTTTACCCATGTCAATCACAAAACCAACTCCCAAGCCAGTCCTTTACCGACTGCAGTATTGGGACGTTATTTCCGAGAATCAGTATGTCGTCGACATACATTATGAGAAATGCAATATCGCTCCCACTAATCTATTAGTAAACGCACAGTTCCACTTCGTTCCTGTTCAAGTCAAAACCTTGACTACTTCAACAGAACGAAGATTCCAACTCCGATATGTTTGCTTCCATCCATGAATGGATCGATGAAGCTAACTTACATAAAATGTAATTTTTCGGAGTCCGGGCTCACTTTCGCTTCTTTGAATTTCGCAGATTCGTCGCTTTCAATGATCATCAGATCATGCGAACTTTCAATGATCATCAGGTTCAACTAGTGACGAGAAATCACTCTCGGATTAGTGACTGATTCATTCATATCTGCGAACTTCAGGCTCTACAGGTGTAGATTCTACAGAAATCTGTAAATCCATCCGTTGCTCTCCCTCAACAGGTTGAGCAGCCTCCTGTATTTCTCGAATTTCTTCGAGTTATACTTTTACTCCCACTGTTCTTCTTGGAAAGTAACTTCCCTTCTTAGAAAACAGAATGGACGTAAAAGTAACAAGCCTTGGTTTCCCTAGGACAACCAGTGAAGTAGCACAACTACAAATACTCAGTAAAGACGAATTTGGATCGATTCCAATCCACATTTACGTGGTGTCTTTCAACTGATATTGGTGGAACTATTTCAGCGTAAACTTTGATATTTCTAGAGCGTTATTCTTAAAGAATATCATGGAAGATTCGTGTGACTCATCTTTAATCATTTCTAATAAGATCTGATTCTTTCTCACAGAAATACCTCCAGGTTTTTAGGAGAAATGAGCTGTGAAACGATTTCACACTCATTCAGATGATCACACAATCAATGACTTAAGTATTCTCACTCGTGATCTAATCCAGAGTCTTAATACTTCTGTCACTCAGATTCTATACCTCATTCTGGAACTCTTTCGACCATGTCAAAGAATTCCGACTTGTGTCTCATCAAATGAACACAGTCTTACTCACTGAAGTAATCAGTAGAGACAATGAAGTACAAGAAATTTTCTCTGGCATTACTGCTCATCGGACCACATACATGAGTATGTTCAATCTCCAATAAGCCTTTGGGCCGTTCTCTAGCTCGGCTAAGATGGGCCCTTTGTCTTTTGGTCCAGTAAGCAGAATTCAAGTCTCATAAGATATCCATTCAAATGAGCCCAAAAGTCCATAACTATGGGGTTTTTGAATCCGACTTACTCTTTGACCAAAACATTTATGCCAAGAAAAATCAGGTTTAATTCATCAGATTTAAACCAATTCGGTATTTATGTTACATTTAGGCACTCTTTGGTTTAATATATAAAACCCATTCCTTGAATAGGGTGCTACAATTAACATTTCATTAAGATCAAAAGAACAAAACTTGTCTTTATCAAAATGAAAAACATTCAAATTCTTTACAAGAAAATGAAAGACAACTCTGCGTAAAGCAGGTACATTGTAGCAATTACTTAATACAAAACCAAGCCTCAAAGGGATCTATAAGTGAAAACCCTACGGCTGAGGCAGCATCCCAAGCTCCTTCCAGACACGCAGTTCCACTTGCCCTTCCTTCAACGTTCTACTGTTGCTCAGGCTCTGCATATTATAACAAATATCAGTGCCGCAACTAGTATCCAATACCTATAAGGTATAACTTGAAGTAATAACATGAATACCTGAGGAAGTAGTCTCATACATCAACTTCAACTCCTCATAATCTTCCATGAATTTAATGCAATCTCTTTTCCAATGCCCAGTCTCTTTACAGTAGCAGCACTTACCAACGTAAGAGGTATCTGACTCGGGCTCAGAAGACACACGCTTGCCATGATTCAAAATCTGGACAACTTTGTCTTCACCCTTGTCAGCATTAGGTTTAGTAAACCTACCCTTCTCATTCATGAGATAGTACAGGGTACTCTTCACGTTTGGCTCAACTATCTTGAGCATATCATGCAGTTCAGTCAACGTCTTCGTTAAGCCTTTCTTGATATAGTTCCTTACGAACTTATCATAGCTTGACGGCAGTGACTGCAGAATGATATCAGTTGCCAATTCTTGGCTAACTGGATAATCCAGTTTCCTCAGGTTATCAATGTAACCCATCATTTTACTGATATGAGGACTTACTGGATGATCCATCGGTAGCTTGCAGCTAGTGAGAGATTTAACCAACTGGTATCTCTCCACTCTTACCTGCTCCTGAAATTTCAATTTCAGGCTGCTGATCATCTCTATTGGCGACTCCATGTTCTCATATTGCTTCCGCAAATCTGAGTCCATGGTAGCCAATATCAGACCACGCACATCTACCGCATCATTATAATGCTTATTCCAAGCATCATATACTGCATGAGAGGCATTGGACCCGATCCTCACGGGGAGAGCTTTCTCAAGGACATAGTCCTTTCTCTCCTGCCTGAGGACTAGCCTCAGGTTCCGCGACCAAGTCAAGAAATTTGATCCGTTCAGTTTGTCCATCTCAAGGAAAGACCGGATCGAGAAAGTGTTTTGATTGTTTGTGCTCGTCATAGCTGAAAATTAGAGATAAATGGAGTTTTAGTTATTTAGTTCATAAAAGAGTAATCTTAATAACTTATAAGAAAACTCGCATTGTATTCAAAATTTCTTTGTTTAACCTCATAAGAATACAATGATTCCGAGACCCATGTTCAGCTAAATCCAAAGTGGGCCACTGGCCGCCACCCGGAATTAGCTTTACTTGGTAAGCATACACACAGCTAGTTATATCTTATATAACTCTCGGTTGTGAATTGGACCCGAGGCCCAAATTCACCAGATGTCTCAAGGCCCGGGACTCCCGATGGCCCAGTCAAGGAAACCAATCTCTTACAGCCAAATAATCACTAAAATCTGGGACTCCCAATGAAATTAGTGACTATATACTACTTTACTTACGCGAAAACAGACACCTCACACTGTAAGCCATATCTGTAATCAAATAAGCGTTAAGTAGCTGACAAGATTGGAAAGACATCCAAGCTTGATATTGTTTTTGAGGATTTTAAGTTTTATTTCCAAAAATAGAAGATTACTATTTTGGAAAACTTTCTTATTTTAGAAACTTTCTAAATTTAGAAACAAACTAAAAATAGAAATTTCTAATTTAATATTTTATAAATATTTTCGGGTTGGGTCACAAATTATAGGCCCAATTCTTGGCCCAAGACCATAGAATTCCAGTTGGCCCAATAATTTGACATAACCGAGTCGGTTTATTAATTCTGGTCCAAGACCAAATTAACTATCAAAACCATCGGTTATTTACTAAACCAGACCAGCTCTAAATTATTTGGTCCAACCAAATCAAACTTAGACCAGCCTTCGGTTTAGGTTAAAATTCAATTTTGAATTTCAATCCGGTTTAACCAGAAATTAAATAATACCATGTATTAAATAATTTCCAGCAAACCGCGATTCGGGTTAACCGCTTAAACCACCAATTAAATTGGATCGGTTCAGTTAAATCCAAAACCGGGAAGAAACACCTAGTGTTTTAGCCAATTTGATTTAACTTGCGGTTTAAGGCTTTAAACACACAATTAACCGCCAATTAAATGGACCGGTTAAATCGGTGTGGTTTTGGGCAACGAACCGCGAAGCTCGGTTTAACCGATTGACTATTCTCGGGACGTAAAGTTTAACGGGCCAAACGATCGTATCCTTGATCGGATCATGGGCCCACGATCCAACCCTAGGCCATCACGATCGTCACACGATCACGGCCCATTAACGCACGCTCGATCACGAACCGTGTGATCATGCACATGTTATTCAGCCAATCAATAACGATCGAGCATGATTCAATAACGATCGAGCATGATTTAATAATTGGCTCACACATGATCTCATGACACACGCACATCGTGAGCCAATTGACCACGTGATCATTGCTTCTTATTGCGATCGGCATAGTTAGGTCTCATGTGATAATTAAACGAAATCAACACAGCATTGACCCACTATAGATTTAAAATGATCGACTCATTTGATAATCAACTTATCGATCGCATCACACGGCAGTCTTGCAAGCGAGGCAGTTTAGGGTTTCAATAATAGAATGACATTATCGCTCGGCGCATCAACTCATTCAATCATTAACAACGATCATAACATTCGATTATTAACACACGCGATCGACTTTCAGCACAACACATGCGATTAGGGTTTTAATTAGTTTAATCAATTTTAACATAATTGATTCTCTAAACAATTAAACAGCCCTATGATCCAAATTACAAGAAACAAATGACCTTAGCTCTGATACCACTGAAGGATTATGGTGTTTATCAAGGTTCAATTCTCGTATTACAACCTAACACATAATCTTAACAGATCTAGGTTCTTGCAAAACGAATCATAAAACCAACCTGATCTTTACCTTTTTGCAGCGGAGTGATTGGTGGTAATGACAAGATCAGATTAGAGCTGATGAGAATCGGCTCCTCCTCAAGTATCCACACTCTTACAAGCAAGGGACGGCTGCTAGACCAAAGAGATGGATGAATCAGAGAGAGAGAGTTGGAAAGAGAGACTCGCGGCCAAGCTTAGAAAATCGCAGGAAGCATAGCTTCCTTAGGGTTTTCTAATTCTCTTTTATCTCATTAATGGGCCCAAGTCATTAGAATAATGGCTCATTAATCTTTTGGGCCCAAAACACAAATTAGACAAAAAGCCTGTATTTTGTCTGGCCCAAAACTCTGATCCAATACAGTAAATGCCATTGCATCTTACCGTATTATTTCCATTTAACTTTCCCGTTAGCTATGGTGTGTGACCCTTCGGGATCATACAATACTGGTAATAAGTCCTAAACTTATAGATCATGAGCGGACTCTAGCAAGCCATCATGATCACCCAGTATTTATGACTTATGTCTGATCTCGACACTTATCATACTTTCTAGAGATAGTACGGTAGATTTCAGGACATTCCCAACAGGAGAAACTGTCGATTGACTTAGGCGGGAGCCGAGAAAACCAGGTTAGTGCATCTCCTTCTAGGGTTTTGGCGAGCAATTGACAAAAACCGACGTCGCGTTCTCTGGTTGACGAGAATCGCGCTTTTGCAGCCATGATCTTGAAAGTCGTTAGGTGAGTGGCGGGATCCTTTGTTCCATTGTACATCGGCAATCTGAGCTTTTCCTTTTGACGGATGTATGTATTTGTGATGCGCGACGTGAAAGGTGTCCTCTGAGTTTATTCGATGATTCGGTCAATCTCTGGGGCTGATCCTTTGACGCTGTGAACCTCGCCCTTTAGTTCCTTGAGGGTGTCTATGAGCTCAGTCAACTGCTTCTCAACTTGGTTACGACTTGCTCCGCGAACAGGCGTTTCATGAGCTTCCTCGTGGGATGTACCTCGCTCGTAGTGATGGTTATCCCGGCGCGAGTCATTCTCACGTTGCGAGTTCTGTATGTGCTGCAAGATTTGGTCGTGTCGAGTCTCATAATCAGCTCGTTCGTATTCGTCTTCTAGGTCCCTGTTGGGTGAGTATCTTTCCTCATACGAGTCATGTCGCTCTCGGTGTGAAATTCACTTGTGTTCACTTGGGTCCCTTTTTGATGCGAGTCTCGCTCGTGCTTATCTCCCTCACCGCGCTCTCGGCGTGAGTTTCTCTTGGTTTCGCCGTCTTGGCTTTGTTTTTGATGGTCTCCTTCAGGCGTTTCATAGATCAGTCGTCTGGCGACTTTATCTTTTACCTTCGGAGGGATCTCGCGTTTGGATTTCTTTGACTGTTGGTCTGAACGGATTCAATCTTGCTCAGACTGCAACAATTCGATTCTTTCTGAAAATTCTTTGATTAAATCGTTCTGTGAATCGATTTTGGCTATCAAAGTGGCTAGAACTTCGTCTCTCTCGACTTGTTCCGCAGTTTTATCGAGTGACGGGATACGTTTTCGACCCTTCTTTGACTTGGCGCCTCGCGGCTGTTCGCCGTCGAGTGCCGCGTTGTCATCGTCTTGATCACTTAGATCGTAATCACTTCCTTCGGTTTCAACCCTTGGGTTTCCATCCGGATTGATTTCGTTGTCACTTCCAGGCATCTCGTTCAGAAATTTCTCTTAGAAATCCCCACAGTCGGCGCCAATTGTAAGATCTCAATTCCGCGTATCCGAAGATGGCAAGAATTTTGGGGTTTTGTTCTTAAGGGATTCTAAAACAGGATTTAGGAACACGGTGAGAATATGGAAATTAGGGTTTCGCTTTAGGTTTCCGGGATGGAATAAAGCGGCAAAGAGAAGATGTCTAAGTCGCCAGAGAGAGAGATTAGGTCAAAGTCGATTTGCTACGTCTCTCAGGCAAAAGTATTATGAAAAGCGTGTGTTTATTGAATAACGAGGTCCCTTTTTATAGGGTTACAAAGTCGGTTTAATAATAAAGGAAAATTAAGATAAATACGGATCTTTCCTAATATCTCGATTTCGAATATCAGGATATATTCCATATCTACACGCCGCTATTTCTCGCACCGCTTGGACCTTATCTATAACTGCACCCTTCGTAACCCTAGATGTAAGCCACCTGAACCGGATCGGGTTTAACTGAGTTTTACCGACTTGGTCTCTAAATAGTCTTTCCTTTCTGGGCCGACATAAATTCCTGAATAGGCCTTTTAGGAAGAGTGCTAATCTCGACTCCAACAAGAGAGAGAGAGGGAGAGAGAGAGAGAGAGAGAGAGAGAGAGAGAGAGAGAGAGAGAGAGAGAGAGAGAGAGAGAGAGAGAGAGAGAGAGAGAGAGAGAGAGAGAGAGAGAGAGAGAGAGAGAGATAGAGAGAGAGAGAGAGAGAGAGATTTGGTTAAAAACAACTTCTAGTTACATTTATCATGAGGAGGCTCGTAAGAAAATTTTCATGGATCATGTGGTTTATATGGAAGGATCGTAATAGGAAAATATTCGATAATTTTAATGAAGATCCAAGGTCGACATGGGAGAAAGCAAACCTTGAAGAATTGGCTTGGAGAAACAGTAATGCTACAATTGCAGATGAGCAGTGATATATCATGGTTTTTACCCATTTTATACCATTATATAGATTTGTTTTTAGTGTCTTTTGTGTTCGTTTAGAGTCTTTTACAGGTTTAATCAGGTTTGGAGCTAATTGGAGATATTTGGAGCATTTTGGGACTTTTGGGACGTTTTGGCCGAGAGCTTAACTCACTGTCCGATTTATTGATCAAGCATCGACCGACACACCTTGTGCATCGGTCGACACACTAGCGAGATGGGCCGTACGCGTCGGTTTAACAAGTTATGAAGATTTGCAAAGAGGCCCAGAATAGTTCCAGTATTTACACAGAAGCCCCAGCCGAGATTAGGCTTATATATAGAGGATTTTGGTGTTTAATTTACTTTCGCTTTCATACTTAGAGCTAAGAGATTTTTAGAGCTTTTGGGGCTGATCTATTTCCTGTATTCACTTATTTTGGAGAAGATTTCGAACCCCTTTGATATTTTATTCTCTTATATGCAATCTATTATTTCTATGATTATGTTTTCATCAATCATGTCTGAGTAGATCCATAGTTAAGTTTAGGGTTTCTCATTAGGGTTTGATGACTTTCTAGACTTGTTTAATTCAGTTAAGGATTCATATGATTAGAATGTTCTTCAAACTAAATTGTGCTTAAAGCTAGTTCTAACCTGATCAATTAGAATCTAGATCTTAGGTTGCTAAATTCGACACGAGAGTGTGTTTTAGAATCTGAACTATTTAGGTTGAGCAATTAAATTATTCGCAAAGAGATTTGGTTTAGTTTAATTATGAACATATCGAACTTGAACTTAATGCTAGTTTAATCTGTTAGTAATTGCAAAGAGATTTGGATTACTGCACTTAGATTTAGAGAGTTTTCGCAAAGAGATTTGGTTAATTCTATTTCCGTGATTTGAGTTCTAGAACTGAGTTTAATTAGATCCTGACTGATTAACTTGTCTGCTTGTCTGATTTCCTGAGAATACCCTAGGCTTGACGCTTTTAGTTTATTGCTTTCACAACCAACTTGCTACTGTTTACTCCCTTGCTTCGCAATTTATTTACTTCACCATCTGCTTATTTCTAGTATTAATCTCTACGTTTCTGATTCTATTGAGACCAAGTGTCCCTGTGGATTCGATAACCCTATATACTACTTTGACGATACTGTGCACTTGCAGTTTAGTATAGGGTAAAACTTAGAACCTATCAAGTTTTTGGCGCCGTTGCCGGGGACTCTTAGAGTCTTCGATAGGACCGAACTTAGGGTTTTTACTAGAAATTTTTCTTTTTGTTTTCGCTTTTTTCGTTTTATTTTCATAATTTGCTAAACTTTTCTCTGTTTCTTTCTGTCGCAGGTACGACTTTCCCCTTGCGTCGATCGTTGCATCCCTTGCGTCGATCGTCACTCGGCGATTTGAGATTGAATCGATCGTTGCACTGACAGCATCGATCGTTGCTGGACGATTACAGACAGTTTATGCCAACGCAGAAAACTCGAAGTAATCCAAACTCGAGCTTAGTTAATCTCGGACTAGAGGAACTTGGACGTCTAGAAAGAACTATCAGAAGAGAAAAGAGAGAGAGAATGGTACGAGAACGTCTGATCTTGATACCAGATGCTGAAGGTACCCTGAGGGACCAAGATAACAACCCGTACAATGCTGCTGGGCATCGAGTTGATGCTGAAGGGAACGTGATCCCTGACCCGCCTGAGCCACAACCGCATGCGCAAGGTCAAGCTCAAGGTAGACAGATGATTGTCCATGAAAGGACTTTGGCTGACTACAACAGACCAGATGAGTTTCATAGAAACCGAACAGCCTTAGTACTTCCTGGTTTCGAGAGGGAGGATTTTGAGATCAAGACCATCTACTACTCGCTGATGAGACAGAATGCTTTCCATGGACATCCGACAGAGCAGCCTATGGACCACATTGATTCGTTTGAGGACATAATCAATGGCATGAAGTATGATGGAGTTTGCCAGGATTATCTGTTCCTTAAGCTCTTTCCTTACAGTCTCGCTGGAGACGCTAGTGCATGGCTGAAGCAACTGGCACCTGGTCAGTTTACCACTTGGGCAGCTCTGAAAAGTGAGTTCCTGAGACATTTCTACGATGATGCGCGTTCAGAACAGTCCAGACAGGACATACTCACCTTTTCACAAGGAGCTGTGGAGCCTTTAAAAGCTGCTTGGATGAGATTTAGGAAGTATCAGCGTGACTGCCCACACCATGGATTCAGTGAAGTCACATTGCTAGGTATTTTCTTCAGAGGCATAGATCTGCCATATCAGTCTGCGCTGGATAACTCCAGTAATGCAAACTTCAACACCAGGACTCCTACACAAGCTAAGAAGTTGATTGAGAACTTAATAAGCAGCAACAATTGCAAGACTATGGATGAGAGGAGGAAGAAATCTGGTGGAGTGTTGATAACTCAGAGATGGCTGAATTGAGATCAAGGATGGACAAAATCTGCAATCTTCTAGGTGAAAAGAAAGCTGTCCACTTTGCTCAAGAAGTAGAAGTAATTCAGACTGAGGAGGACACTCAGGAGGAAGATGTGAATTACATCGGAGGATCTGGTTTCCAAGGAAACAGATTTGGATATCAATCTGGGAACAGATTTTCCGGTGGAGGACAGAAGGGTGCCTTCACAGGCAATCAGAACTCTTCAAGCTTTGGACAGACTAGTAATTTTCAGAAGCCTTATGGACAAAGTGCTCAGAGAACCTACGGATCTTCATCTTATCAGGCACCTCCTGCAACCACTGCTTTTGAGACTAGGATAGAAACAATGTTGGAACAGGTACTGGAGAGCCAGAACAAGATTTCTGTGGACAGTAACAAGAAGCTGGATGCAGTTTATGAGAATCTCAATGGGAAGTTTGAGACTCTGAGCACTCATGTGAAGCAGCTGGACACTCAGGTGAATCAGATTTCCAGTTCTATGAAGGGAAAAGGAGTTGCATACACTCACATTAAGGCCTGGTCTGTGTACATTAATGATGGGTCTCAACAAGGTGAAAAATTTGAGCTAAGTACGGCTGAATTGGTAGAGGAGGAAGAATTTTCGGATTTTGGAGAAAACTCTCGGGTGAAAGTTGTGAACACAGAGTTGCAACGATCGAGTGTCGGTCGTTGCAGGGCGTGAACAGACAGAACTGTCGGATGATAATGGCATAGATGCTGAGTTGGATCTTGATCCCTTATTCACTGGAGTCTCTGAGATCTCTCAACAGGAGATTTATGCGCAGATTGTTAGACAACACTCCTCAGTATCTGAAGTGATTAAACAAGAAATTGAAGAGCTTAAGAAGCTAGAGGATATTGGTGAAGAATTGGAAGAGATTCCAACTTATGATAATCCACCTTATCATCCCTGTGTGCAGAGGTACTTAAACAGGATGCTGCCTTTAGATGAAGAGCTGAGAGACTGGGTGATTATAGTTCCCCAACACATTAGTGAGGTGCTACTGAACAAGATCCCGAAGAAGCTGCCTGACCCTGGAGTCTTTGTGCTTGATTGCTCTATCTTCGAGGATAGTTTTAGACGCTCTCTGTGTGACTTAGGAGCTGCTAGAAGTATGATGCCTTATTCTGTGGCAGAGAAGCTGGGGATGCTGGATTTTTCTCCTACTAGGACCTCTCTTGTCCTAGCTGATCAGTCTATACGAGTTCCGGAAGGACTCTTAAAGGACATTCCAGTAAGGGTCGGAAACTACTTAGTTCCGACAGACTTCCTTGTGCTCAAATATGACTGCGATCCTTATGAAGCATTGCTGCTTGGAAGACCATTCTTGGCTACAGCAGGAGCTGTGATTGATGTTAGACATAGTCTAATAGACCTCCACCTGGGAGATGAGCCGCTGCGATATGAGATGGAGAAGCTGCGAAAGCCACTGATAGATGGGCAGACATTCACAATCATGGATGCAGATGATGAGCAGCCGGATGACACTGTGATTCTAGATCCTGGAGCACAATTTACTCCATCTTTTCTTGGGCATGAGCATTCTGCAACAGCCTATTCTCCACCTTGGATGAGGAGACTTGAACAGAGACAGAAAAAGTGTCTGTCAGGATCTCTTGGTGCCTGAAAGATCCTGTGCGTTCGGTCAAGCAATTGAGGTTAAAAGAGCGCTGAGTGGGAGGCAACCCACTGTTTTCGTTTTTGCATTTTGATTTTAGTATTTTCATAGGATTTTACGCTTGTTTCTGGTTTTGGTGAGTTTTGCTTGCAGGTCTCGGATGAAATCGCAGTGCGTCGATCGACACACCATTGTGTCGATCGTCACGATACGAAAGAATCGCATTGCAGCGATCGTTGCGGTCCTGAGCAACGATCGATCCCCAACGAAAATCGCACAGCAACGGTCGGTGCACCTAGTGCAACGATCGATGCCTTACTGCGACAGAGGTAAGAACCCGAGAGAACTAACCATTCCATTAACAAATTTTTATTTTCTTTCTTTTAACCAATCCCTTGCTTGACACTACTGGGGACAGTGTGTCTTAAGTGTGGGGGAGGTTCTACTAATTACTTTCTTTTGTTTTCTTAGAGTCAGTTAAATTTTAAAAATTTGTTTTTTGAGTCAAAATTTGTTTAAGTAGGAAACAATGATTTTTTGAGAAGATTAGCAGTATTTGCAGGAACTTAAGTAACCATTGGGATGAAGCTGCAGATTATCTATGACTATTAGAAAACCCAGACACAGATCAGCCTACTGAGAACACCCACATCGCTTCAGGTATCAGAGGATCTTTTACTAACTTCAATTTAATCCTGACTTTAGATTTCTCACCTAAGGGCTTGGTATACTTTATGTCGGACTCCCTTGTTGGTTCTGACACAGCCTGTAAACATGTCCTATCTAGTTCCCTTCTCCCCTTCCATAAAGTAAAAAATAAAATAAAAATGATAATAAACTGTGGATGAGTTAGTAACTCCGAAGTGGTCATGGGAATGGTAGCAAACACTATTTTCTCTCATGTGATCCATGGAATGTGTCCAAAGTACACCCCAAAACGGGAAGAACACTGATAAAAAAAATAAAATGATACCCAGTGGGGAAAAATCAGTTGTTAAGGAAGTGAAAGAGAAGAAAGGGATTAGAGAAAGACAGTTTGGTGGTCTAGAGCTGGCAAGGTAAGAATCCATGTGCCTTTAGATCGATACCCCTTAGGTGAGACCGCACTTAAATATATGCAGAAGTCAGTAGGGAGAATTTGAATGCGTGAATGTGATTGTGGCGTTTTAGGACAGTTGCTAAGTGTGGGGGAAGTATATGTTGGTCTTGATGTCTGTGGATTGATTCTTTCATGTGGATTACTAAGGGGAATCAGAATGCTGCTGCTTCTACGACAAAATGAGTTTCTGAAGAGTTTTCAAACCTCTTCACTGCATTTTAGTTCTCTGTTTTGCTTGAGGGCAAGCAAAGGCTAAGTGTGGGGGAGTTGATATATCATGGTTTTTACCCATTTTATACCATGATATAGATGTGTTTTTAGTGTCTTTTGTGTTCGTTTAGAGTCTTTTACAGGTTTAATCAGGTTTGGAGCTAATTGGAGATATTTGGAGCATTTTGGGACTTTTGGGACGTTTTGGCCGAGAGCTTAACTCAGTGTCCGATTTATTGATCAAGCATCGACCGACACACCTTGTGCATCGGTCGACACACTAGCGAGATGGGCCGTACGCGTCGGTTTAACAAGTTATGAAGATTTGCAAAGAGGCCCAGAATAGTTCCAGTATTTACACAGAAGCCCCAGCCGAGATTAGGCTTATATATAGAGGATTTTGGTGTTTAATTTACTTACGCTTTTATACTTAGAGCTAAGAGATTTTTAGAGCTTTTGGGGCTGATCTATTTCCTGTATTCACTTATTTTGGAGAAGATTTCGAACCCCTTTGATATTTTATTCTCTTATATGCAATCTATTATTTCTATGATTATGTTTTCATCAATCATGTCTGAGTAGATCCATAGTTAAGTTTAGGGTTTCTCATTAGGGTTTGATGACTTGCTAGACTTGTTTAATTCAGTTAAGGATTCATATGATTAGAATGTTCTTCAAACTAAATTGTGCTTAAAGTTAGTTCTAACCTGATCAATTAGAATCTAGATCTTAGGTTGCTAAATTCGACACGAGAGTGTGTTTTAGAATCTGAACTATTTAGGTTGAGCAATTAAATTATTCGCAAAGAGATTTGGTTTAGTTTAATTGTGAACATATCGAACTTGAACTTAATGCTAGTTTAATCTGTTAGTAATTGCAAAGAGATTTGGATTACTGCACTTAGATTTAGAGAGTTTTCGCAAAGAGATTTGGTTAATTCTATTTCCGTGATTTGAGTTCTAGAACTGAGTTTAATTAGATCCTGACTGATTAACTTGTCTGCTTGTCTGATTTCCTGAGAATACCCTAGGCTTGACGCTTTTAGTTTATTGCTTTCACAACCAACTTGCTACTGTTTACTCCCTTGCTTCGCAATTTATTTACTTCACCATCTGCTTATTTCTAGTATTAATCTCTACGTTTCTGATTCTATTGAGACCAAGTGTCCCTGTGGATTCGATAACCCTATATACTACTTTGACGATACTGTGCACTTGCAGTTTAGTATAGGGTAAAACTTAGAACCTATCAAGCAGTCCTTAGACAATCCCCTTCCAAGGGAGCCTTTAATATCTACTCCTTCTGTAGTCCTCACATGCTTTATTGATGGATTTTGGGTTGCTTCGTACTCGATAAGTGGACTTGGTTGGATAGTAATGCAAGTAAACGAGTTGGTGCACTTGGGCCTAAAAGTATCGCGAAGATGTTTGTCTCCATTCCACTCTGAGCTCGATTCTCTTCTTTGGGCCATGAGATGTCTCTTAAATCTCCGGCTCAACAGTATCACCTTCCTATCGGACTGTGCAGAACTTATTGCTATGATCAAAGATCCTATGGATTGGCCTTCCTTCTCATCGGAATTGGAAGAATTTAGATCTCTTAGGGTTTTTTTCCTAGTTTCTGTATTAAGTTTATTAGCAGACAAGATAATACCCGAGCTGATTGCCTTGCAAAAAAAAGCAAGGTCTCGGGGTGTTTTATTTTTTCATGTAAGCCCGTCGGTTCCGGATTGGCTTTCTCTCGTGGAAAGCCAAGTACCGCATACTTAATAAATGGTGTTTTGTCTTCGAAAAAGATCCCTCCAAAAAGTGTACAGTATCACAAGTGCTTCTTTGTGTAATTAACACATAAGGAAGTTCCCCATAGTGTAAAGCTCTCATTTCTTTATCATCCTTATCTCTCCGATATTTCCCATGAACTTACATCCTTTAGTGTCTAAAGGTACTTGAAAGATATAAGATTCCTTGAGATTTCTAGCATGTACTTTATATCATGGAGCAGAAACTTGGTTCCATCTGAATTCTTAAACCTGACTGATCATGCACCCTTCACCTCAGAGAGAGAGAGAGAGAGAGAGAGAGAGAGAGAGAGAGAGAGAGAGAGAGAGAGAGAGAGAGAGAGAGAGAGAGAGAGAGAGAGAGAGAGAGAGAGAGAGAGAGAGAGAGAGAATTTTTGTTCCATTCCACTCTTTCATTGTCCAGAAGCTTCATGGAGATTCAACACCCCCTCTTTGGTTTCATATGAAGGAGAAACATGTGTTTATAATCCAGTCATATAGAGTAATGTCTCCAACTATGAGATCACTCTGATGCTGAGTTCCAAACTTGCCTCCAACATCATCTTGAACCATAGATAATTCCCATCTAATCCGAGTTCCAAACTTGCCTTTCTTCCTCTTAATCCACTTGTAACATTTTTTTTTGAAGTGACCCTCATTTCCACATATCCAACAAACATGTTTTCATCTCTTGACTTGGACCGATTGAGACCTATGCTTTCCTTTACCAGGACTGGAACCTCTTGACTCAATCCCCCTCTGATAAAGGGTCCTTAACCATTAGACCTAGAGTTGGAACCCAATGAAAATTATGATTCCATTGACTTTGTTGCACTAACTACGTATTATATAGTAATACATATATACCGTCTATATTGTATTAAGATCTATGGGCTTCCAACCTAAAACCAATTGGTGATAAGTGGAGTGGCCCATATCCCTTATATATTAAGTGAGATCCCTTCCAACTACCGATGTGGGACTTATGTCCCTAATACGCCCCCTCGAGATAATGGTTCTTTGACCATTGATATCGGAATGCTCGGGCTTGGATCGACGACACCAATTTGGGCCTGGCTTGTCGATGATTGGACCAACTTTGGGTCGGATCGGATTGGACTGGTGTGGATCGGGCTCTGATACCATATTAAGTTGTATGGGTTTCCAACCTAAAACCAATTGGTGATAAGTGGAGTGGCCCATATCCCTTATATATTAAGTGAGATCCCTTCCAACTACTGATGTGGGACTTATGTCCCTAAAATATTGAACTTAAGATTGCGTTTGTGTTGTTCATACTTCTAATTTTATATTATTTTAAACATATAAATTTCATATGATATAAGACATAAGATTTGAATTAATTATTACATATTTGTTTTCTCTCACTTAAACATCTTCCAAATAACAAAGATAATTAAAATTAAATACAAGTTAAAAGAATAAATTATGCGATCAAAATTAGAGAATATTATATTAAAAAGGTCTAGAACAATTGAAAAAAAAACTTATAACTAAAAAACCATTAAGTATAGATATATTCAATAAATAAATTGAATTGATAATTAGCAAAAGGAAAATATGATTATAAAGAAAAAAGAACAAAATAAATTTTTAAATTTTAAAACATAAAATTAAATGAAATTAGTTAAATATATGTAAAACTAAAATAAGATAAGCGTAAAACAAATTACGGTAAGACATGTAAATATTTATAAAATGATGTGTATAAACTATTAAAAGTATGATCCACACAAAAATCATAAGAAATAATAATTTATAAAAATACAAAAAAATGATTGATAATAATTCAAAAATATAAAATCATATTATTTAGAACATAAATTAAAATAAAATGGCATATCAGTGCATTTTCTTTCCTGCATAATTATTAAGATAACAAAAAGATAATTTTGTTAAAAACATAAGAAAGTATTAATTTTAAATTTAATATATATCAAATATTCGCAAATTAAAACAAATCCGCGCATTGGCGTGAGTTCTCTCCTAGTAATAATAATGAACCAATAAGTTGTTTTATTTGAAATAATTTATTTATCAGAAAACTAAATATTTGAAATTAAAATAATAAATCAAATTATATAATTAAAATGTAATACTAATAATCCTAAATAATTTGAATAATTAGAAAATTGAAATGTCATTATGATGTGAGATGGAGGCGTGATGAGTGATGGAGTGAGACGAGAAGATTGTGGCCGCGAGAGAGAGATGGAAGCGTGGGACAAAGCTGCTGGCCGAAGGCACTCTCAGCTTGGTTAGTGGGTGGTCGAGGGTGGTTTAAGAGCTACTGAACCTTAGGAACACTTCAGAAAATCGAGACAGCAAGCAAAATCCAAGAGATCTGCTCTACAAAAGGGCAGCCGCGCAGAGAGAGGAGGATCGAGAAACCTGTAGGGTTTTTCTTGGTTTAAACTTGCTTGATGTTTCATAAAACCAAAAGAATGTTTAAGTAACTACAACTGAAAGCAAATGGGCCAAACAAAACAGTGGGCCATCGAAAATGCTAAGGAAAAACAAGAGAAATAAGACTTAAAACGAAAAAGGAAAGTCTTGGTCGAAAATAGAGAAGAGGCCGGTCTGTCTCTCTAATGAATGGGCCTCGGATCACCTCGTTAAAAACCTTGTGAAGAAAACCCATTTGGGATAAAACTTCACAAGGGAAAAAGAGTATGATCTTTATCCCAGAGGCAGACCGGTCAAAGAATCATCTGGCTCGATGCAGAAGATCATGGTCGGTCTGTGCGTCCGAAGTATGGGCCAGGGCGTGGCCTGATCAAATGGGCCGTCAACTTCAGTACGGATTCAGGACAGGTTGTCCTTGGTCGAGATGGCCTAGCTGGGTCGTGATGTCTTCTAGGCTTGTCCTCGAGATCAGCTGCTCCATGGAATTGTTGAATTCATCTTGTATCTGTCGCTGTCCCGAACGCGTACTTGGTACATCTCGCATGGTCGGAAACAGGTCGGCCAACTTGTTGGTAGAGCCTGGTCCGTCTTGCTCATCCAACTCAGTGTCGGCCAAGCTGATGTCCTCATCATTCCCACCCTCTTGTACAATAAGGAGACAAATCAGCAACATTAAAACTCGACGATATGCTCATCTCACCTGGGAGTTCCAATTGGTAGGCGTTGTCGTTGATCTTATTTAGGACCCGGAATGGTCCGTCTCCACGTGGGGAAAGCTTGGACTTCCTCTTGTTTCTGAATCGTTCGGGTCGCATGTGAACCCAAACCCAGTCGACCTCCTTCCTGTGTTTGTCGGCTTGCTTCTTGTACTGCTCCGTCCTCTTCTCGATGTTCTCCTTGACCGCCTGGTGTAGCTTGGCGACGGCCTCAGCCTTGCGCTCTCCATCAAGATTGATGAACTCCAATGCTGGCAGTGGCTTCAGATCAAGTGGCGTATCTGGCTTAAATCCATAAACAACCTCAAAAGAAGACATCTTAGTAGCAGAGTGTTTGGCACCATTATACGCAAACTCAACAAAAGGAATGCAATCCAACCAATGTGACAAATTTTTACCAACCGTGGCCCTTAAGAGGGCTGAGAGAGTCTGGTTCACGACCTCGGTCTGTCCATCTGTGTGTGGATGACAAGTGGTCGAAAACAGTAGCTTGGTACCAAGCTTCCTCCACAACGTCCTCCAGAAGTGACCTAGGAAGGTCGGTTCAAGGTCTGAGACGATGGTATGTGGCAGTTCGTGCAATCTGACCACTTATTTGAAGAAGAGGTCGGCTGTTTGGGTCGCATCATTCGTCTTAGAACACAGTATGAATTGATCCATCTTTGAAAACCGGTCGACTACAACGAAGATCGCATCCTTGTTCCTGATCTTAGGCAAGCCAAGCACAAAATCCATAGAAATATTGACCCATGGTCGGTTTGGTATAGGCAAGGGTAAGTAAAGACCGTTAGGATGTGACCTGGACTTGGACTTGAGGCATGTGATGCACTTGGAGCAGAAACGCTCCGTGTCTCATTTCTGATGTGGCCAATAAAAGTGCTCTACTAGGATACTCAGTGTCTTGTCCACGCCAAAGTGTCCCATCAGTCCTCCTCCATGGGATTCTCGGATCAGAAGCTCCCTCATCGATCCCTGAGGAATGTACAGCCGCTTGCCCCTGAAGAGGACCCGTTATGCAAGTAGAAAAATCCTTTCGGTCCTTTGCTACATTCCTGAAAAATTTCACCAAAATCAGGGTTAGTATCATAATCTTCTTTAATAAGTTCAAACCCCAAGACTTTGGCCTCCATGGTGCTGATCAGTGTGTATCTCCTGGACAATGCATCAGCTACCACGTCCTCATTTCCCTTCTTATACTTGAGGATGTATGGAAAGGTCTCCACGAACTCAAGCCACTTAGCGTGCCTCCTCTTCAGATTTGTCTGTCCTCTCAGATGCTTGGGCGTCTCGTGGTCAGTTTGAATAACAAACTCTTGGCCAGCAAGTAATGCTGCCAAGTCTCCAAGGATCTAACCAATGCATACAACTCCTGGTCATAGGTAGGATAGTTGAGTGTGGCTCCACTCAACTTCTCGCTGAAGTAGGCGACCGGTCGCCCACCTTGCGTCAGAACAGCTCCAATCCCTAAACCTGAAGCATCACACTCAATCTTAAACATCTTATCAAAATTAGGCAAAACAAAAATAGGAGCATGGGTTAACAAATCCTTGAGTTTCTGGAATGCGGTATCCTGCGACTGGCCCCATTTTAACGGGACGTCCTTCTTGATCACGGCGATAAGTGGGGCGGCCACTGTGCTAAAATCCTTCACAAACCGTCTATAGAAGGTGGCTAAACCGTGGAAGCTCCTAACATGGCCGATCGTGGTCGGGGTCGGCCATTCCTCAATTGCTTGATCTTTTCTTGGTCAACATGTAAGCCCTGCGAACTCACAACAAAACCTAAAAAGAAAAGCTTATCAGTGCAGAAGGTGCACTTCTTGAGGTTCGCATAAAGACCCTCCTGTCGAAGAGTATCTATTACTTGCTCAAGGTGCACCAGATGATCAGCAAAACATCGACTATAGATTAAGATATCATCGAAGTAAACAACTACGAACTTACTGATGTAGGCCCTCAAGACTTGGTTCATGAGGCGCATGAATGTACTGCGCGCATTTGGGACCAATATAGCTAGTTTTACTTTGGTTAAGACTAGGCTAATGAACTTATGACTAGACTATGTATTTTGGTTTTAGACTTGAGTTATGTTTCTGTCATGAAACTCTAAACTTGTGTTTTGGATGTTGGATTGTATTCAGACTTGTGGAATGAATGTCTTAATTTCTATATATCAGTTTCAGTTTTTTGATTATGCAACCATTTTATTATATAAAAGATATTGATAGCAGTTTGTTAATAAATATAATAGCAACAAAAATGAACGTTATGATATTATATCATAGCATTATAAAATAGACATCAGTAATTGTATTATAGCACACATAAAACTGTAAAATTCAAATAGAACATAAATCAAATGCCATAATTATATATATTATAACGTTATAACGTTGACTATTTGCTATTGTTAATATTGTTACAACATATAAAATTATGTGCTATAATAGATCAGCGCTATTATAGCAACCCGGAAAAATGCTATCATAGGGCTGTTACCTAAGATAGCTCCTGCATAGACAGCAATTATAAAAACGCTAAGAAAAATATATGATAGCATTATTTTCGCACCGACAATGTACATATTTCTTGTAATATGCACTTAAGAGTTTGTTTGAGTTTTCATACTTCAGTGGAAGATATTTCAAGAAAGAATTGTTTGGATCTCCATGTGAAGGTTTATCTGATCATTGATCAACTTTAAGAAGTCATCATTGCTCTAGTCTGAAATGACTTCAACAAATATAAACAATCTAGGATCTTCTAGTTATCAGCATCTGTGTTGCCGTTTTTTAGCTTCTTTAAGAATGACCGCCAAAGCCGATAAAGACTAGGTTCATCGCCTTATCATTCCGCTCTAGTCTCGCCGTTTTATCATCGACTTGTTTCTTGGTTAGAACTGAGTTCCATTCGGAAGAGACTCCTCTATCTTCACCAAACTTGAACTCTAAGCTAACCCCCCCCTCTCTTGATGGTCATCTTCCTATATAGTTTTTATAGTATTTTTGTCACAAAATGCGGTTGTCATTTATGGTAAATAATATTAAGGTTTGACCATTTGATCATTGACCATTAGCTATTCCAAACTAAGCATGTGAAATTTTTTTTAACATCAATCTAAAAGGTGATACTAAATTGTGGGCCTGAGTATTTATAGTTGTCCTCTATGAACTTCTTACTCCCCTCATCAAAGTACCGAGACTGTAACACCAGCAATTTTTTATACCTCAGTCACAGACTAAATTGGTTTAACATCAATCTAAAAGGTGATACTAAATTTTTTTTTTGGTCAACAAAGGTGATACTAAAGTTTATTCTCCTTACTTTTGCATTAGTTATAGAATGGATGTCAAATAATTGACATTATATCCCTTCTTCTAAAGGAATCCAGAACCCATCCATAATAAATAATAGTACTCCTTTTGTTTTATGTTTTAGTGAAATTAATTTGTTTCAAATTATATGATGTTTACAACTTTCAATATATAATTAATTAGTTTTTAATTTTTTTGACCATTTGTATTTTAATTATAGTTTTATCTTTGGTCAAATTTGTGTTAGGTAAATAATAAACGATGTTTTAATTGTAGAAAAAAACAAATTACATGATTTCTTAATCTATATGCAAAAACATTAAACTTCATATAATATGAAAGAGGAAATATAACAATGTTTGACTAGAAATAAATGAAATTAGATAGTTTACCCAATATGTCATGCATCTCAATAAAACATTTGACTGTAGTTAATGTGTTGCTGACTATGAAAGTGCAAAAGTCTTATATAAATAAAGCATATTTTACTCGAGCAATACTAACAACTAACATTCATTTCCTATCTAGTTTCTAAAATATTCCCTCCCTTTTCAAAGAAATGGAGAATAAAAAACTAGTTGTATTTGTGATGATGATGTCAATGATTGGAAATCTTATGGAATTGGGGGCTGAGAAAATCACTTTTACAATATGTTATAAATTTTGTTTCGAAGTATGTCTTAAAAATCCATTCGTACCAATAAAATTTGGATGTCCCGACATATGTAACAAAACGTGTCTAGGAGATTCTTCTGAAACAAACTCCAATGAAAGTTTTTGTGAAGTGGGGTGTGTTACTCATCGTTGTATTTCTGGCGAAAACAACAGTAAGTGTTTTATATCTTTATCTTCATATATAACTATATGCTTACTCTTACTTTTTTGTGATATGGTTTTTGTTATTGTATGTTATGAACAGATATGAAGATCGGTGTGAAGAAGGCTTTAGAATGTGTGGATTCATGTTCAGACACGTGCAATAAAAAAATTAGAATCTAATAGTTTTACTATGCAACAGCTGTTATTTCAGTAAAGAAAATATTCAGTGTCAGTAAAGATAATATAAGTTGTTGTTTTTATTTATTTAACATCATATACAAATCAATATTTATCACATGATTCAGTTCATCAAGAAATTCCATCTAGACTGAAACACATTGTGAAAATGATTCAACACAGTGGCGAAGCTAGGTGGACTATAGGAGGGGCAGTTGCCCACCATGAATTTTGTAAATCAGTGTAAATTTGTAAAGGTTTTTAAAAATGCCCCTGTTAAAAAAACAATTTTCTAAAGGTATTTAACATTGTTTCATAAGTGTGCCCCGGATCAAAGTGAATTCTAGATTCGCCAACACTATAAAATTGATAAGTTTTTCAATGTCAAAACAGATAATTTTTTTGTATATTTTAATATTGCAAATGATTGTAACTAAATATCTTAATCATTTGTTATAAATATAATTTAGAACTTTTGCATATATTAAAAATTAGTATAATGTTAAATATATATAACCTTGAAACACCATGATTAGAAAATATAACCATTGGTTTGAAATCTTATAAATAATTCGGATTTAAAATATTTTCACCGAGTAAATGTCTAGTATAATTTAATACAAACAATAGAACTTCGAGACCGGAATAACATCATGTCCAAAGGTGACAATACCATCTGATATATTGAAGTAATCCAAAATATTCTCAATATATGGATATATGAATTTATGATGGTCTTTATCAAATCACAATTTAATCTGGAATAATCATTCCTCACTGCATCACAAAGCCATTTTTTTACAAAGACACATTTAAATCCAACTTTTAGCAGTTTAAATGAATCAACATTCTTTTTTTTTTCATCTCATGGAATATATTAACATTCAAAGGTGAAATACGGTGAAAATACACATAGTCGGCCGGGAACGAAATCCTTCCGAAAATAAAGTCGGCGAGTTTATAGATCGAAACTTTTAGAAACAAGATACAAATCAGGAAATTTATACAAAACTAACCAAAGAATAAATTTTAACCAACGACACAGAAGAAAAAGGTGAGTTAAGGATACAATCTTTCAAACCAAAACAGAGATTGTCTACCGAGGCGTTATAACCATCGAGCCCAACAGATACAAGACAGAGATCGAGAAGATCAAAGAACAAACTAGCCTCAAAGCGAGACCAAGAACAAGAAGAAATCTTGAACTTTGAAAGGGAGAAATCCGCAAACCAAGACTTTCAGTCCTTACACGCGGACACTTGTGTATCCGATCTCGGACACCTACCGACCAAAAACGGTCACCTTCTCGAAAGAGAAGGACTGAAAGACAAAACCATTGCGACGCTGAAAACTAACTCCGCCGCAAGAGAAGCGAAAGAGAGGAAAGTGGATGTTCCCGCAAAACAAAACATAACTAGAAGACGGATCCCAAAGCGAAACTTGTCCAAACAACAAACAAGAGACACCGTAATACTCTATCTCTCAAAATTGGTCATCGGCAGCAGAAAAGTCAAGCAGGACAATTTTGTAATTTTCAGAAGATGAGGGGCATTTTGGTAATTTTACCAAACTGCGAGCCAAAAGCTAAGACGGGCCAAATGTTTTTCATTTTATGTAAATAAAACATTTTTAAGGAAATAAGTGGCAAGAATGAACTTTAAATGAGTTTTTCGGACTATCTGGAAAGAAAACCGATAGAACCGACAAAACTTGTAAAATTCATAACGGGAGCTTCGGGTGTACGATTGAGGTAAAAATTTTTTATAAATGCCTATAAAATAGTATAATATTTTAAAAAGAAGCTTTGAGTATTTATTTCAGAGGCTACAGGGTTTTAAATATTTTAACAAGATGTTAGGAATGGAAACCGACAAAACCGAGAAAAAGACGGAAACGTCTCAAAAGTGCTCTAAAATTATGAACTTTTTACCACATAACAATTAAATTATTTAGAAGATATTATAAAAAGGATTAGAAATATTTGATCCCTATATTAAGTTATAAATTTTAGACCATTTAGGAGTAATTGGTGGCTAAAAATTCAAAAAATCATGGGGGCTTGGATCAAGGTGATTAGGTCTGAGAAATGAGGTTATTTTGGACATAATTCTAGCCCAGTAGTGAGATTGGGCCACGAAATCTTTCAAGGGAGAAGGTGATGCATTGTTTGTGTTATTTGGTACATTGAACCAAGAAGCTTCTAGAATGAGTGTGGTGGCAAACATCCATGAGCTATCTTCATGGATAACGGACATATGTCCATGGGAAACTTTGGGAGCAAGCTATTGAGAGGTTATAAAAGTAGGCCTTCCCCCATCCATTCTCCTCACATCCAAAGTCAAAGGAATAAAATAAGAAGAAGGAAGAAGAAGAAGAAGAAGAAGGAGGAGGAGGAGGAGGAGGAGGAGGAGGAGGAGGAGGAGGAGGAGGAGGAGGAGGAGGAGGAGGAGGAGGAGGAAAGCCTGAGGAGAGAGAGATAGAGAGAGAGAGAGAGAGGGATAAAGAGGAGCGAGAAAGTGAGGTTCGATAGAGATAATAGATGGGCTGGTGACGGAGGAACGGTGAAATATTTCCTAAGCGGATATTTTCAACGTTCATCCCACGTACCGAGTTTCTTCTATAGACGGTTTGTAGTAGACGTCGTATGAGGTTGGTCCGGAGGTTCGTGTGGAGAAACGATCAGATTACTAGGTTCAGCGCTCGGGTCAAGTTCGGGTCAAAGCAACTCAACGGTTCGGGGAAGGTTCAGGTTAGCGTTGGGTTTGTGTCGGGTCTCGTAGTTCCATCAGTCCGTCCATCCGTCGTCACGAGATCACTGTGAGTCGGCTAAATTGTGTGTTGCATATAGATTAGGACATATAGACCTTGGATTCATTATTCATAGATTTAGGTTGCATATCTCGATGATTGAAGTGGTTAGAATGGCTAGGTTGATTAATAACTCGGTTTGCTAATTTAATGGTTAGATTAAAAATATGCATGCTAGTTAGCTTATATTAGTAATTGATTGATAGTGTCCTTGATTTCTTGATTGGGTGTTGCATACATATAGAACGACATGATAGGACGTATATGCATATATAAGTATTTAATAACGTATCTAAATGAATATATATATATGGATAATTATGAGTTGATTAAAATATGGCTAAAACACATAACACACTTAGAATGTAATAACGGGCTGGGTTAATTAGTCAATAGGTGGGGTTATCAGGTTAATTGAATTAATTAAATAATAATGTAAAGTCAGGAGATTAGTAAGTTTACTAATCTCAAGCTGACGGATCGAAGAGGTTACGAATACAAATTTAAGGGATAAGATTAATTAAATATGAATTAAGCCGTTTATGGGATTAGTAATCCACTAATCCCAAGGTAGCAGATTGAATGGTTTAAGATTAAGAAAAATTAAAAGACTAATAAACCTAAATAATTAGTTGTGTGGTGTTGAATGTTTGTGTGATTGTGTATCTACTTCGGTGTTGGGCCGAGTAGACTGTACTAGTAGATACTTACTCTGGTGCGGGACCAAAGTAAGTTTGGATAGATGCCTAATCCGGTACGAAACCGGATAAGATTGGTGATATTTTTGCATTTTGATGCATTTAGGATAGTCTTTAGTTCATGTTTTTTATCCTTCTTGCATTTTGATGCATTTAGGATAGTCTTTAGTTCTGGTACGAAATCGAGCTAGTAAGAAGAAGGATAAGAAAGGCAGTAAGAAGAAGGAGAAAAAGGATCCGAGGGAGAGAAGAAACAATCCGAAGGAGAGATGAAAGAATTCAAAGGAGAGATGAAAGAATCCGAGAAGAAAGAAGAGAGCGGTAGAACCAATTATGGAAGTGCCTACAAAAAGGATGAAGCTTATACAGAAGGGGCATGGGAAAGGGTCTACAATCGTGCAGAGGAGTCCAGTGTTTACTATGGGAAAGGACGTGGAAACCAACCCAGCAGATGATGAATCAACTCGTGTTTAAGTTATGTTTGATTGAAGGTCGGATTTATGTTCATTATGTTTTATTTGGATTTGTTTGGATTATGTTTGAATTATGTTTGAACTATGTGTTTAATTTGTTTTTTTATTGGGAATTCGGCCAAAAAATCCTTAACTTTGCAGGACTCGCCAAAAGAACAACAAATTTTTGCACTAACCAAAAAACACTAAACATTCGTTAACTTTCAAGAATATTGACAATATTTTCGTTGACTTACCAATTAAGCACACCGTTAACAAATTTAGCAGAAAAATTGGACGTCGTTTACTAAGTTTGTTAAGTAAAACGACGTCGTTTTGAGTTGAGACAAAACGACGTCATTTTACATTTTTTCTTCTAAAATATGTTCATATCTAGATTTGAACTCAAGACCTCCAGGCCAAAGAATGGGGTTTCTTGCTACTCGGCTAGTGACTATTTTAAGAAAATCTCAAATATATTTTCTTTTATTGAGTATAAAAATCTATAAAATCTCTAAAAAAACCTAGAAAATCTCTAAATTTTCAAAAATTTAAGAAAAATTCTGAAAATTTAAAACTAAAATTCAATTACAAACAAATTTTATTTTTTGTTACAAACTAAAAAGTTCAAAGATTAAAAAAATTCAAAAATCTAAAATATCAAAAATCCTAAAATTAAAATTAATTTATTTGAATATTTTGGAATCACACTATATATTTTCATATGATTAATGTATTTGAGATAAAATAAACAAATGATATTATCATACAAATTGTTGCTAAAATATGATACCAAACGAACATATACAAAAAATACAGATTTTTATACATTAAAAGATAGTGTGATAAACATCATTTATGTATTTTTATCTTAAATATACTAACTAATATAAAATAGGTTTCAAATTATTTAATCATTAATTTTTAGCATTTTGGATTTTTTTAGATTTTTCGTTTTTTAGGATTTGTTTTTGATTTTTATTTTAACGAAAAAAATATTTCAAATTTTGATTTTAAATTTATTTTTTTCCGAATTTTATTTGATTTTTTAAAGTATGAAGTTTTTAAGAGATTTTTTTAGATACTCAATAAAAGCAAAATATTTTACAAATTACCATAAAAGTGTCATTAGTCTAGTGGTAAGAAGCTATGTTCTTCGACTCCAAGGTCTCGGGTTCGAGTCCATAGATGGACTTGTTTTTTATTTTAAAAACATGTAAAACGACGTCGTTTTAAGAGAGATAAAATGCATCGTTTCACTTAAAGACGTTTAATTATTTTGTTAACGGTGTGCTAAATTGAGGTCAACGAAAACATTGCTAATATTCTTGAAAGTCAACAAAATTTCAGTATTTTTTTGGTTAGTCTAAAGTTCATGTCACTTTTGGTAATTCGTGCAAAGTTTGAGTTTTTTTTGCCGAATTACCGTTTTTATAACTTTATTCAATTATGTTTGGTTAAAATGTTATGTATTTGTTACCTAATGAATAGTTTTACAAAGTTCAATGATATATCATGGTTTTTACCTGTTTTAAACCATGATATAAGTGTATTTTAGAGTCTTTTGTCGTGTCTTTAAAGTCATTGTTTGGGCCCAAATTCACTCCCAAGTGAATTAGTTGGATAAGGCCTCATGTGTCTTCAACAAACAGGCCCAAGAGCGTTCACATCTAAGCCCAAGTCGACAAAGGAAGCTCCGACTCCACAGTACAGCTCGGCAGATGACGATGTGGACCGTTAGCAACAAGCCGACTAAGAAGGAGGAGACGAGGCAACGCACGATCCCGGGGATCTCGCGGACCGTTGGAACTAACTCCTCGGAGCAAGGAAAGCAGTTGGGAAGACCAAGATTATATAAGGAGACTTTGAGGACTTGAAGAAGGATCCGATTCTCGACATTAGACTCAAACCTAGCATTAAGACTTTGTAATCACTATTCAGCTCGAGTTCTTACTGTTCTTATATCAAAATTAATACAAATCTACTTTTCACCATTGTTAAGCTCCTTGATCTAGTTCGACCAAGAATCTAGCCCACCTATCTTGTAAATCAGCTCGTCTAAAACACTCTAAAAACTGAGTGTGGGTTCTAGGATCCACATTTTGGTGCCGTCTGTGGGGAAGATTCATAGATATTCTTTACACACGAACCTGATCAACAGCTTGCTAGCGTGGAAATGGATCCCAACGCAACAGCTCCGATCGAACCACCAAGGTCGCAAGACCTCGATCAAACGAACGCAAGCTTTCAAGTCGGGAATACCGGATCAGAGTCGACCCAGACTCAAGCAGAATCCGGAACTGGGTACCGCATCCCTATTTCCCAGCCTCTAGGAGTTGCGCCTCCAAGCTCAACTTCACAGACAACCGAGAGAACGAACTCTCGAACTTGGATACAATCCGAGGATCGCTCTCAAGGGGACGTACA
Organism: Orychophragmus violaceus; assembly: GCA_030180135.1. NCBI lineage: Eukaryota > Viridiplantae > Streptophyta > Magnoliopsida > Brassicales > Brassicaceae > Orychophragmus > Orychophragmus violaceus. The sequence continues at coordinate 106,856,682 of CM058232.1, forward strand.
AATCCCTCGGATTGTTCCGCAGACTCGCCCCGACTCGCCAAGCCTGACGAGATCCGTCACCGATGGCATGGCAGAGCTCCGTAAGATGCTAGCAGTCCTAATCAACAGATCGCACGATCAAGAAGCCACACAACGGACTGTATTAGCCCGGCTAGACATGCACGACAGGAGTCTGCTGAACCTCGGGAACAGACCACGGCCCGCCACAGGGACTACGGCAGACACCTCGCATGCGTCTGGACTTTGAGGAGGACTATATAACTCCCTAAGCCCCGAGACAGACTTCTGTGGCTGGAAACAACGGCTACCCAGTGTTTAGTCCGATCTCGGGAAATGCACTTCCCAGCTCGAACACCGTGGCTTCAACCTCGATGGGTATTACGGCCCCTGACAGAGCGCGACTGCCAATGCCCCCGCCCATGCCAACGAGCTATGAAACAAACAGGCACCGGGTGCTGGGAGAATCAGCCTTCGCCTCCGGCGCGCGTCCTCCAGTGACGGAACCAGGGACTAACACTGCTCGGCCTCCCCCGAGCGAGATAGCCCAACAAGCCGGAACTAGGGGACCAAACAACACGCGTCCGCGGAGCACGCAGCTCCCCATGTTCGACCAACGAACGGATATAGATGACGAAAGCATATATGCCAGGATCCAGCGCCTACAAGCTGCGGTCCACTCGGCAACAAGCGCGGCTCCAGACATCGATCAAGTTATCGAGGAGACCCGCCGGACCCCATTCACGGATAGAATCGCTAGCGCGAGGATCCAGAACACCGGGAAAATCAAAATCCCGAATATGCGCGAACTACGGACCCGAAGGCCCACGTTAGAGCTTTCAGGCTCGCGATCTCCCGAGCGCACCTTACCGATGAAGAAAAGGAAGCAGGGTACTGCAGGCTTTTCACCGAAAACCTCACCGGTACCGCACTGGAGTGGTTCGTCAGTCTAGAAGGAAACTCGATCGATAACTTCACACAGCTCGTATCGATCTTTCTAAAGCAATATTCGATCTTCATCGAAGAGAAAACCTCAGAAGCCGACCTCTGGGCTTTGAAGCAAGGGTCGGACGAAACTCTCAGAGCCTACATCGCAAGGTTCAGAGAAGTCAAATCGCGTATAGCCGACCCAAACGAAATCATAGCGATCGCGGCTCTAGAAAACGGACTCCTATACACATCGGATTTCAGAAAAGAGCTCGCGGTCCGACCGTGCACGTCCTTGGACGACGCGCTGCACAAAGATACTTACTACACAAAGTACGAAGAAACCGTAGCTGCGGCGAAGGAAGAATCAAGCAAAAAGAAAACCAACAAAAAGGAATCCTCTGGCAAGGGACAACACTGCCTGACAGTAGATGGCAAGCCTCAATGGCGCAAGCCTTACGATGCAAACAAATATTGTAAATACCACGACAAGAAAGGGCACTCCTCCGAAGAGTGCCGGTCCAAAGACCGCCTGCTGGCAGCTAAAAACGATAGCAGCGAGGTTCCGGAACCGGAGGAGAAGGAGCCCGAAAAGAAAGATAAAGGAAAGAGCAAATCGAAAAACAAAAAGAATTCGCAATCTAAGCGCGAGAGGACTCCAGAAAAGGAGGGATCAGACTCCCCAGTCCCCTCTCGAAAACGCATAGATGCAATCTTTGGCTTAGCTCGCTGCGGGGGGTCAATGAGATCGGTCATCACGCCACCCCGAGCTCCTAAGAAACCGGCCAGCCAGTGCTTGCCAAAGCTCGGACTGTGTAGTTCGAACCTACCCAAAATGATCAACTTCATATCATGAGGTTCAAGGTTTTGTCGGAATTCGTTAAACTCGATCAAAGCTCACCAGAGACGAGTTGCAAATGAACTCAGGGAAATGGTCCCAATCGAAGGACCGGACACTCACATAACATTCTCTGAGAGCGAAACCTTCAAACTCGACAAACCGCATGATGACGCTTTGGTGATCCAACTCGACGTAGCCGGATTCGAACTCTCCAGAGTCATGATTGATACCGGGAGCTCGGTGGATCTCTTGTTCTACGACGCCTTCAGAAAGATGGGCTTCAAAGACTCAATGTTGACCGGAGGAAAAACCCCATTAACCGGGTTCGACGGCGAAACCACCTACTCAATGGGAACTATAAAACTCCCATCCATCGCCGGGGGGCAACAGGAAATCCTGGAGTTTGTAGTAGTAAACAAACCGGCCCCGTACAACGCGATATTGGGTAGACCATGGATGTATACCATGAAGGCAGTGCCTTCTACCTATCACCAGTGTGTGAAATTCCCGACCCCTTGGGGGATCAAGACGATTTACGGGAACCAAAAAGCCGCAAGATCGTGCTACCTAACTTTCTTCAAACAGCTAGAGACCTTAAACGTATAGCAATTACAGAAAGAGGAAGAGCTCGCTTCCCGGACTGCGAAACGTAGCAACGATCCAACAGTCCGAGGCCCGCGAAAATATTTAGTCGTCTCAGTCTGTATTGATGACAAAGACCCGTAAAGGTGTGTAAACATCGAATCGGAGCTACTGAACGCTACCAGGGAAGAACTCATTAAATTCCTCAAAGAGAACGTGGATACATTCGCATGGTCCACAAAAGACATGAAAGGGATCAATATCGAGGTCACCTCACACGAATTGAACGTGATCCAACTTTCAAACCCGTGAAACAGAAACGCCGCAAACTCGGTCCAGACCGAGCAAAAGCGGTTAACGACGAAGTCGACAGACTACTAAAGGTCAGGTCAATCAGGGAGGTGAAATACCCCGACTGGTTAGCCAACCCGGTCGTCGTCAAAAAGAAAAACGGGAAGTGGAGAGTCTGCATAGACTTCACAGACTTGAATAAAGCGTGCCCAAAGGATAGCTTTCCACTACCACATATAGACCGACTGGTGGAAGCCACTGCCGGACACGAACTACTATCCTTTATGGACGTGTTCTCTGGATACAACCAAATCCTCATGAACCCAGAGGACCAGGAAAAAACGGCCTTCATAACCGATCGCGGAACCTACTGCTACAAGGTGATGCCTTTCGGGCTAAAGAACGCCGGAGCTACCTACCAGAGATTGGTGAATAAAATGTTCGCCAATCAGCTCGGAAAGTCAAGGGAAGTCTACATTGACGATATGCTGGTAAAATCCTCCAAAGAAAGTGATCACATAGGACAACTCCGGGAATGTTTCAAGATCCTGAACCAATACGGGATGAAACTTAACCCGCCAAGTGCTCTTTCGGAGTACCTTCGGGAGAGTTCCTCGGGTACCTTGTAACAGAGCGAGGGATCGAAGCAAACCCGAAACAAATAGCAACCTTCCTAGAGATGCCTTCCCCGAGAAACACAAGGGAAGTGCAAAGACTGACAGGACGGATAGCAGCTCTGAACCGCTTCATCTCTCGATCTACGGACAATTGCCTACCATTTTACAACCTCCTCAAAGGAAACCGGAAGTTCCAATGGGACGAGAGCTGTGAAAACGCCCTATACGAGCTCAAGAAATACCTCAGCAAACCTCCAATACTAGCAAAACCAGTAGAGGGCGAGCCATTGTATCTTTACATCGCAACCTCGCCCGCCGCCGTTAGTGCAGTCCTGGTCCGCGAGGAACAAAACGAGCAAAAGCCCATATACTACGTGAGCAAAACGCTCATAGATGCAGAGACGAGGTACCCAGCAATGGAGAAGCTCGCACTCGCAGTAGTAATGGCGGCAAGAAAGCTTAGGCCGTACTTCCAGTTACACGCCATAGTAGTGATGACGTCACAGCCCATACGAACTATACTCCATAGTCCGAGCCAATCCGGCAGAATAGCCAAATGGGCAATCGAATTAAGCGAGTACGATATCGAGTACCGGACCAGAACGAGCGCTAAAGCCCAGGTCCTAGCAGACTTCATTATCGAGCTCCCGCCCATGGCTCCGGAGCAGGAAAATCAAGACGATCATTGGACTCTTCATGTAGATGGAGCCTCATCCAAACACGGCTCCGGGGTAGGAATCAAACTCGTAACCCCCACAGGAGAGGTAATCGAGCAATCGTTCAGACTTGGCTTTAGCGCATCCAACAATGAGGCCGAGTATGAAGCCCTCATAGCCGGACTCCGACTCGCAATCGGAGTCGGAGCACAAGAAGTACGCGCCTTTAGCGACTCACAGTTGGTTACGAGCCAGTATCACGGCGAGTACGAAACTAAGGACGAGCGCATGGAAGCGTACGTCAAGGTAGCTCACGAGTTAGCAGATCAGCTAAAAGATTTCACACTCGAGAGAATACCTCGGGGGGGAAACTCCTCCGCCGACGCCCTGGCGGCATTAGCCTCTACGTCCGACCCTAAGGTCAAAAGAATAATACCCGTAGAAGGGATAGAAAAACCAAGCATCGACGTGGCACTCAAGGCGCATACCGCAGATCAGTCCACGACGATCCAGACAAAAAACTCAACGGAAACCCCAGAACTTGAAGCCCGGACAGAAACGGCCTCGGAATGCCACGAAGTCTATGACATTGGTCTCCGTAGTGGCCGGCAAATCCCTGAACCTCCCGTCGAGGAGGAAGAATCCGAGCCTGAAAACGAAGAACCGGACGCAGAATTCCTGAACAGACCGGATTGGAGGGAACCAATTCTAAGCTACATCCGACACGGCCAAGTCCCCGACGACAAGTGGCAGGCCAGGAAGCTTAAAGCCCGAAGCGCCCGATACTGCATAATCAACGATTGCCTATTCAAACGCAGCACCGCAGAACCTTACTTGCGATGTGTGCACGCCGCAGAAGCCCTCGCCGTAATGGGCAACACCCATGAAGGCACCTGCGGTAACCACTCCGGAGGGCGAGCCCTAGCCATCCGCATCAAAAGGCAAGGATTCTTCTGGCCGACCATGATCGCAGATTGCGAGAACTACACCAGGCTGTGTGATAAATGCCAAAGGCACGCACCCATTATTCACCAGCCTGCGGAGAAGCTGTCCTCAATCTCTGCACCATACCCCTTCATGAGGTGGTCAATGGACATAGTAGGGCCTCTCGTTTCTTCAGGACCAAAACAGCTAAAATACCTCCTGGTCCTAACAGACTATTTCACCAAGTGGATAGAGGCTAAAGCCTACCAGCAAACCACAGAAATTGAAGTACAACACTTCATCTGGGAGCACATAGTCTGCCGACACGGACTCCCATACGAAATAGTAACGGATAACGGCTCGCAGTTCATCTCCAGAACAGAAATTTCTGTAAAACTTGGAAGATACGCCTGACCACGTCGACTCCAAGGTACCCCCAAGGAAATGGTCAGGCAGAAGCTGCGAACAAGACTTTGCTATATAGCCTCAAGAAGAGACTCGACTCTAAAAAGTCTGCTTGGTCTGAAGAGTTACCAGGAGTCCTGTGGGCCTCCCGCACTACACCTCACAGCGAGACTGGTGAGACTCCGTTTTCGTTAGCATACGGGATGGAAGCAGTAGTCCCTGCAGAAATATCAGTTCCGACCATCAGAAGGGCACTGAGCCCGAGACACGAGGGGCTAAACGAACAAATGATCCGAGATCTTCTAGACATGATCGAGGAACAACGCGACCGAGCGCTAATCCGAATGCAAAACTATCAGCAAGCAACTTCCCGATACTACAACTCCAGAGTCCGACCTCGGAAGTTTATCGTGGGAGACTTAGTATTGCGCAAAATCTACGAAAACACAAGAGAGCCAGGCGCCGGGAAACTCGGGACAAATTGGGAAGGGCCCTACAAAGTCACCGAGATAGTCCGCGACGGCGTCTACAAGCTCACGAAAATCAAAAACGGAGTGCCTGTGAAGAGGCCATGGAATACCATGAACCTCAAGCTATACAACTCATAAGTACTCACAAAAATCGAACTACGTTAGGCTTGATCCCTTGGCAGGGTACGTAGGCAACTCGAAGCTCGAGTGCAGCCACTCCACCCAAAAAAAAAACCTAGAAATTCTTTCATCTTACCTTTTCGTTTTTCAGGGGGGAGTACAGGGTTATCACCCGATACATCAATGTAAACTCTGGAGCATACATTAATGAAACTCTTGTTACATATCTCTTCGTATTCCTATCAAGCTTTACGATAAACAACACACGCTATTGCGAATTCACCGAGTCTTAAAACCTTGGCAATTGCAAAAAGTTTACATTAAACAAAGTCTTACTTTACACAAACTTCGTATAAATCCAACGCTACGCGTCGCTCCGAGTCCGTACCAAACCTCCCTACATCAGACGCGAGCCACAAACACAAATCACAAAATACGGTAAGTCTTAAAACTTTTAAGTGTTTCGTAAGCGACAGCTCCAGAAGATTCCTCCGGAGCAATCTCCCAGAGCCCGCGAATCGCAAACAAACTCGGAAGTAGACCCTAAACAACTTTGCACGAGTTAAACAGGTATCCGAACCATAGCAAACCAAAAAAGGGCTCCAAGCCGCGAAATGAACTCCAAAATGCAAGAAACGTCTGGCCAGACTAAGTAACAAAAATCGAGAGTTCCATTTCACGACTCGAAGGTTCAACCTGCAAACTAACAACGCACAAACGAACCTCAATATTTTGCTGAATTAAATCCAAACTCTGAACAAACCATAAACATAAAACGTGCACTAAAAGGCTCACCCGAGCCAAAAAAAAGAGTTGCGGATAAAAGCCCTCCCGGGCAACACCAAAAGCAAAATATAAAAGTTCAACTTTAGCCCAAAAGAGGGCTTTAGGGGATTCCAAAAAAAAAAAAGAAATTAAAATTTTTCTAAGGAGCGGCTATCAGCCCTGCTCCTCACCACCAGCTTTCTCGCCTTCACCGCCTCTTTCCTCCTGAACTCTGATCTCCGCCGCCTTGTTCGCTCCGGTACTCGCAGGTCCTGCCATCATCTCAGCATTCGATCCAAATTCGTTAAAGCCTGCGGAGCGAGCTACGCGCATCACCGAATCCTCGGAAATCTGAGGAATGGCACGAAGCTCGGCACTCAGAGAGAAGTCAGACACCTGTGCGGCCTCGAACTCCTTCGCGAAGGACTCCCTCTGCTCTAACAACTTGGGAAGCTCCTCCTCGATGGTCATCACTCCGGACTGCAGAAGGTTTATCAGCTCGATATTGGCCTCCACCTCTTGGACCTTGATCTCGCAGTCCGTCTCTTTCTTCTTCCTCTCGAACTTGTCCTTGTGAGCTTTGAACATGTCATAGTAATGACCGTCCCTTATCCTCATTCCGTCATGCCTGGCCGAGCGAATTGCATCCTCCGCCTTCTCAAGAAGTTCCTTGACCTTCTGCTCCAGAGAAACCGTCCTCTCCACGGCGATCGAGCGCTCAGACTTCACAACGTTCAGACAACCCTCGCTATGCTTCAAATCCTCCTGACAAGTCTTGAGACTCGCGGTCAACTGGTGCACGACGCTTTCAGCCTGCTCGAGCTCCTCCTGACGGGGGACACACCTGAGACTCTGCTCATAAAAAGCCGTGAGTTGGTTGTCCGCCTCCAGAGCCTGCAACAGGAAAGATAAGCATTAAAAGACTAGACGGAGAGAACAGAAGCAGAGCTCAAAAAGGATACCTTTCCTTTGGCAACCATCGCCTTAACAAACAACTCCCGGCCAATCAGTTTCTTCACCGAAGGCAGAGAGCACCCAGCGGCCTTACAATGACGGAGCAGGTGAGCGAGCCCCTCTGGATCTTCCGTAACCGGATAATCCTTGGTATGTTCGAACTTCCAATGAAACGGTTTGGACCCCGGAGCATGTGACGAGCCCGACCCAGCAGCTGCCTCCTTTTCATATCGAGGCTTCTTGTTCAAGCACCGAGGAATCACTCCCGGTGGCCCTGGAACTCAGATGAATCACTTGGTCGGGGCGCGCGACTTCCGGTCCCTTCCCAGACTCTGTGTCCCGGCACGGAGGCGGCGGAGGAACACCTCCAGACCTCCCGTCATTGATGGCACCGGTTAAAGCGTCACTCAGCTGACCGACACGGATAGGGGCATAACCACCAGACGTAGCTTTCTCAGAAGTCCTCTTAGATGACTCACGAACGGTGGGACGTCTCCTCATCTTCTTCTTCGGATGAGTCGTACTCGACGAAGCGGCTTCGGAAGGCGAGTGTTCTCGGGAGGCTGTAAAACAATTTTTTTTGCTGAGATCCGCATCCGGACTATGAAAGAAAAAGAACGAGTATACACTCACCGATGAGGGCCTAAGCAGGATGAACCTCCAACGGCTCTATTGCCTCTGGAAGCTCGAGTGCGCGCTTTACCCTGTCAAAGTTAAAAGAGGTCCAAAGCACGTCTCTGGAGCTGAGAACGCCTGCTAATCTCCTAATCGCGGGAGTTATTCCAGACCTCTCCGGGATCTCTGCAAACATCAAAAGAAAAGCAAACACTCAGGTTTCTTCTGATAAAGCCAAAACCGACATGCAACAGGGGAAACCCTAACTAAACACTATCTCTAACCAACAGATTCCGACCACGCGGTCGCGATTTTAGAGGGATCGTAATCTCCGATTGAGTGACGGTCAAGCTTAAACTTCAGGGGCCGCTCTCTCCAGCGATTTTCCCGGTTCGGCACCGCCACCAAGATCGCCAAGCTCCTCCGGGGAGAGAGGTAGAAGAGCCCCGTCGACTTGTTGTGCTTGATTGAACATAAGTCATGAAGAACGGACAAGTCAAAAGGAATCCCCTCCTCTCGAGCCCTAACCAGCAGGCCGATGAGGTAGCGGATGAAATTCGGTGTTAGTTGCGGAAGCGCTATCCCAAGCTCGCCTATCACATCCAACAGGAGCCGAGGGATCGGAAAAATCAGGTTACACTTCTCGAAGTAAGCCTTGTAGGCACAGCAATAGCCTGGTTTAACCGACTCCGGCGTCTCTCCGGGATCGAGGAGCTTCAATTTCACCGACCTCGGTACGCCGTGCGACGAGTATAGGTTCTCGATGTCCTCCGCCTTCGTAGTCGGGACAGGATACTCGAACTCTTCCTCCTCGACCACCTGTTTCTCTTTTTTAACCCTAACGAGACTTGATTTCGACATTGTTTAAAGATTTCAAGAAAGCAGTCTCTTTTTCGCAAACAAGAGAGAGAAAGCTGAAAGCGTAAAAAAAGGGGGAAAAAAAAAAGAGAAAAAGAACCGATATAACAGAGGAGAGTGGAGAAGTTACCTTAAGGATGGCGGTTGAATCATGGAGAATGGGTTCACGAGGAGTGGAGTTATAAAGACGTCATAATGACGCAACCTCGGGACTCCGAAAGATCTTTTCCAAATCTCGCGTATCGCAATGATATATCATGGTTTTTACCCATTTTAGACCATGATATAGATGTGTTTTTAGTGTCTTTTGTCTTTGTTTAGAGTCTTTTACAGGTTTAATCAGGTTTGGAGCTAATTGGAGATATTTGGAGCATTTTGGGACGTTTTGGCCGAGAGCTTAACTCACTGTCCGATTTATTTATCATGCATCGACCGACACACCTTGTGCATCGGTCGACACACTAGCGAGATGGGCCGTACGCGTCGGTTTAATGAAGTTATGAAGATTTGCAAAGAAGCCCAAGATAGTTCCAGTATTTACACAGAAGCCCCAGCCGAGATTATGCCTATATATTAGAGATTTTGGTGTTTATTTTACATACGCTTTATACTTTTTACAATACGTTTTCATAATTAAGAGCAGAGGGTTTTTAGAGCTTTTGGGGCTGATCTGAACCTATTACATCATCTGTATTTGGAGAAGATTTTGAACCCCTTTTACTATTATTCTCTTATGCAATTTATTCATTCTATGATTATGTTTTCATTATCTATGTCTGAGTAGATTCCTAGTTAGGTTTAGGGTTTCTCACATAGGATTTCATGACTTGCTAGACTTGTTCAAATTCAGTTAAGGATTCAAACTATATCTGTTCTTCAATTTAATTGTGCTTAAAGCTAGTTCTAACCTGATCAATTAGAATCTAGATCTTAGGTTGCTAAATACGTCACGGAAGTGGGGTTTAGGAATCTGAACTAATTAAATTGGGCAATTAAACTTTGCGCAAACGGAAGTTTGGTTTAGGATAATTGTGAACATATCAAACTTGGGATTAATGCTAGTTTAATCTGTTAGTTCTCGCAAACGAAAGTTTGGTTTGCTGCACTTAGGCTTAGAGAATTATCGCAAAGGAATTTGGTTAATTCTATATCTGTGTTTTGAGTTCTAGAACTGTGCTTAATTAGATCCTTGCTGAATGAATTGTCTGCTTGTCTGATTTCCTGAGAATACCCTAGGCTTAACGCTTTTAGTTTATTGCTTTCACAACCGTTAATCTATGCTACTGATTTACTTTCTCGCACCGCTTTCGATTAAATCACATTGCTTATTTCTAGTATTAGTCTCTACTGTTCTGATCTATTGAGACCAAGTGTCCCTGTGGATTCGATAACCCTATATACTACTTTGACATTGCTGTTCACTTGCAGTTTAGTATAGGGTAAAACTTACAACCTATCAAGTTTTTGGCGCCGTTGCCGGGGACTCTTAGAGTCTTCGATAGGACCGAACTTAGGGTTTCTACTAGAAATTTTTCTTTTTGTTTTTGCTTTTTTCGTTTTGTTTTTATTTTACTAACTTTTTCTCTGATTTCTCTCTGTCGCAGGGACAAATTTCGCCTTGCGTCGATCGTTGCATCCCTTGCGTCGATCGTCACTAGGCGATTTTGAGATTGAATCGATCGTTGCACTGATAGCATCGATCGTTGCTGGACGATTACAGACAGTTTATGCCAACGCAGAAAACTCGAAGTAATCCGAACTCGAGCTTGCTTAATCTCGGACTAGAGGAACTTGGACGTCTAGAGAGGACTATCAGAAGAGAAAAGAGAGAGAGAATGGTTCGAGAACGTCTGATCTTGATATCAGATGCTGAAGGTACCCTGAGTGACCAAGATAACAACCCGTACAATGCTGCTGGGCATCGGGTTGATGCTGAAGGGAATGTCATCCCTGATCCTCCTGAGCAACAGCATTAGGAGCTGAACCGAAACCAGGGTCAAGGACAGGCCCAAGGTAGAGAGATGGTGGTTCATGAAAGGACACTAGCTGATTACAACAGACCTGATGAGTTTCATGCAAACCGAGCAGCTCTAGTGCTTCCTGCTTTTGAGAGGAATGATTTTGAGGTAAAGACCACCTACTACCAGCTGATGAGACAGATTGCTTTTCATGGTCTTCAAGCAGAGCAGCCTATGGATCACATTGACAAGTTTGAGGACATAGTCACTGGCATGAAGTATGAAGGAGTATGCCCGGACTATCTGTTCCTTAAGCTATTTCCGCACAGTCTTGCTGGAGACGCTAGTGCATGGCTGAGACAACTGGCACCTGGTCAGTATACTACTTGGATAGCCTTAAAGAGTGAGTTCCTGCGTCACTTTTATGATGATGCGCGTTCAGATCAGTCCAGACAGGACATACTCACCTTTTCCCAAGGAGCTGTGGAGCCCTTGAAGACTGCCTGGATGAGATTTAAGCAGTACCAACGTGACTGTCCACACCATGGATTCACAGAAGTACAGCTGATTGGTATTTTCTTCAGAGGCATAGATCTCCCTTATCAGACTGCGCTGGATAATTCCAGTAATGCTAATTTCAACACCAGAACTCCTACACAAGCTAAGCAGTTGATTGAGAACCTGATTGGCAGCAACAGTTGCAAGACAATGGATGAAAGGAGGAAGAAATCTGGTGGAACTGTAGAGAATTCTGATATAGCTAATATAAGATCCAGATTGGACACAGTCTACAATCTCCTGACAAGTAAGAAAGCTGTCCACTTTGCCCAAGATGTAGAGGTGATTCAGACTGAGGAGGAAACTCAGGAAGAAGATGTGAATTTCATAGGAGGTTCTGGTTTCCAAGGTAATAGATTTGGTAATCAACAGGGGAACAGATTCTCCAATGGAGGACAGACTGGTGGTTTTCAGAAGACCTATGGACAAGGTACTCAGAGAACCTATGGATCTACATCCTATCAGACTCCTCCTGCACCTACAGCCCATGAGAGCAAAATGGAGGCTATGATGGAACAGCTGATTGAGAGTCAGACCAAGATTTTTTTGGACTGCAACAAGAAGTTGGACGCTGTCTATGAAGACCTCAATGGGAAATTTGAGTCTCTGAGCACTCACATGAAGCAGTTGGACACTCAGGTAAACCAGATGTCCAGCTCACCGAAGGGAAAAGGAGTGGCAGACACTCATGTTAAGGCATGGTCTGTGTACATTAATGATGGATCTCACCTAGGTGAAAGATTTGGGCTAAGTACAGCTGAGTTGATGACAGAACAAGAATTTTCGGATATTTGTGAAAAACTCTCGGGTGAAATCTGCTGCAGTGCATCGATCGATGCAACATCTGTGCCGATCGATACACCCGTCGGGATGGCAACGATCGACACACCCTTAGTGTCGGTCGTTGCAGGGCGTGAATGGACAGAACTGTCGGATGATAATGGCATAGATGCTGACTTGGAGCTTGATCGCCTATTCAATGGAGCCTCTGAGATTACTCAACAGGAGATCTACGAACAGATTTTTAGACAACACTCCTCAGTGTCTGAAGTGATTAGGCAAGAGATTGAAGAGCTGAAGAAATTAGAAGGTATTGGTGAAGAATTGGAAGAAATTCCAACTTCTGATGATCCACCTTATCATCCATGTGTACAGAGGTACCTGAACAAGATGTTGCCCCTGGATGATGATCTGAAAGACTGGGTGATATTAGTTCCTCAGCATATTAGTGATGTTCTGCTAACTAAGGTCCCGAAGAAGCTGTCTGATCCTGGAGTCTTTGTACTGGATTGTTCTATCTTTGAGGATAGTTTTAGACGCTCTCTGTGTGATTTAGGAGCTGCTGGAAGTTTGATGCCTTACTCTGTGGCAGGGAAGCTGGGTATGTTGGATTTTACTCCTACTAGGACTTCTCTTGTCCTAGCTGATCAGTCCATACGAGTTCCTGAAGGGCTCCTTATGGACATTCCGGTGAGAGTTGGAAACTACTTAGTTCCAACGGACTTCCTTGTGCTGAGATATGACTGTGATCCGGATGAAGCATTGTTGCTTGGGAGACCCTTTTTGGCTACAGCAGGAGCGTTGATTGATGTTAGGAACAGCTTGATAGACCTCCATCTGGGAGATGAACCACTGCACTATGAGATGGATAAGCTGCGAAAGCCACTGATAGATGGGCAGACATTCACCATAAGGGACGCAGATTTTGAGCAGCCTGATCATACCATGGTTATAGATCCTGGAGCACATTTCACTCCATCTTTTCTTGGACATGAGCATTCCGCAACAGCCTACTCACCACCTTGGATGAGGAGACTTGAACAGAGACAGAAAAAGTCTCTGTCAAGACCTCCTGGTACTTGAAAATTCCCATCCGTCCGGTCAAGCTATTGACCTTAAACAAGCGCTGGGTGGGAGGCAACCCACCATTAGGTACTGGTGTTTTTCTACTTAATTTTTGGTGTTTTTGTTAGGATTTTACGTTTGTTTTTGTTTCTGGTGAGTTTATGTTTGCAGGTCTCGGTTAAATCGCAGTGCAACGATCGACGCACTTTTGTGTCGATCGTCACAACACGAAAGGAATCGCATTGCAGCGATCGTTGCGGTCCTGAGCAACGATCGACTATACACGAAAATCGCCAAGTAACGGTCGATGCACTTAGTGCAACGATCGATGCTTAGCGACAGAGGTAACCCGACAGACATAATTTCACCTTTTCAATTTTTATTTTCTTTTTACCGATCCTTCGCTGGACACTACTGGGGACAGTGTGTCTTAAGTGTGGGGGAGGTGCTACTGACTTTTGTTTTCTGTTTTCTTAAGAGTCAGACCGTTTTTCAAAAAAAAAATTGGTTTTATTGAGTCAAAATTGTTTAAGTAAGAAACTATGATTTTCTGAGAAGATTTACAAGACTTGCAGGAACTTAAGTAACCATTGGGATGAAGTTGCAGGATCTATCTCTGACTATTAGAAAACCCCATCACAGATCAACCTACTGGGAACACCCACATCACTTCAGGTATCAGAGGATCCTTTTACTGACTTCAACCTTAATACTGACTTAGATTTCTCACCTAAGGGCTTGGTATACTTTGTGTCGGATTCCCTTGTTAGTTCTGACACAGCCTGTCAACCTATCCTATTTAGTTCCCTTCTCCCCTTCTGTAAAGTAAAAAAAAAAATAATAAACTGAGGATGAGTTAGTAACTCCGAAGTGGTCATGAGAATGGTAGCAAACACTATTTTCTCTCATGTGATCCATGGAATGTGTCCAAAGTACACCCCATAACGGGAAGAACACTGATAAAAAAAAATGATACCCAGTGGGGAAAAATCAGTTGTTAAAGAAGGGAAAGAGAAGAAAGGAACTAGAGAAAGATAGTATGGTGGTCTAGAGCTGATAAGGTAAGAATCCATGTGCCCTTTGATCGATACTCCTTAGGTGAGACCGCACTTAAATACTTGCAGAAGTCAGTAGGGAGAATTTGAATGCTTGAATGTGATTGTGGAGTTTACCTAGGACAGTTGCTAAGTGTGGGGGAATTACATTGTGGTCTTGATATCCTGTGATTGATTCTTGCAGTGGTTTACTAAGGGGAATCTGAGTATTGTAGCTTCTAGGATGAAATGAGTTTCTGAAGAGTTTTCAAACCTCTTCACCATGTTTTAGTTCTATGTTTTGCTTGAGGGCAAGCAAAGGCTAAGTGTGGGGGAGTTGATATATCATGGTTTTTACCCATTTTAGACCATGATATAGATGTGTTTTTAGTGTCTTTTGTCTTTGTTTAGAGTCTTTTACAGGTTTAATCAGGTTTGGAGCTAATTGGAGATATTTGGAGCATTTTGGGACGTTTTGGCCGAGAGCTTAACTCACTGTCCGATTTATTTATCATGCATCGACCGACACACCTTGTGCATCGGTCGACACACTAGCGAGATGGGCCGTATGCGTCGGTTTAATGAAGTTATGAAGATTTGCAAAGAAGCCCAAGATAGTTCCAGTATTTACACAGAAGCCCCAGCCGAGATTATGCCTATATATTAGAGATTTTGGTGTTTATTTTACATACGCTTTATACTTTTTACAATACGTTTTCATAATTAAGAGCAGAGGGTTTTTAGAGCTTTTGGGGCTGATCTGAACCTATTACATCATCTGTATTTGGAGAAGATTTTGAACCCCTTTTACTATTATTCTCTTATGCAATTTATTCATTCTATGATTATGTTTTCATTATCTATGTCTGAGTAGATTCCTAGTTAGGTTTAGGGTTTCTCACATAGGATTTCATGACTTGCTAGACTTGTTCAAATTCAGTTAAGGATTCAAACTATATATGTTCTTCAATTTAATTGTGCTTAAAGCTATTTCTAACCTGATCAATTAGAATCTAGATCTTAGGTTGCTAAATACGTCACGGAAGTGGGGTTTAGGAATCTGAACTAATTAAATTGGGCAATTAAACTTTGCGCAAACGGAAGTTTGGTTTAGGATAATTGTGAACATATCAAACTTGGGATTAATGCTAGTTTAATCTGTTAGTTCTCGCAAACGAAAGTTTGGTTTGCTGCACTTAGGCTTAGAGAATTATCGCAAAGGAATTTGGTTAATTCTATATCTGTGTTTTGAGTTCTAGAACTGTGCTTAATTAGATCCTTGCTGAATGAACTGTCTGCTTCTCTGATTTCCTGAGAATACCCTAGGCTTAACGCTTTTAGTTTATTGCTTTCACAACCGTTAATCTCTGCTACTGATTTACTTTCTCGCACCGCTTTCGATTAAATCACATTGCTTATTTCTAGTATTAGTCTCTACTGTTCTGATCTATTGAGACCAAGTGTCCCTGTGGATTCGATAACCCTATATACTACTTTGACATTGCTGTTCACTTGTAGTTTAGTATAGGGTAAAACTTACAACCTATCACACAACCGTCGAATCACGCTAGCATCTTCCGACGCGCTACAGTCGCGCGCGACTGACACCACGCGCTCATCCTGGCCACCCGTTTTGGCGGGACTATCTTCTACGCTCCATCCAACGGTGCATGTGAGAAGCCAAATCGTCCGAGTATCCCTGGCGCGGTTCAAACTAATAGATTCAGCCTTATCCAAGGAAACTGTGGGCCTTCCCAAGAAGATCTCGCCCTTCAAGCTCGGGACTCCGCTTAAAAGGCTGGGGGCAAATGTTTGGGCCCAAATTCACTCCCAAGTGAATTATTTGGATAAGGCCTCATGTGTCTTCAACAAACAGGCCCAAGAGCGTTCACGTCTAAGCCCAAGTCGACAAAGGAAGCTCCGACTCCAAAGTACAGCTCGGTAGATGACGATGTGGACCGTTAGCAACAAGCCGACTAAGAAGGAGGAGACGAGGCAACGCACGATCCCGGGGATCTCGCGGACCGTTGGAACTAACTCCTCGGAGCAAGGAAAGCAGTTGGGAAGACCAAGATTATATAAGGAGACTCTGAGGACTTGAAGAAGGATCCGATTCTCGACATTAGACTCAAACCTAGCATTAAGACTTTGTAATCACTATTCAGCTCGAGTTCTTACTGTTCTTATATCAAAATTAATACAAATCTACTTTTCACCATTGTTAAGCTCCTTGATCTAGTTCGACCAAGAATCTAGCCCACCTATCTTGTAAATCAGTTCGTCTAAAACACTCTAAAAACTGAGTGTGGGTTCTAGGATCCACAGTCATTACAGGTGTTTATTAGGAACATGCACGTTTGGAGCGGAATTGGAGATTATAGCGCATTCTGGAGCATTTTAGAGCATTTGGCCGAGAGGAAGAGTTCACTGTCTATTCTGAAGACTTGTGTCGATCGATACACATTTGGTGTCAATCGATGCACATGCGAGTCAGGCAATTCTCGGCGAGTTAATGAAAGAGTTTGGAAATTGCAACAAAGCCCAGAAGTCTCTCATAATTACAAAGAAGCCCCATACGTGATTAGATCATTATAATTAGGTTTTTAGCCACTTGTTTAGGCGACGCTTTCATACTTTGAGCATAGAGATTTTAGAGCTTTTGGGACTGATCTGAACCTGTATTGCTTCCTGCTTTTGGAGAAGATTCTGAACCCCCTTTATTCTTTACTCTATATTTATGCAATCTATTTATTCATTGATTTTTGTTTCATTGATCATGTCTGAGTATATTCCTAGTTAGGTTTAGGGATTCTCATAAAGGTTTTCATGACTTATTAGATTAATTTATCAGTTTATGATTCATAACTTATTTGTTCTTCAACCTGAATCGTACAATACTAGTTTCTAACCTGATCACTTAGAATCTAGACTTTAGGTTATTAAATTGACTCAAAAGTGTAATTTAGAATATGATCTATTTAGGTTGAGCAATTTAATTATCTGCAAAGAAATTTGATTTAATTGAATTGTGGACAAATCAAACTTGCACTTAAGGCTAGTTCAATCTTTTAGGAATTGCAAAGAAATTTGGGTTTCTGCTAATTAGACTTAGAGAATTCTCGCAACGAAAGTTGATTAATTCTATATCTGTGTTTGGGTTCTAGAACCAGACTTAATTTGATCCTGACTGATAGTTAATTTGCTTGTCTGATTTCCTGAGAACTCCCTAGACTTAGCGCTTTTAGTTGATTTCTTACAAAACCGTTCTTGCTACTGATTTACTTTCTGCTTTGCTATTTAGTTTCTGATTAGTTTTACCTAGCTTTACTTGACAATTCTATAGTCTACCGTAAGATTCTTGAGTCTCTGTTGATTCGGCCCTTTCATACTACAATCACATAACTGTGCACTTGCAGTAGAATATGATTAAAACTCTGAGCCTATCAAGTTTTTGGCACCGTTTCCGGGGACTCTTTTGAGTCCTCGATAGATTTGAATTTAGAGTTTAGACTAGGTTTTTTTTTTTGTTGCTAATTTTTCTCTGTTTTTCTCTGTCTGCGTGTGTTTTAGGTCTGATATCGCTTTGCATCGATCGACGCATCTTTTGAATCGATCGACACAAGGCGAATCCCGAGTTGAATCGATCGTTGCATACTTTGCATCGATCGTTGCTGAGTGATTACCGACGGTATATGCATAAGCATGAGACCAGAAGTGATCCGAACGTTAATCTTGTGAATCTCAGGCTTGAGGAACTTGCTAGACTAGAGAAAACAAAATAAAAGGCCACCGAGCAAGGATGGTGCAAACTTGCTTGATTCTGAGACCTGATGTTGAGGGTATTCTGAAAGACGACCAGAACAACCGGTACAATGATGCTGGGCAAAGGACTGATGCCCAAGGGAATGTGATCCCTGAACCTGATCCTGAACAACCCCAAGGTCAAGGGCAGATGGTTATTCAACCTGATGAGAGGACTCTTGCTGACTATAACCGTCCCGATGAGTTGCATGCTTACCGGTCAGCAATTGTACCTTCTGGTTTTGAGAGGAATGACTTCGAGATCAAGACTGTCTACTACGCTCTTCTGAGGCATAATCCGTTCCATGGTCTCCCACATGAGCAACCCATGGACCATATAGATGATTTTGAGAACTTCATCATTGGGATGAAGTACAATAGGGTAAACTATGACTACTTGTTTCTCAATTGTTTCCCTTATTCTCTCGCTGTAGATGTTGCAGCTTGGCTGAAACAACTTTCATCTGGGAAGTTTACTACTTGGGATGCTGTGAAGAGGGAGTTTTTGAGGCATTTTTATGATGATGCTCACTCTAACCAGTCGAGACATGATATTCTCACCTTCACCCAAGGTCCTACAGAGCCTCTTAAGTCAGCTTGGATGAGGTTTAAGAAGTACCAACGTGACTCTCCTCACCATGGATTCTCTGAAGTGACGCTGCTGGGCTTAATTTTCAGAGGTATTGATCTCCACTATCAGTCTGCATTGGACAATGCTAGCAATGGAAATTTCAATACAAGGACTCCTGAGCAGGCTAAGACATTGATTGATAACTTGGTGAGCAGTAATAGCACCAAGACTGCTGATAGGAGAAGGAAAGAGTCTGGTGGGAAGATAGATAACCAGGAGATTGCTGATATCAGGAGTAAGTTGGACACTGTTCATAGTTTGTTGATTGGAAAGAAAGCTGTCCATTTTGCCCAGGAAGTTGAAGTGTTTCAGGCTGAAGAAGATCATCAGGAAGAGGATGTGAACTACATTGGTGGCTCTGGATTTCAAAGGAATAGGTTTGGAAATCAGCAAGGTAACAAGTTCTTCAATGGTGGACAGAAGAGTGCTTTCACAAGAAATCAGAACTCTTCTGGGTATGGACAGACTGCTGGTTATCAGAAGCCTTTTCAGAAAGGTAATTCTTATCAGAGAACCTATGGATCATCTTCTTATGAGACGCCTCCTGCTGCTAGTGCTCACGAGAGCAAGATGGAAGCTATGATAGAGCGGTTGCTGGAAGGTCAAACAAAGACTGCTGTGGACTTCAACAAGAATTTAGATGTTGTGTATGAGGATCTTAATGGGAAGTTTGAATCCTTAAGTACACATGTGAAGAAATTGGACACACAGGTGAACCAAATTTCAAGCTCAGTTAAGGGAAAGAATGTCATGGACACCCACATCAAAGCTTGGTCAGTTTATATTTATGACGGGTCAACCCAAGGGGAGAAATTTAAGTTTAATACAGCTGAACTCGTGGGAGAAGCAGAAAAACCCGAGAGTTTTGATGAATTCGTTGCATCGATCGATGCACATCATTCGTCGATCGTTGCATGTCGTGAACAGTCAGCTTCACCTGTTTCTCGTGGCAATGATGAAGAGACGGACCATGAGCCTACTACACCATTCCCTAAGGTGCTTGAGGTATGTCAACAAGAGCTTGATGAGGCCAGACAGCTGGAAGAGATGGATGAGAAGTTGGAAGAAGAACCATAATCTAATGATCCACCATATCACCCTTGTGTGCAGAGTTACTTGGAGAAGATGCTGCCTATGGACGAAATATTGAAAGATTGGGTGATAGTGGTCACTAAACAGATCAGTAATGTGCTGCTAACTCAGATCCCCAAAAAGCTACCTGATCCTGGTATATTTGTGATGAGTTGTTCCATTTTTGAGGATAACTTCAGGCGTTCCTTGTGTGATTTAGGAGCTTCTGGAAATCTCATGCCATACTCAGTGCCTGAGAAACTGGGGATGACATATTTTTTACCCACTAGGACTTCTCTGGTCCTAGCTGATCAGTCAATAAGGATTCCGGAAGGAGTTCTTGAGGATATCCCAATCAGATTTAGAAACTACCTAGTTCCGACAGATTTTCTGGTGCTTAAGTATGATAGTGAGCCGGATGATGCTCTAATATTGGGAAGACCTTTCTTAGTCACATTTGGTGCGAAGATTGATGTTAGGCATGGTCTGATTGATCTCCATCTGGGAGATGAGCCTCTACACTTGAGATGGAAATGTTGTGCATGCCAAAGATTGATGGTCAAACCTTTAGCATTGAGGATGGACAGGAAGAGCAGAAGAGTGAAACTTTAGTTTATGATCCTGGAGAACGTCACATCCCATCATTTCTTGGACGAGCTCACACCAACACCGTTTATTCTCCACCTTGGATGAGGAGACTTTCTCAGAGGCACTCACAGTCTCTGTCGAAACCTCCAAGAGCCTGATCTTATTCGTCCGTTCAAGCTAATGACCTTAAACAAGCGCTGAGTGGGAGGCAACCCACTGTTAGGTTTGTACATATTCATTTTGGTGTTTTTATTAGGATTTTACGTTTTGTTTTCGTTTTTGGTGTGTTTTTGTGTACAGATACAAAGTCTGAAACTGGCAGATCGTTCAGCAACGATCGTTGCAGATCTGAGCAGTGATCGTCACAAGGAGAAAATACTAAGGGATGAAATCGCCTTGCAACGAACGTTGCGGTCCTGAGCAACGATCATTGCAGCTGGTTCAATTTTCAAAATAAAGGTACATGTGCGCTAAACCGGAATCAGATCGGTTCAAGGTTAACGATCATTGCTTTTATGCAACGGTCAATGTATTCACGAAACAGGTAAGTGCCTTTAACCTTTTCTCTCTTCTCTTCTTCCCCATTTCGACCGTCCGTACACCCGAATCGCCTTTCACCTAAATCACTCAATTCTTTATAATTTTCCTTGATTCAAAGCGTTATTCTTCTTGATTTTACACGCTCTATCCAATTCTATATCCCATTCGAAGCAATTTTGAGGTAAGGTCTCTCAAAATCATCATTTTCAGAAATTAGAGGTTTTTGGCTTTAGAATGATAATATCGTGTTGTTATAGGCTTGATTTAGGTTGATTAGTGATGAAATTATGCTCCTTATGTGATTGTGGGATTAATTTTGACGCGATTTGAAGGATTATATTGCATATGTGAAATCGCCTTGCAAC
Organism: Orychophragmus violaceus; assembly: GCA_030180135.1. Taxonomy (NCBI): domain Eukaryota; kingdom Viridiplantae; phylum Streptophyta; class Magnoliopsida; order Brassicales; family Brassicaceae; genus Orychophragmus; species Orychophragmus violaceus. The sequence goes on from CM058232.1 coordinate 106,878,095, forward strand.
GATCGATGCATCTAAGCAACGGTCGTTGCACTGCGATTTCAAAGAGGTTTCTGCGTGACTAACAAAGCCTTATTTTTAGATTGCAGATGCCTCCTCGCGGACAGCCTTGTAAACGCGGCAGAAGTACTCCAGCTGCTGCGGATCAGACTCCTCCACCAGATGAGTGGTTTACACGCGATTCGACACTATCTGAGCCGTATCAGCGAGACTGTGAAGTCATACAGGGGCCTTGGCCCAAGGTAGAGGGAGCCATGATTCCGACTGATAAAGATTGGGGTAAAGCGCCTAAGGATGCATATTTCATCAACAGGCCGATATCGGAGCACTGGAATGACTATGATACATTGCTCTACAACAGTTGGTTGGATATGGACATCCAACCAACCAAATTTTCTGATTATCGGACCTGCAAGATCTTAAGCATTGATGAGCAGGTGCTTGCATTGGTTAAGGGCATTGGTCTGGGAACGGTGCCTATGCAGTACTATCCGCTCTACCCTGATCTGGTGAGACAGTTTCTGGCTACTTGCAGAGTCTACTATCCTGATCCTTACTACAGGAGAGCTTCAGGAGGTATCTTTACCTTCAGGTGTCTGGGAGCCAGATATCGGATTTCATTTCTCGATATCTGCCGTATTTATGGATTTAGTGTGGAGCCTACGCGTTGCGGTATAGCTCTTGAGTGGGATAGACAGGAGGCACAGTATTTTTGGGACCATTTTGGTAATGGCCCATACGACTCACGGACTACGAAGCAGATTCAGGTCAGGCATCCTGTTTTTTTTATGTGATATGCATCTTGGGATACACTCTGTTGTGCAAATCCGAAGCAAACAAGATGAGAAAGAATGAGCTTGAGGTGCTTTTCATTGGGTTGAAGGAGTTGTTTGATGGTACTGATTTGAGAGATCCTACTAAGGATTTGAACTTTGGATCTGTGTTTGCTCATCATTTGTGCTCATTGACGAAGAAGGCATTAGATGGGAAGAGCACTGAGACCGTAGGGAGTTTGCTTACTCCTATCTTTGACCACTGCAGGATCTCTTTGTAGGGTTTGGAGCGTGATAACAAGGAGGTATTCATAAATTTAACGCACCTGCAGAGTGCTACTTGGCTGAAGGAGAGATGCATCTGGGTCTACTATGACACACACGAGCGGAAGCATGGTGTGGAGCTTCCTGCTTCCAGTCTGACAAGGATTGATACATTGGCTGCATTGAGTTTCGATCCTGGTAGGAACGATCGGCGCAGCGTACCTACGATGGCTCATCCTCTAGGCGAAACTTCTACACGGGCTTCTTCCTCTTCTGCGCCTGCATCCGAGCCTGCTGCTGCTGCATTTCACATTGGTCCTTATCCAGCTCCTTCGGTACCAGTGAGTGAGATGTCTGAGGGTGATTGGAGAGAGCGTCGGGATTGTATACTACGGAGCATCTGGGAGTTCATGCGTGGCTGCACTTGCAGGAGACAACCACAGGCTGATCAGCCCATTCCTGCTAGTCGTCGTCGACAGCGCTCTCCGACTACAGTTGGTTCGAGCGGTTTCGATCCTATGGCTGGCCTTGATGACGAGAGCGAGTGAGAGTAGTCCCATTTTGAGACTATCGGTTATGTATTTCTTTTTCACTTTTTCTCTTGACTTCTCTTTGATTCTTGTTAGGTACTTATGTTTGGGATGATATGCTTGCTTTTAGATCATTTTTTGCTTTGATTTTGCTTGTTTGCGATGTTTTCCAGCTTTCAGGTTTAGGATTTGAGATTTTCTCACGGACTAACTTGTTGGCTGCTGGCTGAACTGACAAAATCGCAATGCAACGATCGACACGGTCCTGTGTGTCGATCGTCACACCACGAAAATCGCATTGCAGCGATCATTGCGGACCTAAGCAACGATTGACACAAAATCGCAATCGCCTTGCAACGATCGTTGTATTTATGCGCAACGATCGACGCATGGGCGAGACAGGTAAAACCGATAGAACCCATCACATCCCTTAACATTTTCTTCTTTTACTGATCCTTAGCTAGACGCTACTGGGGACAGTGTGTTTCAAGTGTGGGGGAGGTGGTACTGACATTAATCTTTTTGTTTTCTTAGAGTCAGTTTTGGTTTTTAAAGTCGGTTTTATTGAGTCAAAACAGTTTAAGTAGGAAACAATGAATTTTTGAGAAGCTAACAACACTTGCAGGAACTTAAGTAACCATTGGGATGAGCTTGTAAATCAATCTATGACTATTAGAAAACCTCAATGCAGATCAGCCTACTGAGAACACCCACATCACTTCAGGTATCAGAGGATCCTTTACTGACTTCACCCCTAATTTTGACTTAATTTGCTCACCTAAGGGCTTGGTATACCTTGAGTCGGATTCCTCTGTTAGTTCTGACACAACATGTAAACATGTCCAAGTAAGGTTCCCTTCTCCCCTTCCTTAAAGTAAAATAAAAAAGTGATAAACTGAGGATGAGCTAGTAGCTCCGAAGTGTTCGCGAGAGTGGTAGAGACCCTTATTACCTCAAAGTACACCCCAGAACGGGAAGAGCACTGATAAAAAAAAGGATACCCAATGGGGAGAAAGCAGTTGCTAAGGAAGGGAAAAGAAAAAAAAAAAGAACCAGAAAAAGATAGTATGGTGGTCTAGAGCTAACAGAGTAAGAGTACATGTGCCCTTTGATCGATAATCCTTAGGTGAGCCCGCACTTAATAGCTTATAGAAGTCAGTAGGGTGAATTTGAATGCTCTGAATGTGATTGTGGAGTTTACTCGAGACAGTTGCTAAGTGTGGGGGAAGTATATGTAGGTCTTGATATCTTGCAGGTGAATCTTTCATGTGGCTTACTAAGGGGAATCTGAGTGTTGCGCTTCTAAGATGAAAAGAGTTTCTGAAAGTTTTCAAACCTCTTCACCATATTCTGGTTTTCTGTTTGCTTGAGGACAAGCAAAAGCTAAGTGTGGGGGAGTTGATATATCATGGTTTTTACCTGTTTTAAGCCATGATATAAGTGTGTTTTAGAGTCTTTTGTCGTGTCTTTAGAGTCATTACATATGTTTATTAGGTGCATGCACATTTGGAGCGGAATTGGAGATTATAGCGCATTCTGGAGCATTTTAGAGCATTTGGCCGAGAGGAAGAGTTCACTGTCTATTCTAAAGACTTGTGTCGATCGATACACCTTTGGTGTCGATCAATGCACATGCGAGTCAGGCAATTCTCGGCGAGTTAATGAAAGAGTTGGAAATTGCAACAAAGCCCATAAGTCTCTCATAATTACAAAGAAACCCCATACGTGATTAGATCATTATAATTAGGTTTTTAGCCACTTGTTTAGGCAACGCTTTCATACTTTGAGCATAGAGATTTTAGAGCTTTTGGGGCTGATCTGAACCTGTATTGCTTCTTGCTTTTGGAGAAGATTTTGAACCCCTTTTATTCTTTACTCTCTATTTATGCAATCTATTTATTCATTGATTTTTGTTTCATTGATCATGTCTCAGTAGATTCCTAGTTAGGTTTAGGGATTCTCATAAAGGTTTTCTTGACTTGTTTGATTAATTTATCAGTTTAGGATTCATAACTTATTTGTACGTCAACCTGAATCGTACTTAATACTAGTTTCTAACCTTATCACTTGGAATCTAGACTTTAGGTTATTAAATTGACTCGAAAGTGTAATTTAGAATATGATCTATTGAGGTTGAGCAATTTAATTATCTGCAAAGAAATTTTATTTAACTGAATTGTGAACAAATCAAACTTGCACTTAAGGCTAGTTTAATCTGTTTGGAATTGCAAAGAAATTTGGGTTTCTGCTAATTAGACTTAGAGAATTCTCGCAACAAAAGTTGGTTAATTCTATATATGTTTTTGGGTTCTAGAACCGGACTTAATTTGATCATGGCTGATAGTTAATTTGCTTGTTTGATTTCCTGAGAACTCCCTAGACTTAGCGTTTTTAGTTGATTGCTTACAAAACCATTCTTGCTACGGATTTACTTTCTGCTTTGCTATTTAGTTTCTGATTAATCTTACCTAGTTTAACTTGACAATTCTATAGTCTACCATAGGATTCTTGAGTCTCTGTGGATTCAACCCTTTCATACTACAATCACATAACTATTCACTTGCAGTAGAATATGATTAAAACTCTGAACCTATCATTCAACATTGTTTTACCAAATGCATAGTTTTACCATGTTCAACATTGTTTTACCAGCCAGATTACATCATTCATTCCAAATTTTTACAAATAACACAAGCAATAAGTCTTACTAAAGATTTTAATCAAACATAGAATCCAAACAAAGAAATCTTACATATATAATTGAGTCTTACAAATCAAACATAGATAATTAAGTCTTACAAATGGACAAATTAAACATAGATAATTAAGTCTTACAAATGGACAAATTAAACATAGATAATTAAGTCCTAGAATCAAACATAGATAATTAAGTCTTACAAATCCAAAGTAAACCACATTACACATCAAAAACACCTTTCATAGCAGCTACCAACTCCTTTAGCTTGCCAATCTCCTCTTTCATGCCTTCAATCGTCTTGTACTACTCATCAACCTTGGTCACTAGTTTGTAAATCTCTTCTTCCACACCAACAGCCCATGATTAACGAAAGTGGAGTCCATCGTCCTACCAAAAAAAACCCAGAAAATCAAGCCTTTAATCAAAGAAATTGGGTCAAATTCTCGTTCAATAATCACTAAATCACTAAGTAAATCAAACATTCTATCTTGAATTGGTGGCAAGTAAAGTACCTACTGCTTGGTAAAATATCCAAATCTCTCCGATATTTTGGAGTTTTACAGATCTCGTGGATGATTCGGCCGCCACATTGGCATTTCTTTGGGATGTCGTATTGCGCATCGTTGATGGCGTCATGAAGCTCTCATGAGACTTCAGCCGCTTCATATCTTTTTGGCGCCTCTTATCCTCTTCATTGGGATCTAGAGAAAAAATCTATGTACTTATTGAAGGTTGGAAGGAGAAAGATCGAGAATGTTCGAGATTTGGGCGAAGATTTGGTCAGTTGAGAATGAGGGAGAGAGAGAGAGAGAGAGAAACCGAAAATGAGTCAAAATTAGGAAAATTTGATAGATATTAGGTTTTTGTAAAAAAAATGGTGAAATTCCAAATTCTGGAATTTTAGGGAGGGAGTTTCAAATTTTGTGGGCGGGAACTAAAGTTTTACCAAGTTTCCAGTTTTACCAAAAACTGGAAAGTTGTACTTCTGTCAATTTTCAGTTTTAATGGCTATACTAGTTTTAATTCAAACAACTTGGTTATACTGATGATTTATGGCTATTTGAATGCATTATAAATAATCTCATGCAATAATTTTTGAAAATACTTATATTTCTGACTTTTTGCAGAGATATAGATGGTTCACATCAACAAATAACTCTTAAAAATATATGATATTTCTTGTTAATATACAAACCTACAATATTTACCTTAAATTATATGATGCAAGTGTTCATTTTGTTTAAACAAGAGGTATGCTATCTAGTTTGTATTGTATTGCAATGGTTATATTTAACATAATTATAAAAATTGAATATTGCTAACGAATTATAGTTCTACAAATCGTAGTTTTACCAAGTTTTTCAAAGTTACACAACGTCTTGGCTCCCATCATCTTGGCTCCCATTACTGATTTGAAATCACCTCTCCAAGTTTCTTCTTGCCACTCCCTTGCTCCTTCTCCGTCGTGGTTCCCCAACTGACAAATACCTTCTTTCTTGAACTCATCCATTTCCTTTCATATAGTTTGGAGGAAAAGTGATATACTTGTGTTTTCATGCATTTAGGATAGTGATTTGTTTATGTTTTGACTTCTTTTCCTTACTTTCTTCAGTCTTTGTTGCTCTGTGTTACATTTAGAGTATATGAGCATCTAGAACTAGAATTAGGCATTCTAGGCTTGCATTTGGAGTGTTTTTGGTGTGTTACAGGTTCAAGGAGTGTTGGTGAGCTAAGGAATGGAGAATGCAGCTTGAAATATGAGGAAGGAGCCAGCAGGAATTCCATATCGGCCTCAATATCGGTTGAGGAGGCCGATACCTTTTGCCCAGGAGTCACGAAGAAAAACATAGAAGATGTATCGGCCTCCACATCGGTTAAGCCAGCCGATACATCTCAATTTGGCGCCGTTGCCATTTTGGGATTTTGAATAGATCAATTCGATTTCTAATCCTATTTAGTTCAAGTCTTTGTTACTAACTTTGCTTCTTCCTCTCTCTTTGATGTCAGGTGTATGAACTTACGCAGCCGCAAACCAACAAACTTAGTAGCAATAGTTGAGGATATCAAGGCACACGAGAGGAGATTAGAAAAGGAGCGACGTGCGCTTGAAAGGGCTGTGCCCTTAGGAAGACTTGGGTTGGAACCAGTTGTAGAGGTTCAACAAGACTTTGTGGGTCTTGAGCAGCCGGTTATGGATCATCAGGATCAACAGCATGGCCAACAGGGCCACCACGAGCAGCAGCATTTTCAGGGTGAGAATGTTAGAGGTGGACAGGTTCATAGAATCCCGGTTCACCCCGAGAGGCCAGCTAGAGCTATTGGAGATGGTGATGCACATGATACAAACGCAAAACGACAAGGGATCATTTCACCGCCGGTAAAAAAACAACTTCGAGATCCGGGCCATCTTGATCAACATGGTGCAAAATAATCAGTTCCACGGGCTTGCATCTGAGGATCCTTTGCAGCACTTAGACACATTCGACAAGATTTGTGCTACCACGAGGCTTAATGGTGTGACTGACGATGGTTTGAAGATGCGTCTATTCTTTTTCTCATTGGCGAATATAGCTAAGGAGTGGGAAAGCAACATCCCTCCGGGATCTATTACTAATTGAAGTGAGCTTAAGAAGGCATTCCTAAAGAAGTTCTTCTCCGCTACTCGGACAGCACGCTTCCGTAATGAGTTGTCCGGTTTTGTACAACGCAACAATGAGAGTTTTGCTGAAGCTTGGAAGCGGTTCAACCGGCTTACAAATAAATGTCCTCACCATGGGTTCACTAAGGAGACTCTTCTAAGCAACATTTATAGAGGTGTGCTCCCTAAGATGAGAGCTATGCTTGACTCATCAAGTAATAGTCACTTTCTTGGAAAAGGGGTTGATGAAGCTATGGAACTCATTGAAAACCTTGCCACAAGTGATGGCAACTACAATGAAGACTATGACAAGACAAATAGGGGTTCATCATCCATGGAGGAGAAGTATGAGAAGGAATTAAGTCCTTACATGAGAAGATGGATAAGATGATCGCCTCTAGCCAAAAGCAAGTCAACTTTGTGGGTAACTTTGATGAAACTCAGCCCCACCTCTATAGTGTAGAAGAAGAAATGACACAAGAGGAGATGAAATTCATTGCGGGGCAAGGTTGTTTCAACAAAGGTTTAAATCCTAACTATAGGAATCACCCCAATTTATCCTATAGAAATCCAAATGTTGCCAACCCTCAAGATCAAGTCTACCCTCAAGCTCAAACTCAAGGACAAGCTCAACAACAAAGGCAACAAGGCTTTACTCAAGCTCCTCAACAAAAGCCTTATGTCCCTTACACTAACCAACAAGGGTTTGGAACTCAGACTCAATTTCAGGGACAACAAGGCTATGTCCCCAAGCAACAGTACCCTCCACCCGGTTTTGGGCAAAAGCAGCCACAAGCCTCTTCTTCTTCGAGTTTGGATAATGAGTTAAAGGGAATGATGGAACAACTCATCTAAGGGAAAGCAAGTGGGTCATTGGAAGTAAATAACTTAAAGAATGAGCTGCAGCATTTGACTTCTCGCTTGATTAATGTTGAAAACACGCAATCTTCCACTTCTCGACCTACCGGTACCTTGCCTGTAAACCTGGAGAAGAACCCGAAAGAATACTGCAATGCAATCTTCTCTACTGTTAATCATGAGAAAACAGACCATGAAAGAGAGGTTGATGAGATAGAAGCACTTCTCTATGGTTATGAACTCCCACATGCTACACATGTGCTTCTCAACGAGATGAAGGTAACTGTTGTTGAACCAGTTGAGGAGTTGAGTGCCACTGAAATTTCTGCTGCAGATACCATACCTACTGTCCAAACCACACCAAAGGTGCTTCCCAAGCTTGTCACTCCGGGTAAATTCACAATCCGTTGTACTTTGGGACACTTGGAGATTACGGATGCATTGTGTGACTTCGGCTCTACTGTGAGTGTGATATCTCTTGACATGGTGGAAACCCTTGGGATTAGGAGCATGGAAAGATACCCATCTTCCATTACATTTGGAGACTCTTACTAAAAAACTCCAATGGAAATGATTAAAGACTATCCACTGAAGATTGGTGAGTGCACTATCCCAACTAACTTCATTGTCATGAAGATGAAGAAGAGTACCCAACTACCTCTCTTACTTGGTACATCTTTCCTCAATACCACTGGAGCTTGTATGGACTTCATAAAGAAACGTATTGTGCTGAATAACGTTGACAACACGGTCTACTATCCTTTGAGGAGCACAACTCTCCACACTTGTGGTGTCATCCTATCTCCACATGAGGATGATGTGTTAGAGGAAGCAAGGCTATTTGCAAATGTAGGTAAGGAAGCTCAGCCTAAAACCACTCCTTATGGTTCATTTTGTGAGCACATGGGACGTGCTCAAAAGGAGGGGGTGGATAGAGCTATTGGAACTCCTCTTATGACCATAAGGACTGAGTATGTTGGGTCCATAACTCTAATGAAGCTGAAATATTCGGTTTCAAAAACTCAAAATTTTCAAACTCGAATTTTTCCATTGCTTGTGATTGATATTGTTTGAGAACTTTCCCCATATGTGTTTGCATGAATGCTCATAGCCAATTTCGCCCTAGGATTGAAGGAATTTGATTTTCGGTTAATTAGGGTTCTTGAGAAATTGTAATTTCAAAAATATTGGGGGAAACTTGATTTGATGGTTCCTAAAGTTGCAATAGATTGTTTATGACTAGCTTGAGTGAGGCTACTTGATTTGCTTGAGTTTTGTTTCACAAAATTTTTGAAAATGCAAAATTGGGAGTTTATGATCAAGTACTTGAGTTGTGAATGAAAGTGATTAAGTTGGTGATGCATCTTGCGCTAGAAAGGGCTTAGATTGATGAATGTTGAGTTGTCTTAGCATGTTTGTGTTGGGATTATGTCCTGAAATCAAATTGTACTCACTCTAAAGATAGTTGTATTGTCGAGATCGGACAATTCATGTGATACTGGGTAGTCATAATGTTTTGCTAGAAACCGCTTATGACAAATGAGTTGTAACTCATTTCTAGTATCGTGTGAACCTACAGGGTCACACACCTAAGCAAGTTGGATACACTTTGTATGGGATTGATCATTGGCATATGATCCGATCAATGTGTATTGGATACACATTGAATTGAGTTTTAAGAGGTGTGTCGATCGATGCAAGGAGTGCAACGATCGACACAAGGTCGAAACCGAAACTGAAGTTACGGTTTGTAAACCATGGACCTATTTATACGGGCCAGGCTACACGACCTAAAAAATGAGAGCCGTCGCAGACAGTTTTTCTGGAGATAGAAAAACAGACCCTCTTCCTCGAGAAACACGTAGTGAATCCCAGGAGATCCGATCACCGGTACTAGCATCCCGGCGGATTCCAGCTTGTGTGCGTGTGGACTACGATAGAGGCGCAGCGATTGAGGCGCCCTGATCTCGTTTATCTGATTCCTTTCCGCTGCCAATCTCCAGGTAATCACGAGGTCAATTCTTAGATTCAATCACCTAGACCCTGAATCCTAGGGAATCCAACAGTGGTATCAGAGCCATAGGGTTTAATAGATTGAATCAGTAGCCTGGAATTCGATTAGAATGGTTTTGATTGAATTGATGCTAGCTAGGTTTCGTTTTGATAATTAGAATCTCGGATTTGTTAATATCGAAAACGAAGAACTGTGTTTTCGCACAGCATCGATCGATGCACTGGGTGTATCGATCGATGCAGCGCGAAAACGACAAAACTGATTTAGGGTTTTCGCACAGCATCGATCGGTGCACTGGGTGCAACGATCGATGCAGCGCGAAAATGCAAAAGCAATTGCGTTTTCGCATAGCTTCGATCGACACAAGTTTGTGTCGATCGATGCACCGCGAATTCGCCTAATTAAAGAATAGGTTTCGATTTAGAAATCGCACTGTGTCGATCGACACACTGGGTGCATCGATCGACACAGGCTATGCGAAAGGATATATCGGTTCAATTGGATTGAACCGGTTGTCTCGCATGGTTATGTCGGTTTAATTCGATTAAAATTCATTTTCGCGCTGCATCGATCGTTGCACCCAACTGTATCGATCGACACAGGTTAGTGTCGGTTGACACAGACCGAGCGAATGGTTAATCGGTTAAATTGGATTGGACCGGTTATCATGCTTGGTTAAGTCCGAACATATCGGTTTAAATTGGATAAATTAGTTCAATTGGATTGAACTGACTATCGCAATTAAAATAAACCGATTGGGTTAAGATCAGTTTGATCTGATAAGTCGGTTCAATTGGATTGAACCGGTTATCAAAACTGCCTTCGGTTTAGGTCTATGTCGACCGTCGCACATGGGTTGTGTCGATCGACATGACCGGTTCAATGAACCGGGCTAATTCGATTAACCGGTTATTGAAGTACGGTTTTGTTTGGTGGTGTCGATCGACAGACAGAGTCTGCGTCGATCGACACAGTATTCGAAATTCTGGTTGTTGAACCTTGAATTTGCAGAAACCAAACTAGACTTAAACATTCATCAAAGATTAGCTTCAATGTGGTCAACTGTCAAGACTCATTTCGTTGTGTGATGGTCTAGCCAAGAGCTTGGTGTCCACAATTACGTGAGTAAGGCAGGTAGTTGAGTTGATGGACATGCAGTGCTAAACATCAACAATTACATGACCTAAGAGATTGATTTGCTAAACTTTTGGGTTTAGTTTCCTCAACCAAATATCAAGTAACCTTGATGTCTTGCCCAATCTTGTCTACTGTCAAGACTTGTGTCGTTTGTTGGATAGTCTTGGAGTCCTTGGTATCCACTCCAACATGAGTAAGGCAGGTGGTCACTGACAGATTTGCAGTGCAACTGTCAATGATCACAAGACAGAAGGAGATTGGTTTACTTGACTAGGCTGTCAGAAGTTCTGGGCCCAGAGACATCAGAGTGGATTAGACATAGTTTGTCTTATCTGCGACCAAGAGTTGTACTGGGTACAATTAGCAATGATTTTCTTACCTAGATAACTATATTTTGAGTAACGGCGAGTCGCCCACTCGAATTTTAGTAATTTGAGGATCTTGGATCATTATATTCGTAGAGGAAACATTGTTTGAATATAATGCGAGTTTTCTTATTAGATGAGATTTCTCATGATATACATAACTAAATCTTTGTTTTTCTTGGATTTCAGCTTATGTCTATGACTACTTTCTCGTTGCGATCCGTCCTTGAGAAGGACAAGTTAAATGGATCCAACTTCCTGGATTGGTATCGGAATCTGAGATTCATTCTCAAGCAGGAGAGCAAGGACTATGTCCTTGAAAAGGCTCTTCCAGAAAGGCTTGGGACCAGTCGCTCGCATGCAGTGTATAATGATGGGAATTACCGGGCAGTTTCTAATCGTATTAGACAACTCTAGGTTTTAATTCCGCTCCTAGGATCTAGGTTTCATATTTAAAGTCGATCTACGTCGCCAGATGTCGAGTATACCTGATTCGGGTTTTGCAGCGAAATATTGTCAGGGACTCGAGATCGGTAGCGCCTCAGATGCTGCGCCTCTACTGGTATCCACACGCACGCTTACTGGAACACCGGGATGCTAGTGCCGGAAGAGATCTTTATCTCTCGGGTTATCTGCGTTTCTTTCGCGTCGTTGTTATGACAATTGTTTGTCAAAACTTATTTTCTCGGTCGAATCTTCTGACAATTGTCTTGTCAAAAAACTTCTCTTCTCTCGTTCAACCCAAATGGTATTTATAGGCACGAGTGAGAATCGACCCGTGTCGACCGACACAACATTTGTATCGATCGACACGAGTTAGTGGTGACCTAACTTCTGTCGCTTTCAAATTTTGTATCGACCGATACGAAAGCTTGAATCGATCGACATTCGACCTGTGTCGATCGATACAACGTTTGTGTCGATCGACACTGCTATCAGAAACGCATACAACAATTATACATTGGATCATTCTGATAATGATCAACATGTATCAACTTCCAGTTCGCTTAGGTGTGTGACCCTGTAGGATCATTTAATACTAGTAATGAGTTCTAAACTCATAGATCATAAGTGGCTTCTAGCAAAGCATTATGATCGTCTAGTATCAAATGATTGTCTTATCTCGACAATACGACTCTTGCTAGAGTGAGTACAAGGAATGATTTCAGGACATTCCCAACAATCTCCCACTTGTACTGGAATCAAATATTCCTTTAATCCCTTTGTCTTTATATCTCGATTTAGCATAAGGCAAGAACCGTGTCATCCTTATTAAGCTAGATCACGTTTATCGAATTCCGATTTATACTGATAAAACAAACGACTGACAATCAGCCCGTTTGAGCGCGGCCACGCATTTCTCAGTATCAAATCTTCGATAGGCCCTGAGATATTTATCTCCTGTTATATAGGAGGGACAAATCCCATCTTGTTCCATCCATGTTCCTTCACACACTTCATGATACACCCAAACAATGCCTTTATAGTCACCTGTTACGGCTGACGTTTGACAAGGTCAAAGTGGACCAATTCGCATGTAAGAAATCATGATGAACTCAGGTCTAAGGACTATACTCTATAGTCGTAATGAGAAACTCTTATGACACTCATATAACTTTCTTGTAGAGTTCTCATTTACGGGTCATGTCCGATCATGTGTTCTCTAACACATATCTATGTGATTGATTTTGATACTCTTATCAAATGACTCCATGAAACTTAGTCATCAATCACATCACATACTAGTCTCACGCGGTTATTAATATCCCATTTTAACAACCTTGACAAGGGACTTTCATAATTTATGTCATACATCAATTATAGGGTTTCATGATCAAGTCACGTACTTGATTACCTATAAAATGTCATAAATTATTTTGGGATTATTATTTATCAATATAAATAGATAATGATGAAACAAATTTCATTAAAATATCACATCAAAATATGTTTACATGAACATCACAACGTAACTGAAAACAAAATACAACTCCCACTAAGAACAAGATCACATCTCAAGAGATCTAATGCCTATAGTAATAGTGTGACTCTCATGCTTAGCTCGTGGGAGAGGCTTAGTCAAAGGATCAGCGACATTATCATCTGTCGGAACTTTGCTGATCTTCACGTCTCCCCTATTAACGATATCACGGATAAGGTGGTATCTCCTCTCAATGTGTTTGGATTTTTGAGCAATGGCTCCATTGTTGTCACAATAGAGAGCCACTGGCTCAGAAAAACTAGGAATCACACCAAGTTCAGTAATAAACTTCTTAATCCAAACAGCCTCCTTCGCCGCTTCAGAAGCAGCAAGGTACTCAGCCTCAGTGGTGGAGTCTGCTACAGTGCCTTGCTTGGAACTTTTCCAACAAATTGCACCGCCATTTAGACAAAAGACGTAACCAGATTGTGATCGGAAATCGTCTTTGTCTGTCTGAAAACTCGCATCAGTGTAACCACTCACCACAAGCTCATCACTTCCTCCGTATACCAAAAACTTATCCTTAGTATTTCTCAAATACTTGAGGATGTTTTTGACGGCTGTCCAGTGACTTTCACCTGGATCAGATTGGTATCGACTCGTCATGCTTAAAGCATAAGCAACATCTGGACGAGTGCAGAGCATGGCATACATGATAGATCCTACAGCCGAAGCATAAGGAATTCTACTCATCCGCTCTCGCTCAGCATGTGTCGAAGGACACTGCTTCTTGCAAAGAGTAATGCCATGAGACATAGGTACGAAGCCTTTCTTGGAATTTTGCATACTGAACCTGTGCAAAACCTTATCAATATAAGTGTCTTGACACAGTCCAATTAGCCTGTTGAGTCTATCTCTATAGATTCTTATTCCAAGAATGTACGCGGCTTCTCCCATGTCTTTCATTGAAAAACAACTTCCGAGCCAAGTCTTAACAGACTGAAGCAGCGGAACGTCGTTTCCGAGAAGGAGTATGTCATCTACATACAATACGAGAAATGCGACTGCGCTCCCACTAGTCTTCTTGTAAACACATTGTTCCTCTTCGTTCCTGATGAAGTCAAACTTTTTGACAACTTCATCAAAACGAAGATTCCAACTCCGAGATGCTTGCTTCAATCCATAAATGGATCGGAGAAGCTTGCATACTTTCCCAGCAGCTTTAGGATCAGTGAAACCTTCAGGTTGTGTCATGTACACATCCTCTTCCAGAATTCCATTAAGGAATGCTGTTTTCACATCCATTTGCCATATCTCATAGTCATAATGAGCGGCTGTTGCTAGGAGAATCCGAATGGACTTAAGCATAGCGACTGGGGAATAGGTTTCTTCATAGTCAATACCATGAATTTGTTTGAAACATTTTGCCACCAACCTAGCTTTGTATATCTGGATATCACCATTCACATCGATTTTCTTCTTGAAAATCCATTTACACTCAATGGGTTTTACGCCATTAGGTAAATCAACCAAAGTCCATACTTGGTTTTGTGACATGGATTCCATTTCGGATTTAGCGGCTTTTAGCCACTTTTCGGAGTCAGGGCCTATCATGGCTTCTTTGAAACTCGCAGGTTCGTCACTGTCAATGATCAAAAGATCATGGCAGTTGGTCACGAGAAATCCATATCTCTCGGGCTCATGACGGATGCTTTCGGATCTGCGAATTTCAGGCTCCACAGGTGTGGTTTCTACAACTCTTTGTAGATCCAATCGCTGCTCTTCCTGAATAGGTTGAGTAGCCTCCTGTGTTACTCGAACTTCTTCGAGTTGTACTTTACTCCCACTGCTTTTCTTGGAGAGAAATTCTCTCTCAAGAAAGACGCAGTTTCGAGCAACAAACACTTTGTTCTCGGATTGGTTGTAAAAGTAGTAAGCCTTGGTTTCCTTAGGATAACCAACGAAGTAGCACTTATCAGATTTGGGTCCAAGCTTATCAGTGATTAAACGCTTAACATAAGCTTCGCAACCCCAAATCTTCAGGAAAGACAAATTAGGAACATTTCCAGTCCACATCTCATGTGGTGTCTTTGCTACTGATTTTGATGGAACTATGTTCAGTGTAAACGCAGACGTTTCAAGAGCGTATCCCCAGAAGGATAATGGTAGATCTGTGTGACTCATCATTGATCGAACCATATCTAATAAAGTCCTATTCCTCCTCTCGGAAACTCCATTCCATTGGGGTGTTCCAGGAGGAGTGAGTTGTGAAACAATTCCACAATCTCTCAGATGATCATCAAACTCTTGACTTAAGTATTCTCCTCCACGATCTGATCGAAGAGCTTTAATACTTTTGCCAAGTTGGTTCTGTACTTCATTCTGGAATTCTTTGAACTTTTCAAAAGATTCCGACTTGTGTCTCATTAAGTAGACATAGCCATACCTACTGAAGTCATCAGTAAAGGTAATGAAGTACTGAAAATTTCCCCTGGCATTTATGCTCATTGGACCGCACACATCAGTATGTATAAGGGCCAATAAGTCATTTGCCCTTTCATTTGTCTTGTTGAAAGGGGCCTTAGTCATTTTGCCCAGCAAACAAGATTCGCATTTCTCACATGATTCATAATCAAATGAGCCCAAAAGCCCATCACTATGGAGCTTCTGAATGCGTTTCTCATTTATGTGGCCCAAACGACAGTGCCAAAGAAAAGTTTGGTTCGAGTCATTAGACTTGAACCGTTTGGTGTTTATGTTATAGACAGGCATAGATTGGTTTAAAACATAAAGCCCATTCTCTAATGGGGCGCTACCATATAACAAGTTTTCATGATTAAAATAACAACACTTGTTTTTAATCGAAAACTCAAACCCATTCAAATCCAAACAGGAAATAGAAATGACGTTTCTGCTTACAGCAGGTACATAATAGCAATTATTCAGTTTTAACACCAAGCCCAAAGGCAAAGACAAAAGATAGGTTCCGACGGCCAATGCAGCAACTCTTGCTCCATTCCCCACACGCAGGTCTACTTGCCCTTTCTCCAAGGTCCTACTATTGCTTAGGCCCTGCATATTTGTACAAATATGAGCACCACAGCCGGTATCCAATACCCAAGAGGTAGAACTGGAAGAAGTAACATTTACTTCTATAACATAAATACCTGAAGATGAAGTCTCGAAAGTCTTCTTCTTCTTATTTTTCAGATCTGCCAGGAATTTTTCGCAGTTTCTCTTCCAATGCCCATTTTCATTACAGAAATGGCACTTGTCAGCATCAGTTGGGCCGCGCTTGGGCTTGGGAGGGGGCACAGGCTCATCCTGATTCGCAATCTGGATTGCCTTGCCCTTACCCTTGTCCTTGCTGGTAAGTTTCTTAAACTTCTTACCCCTTTGTACCATAAGTACACTTGGGGTGCCCTTTCTGATGTTTGGCTCAGCTGTCTTGAGCATGCCATGCAGCTCAGTCAACGTCTTCGTCAAGTTGTTCATGTTATAGTTCATAATGAACTGATCGTAACTTGACGGCAGTGACTGCAGGATGATATCAGTAGCCAACTCTTGGCTAATGGGACAATCCAGTTTCCCCAGGTTATCAATATAACCCATCATCTTAATGACATGGGGACTCACTGGAGCATCCTTTGGTAGCTTGCACTCAATGAGAGATTTAACCGTCTGGTATCTCTCAGTTCGTGCCTGCTCCTGAAACATACTTTTCAGGCTTGTGATCATCTCGATTGGCGACTCCACGTTCTCATATTGCTTCTGCAAGTCTGAGTTCATGGTAGCCAACATGAGACAGCACACATCGACCACATCATTTGAATGCTTATCCCAAGCATTCCTTTCTGCATGAGGGGCATTGGTCTTATACTTCTCGGGGAGAACTTTCTCAAGGACATAGTCCTTCTTCTCCTGCTTGAGAATAATTCTCAAGTTCCGATACCATTCGAGGAAGTTCGATCCATTTAGCTTGTCCTTCTCAAGGACGGATCGAAGGGAAAATGAGTTGTGGGTTGGGTTCGACATAGCTGTTACAAAAGAGAGGAATAGGGATTAGTTACGATGTTCAAGAATAGAGAAATCTTAACAATTAAGAAAACTCGCATTATATTCAAAATTATATTTCCTCAGATGAATATAATGATACAAGATCCATATTTCACTAAAGTTGAGTGAGCCACTGGCTATAGCCCAAATTTAAGCTATTTAGGTAAGCAACTCTTTGCTAATTATATCCAATATAATTCTTGGTTGCAGATTAACATCTTATGTTAAATCCACCCGATGTCTCTAGGCCCAAAACGATTTTGATAGCCCATTCAAGTAAACCAATCTCTTAAGTCATGTAATCGTTGATGCCATGCACTGCAAGCTCATCAACACGATTACTTCCTGCCTTACTCATGTAATAGTGGACATCTTGCACTGCAAGTCTGTGACACATTTAAACGAGTCTTGACAGTTGACAAGATCGGGAAGACATCAACACTTGATATTTAGTTTCGAGGAACAGAACTGATCGCATATCATATATGCATCTTTTGAGGGTTTTAGATTTTATTAAAACAGCTAATCTTATTAGGTTTTTAATGATTTCTAAAATTGAGTTTAATTCTGGTTTTGGTTCTGAAATTATAATTTTAATAATTAAACAATTTAATTCTGTGTCGATCGATGCTACATTAGTATCGATCGATGCACCATGCCACAACCAATGCGATAACCGATCAATCAAATTGAACCGGCTTTTGATAACCGGTCGGTATCGATCGATGCTACAACAGTATCGATCGATGCCAACCAAATCAAACCATTCTCATGTGTCCAGCTAAACCAGTCGCGGTGATTAATTCAATCGAATTAAACCAGTCGCATTAACTCTGTGTCGATCGATACAACATTTGTGTCGATCGACACAATGCAACTTACCACCTTTTGTCGGTTGATGCAACACTTGCAATGGTCGACTTTTTGCCTAGTGTCGATCGATACAACATTTGTGTCGATCGACACAGGGCGATTTTCAAGGCGACAATACGAACGACTAGAAACCTTAGGCTCTGATACCACTGATGGGAATTACCGGGCAGTTTCTAATCGTATTAGACAACTCTAGGTTTTAATTCCGCGCCTAGGATCTAGGTTTCATATTTAAAGTCGATCTACGTCGCCAGATGTCGAGTATACCTGATTCGGGTTTTGCAGCGGAATATTGTCAGGGACTCGAGATCGGTAGCGCCTCAGATGCTGCGCCTCTACTGGTATCCACACGCACGCTTACTGGAACACCGGGATGCTAGTGCCGGAAGAGATCTTTATCTCTCGGGTTATCTGCGTTTCTTTCGCGTCGTTGTTATGACAATTGTTTGTCAAAACTTATTTTCTCGGTCGAATCTTCTGACAATTGTCTTGTCAAAAAACTTCTCTTCTCTCGTTCAACCCAAATGTATTTATAGGCACGAGTGAGAATCGACCCGTGTCGACCGACACAACATTTGTATCGATCGACACGAGTTAGTGGTGACCTAACTTCTGTCGCTTTCAACTTTTGTATCGACCGATACGAAAGCTTGAATCGATCGACATTCGACCTGTGTCGATCGATACAACGTTTGTGTCGATCGACACTGCTATCAGAAACGCATACAACAATTATACATTGGATCATTCCGATAATGATCAACATGTATCAACTTCCAGTTCGCTTAGGTGTGTGACCCTGTAGGATCATTTAATACTAGTAATGAGTTCTAAACTCATAGATCATAAGTGGCTTCTAGCAAAGCATTATGATCGTCTAGTATCAAATGATTGTCTTATCTCGACAATACGACTCTTGCTAGAGTGAGTACAAGGAATGATTTCAGGACATTCCCAACATATAATGCTTGGAATAAGCATTATACTGATGTGGTAGATGTGCGTGGTCTGATGTTGGCTACCATGAACTCAGACTTGAAGAGTCAGTACGAGAACATGGAGTCGCCAATAGAGATGATCACCAGCCTGAAACTGAAGTTTCAGGATCTGGCACGAGTTGAGAGATTCCAGATGGTGAAGTCTCTCACTGGGTGCAAGCTACCAGAAGATGCTCCAGTAAGTCCTCATGTCATTAAACTGATGGGTAACGTTGATAACCTGAGGAAACTGGAATGTCCTGTCAGCTTAGAGTTGGCTACAGATATCATTCTGCAGTCACTGCCGTCAAGCTATGACAAGTTCATTAAGAACTATATCAAGAAAGGCTTGACGAAGACGTTGACTGAGTTGCATGGCATGCTCAAAACAGCAGAGCATGACATCATAAAGGGTAAAAGATTTGAGAAATCTTGTGTTGGCAAGGGTAGAGGCAGGGCCGTCCAGATTTGGAATCAGGATAAGCTTGTGTCATCTTATAAGCCCAAGTCAGGCCCATCTGGTGTTAGAAAGTGCTTCTACTGCGATGAGTCGGGGCATTGGAAGAGAGATTGCATTAAATTCTTGGAAGATTCACAAGAGATGAAGGAGATGTATGGTACTTCTCTTTCAGGTATTGTGTTATTAATTCAAGTTCTACGTGAGTATTGGTTACTAGTGGTAGTACTGATATTTTTTTGAAATATGCAGGACCTAAGCAACGGTAGAATGTTGAAGAAAGGGCAAGTGGAACTGCGCGTCTGGTCTGAAGCAATGGTTGCTGCAAGAGCCGTAGAGATTCTCCACTTGTAGGAGCCTTTCATACTTGGTTTTAGAAATTAAGTAATTGCTATTATGTATCTGCCTTGTGCAGAAATGTCTTTCATTTTCTTGTAAAGAATTTGGATGTTTCTCATTTTGATAAAAGACAAGTTTTGTTCTTTAGATCTTAATGAAATATCATATAGTAGCACCCCGTTTGGAATGGGTTTTATATCTTAAACCAGCAAAAGTCAGAATATAACACAGGTTTAAGTCTGATGACTTAAACTCGACTTTCTTTTGGCATAGTCGTTTGACCATATAGAGTGAAGCGGATTCAGAAGTTCCATAGTTTTGGACTCATTTAGATAAGAATTCTGTTCACTGGACCAAATGACTAAGGCCCTTTTAGCAGAGCTAAAGGAAACGGGTCACAGGCTTATTGGGCCTTTCACATACTGAAGTATACGGCTCAACGAGTATTAATGCCAGAGGAAATCTTCTGTACTTCATTACCTTATTGATGGCATCAATAAGTATGGCTGTGTTCATTTGATGAGACACGAGCAGGAATCTCTTGAGGAGTTCCAAGATGAAGTGTAGAACAAATTTGACATAAGTATTGAGATCCTCGATTGAATCGCGGAGGAAAATACTTGAGTCAAGAATTGGGTGATCATCTAACAGAATAAATCGTATCTTATTAGATATGCTCCGATTAATGATGAGTCACAGGAATCTTCCATAATCATTTAAGAACGTTCTAAGATGTATGTCTTTGCGCATAAATAAGTTTCTATTAGAATCAGTGAAAAACACCACATTGGATGTGGACTGGGTGATTTCCAAATTTGTTTTTCTGATTAATTGGGATTGCAAGGTTTGTGTGAGACAGTAGTCAACAAACAAACTTGAACCCAAATCTGATAAGTTCTACCTCGCTGGTTGTCCTAAGGAAACCAAGGCTTAGTACTTTTGTTGTCCGGAACTATGTCTTTTGAGAAAGATCGTACTTTCACAAGGAACAGTGGGAGTAAAAGTACACATCGAAGAAATTCGATAAACACAGGAGGCTGCTCAACCTGTTGAGGGAGAGAAGCGGTGAGATCTACAAAGTGCTGTAGGATCTACACCTGTGAAGCCGTAAGTTCGCAGATCCGAAAGGATCCGTCACTAACTCGAGAGTGATTTCTCGTAACCAATTGTCGTGATCTGTTGATCATTGAAAAGTGACGAGCATGCGAAATTCAAAGAAGCGATGGTGAGCCCCAACTCCGAAAAATTGGCTGGGTATGCATGTTAGCTTCACCGATCCATTTCAGGATTGAAGCAAACATCTTGGAGTTGGAATCAACATTCTGATAATGTGGTCAAAAGTTTTGACTTGATCAGAAAGAAAGAAACTATGCGTTTACAAGAAGACTAGTGGGAGCATAATTGCAATTCTTACACTGTATGTAGGTAACATACTTAATCTCATAAACGATGTCCTGACACTAAGGTCTTGTCAAGATTTGGGTCGGAAGTCAAGTTTAACGATGGACATGGGAGAAGGCCATTAAAAGTTCTTGGAATAAGGATCCATTGGAATGGATCAGAAAGGCTAATTGGATCGTGTCAAAATCCTTATGGTAATAAGGTATTAGACAGTTCAAATGTGCTTGATTCCAAGAATGGCTTCATACCAAAGGTCTTATGGCAATAATATAAGCGAGATGCAGTGTCTTGGATACTGGCTGAGCTAATAACAATATTAGCAAGATGAAGTGTTTTGAACACTGGCTGAACTAATATTAATGAGTGTGATTGCTAATGTTGCTGCAATAGAATCCATCATGAATTCCATATTTTGCGCTCGTCTAAATGCAGCTTACGCATTTAGGAGGACGAGAAAATACCAATATGTTCCGATAATAGTCAATGAACAGTTACCAGAAGTATCCCAAGTGTTTGAGGAACACAAAGGATAGGTTCGTGGTGAACTAAGAAAGTGACGAACCAGTTGAAAGTAGTTAGACGGACAAAGACGATTTCCGGTTCCCACCTGGATATGTCTCTTTGTCTGAATAGCGGTGCCAACTGTTGGAAAGGCTCCAAGCAGTGGACCGTAGAATAGTGCTTTTATCTGAATGGCGGTGTGGTTTGTTGAAATTGTTTCAAGCAATAACACCGCAGTCTCTCCCACAACCTAAGCACGGAATTTATTCTGAGTGCTGTAGGTATAAGATATCTGAAGAGATGATCTTGATTCCAGTGGGAGTTATTTTAGTTATGTTATAAACTTTACATAGACATGCTTTGGTAGCGTTTATGTAAGTTAAAACTGACATCAGTATTATTTGATTATTGGATAGTTAAGTAATGGTCCCAAAGTACTTTATGGTCATCATATAGGTCATCAAGTTGAGGACTTGATCATGAAACCCTATAAGTAAAAGATGACATAAATTAAGATTATCCCTAGTCAAGATTGTCAAAGTGGGACACTGACAACCGCGAGAGACTATCTTGTGAGGTGACTGTTGACTAAGTTTCATGGAGTCAATGATATGAGTATCACAGTCAGTCACATAGATATATGTTGGTGAACATATGATCGGACATGACCCGCTAATGAGAACTCTACAGGATAGTTATATCTGTGTCATGAGAGTTTCTCATTACGACTATGGAGTATAGTCCTTAGACCTGAGTTCATCATGCTTTCTAGCATACGAATTGGTGTGCTTTGACCCTGTCAAACGTCGTTCCGTAACTGGCGGCTATAACGGCATTGCTTATGCGTATCATGAAGTATGTGTAGAAACAGGGATGGAACAAGATGGGATTTGTCCCTCCTATAACGGGAGATAAATATCTCAGGGCCCATCGAAGATTTGATACTGAGAAAATGCATGGCCGTGCTCAAACGAGGTGATTGTCAGTCATTTGTTATATCAGTATAGATCAGGAGTTCGATGAACATGATGTTGGCTATAATAAGGATGACACAGTCTCTTGCCTTATGCTACATCGAGATATAGTGACGAAGGGATTATGGGAATAGGTGATTCCAGTACAAGTGGGAGATTGTTGGGATTATGTCCTGAAATCAAATTGTACTCACTCTAAAGATAGTTGTATTGTCGAGATCGGACAATTCATGTGATACTGGGTAGTCATAATGTTTTGCTAGAAACCGCTTATGAAAAATGAGTTGTAACTCATTTCTAGTATCGTGTGAACCTACAGGGTCACACACCTAAGCAAGTTGGATACACTTTGTATGGGATTGATCATTGGCATATGATCCGATCAATGTGTATTGGATACACATTGAATTGAGTTTTAAGAGGTGTGTCGATCGATGCAAGGAGTGCAACGATCGACACAAGGTCGAAACCGAAACCGAAACTGAAGTTACGGTTTGTAAACCGTGGACCTATTTATACGGGCCAGGCTACACGACCTAAAAACGAGAGCCGTCGCAGACAGTTTTTCTGGAGATAGAAAAACAGACCCTCTTCCTCGAGAAACACGTAGTGAATCCCAGGAGATCCGATCACCGGTACTAGCATCCCGGCGGATTCTAGCTTGTGTGCGTGTGGACTACGATAGAGGCGCAGCGATTGAGGCGCCCTGATCTCGTTTATCTGATTCCTTTCCTCTGCCAATCTCCAGGTAATCACGAGGTCAGTTCTTAGATTCAATCACCTAGACCATGGATCCTAGGGAATCCAACAGTTTGATCACTTGACAATGAAAATTTTCGGAAAATGGCTAAGTATCTCATCTCTTGATCATTGAATTGAATTGGTATACTCTTAGTATTGATCACCGAGATGTTTTGAATCGGTTGATGCTATCCTCTTGTGTTGATGAATTGTTAAAATTACTTACTCTTTCTTTGAGTACTCTATTGTAGGACAATGACTCGAGCGTCCGCAAATCCAAAACCAAAGTCAAAGGCACCGAGACAGGATGAAGGAGCTTCCTCGAGAGGAAAAGGTATCGCTGTTGAGGAGGAAAAACCTGAGGTTACATTGAAGTATGCTCCCAAGCCTGCAAAGCACCATTCTCCTTCTGAGTACATGGCCAAGCTGACGTAAATACCATTTTGGCCGACACGGTATCCTCACTTCCAAAGTTTAGAAGCTTTGGGCATTTTAGGAGACTACAATGCGATCGTCGAGAACATTTAAGCATTTTTCAGCCTTTCCAGTGACGGATATCAGAGCTCGGCTTGCCAATTCCTTGCAACCATGAAAGGAATGATCAACTTGAGAAAGGAAGCTTCAGTTGGGAAAGAGAGCCTTGGGAAGATAGACTTCACAATGGGAAGGAAGAAGTACATCATGCCCTTTGAGGAAGTAAGTGCCCTTTTTGGTTTCGCGGACGATGGTGCACAACCAGGTACTCTCATCAGAATCGAGAAGAAGGATCTCAGGGAGATGTGGTACATGATCGCTGATGGAAGGTATAAGCCAGGGTCGAGGAAGTCCGCAAGGATCCGCCATCCTGCCAACCGGTATGTGCACAAGGCATTGGCTCACACCATGTTCGCAAGGAAAGAGACATCCCAAGTGACTGTAATGGAGATGAAATTGCTATACATCGGACTGCAACCTCTCTTGCGCACCTTCCCCGATGGATCCGCGATACCACATGTATCTCGTAAGCCAAGCATGACTGCAATATTGATAGAGCAGTTCGCGGAGCACAGGGAATGGGGAGTGACACACAAAGATGCTGAGCCCAAGTTCAACATGGGCGGTTTGATCATACCAATACTCCAAGCCAAGAGAATCAAGCTGGAGGGATCACTTGACCCGCACACATTTGGAGAGCCTACGAAGACAGGTTGGTTGGATTTGGCTCAGCTGATTAGGAATCATTTTCTAGGTACTGGGCCTCTGGGGCGTCTTCTCTACCAGATGTGTTCTGATACGGAGTATGAAGAGAGGTATCTGCTCCCGAACATAGCTATTACGAGCTTTGATGATGCGACCAACATCAGGTTTCTACCCGGGATAGAACATCAATTCGAACCCTGCGTACCGCGAAGTGAAAGTGCAGCCGGTGATGAGTCGTCAGACGCACCTGCTGGGGTGTATGGGCTGCACCGTTATTACATCCAACCTCTTGATGATCCTATTGCCAACAAAACTGTCCGTGTACTAAGGGATCAGAACTGGGACCTTCAAAGGCAAAGCAAGTGGCATGGTAAAAACATCAAGAAGTTGGCCAGTTGTTTAAAGAATGTGACCAAAGTGCTGAAGATGATCACGGGTAAGAAAGACAAGAGTAGCACTTCCGGGTAGACATACGCGACAAGAGAGTTCCCCACTGAGTTGGATGAGGAAATCCGGGAAGCCACTGAGGAGGTGATCGGAGAAGCTGATCAGTTGGTTGAGGAGACAGAGATGGAGCAAGCAAGATACTCCATGGCTGGACATGAGCTCGAACTGACCTCAGGCATGGCTGACGAAACTTACTACGAGCCACACCGCCACTCCAGCTACTAGATGAGGAGGCGAAAGAGAAGGGCAATGAGGACACCATCCTGCTCTTCCTCAAACCCAAAATACTCCATGGGAGACTCCTTATCTCCTTCCCACCACAACTAGACCATGTAACAGTCTTCCCTTGTACATATTTCGTTTTCTCTTTTGAACTTTCATTGCATTTTGTTTGTTTTTGGTCTTTCCTCCACTCTTCTTTCAAACAAGGGACTGTGTGATTGAAGTTTGGGGGAGATACCAGTTGCTAATCTCGATTTTCTTTTGATCTTATTTCTCTCTTTTGTATTTTGAGTCTCATGCATTTCACTTAAGGCATAGAAAAACTAAAAATCAAAAAATTTCAAAAAAATCTCTTCAAAAAGAAAGCATTTATTTGCAATAGCATCGTAGGATCGAGTCTAGTTGCATCATATAGGTTTTTTTGCATAGGGAGAAATGATTGAATTTCTTTGTAGGATCGAGTCTAATTTTTTTATGCTCCTAAAGGTAGAATGAGAAGTATGTTGTACAAGTTCATGTTCATTTGAATCACCCATAAGTAACCTTTCTAAATGACCAGAAATAAGCTTTGATCTTCTATAAGGTCCTATGATATTCCTCAACAAAACTTTTTTACCAAAACTTCTTGAAACATATGTGTCATGGATTGAAGAATCTAAGTGAGGTAAGACAACTATACGTAATTTTATCGTATGCTCCGAAAGATAGAATGAGAAGCATGGTATACAAGTTTATGTTAATTTTAATCACCCTAAGTAACCCTTCTAAAAGACTAGAAATGCTAGCTTTAAAGCTATGTGATTGCACTAGGATTGTAACCCGAGTAAAGCATGAAAGTTAGAAAGAACCCTGCTTGGAACGCTAACCTTTAGCCTTGTTTTAAAACTGAAGCAAGTTGTGAATTGAAGCTAGCTCTACTTAAAGTGAGAACCCTAATTAGACTTGTAATTATCCTGCTCCTTCTTTGTGTTTTAAACTCATGGATACCTCCAAAATATTCAAGCATTCTTTTCCCTTTTACCGCTCTTGCTTGCTTGAATAGTTTCCTCTCCCTTCACCATCTTTCTTTCCGCCCATAAACACTCTTTTGAGAGGTAGGCCTTTTGGAATGAGCTAGGTAAATGGTGTTTAGTTTGATTGTCTTATGCTTGCTTGAGGACAAGCAAGATTCAAGTTTGGGGGAATTGATATACTTGTGTTTTCATGCAATTAGGATAGTAATTTGTTTATGTTTTGACTTCTTTTCCTTAATTTCTTCATTCTTTGTTGCTCTTTGTTACATTTAGATTATAGGATCATCTAGAACTAGAATTAGGCATTCTAGGCTTGCATTTGGAGTGTTTTGGTGTGTTACAGGTGAAAGGAGTGTTGGTGAGCTAAGGAATGGAGAATGAAGCTTGAAAGATGAGGAAGGAGCCAGCAGGAAGTCCATATCAACCTCAATATCGTTTGAGGAGGCCGATACCTTTTGCCCAGGAGTCACGAAGAAAAACAGAGAAGATGTATTGGCCTCCACATCGGTTAAGCCAGCCGATACATCTCCTCGGCCAGAAATACCAGAATGCACAGAGACTTCATATCGGCTAGCATATCGGTCGATTAGGCCGATATGCTCCCTTGACTCAGAATGACACAAAATGTATCGGCCACCACATCGGTCAGGTGGGCCGATACATTTCCCAGATTATTCACTTGGATCCAATTTAACCGGGTCAACACCCGGTTTGTTCCGGGTGACCCGGTTCGCCCCATACTCACTATATAAGACCAAAAACCTATTTTTTATTGTTCTTAAGCTTGTTTTGTTTCCAAAAACTCTTTTGTAAGACAAGTTTGAATCTTTGTTTAATCTAAGTATTTCCCTTTGTGATTTATTCTCTTAATCTTTCTATATTTCTCTAATCTTCATGATTAACACTATCTTCATGGGTTTTGTTAATCATAGGATGATTAGTGAATAGTCTTCATCAAGGTTTATGGGTTAGGTAGATTAGGGCTGATTAGAGTGGATCAAGGATGCTTAGGGCTTATTTATGATTGATCTTACCCTTTTAGATGTTCTTAATGCGAGGTTGACCATCATCAAGTTAATCTAGATGCTTTGGTTTTTATTGTTCACCATGTGTTCGATGAAATGTTTGATATAGTCTTTAAGGGGATTTTCATATTCTAACTCATAGGAATGAATGTTTAGAGTGATTATTAGCTTAGTGGAACTTGATCTTAATGCTTGCCTTGTCTTATTTTACAAATGAGGATTTGTTCTTTATTTATGATTAGGAAAAGTGATTAGTGCCAAGATATTGGATTAGTCAATTGTTTAGTGTTCCTTTCTTGAGATTAGTATCTTGTTGATTTAATTAGCGTCCTTGTTAGCTCTAATTGGTTCTAGTCATTGACCTTAGCCCATAGCCTTGTTTTCTAATATTGATTTCTAGTCTTAAATCTTCTTATTTGCTTGTTTAGTTATTTGAATTTGGCTCTTTAGTTTGTTATGACTTGAAATTTGAAATGTGACTTGTCTAGATTGGTTTTGTGCATTCTTATCGGTTGCATCCATCCCAAAAAGGTTTGATACCTCAAAGCTACACGATAAGCTTGAGGAATTGATACCTCAAAAGATTGTAAAATCTTGTTATCAAAAAGCGTACAATTTTTCGACCTCTTCCGGAACAATCCACTCAGACATATGCGGAACTGGAAAAAATTTCCTCGCATAAGACAAAGCTGACAACACATCTTGAATATGGCGTTGTTGGAGACGTCATAATTACTTATGTGGTGGATTTGAGACATAATAGATGCAAATGCAAACTCTTTGATATTGACAGGTACCCATATGTCCATGCAATATCTCGAATGCGTTAAGTTCTATCGTCGTAAGTTTGGACGCTTTCACAATTCTACCATGCAATGCAAGCTCCACAAGAGGCACCAATTTTCGCGCGCTCGATCCAACAACAGAATCTTTCCTATGACTGTTAAACCACTCAGAAATTTTTTCAATAAGTGCATCGATCATAGGTAGTAAATCATACTTTCTGGCCTTCTTGAAAACTGCATTCATAGACTCTGCACAATTAGTGGTGTCTATGTTGTACCTTGCACCGAGAAAATAACACCTTGATCATTTCTTCACTTCTACACTTTTGTCAAGATATGCAGCTGCTTGAGGATACTTATTCCTAAAATCGCCATATTGTCTTAGGAAATCAGCCTTCGTGTATAACCGAACAATTTCTCTGAATTTTTTCCAACTTCATCTTTGCTCACGTGGAAAAATTATCCAAGAGAAGGCACACCTGAGCAATTGCCTTGATGAGATTTGCATTTCTTTCAGTAGTAAACACCTACCCACGATTATCCGGTATAAAGGTTTTCAGCGTATTGAAAAACCACATCGAACTTTCATCCTTTTCACCATCAACTATGGCAAAAGCGATGGGAGAGTGGAGATGATTCGGATCCTGCGATGTGGCAAAAGTTAGAACACCTCCATTTACATTCTTAATGAAAGTTGCATAGACAATGAGCACTTTCCTCATGGCTACAAACATTTCGATGGAAGCTCCCAAAGTCACAAATAGATATCTGAACCTTTTTTGTTCATCCAAAACCAAACTTGTTTTTGTTCCATGATTCACCTTCTCCAACATATGCAAATAAGAATGCAACATCTTGAAACCATCATCTGGACTACCACGGATATCAGAAACAACTAGGATTTTCCCTCTAAAATCCGTAGAGTACGACACTCCACACCGGCTCTTCCTTGGACAAGCTTCGCAATAGTTTTAGGACACGGAGTATCGAAGTAACCGGGATAGTCTTCGTTTAAGATGCTTGCACCTAACCGTGGTGCACATTTCCTCTTGTTTCTTATACCACTTGAACTTTTCTGAGAGCATGAATGCATCTGCGTGTATGTTCTAACCGAGAAAATGGTTGAACTGTAACCTTTGCAGCTCTCAACTGCCATTTACAACCTTTCTTCTCTTCACGACATTTCACCTCAAATTGAATCGTATCTGAATTGGCTATTAAAATCCCAAAAAAAATTATCATTTGCGGCTCTACCAACCAAATACCTCACATTTTATTTACATTTAAATTCTTGACCTATTTCCAAACCCAAACCATCTTGCCATTCTTCTAAACGCTTTGTCTTTTCCACAACCAGGTGAAGCTCAACTGATTCAACCATATCAGAATCATGCATACTATCGTGTTGTACAATATCACTATCTCCAATATCAACATTCTCCAAGGCTCAGTCGGCTCATGAGGTTGTTCTGCTGATTACTCGCCAGTAACAATAGTAACATCTCCAAATTAATTACCCCAATATTATCCCGAGCACTAGAAATAAGCTCACCATAACTCCCACCATCTGGTTTTTCCCTCTCTACTCTTGATAGTTGCTCGGTGATCGGAAATATTTCCAAATATGTAACAACCTCTACATGCAAAACACTTCTTCGTTGCTCTTTATCCACATAGGTTAGATACACATAAACATCCTCGTCATCAAAAATATACGACTGCCTTTGAGGTTTCACTACCAATGGAATATAACTCAAATTCAGCCTCCCCGTAGAATCATCTATTGAAATATTTCTGTGTATCCTATCCACTAACAACGAATAAGTTATCTCCTCCATATATGATGTCTTAAACGATATACCATACAACCGAGCTTCTCTTAGAATCTATTCATAGTCATCTCCGGTCTTTGAATAATGTTCTTCATAATCAAAATGTCTGTTTATGAAAGGAGAACTCATCACACAAAAATATGCATTAGCACTCGGATTTTCAACATTAATACCAAGTTCTACCAGTTCTACTACCATAGTATTACCAAGTTGTACCAGTTCTAGCATGCAATTAATACCTAGTTTTACCAGTTCTTACGATTCTATTAATACCAAGTTTTACTAAGTTAAGCAACTATTTCTTCAGACCAAAACGCTAAAAACGATAACAACAATACTATTCAGTACGATTTAATCACTGATTTCAATTAATTATCAATTCAATTACATAATCCACCAAGAAAACATGGTTATCAACCCAATGTTCGTTAATTTCCAACTCCGAAATTTAAATTGAGATTCAGCCACAAACAAGCTTGGATCCTTACCCATTGAAGCTCAATTGCCCATATTTAAGATTAAAAAAAGGAATAAATGGGAAAAAAGTGAGGAGCGACGACAAGAAAGGAGAAGAACTAACATGGGTTAACCGGAATCCGAATAGAAGTGGTTGGAATGGTTGTTGAATTTGGAGGGACGGATGAGAGGAAATCGGGTTTCGGATTTGGATTTCGAACAGGAGAGAGAGAGAGAGAGAGAGAGAGAGAGAGAGAGAGAGAGAGAGAGAGAGAGAGAGAGAGAGAGAGAGAGAGAGAGAGAGAGAGAGAGAGAAGGGGCCGAGTGAGGAGGAGAGAGAAGCTTATGTTTTATTGGTTGATTTAATTGTTTTATTTAGAATTTTTTTATTAATTCATTAAGGATAAATTGGGAATAACAATCAAATGGAAAGAGTGGAGAGTATGGTAGATTAAGTAAAAGTATGAGAGAAAATGACTTTTGGTGAACGATCGTATGAGAGTTTGATAAAAAAAAAAAAAAAGTATATTTACATCTCTTATCTCTCTTGATTTTAACATATTTCATCAATCATATGAATGTCTGGTGTTACCATGTTGATACTGTTGCAGGGAGACTTCAGTATCTCTTTAAGAAATGGCGTCTTTCTCCTTCCAAGGCACTTAGATTTGCTCTTGATATTGCCACGTATGTTAATCTCTAACTATTGCTTCTAAGTTTCATGTAATTACTAGATCCCTCACCGGATGTTTTTGTGTGGTTTTTATGATAAACTCATGTAATTACCCCCCATGAGTTTAAAGTGTAAACCAGATCTGGTCATCATTGTGATCTAAATCCAAAGTAAGATAACGGAAAGAAAAATGCCGATTAGATATGTTTAAAATCTTGGGTTTATACAAACTTAGTTTTTTCTTATCGTTTAACTTTTTCAAAATTTTCGTAAGGTGCCAGAAATATTTTGCTGGATAAAGGAGGGCGTTTCAACATCTCGGGATTCGGTTTGATAAGATTGACAAAATATTCGGCAGACAATGTGGAAGTAGCAAACCACAAAGCACATTTAGATCTCTCAAAGTAAGGAGAATGCTTCAATCATACTCTAGAAAATGTTTGTTATTATTTTTTTGCAAGACTTGTTATGATCGACAAAATGATTTCTTGATTGCAGATTAATACATACCACCAGAGGTTTATAAAGACAAAATATTTGCACACTCATTTGGTGTCATTTTATATGAGGTGCATATCTTCGTCTTGCTTGGTTAATAATAAAATATAATAATTATATTGTTAGATATTTAAGTTTATTTTTTGGGTTATTATTGTTATTTAGTTAGTTTATTTGATTATAAATTTATGTAAAAAACTTTGAAAAAGTTCGAATATCCAAACTAACCAAATATTATATGTACTATTTAAAATTTAGGTAATAAATGGGTAATGATTTATTTATCTGATCGACCGTATTTAAGACCCGTTTTTTAAGAGTATATTTCAGATAATGATTTTTGATACCAAAATACATGTATCCGACTCTTACATGTCATTAACTTGGCTCGTACCCGCAAACATAGGGGTAATGCAAATAAGTAATGTTAGTCTAAGTTTAAGCAAGGTACAAAATTAATTGAAGAAAAATAAAATATACTAATAATATTGTACAGTGAACTTTCATTTCATTTTACTTTTCACCATTAGAATTTTAAATATTACATTTGGGGGTTCATATATAACTAGGAGTGTTACATTAATACAATCGTAAAGCTTGTTGTACTCATTGCAAACTTGGACTTTTGAAAATGTGGTTATGTGTGGCATCTACTACTCGAATTTTATAACATATCATGTACATGTATGAGGAGCTAACTAAACTAGCTGGATTGAAATCTTGGCAACGCTTAAAACAACGTGACTCACGTGCATCAGTTCATCATCAGGAGATCCAAAGCATCATCTTGGTTGAGATTCCCTTGGCATGACGAATAAAAATAACTTTGATGAGTATGTTCTAAGAGCATCTCCATTAGTGAACCCCTTGATGGGGTTCTTAAAAATATTTTATTAATTTTTTTGTGATTGTTGAATAGTTAAGAACCGGTGTTATTTTGTTCGTCCATTGGTGAAACCAAAATTGGGATTCTTAAATTTAAAAATATAATTTTTGATAAACATTGTAAATATATATAATTTTAAAATCCTTATGCTTCTTCATACTTCTCCTATCTTCTGCATACTAGTCCATGAGCAAGCCTAAACAGAATTTTGACATAATATTAGTAAGATCGAACACAATAACACTATCCAGACCCTAAACCTAAACTTAAACCAGCAAGATCAAACAGAAAACAGTATCCAGAACCTAAAACTTAACCTAAACTAGTAAGATCAGTCACGAAAACATTTTCCATAACCTAAACCTTAACTAGATAACATGATAAACCTCATCAATTTAAATGACATGTGATCAAAAACAACATGTGAAGATTTAAACTGTAACTTTTACCTTCAGACTCTTAACCTTGCTGTATTTAGTAAGACAATGCATTAGCCATGTTTCTTGTGAATCATTATTATTAGTGCTGTCTGCACTGCAGAGATGTCTGGAATAGTTGCAAATGAAGTATATTAAGATATAGATAACTTGGAAAGAATAAATACTAGTGCAGAAGAAAGGAGGAAGAAGGTGGTACTCACTGTATCCCACTACAAGCCATACAAACGAAGGTCCAGAAAGTCGTGCAAACATATTGAGGACCCTGCACCAATTTGCAAGTCATACTAAGTATATATAGCCGAAAGAGAAACTAAATCCAAAACTAGTAAACTTTAGCTATTACAAGCTTCTGTTACCATTTCCATGCCCGGAAATAAGGAAAAGTAATTGAATTTGCAGATTAACTTCATTATAGAACCCGTCAAGAACCATAATCAAAACATTTCCTAGGCTACAAGATGCATACAAAAGCCCCCAAAAACGTAAAGAAAACCTGAGAAGCTGAAGTCAAAGATTAACAAAGAAACCCATCAGTTCGAAACTCAGTGAAGAGCAAAAAGATATTGACTTGTGCTAATCAAAAGGAAACCGAAGCAATTAGGAACAAAATTGGTAACAGAAAAGTGAGAGTTCTATATATATTTACAAGGCTGTTGCAGTTGATACAACGACGATTATGTGAGAATCATAGATGAGAACACATGAACTTAAACAGATTCGAATAGCATGATGAGAACACATGAACTTAAACAGATTCAAAACGCATGATGAGAACAGATTCGAACCGCAAACCAAACGAACACTTAAACATGAAATTAGTCGCTGAAGAACCCTAAATCAAACGAGGTCTGAAACCCTAACCCAAGCCGCTAACGATTCCTAAATCCATGAAAAGCACAAAATAGAAACCCCTAATTCACAGAATCGAACTGCAAACCAAAACAAACCCAAAATCGCGAAAAGAACCCTAATTTACACGAGACACAAAACCCTAACCTAACTGCAAACGATTCCTAAATCGGTCAATAACACGAAATTGCTACCCCTAATGGCTAATACTCCACGGAAAACATAAAACAAGACATGAATTGCGAAGAAAACGTTGATTTCGCCGAAATCGCCTACACCGACTCTTTTCTTTGGAACAAGAGAACATGAGTGAAAAATGAACGATACACGCGAACCCATCGAATGCTTCGATCAAAAAAAAAAATAATAAGCGAATCAGCAGATGCCACGTCGTTAAGAGACGGGCTCTTAGAGTCCTTCTCTAAGGATCGTTTCTTACCAAATCTATTAATATACATTTATTTTAAATGAATGGGCCCTAAAAAACTGTACCCAAAAACCCTTATAAACCTCTACTGGACCTGCTCTAAGATTCCTTGAAATTTCTAACATGTACCTTACATCATGGAGTGGAATGTTGAGAAATCGATTCACTCTTATTGTCTCATGGACGTGTCCGATCTCGCTTACTTCTAACCCTCGCCTCTAGTAACTCTCGTTTGTATGAACTGATAAAGAACAAGACACATAACACCAAATATTGTTCACCCTGAGTTCACCCAACATGGATACCTCTCAGGGGAGGGAGATTGTGTCCCTCGACTGCATCTACTCTCAAGAGAGTTTACATGAGCAAGAGGATAAGATCAAAGAAGCGGCTAAGAATACTTCTTATAGTGATCTTCTAGATGACTAATTAGGTCATCCCCTTAAACGACACCGTTACGGAGCTGTCGCTTTAAGCCTCTCTCTCAAACCAGCTTGGTTCAATTCTCTGCTTTTTGTATACCGGTTTCTCTTCAGTTAAACCAAAGCCTGCTCAACATATTAGAGTCTCTCTCTCTTTTATCTTAATCCCACGTGCTTCTACATCTTGATTCTTCTTCAAGTTGGATCACAATCATACACGGAAGCGTGGTTCCAGCTGGATTCTTAAACCTGACTGATCATACGCCTTCACCTGAGAGAGAGAGAGAGAGAGAGAGAGAGAGAGAGAGAGAGAGAGAGAGAGAGAGAGAGAGAGAGAGAGAGAGAGAGAGAGAGAGAGAGAGAGAGAGAGAGAGAGAGAGAGAGAGAGAGAGAGAGAGAGAGAGAATGGTGTAGAGAAGAAGGGAGAAATGCTTGGTATATAATGGAAATTAACCGACGGAAAACCGAGGGAAAACCGACGGAACTAGCCGTTAGCGTCGGTATTTCGGAAATTTTGTCAGCCCAACAGTACCACAAAACGGCTATGTCGGCCCAACGGTCATATTAATGGTTTCTGATAGATTCTCGACGGTAAGGACAACCGACGGATAATCCCTAATCCGTCAGTAATCTGTCGAAAATTTGGTAAACGGTCAAAAAAGAGAATTTACTCTCTTCTCTTACCAAGGCATCGATTCGGTAATTGTCCTTTCGAAAATAAATCCAGATTCTGACGGGTTTCCGAAGGTTTTGCCGTCGAGAAATTTTGTATATATATCCACCGAATTTCTCCCATTTTTCCGTCAACAAAAACCAAAACATAAAAACAAAATATGAATTACGTCTTTCTTTCTGCAGAAACCCGCACGACTATTCTGCAAATGATCGCGGAACCTGGTCGGGAGGCGTTGCCAAATCTCGACCCATCGCGTCCAGCTCATTAGTCCGTTTGGTTTGGATCCAATTCGGTCATCCCGTCCGTAATCAGCGACATCATCGAGAATCGCTGGTCTGGGAGATATCTGACGTACTATAACATCATGACGACCCTGAAAACTTCATGGTTCATTGATTTTCTGGTAAGTTATTTTTGTTTTTTAAATAATATTTTAATTAAAAAGTTTAAATAACAAAACTAATTTTTTTCTTTTTAGGAATACTTTACATTCTCTCCAGATAATGTTTTCATTGTTTGGCGGGAGTTTCACCGGATGGCAAGGAAAGTTTTCCAGACGAAGATGCGACGGATGAAGCTCCGGTGGCAACGGGGTGAAGGGAGACCGGCTTGGATTCCGGCGGGAGAATGGAACATCATGGTCAACCAATGGAGAGAGACAAACGTCGGGGATTGGTTCGGGAACCAATCACAGAATAATAACAATTAAAAATTTAATAATGTAATTTTTATTTTTATTAATAATGAACTTTTGTTTTTTTTTTTGTTCGATTCATAAATAAAATTTGTTTTAAAAAAAAAAAATATATACTAATTTCGAGATATATAACTAACGTTGAATTACATAAACGAATAACACAACGTATCACAGTGGTTTGGAAACTGAGTTAACTGTTCAAAGGTCTCGTGTTCGAGCCCGTTCTTCTACTTGTTTTTTAGGAACCGACGGCTTACCGACGGATTATCGACAGACTACGTGTCCTGTCGGGAATCTGTCGGAAAATTTCCGACGGTTTGTCTTTCCGTCGGTATATACCGACGGAATTCTGACGACTCTTTAGCCGTCGGTTATCTGTCGGTAAACTGTCGTAATTCCCGACGGCTTATTTTCTGTCGTAAAATCCCTCGGTTATAACGCAGTTTTCTTGTAGTGTACCATCTTCTTCTTTTACACTGTAGTATTTATTCTTCTTCTTTTTTATTGGTATAGTCTTTTATAGATTATGGTTTTGTTTTCAGTATTTAATATAGTCGAAAAACTATATTAATCATAAAAGGTCCTAATTTTTAATTTCGCCCTAAGTCTCAACATACCCTTGCACGGCACTGTATCTATTAGATAGTTCGTATCTTTTTGGTGTTTATCATTATTAGGATCTGATCCCTATATAAGGATATCTCTTTTGTAAACTCCATTCACGTTATTAATGAGTTTATAAACAGCTTTTCAAAGCAAACCTCTTTCTTGAGCTCTACGCTATCGCCCTTAGCTTTAGAAATCGAAGAAGATCTCTTTTGTTCGCTTACGCTACGCCAAGATCCTCCATCTTCACCAAACTTGAACTCTAAGCTAACTGGATTCTACGATCTATTTGCCCCTCCCCTCTCGATGGTCATTTTCATATATTTTTATTTTTATAGTATTTTTTTTTCATCTGGATTATATTGATATTAATTAAAATGGAGAAAATACAAAGATGGAATACAAATGAGGATTTTATGGAAACTTACCCAAAAGAGGGAATATGAGCCGGCGAATAAGAATCGATGGAAAAAATATTTTTTCCATTAGAAAATCCTATGAAAAGAAAATAAAACATACAATTAATTAACCAAACAAATCTACCAAAATTCCTAGCAATGACACTCCAAACTTGCAATTCAAGATACTTACGAACAGTGGCGGACCCAGAAAATATTTTTACCGGGGTCATATTATTATTATTATTATTATTATTATTATTATTATTAAAATTCAATATATTTTAAAAATATTTTAAATCATACTAAATTTAAAGTATATGTGTATACGTTTTTATCAAATATACATATATTGCATATAGAATAATATATTAAAGATACAATGAATTGCTACCATATGAAAAATGAATAGAAAAGTGAAACTAACTTAATATTAGTGGTGAAAATAAAACTTAAAAAATATTTTGGAGAGAATTAAATAAAAATACTATTTACATAGAAATATGTATAATCATATAAGAAAAGGCAAGAAAAGTATAAAATTCTAAAATTGGTGTTATTATTCGTATTACTAAAATTAAAATAGATGCAGATTTTAGAAGAAGAAAAAATTAGATTAAAAAAGGTTGATAAAAATTAATTAAATTGGATATTATGCCCAAACTGAAAAAGAAAATAATTTAAGATTTTAGCCCAAAAGAAAAAATGAAACCAGGATTAACTAAAACGGGCTTTTGGCCCAGACTAAAACAAAAAATGAGAAAAACTGGGTGCAATGGTGGGGTTCGAACCCGAGTTAGGGGTGTCATTGCTAGAGATTTGTCCAACCGAGCTACCGAATTTCTTAGTAATTAGGCAACAAATATAAAGTTTATACGTTTTTACCGGTGTCAGTTGAACCCCCTACTTCCAACGTGGGTCCGCCTCTGCTTACGAAGACTCTTAAACGAGATTTATTGTTATTGTTTACTGTCCACCGAACGATAACATTATCTTTCTAAACAGCTGCTGAAAAACATTCTTTCAGACTAAATAACTAAGATTTCATAACCCGACAAAAAAAGATCCCATAGAACTCTTCCGGATAAAGCCGTGAGCCACTACAAAACAAAGATACTATTTATTTTTCGTCACAAAATTTGTTGTCATTTATGGTAAAGAATATTAAGATTTCACCATTTGATCATTGACCATTTGACTATTGACCATTAGCCATTCCAAACTAAGCATGTGATCTTAATCTATGTGAAAAAATAAACTTTATGTAATATGAGATAGAAGAAATATAACAATCTTTGACTAGAAATAAATGAAATTAGATAGTTTACCAAATATGTCATGCATCTCAATAAAAGAGTTGACTGTAGTTAATGTATTGTTGATTATGAAAATGCAAAATTCTTATATAAATATGGGTTGTTTGCAAAAATACCCTGATTAAATACCAAAATTAAATAATTTCATAATCTATATGAAAAAAAATAAACTTCATATAATATGAAATAAAAGAAATATAACAATCTTTAACTAGAAATAAATGAAATTAAATAGGTTGTAAATGGTAAACATGAAATGGGATAGATGGAATAATAATGAATGGAATATGATGAATGGGATATGAAGAAAAATAGAATAAATTAATCCCATATATTCCTTATCTAAATTGCAGTGGGATAATTCTCTTTGAATTTTGTTTCTTTTTGTGTGAAATTGATGGAATTGTCATTTCAATCCATTTCATATAAATGGTAAAATTTCTTTGGAATCTATCTCAATAGGTCATTCCACATGATTTTATTGGAAAATCCACTTACACCCATAGTATACCAAATATGTCATGCATCTCAATAAAACAATTGACTGTAGTTACTGTGTTGTTGGTTATGAAAGTGCAAAATTCTTATATAAATATAGCATATTTTACTCAAGCAATACTAACAACCAACATTCATGTTCTATCTAGTGTCTAAAATATTATCTCCCTTCTCAAAGAAAATGGAGAATAAAAGAATAGTCGTATTTGTGGTGATAGTGTTGATGATTGGAAATCTTATGGAACTAAAGGCTGAGAAAATCACTGAGACGAGATGTTACAAAGGTTGTTTGAAAAATTGTCTTGGTAATCCATTCGTAGTAATAAAATTCAGATGTGTCGGCATATGTAAAAAAAGGTGTTTAGGAAAACCTTTTGAAACAAACTCAAAAGAGTATTTTTGTGAAGTGGGTTGTATTTCTGCTAGAGACAACAGTAAGCTTTCAATATCTTTATCTTCATATGCAATTATATTTTTACTCTTATTTTTTGTCATTTTGTTTTTGTTGTTGTATGTTATGAACAGGCATGGAGATTGATGTGAAGAAGGCTTCAGAATGTGTGGATTCATGCAATAAAAAAGATTAAATGCTAATAGTTTTATTATGTAACAGTTGGTATTTTAATAAATTAAATATTCTGCATCAATAATGATATATAAATTTTTGTTTTTACATTTATTTAACATTATATTCAAATCAATATTTAGCACCTGATTCAATTCATCAAGAAGTTCCATATAGACCGAAACAAATTGTGAAAATGGTTCAACAACTATAAAACTGATAAGTTTTTCAATGTCAAACTGATATTTTTGTATATTTTAATATTGCAATGATTCTAACTAAATATCTTAATCATTGTATTATAAATATAATTTATAATTTTTGCATATGCCTGATTGGAAAATATAACCATGTCGGTTTGAAATCTTATAATCATTCGGATTTAAAATATTTTCATCGAATAAAAGCGTAATATATTTAATAGAAATATTATAACTTCGAGACAGAAATAACATCATCTCCAAATGCGATAACACCATCTGATATTTTGAAATAATCTAAAATATTCTTAATATCTGTTATATATGAATTTATGATGGTCTCTATTAAATCACAATTTAATCTAGAATAATCATTCCTCACTGCATCACAAAGCCAATTGTTTTACACAAATACATTTAAATCAAAATTTTAGCAGTTTAAATGGATCAAAACATCCTAGGCACAAAAAATGGATTAAAAATTAATTGCTGGCTAAATTGGGTGAATATTAAAAATCTGAATATATCGATTGAGAATTAAAGATAAAAATAAATGTATATATAATTTTAAATGCATATATTTTAAATATTAGTAGGTACATTAGTGTTATCTTAAGAAAAGCAAAACCGGTTGCCATCACAACGATGAGAATTTCATGAAGCTTGCTCTGTCGGTGATCCTACAGTCTACAATTGTACACTAGCCGATCGATCAATCATGTATCTGGACCTGCGAGAAAAATGCGGAAAAATGAGGAGGACTGAGTAATAAATTAAACAAAATTACCCAGTGAGGGTGGATTCATGGAACCGAAAATTAAACTAAACCAGGCTAAATAGGAAAGAAACTATATTAAATTGGGAACCAAACCGGTCAAACCAGGTCAAATCGAACCGGTCAAGTTGACTTGGTTTGCCGGCGAGTTGACTTGGAGGCGACGGCTCCTCTGGGGCTTCGGTTATGGCGAACGGAGGCTCGGCGATCTGCAGCGGTGCTCTCCAGCTATCGGCGGTGGCGCATGGATGGTGACGCATGAGATGCGTGACTCCCACGGGCCCAACCTTCTTTCTGTGTGTAGGGGCGCGTGTGGCATCTAGCGGAGATGCCGCTGATGGCTCCGGCTTCGTCTCAGATAGTTGAGCCCAATGGTGACCTATGATTCACGTGATTTATCATGTTTTGAAATTTATTGGATTTTAAAGATTCGGGTTTTTTGCAAAACATGTTCTAGATCTGAGTTTTTGGTGGTACCTTTTTAGTGAAAAGGAGGACGATGGAAGAAGCTTTCTGGAGGCGCGAACGGCATCAGAAACGGATAGGGCTATGCCGAGGAGAGATTTGGATGAGTTTTCCCTTTGGAGACTCTCCTATTTATAAGAGTTGGGGAGGGCGAAATCCTAGGTTAAAAATGGAAAGCAAGCCCTTCGGGTTTTGACTTGATTGGCTTCAAGCTTTCTCCCCTTTTTAAAAAAATTTGAGACCCAAGAATTGGGCCACTAAAATTATCCCCCTTTTTGGCCAACCAACAATTATCCTCCCTTAAAACAGTCACGAATTCCAAGGTGCACGATTGCTCGGATTGTCCCAGAACTCAAAAGCACTATTCTACTAAGGGTACGAAGGCTCTTACTGGAGAGAGATTTGTAGAACAGGATAAGAAGTCACGATAGAGAATCAAAGAATGAATCATATAAATGGAATGAAAGTAGGACTACAATATTTCAAGGACTTAGATAGAAAACCAAATACACAGAATCCGCAGAAAACCAAAACAAAAGCTAAAACGATAAAAGAATAGCTAAACGGCCCTACTCCTAGAAAGAATGAGTCCCCCGACCCTAGACAGTCGGAGATCTTATAGCCCATGAACCGGAAATATGCTTTGCCCTGATCTTCTTCCAGATTTGTCTCGACATCATAATCGGAGCTAGAGATAGTGGTAATTGGGGGTGAGGCTGCCAGCTGCTGCTGCAACCATTCCCGCTCCTGCTATTCCCACGCTTGTTGCTAATGTGCCAAAACATGCTGCTACTGGCCAAGTCATGTTGTCGAAGTCTGACCAATTATATGTATCGAGCCGCCATCACTTCCATGTAGTACTCCCCAAATCCATATTCGTCTACCACATCCTATCGGATCTCTGATAGGATCCCACTCATAAACATTAACAGACAATGCACCGGCGATCGAAAGGGCGGAGTGAGCAGCAGCCCACAAGAATCGCTATGCATAGTCATCTACATCCATTTCCACTTGCTGCACCGGATGGGGCACGTACGCCGAGGGTACATGAGCATGTGGTACTAGCTCGACCACTAGGGAGCCTCATCCTACGGAACCGGCTCAGGCCGGAAGGAAACATGGGAATCTGAAGAACTGGAGGATGCACAAACATTTAGGCCATGTACGCCTCTTGTACTGGTTCAGGATCGGCCCCCTTCATTGGCCACATAAGCGGGGATTAATCAAAAATTAAATTTATGAATATTTTTTATATATATTAGTGTATATATTATTAATGTGGAGTAATAACAAATAATTAAGGTAGCATTATTAGCAAAACCTCATTTCTTCCCATTGTCAAACCCGAGTTCAGATCCTATACTATACATTTCATGTTTTTCCAGATTTTCTTTAATGAATTGGTAAATTACCAAGTTACCCTCGTATTCAACCTTCAGTAAAACTCTTAAGATTCCACACTTATAAAAACATTTTTTTATTTAAACACTTCAATAATTCAATATTACATATTTTGATTTTATATTTCATTACATATTGGTATGAATATTTTTTTTAAAAAATTTGAATGATATTATATGTGTATCTTTCCACATAAAGTATTAAATAGAAAATTTCAATTCATTTTCCTACCCAGTCTCCAATTCATTAAGCGGAAAATATCTTCAATTCACTTTTTCACCCAATTCCTAATTCATTAACCCGGGAAAATGAAAATTTCAATTCATTTTCCTACCCATTCCCCAGAGATACCTTGTCAAGAAAACCTAGAGAGAGAGTTGCTCTCCTGCTTCCCGACTTTTGACACCACCATGGCCGCCGAGCCTCCCTCACCACCGGATTCCCCCGACCCCAAATATGTCCGCCCGCTATCCTCACCAACTCCCCCCCCCCCCCCCCCGCTTCCATCGCCATGCTCATCCCATTCTCAATTGCTACAATCAGATATGCAAATTGTAGTTTTCGAAGCACGCCATTTCGCCTCCGGTAGATTCTGTCTCAGATCGGATCAATTTGTGTAATACTCATCATCTATGGTTACTTCCTTCTACTTTTGGTGATTGTATGTGGTTTTTTCACGTTACGATGGATCCCAACTCTATAGATCCATCGAAACAAAATATATGGCAGAGGTCTCTCTCTTCCTCTCTTTTTGTATCCATTTCTTTCATAGTTTCCTATTAATTTCCTGCTCATAATTTTTTCATAGATCTTAAGCTATATAGTGTGTTGTGGGTTCTTAAGCGAGAAACACTCTTCGTTGGGATTATGTCCTGAAATCACATTGTACATACTCTAAAGATAGTTGTATTGTCGAGATCGGACAATTCATGTGATACTGGATAGTC
This sequence comes from Orychophragmus violaceus, assembly GCA_030180135.1. Taxonomy (NCBI): domain Eukaryota; kingdom Viridiplantae; phylum Streptophyta; class Magnoliopsida; order Brassicales; family Brassicaceae; genus Orychophragmus; species Orychophragmus violaceus. The sequence goes on from CM058232.1 coordinate 106,921,310, forward strand.
ATAATGTTTTGCTAGAAACCGCTTATGACAAATGAGTTGTAACTCATTGCTAGTATCATGTGAACCTACAGGGTCACACACCTAAGCAAGTTGGATATACTTTGTATGGGATTGATCATTGGCATATGATCTGGTCGATGTGTATTGAATACACATTGAATATGAGGTTTTAATGAGGTGTGTCGATCGACACCATTGGGTGCGTCGGTCGATACAAGATGTGTGTCGATCGACACCAATGGGTGTGTCGGTCGAAACAAGGGCGAAACCGAAACTGATGTTTCGGTTTACGTCGAGGTCAGTATATATAAGTTCATATGTATTTTGACCTAGATAGACGTGCGCCGTCCAGAGAAAGAGTTTTTCAGAGAGAAAAATTCAGCTACCTCAAGAAAACTCAGATCCCAGGAGATCCGATTCCCGACACTAGCATCCCGGCGGATTCCATCTTGTGTGCGTGTGGACTGCAGTAGAGGCGCAGTATCTGAGGCGCTCCAGAGATCTTGTTTACCTGCTTATCTTCCGCTGCCAATCTCCAGGTAATCACGAGGTCAGATCTATAATTCAATTAACTAGACCCTAGATCCTAGGCTTCGGGAACCTGTCAGCAATTCTGAATCTGGTAGAATTTGCTCCAAGTTCCATCAGTGGTATCAGAGCCTTAGGGTTTTCCATTGAATCAACATGTTTAATTGAATTTGATGATTTAGATTCGCAAACCAGGTTGTTTGGTTAGAACAAGTGAGATCGATTCTGATCAAAATCGATTTTGTGTTTTCGCACAGTGTCGATCAACACACTAGGTGTGTCGGTCGACACAGAGATGTGAATTCGATAGAATCGGCGGCTAGGGTTTTTCACGAAGAAAAATCAGAAAAGCTGTTGTGTCGATCAACACAGAACAGATTTGGTCAAGTGTCGATCGACACAGGTTAGTGTCGGTCGACACAGACCTAGCGAATGATTAATCGGTTCAATTGGATTGGACCTGGTTATCATGCTTGGTTAAGTCCGAACAGATCGGTTTAAATTGGATGAATTGGTTCAATTGGATTGAACTGATTATCTCAATTAGCATAAACCGATTTGGTTAAAATCAGTTTGATTGGATAAGTCGGTTCAATTGAATTGGACCGGTTATCGCAATTAGTTGAAACTGGTTAAAACGGTTTAAATTGGATGAATTGGTTCAATTGGATTGAACTAATTATCCCAATTTATATAAACCAATTGGTTGAGATCAGTTTGATCTGATAAGTCGGTTCAATTGGATTGGACCGATTATCAAAACTGTTTTCGGTTTAGGTCAATGTCGACCGTCACACATGGGTTGTGTCGATCGACATGACCGGTTCAATAAACCGGGTTAATTGGATTAATCGGTTATTGAAGTCCGGTTAAGTTTGGTGTTGTCGATCGACAGACATAGTCTGCGTCGATCGACACAGAGTTCGAAATTCTGGTTATTAAACCTTGAATTTGCAGAAACCAAACTAGACTTAAACCTTGATCAAAGTTTAGCTTCAATATGGTCAACTGTCAAGACTCATTTCGTTGTGTGATGGTCTAGCCAAGAGCTTGGTGTCCACAATTAGGTGAGTAAGACAGGTAATTATGTTGATGGACTTGCGATGCTTGACATCAACAATTATATGACCTAATAGATTGATTTGCTAATCTTTCAGAGTTTAGTTTCCTCAACTAAACATCAAGTGACCTTGATGTCTTGCACAGTCTCGTCTACTGTCAAGACTCGGTTCATTGTTAGATAGTCTTGGAGTCCTTAGTATCCACAGTGACCTGAGCAAGGCAGATGATCATTGATAGACTCGCAGTGCGACTGTCAATGATCACAAGACAGAAGAGATTGGTTTACTTGACTGGGCTATCAGAAGTTCTGGGCCCAGAGACGTCAGAGTAGATGAGACATGGATTGTTTTATCTGCGACCAAGAGTTGTAATGGGTACAATTAGCAATGATTTGCTTACCTAGATAACTAAATTTTGGGTGATGGCGAGTCGTCCACTCAGATTTTGGTGAAGTATGGGTCTTAGATCATTATATTCATAGAGGAAACATTGTTTGAATATAATGCGAGTTTTCTTATTAGATAAGACTTCTCATGGAATACATAACTAAATCTTTGTTTTTCTTGGATTTCAGCTTATGTCTGAGACTACTTTCTCATTGCGATCCGTCCTTGAGAAGGACAAGTTAAATGGATCAAATTTTCTGGATTGGTATCGGAATTTGAGATTAATCCTCAAGCAGGAGAGCAAGGACTATGTCCTTGAGAAAGCTCTTCCAGAAAGGCTTGGGACCAATCGCTCGAATGCAGTATATGATGCTTGGAATAAGCATTATATTGATGTGGTAAATGTGCGTGGTCTTATGTTGGCTACCATGAACTCGGATTTGAAGAGTCAATACGAGAACATGGAGTCGCCAATAGAGATGATCACCAGCCTGAAACTGAAGTTTCAGGATCTGGCACGAGTTGAGAGATTCCAGATGGTGAAGTCTTTCACTGGGTGCAAGCTACCAGAGGATGCTCCAGTAAGTCCTCATGTCATTAAAATGATGGGTTACATTGATAACCTGGGGAGACTGGATGGTCCTGTCAGGTTGGAGTTGGCTGCTGACATCATTCTGCAGTCACTGCCGTCAAGTTATGATAAGTTCATAAAGAACTATATCAAGAAAGGCTTGACGAAGACGTTGACTGAGCTGCATGGCATGCTCAAGACAGCAGAGCAAAACATCAAAAAGGGCAAAAGATTTGAGAAATCTTGTTTAGACAAGGGTGATGGCAAGGCCGTTCAGATTTGGAATCGGGATAAACATGTGTCATCTTTTAAGCCCAAGTTAGGCCCATCTGATGTTGATAAATGCTGCTACTGTAAAGAGTTTGGGCATTGAAAGAGAAATTGCATTAAATTCTTGGAAGATTCACAAGAGATGGAGAAGATGTATGGTACTTCTTCTTCAGGTATTGTGTTATTATTTCAAGTTCTACGTGAGTATTGGATACTAGTTGTGGTACTGATATTTTGGAAATATGCAGGGCCTAAGCAACAATAGAACGTTGAGGAAAGGACAAATGGAACTGCGTGTCTGGTATGAAGCAATGGTTGCTGCATGAGCCGTAGAGATTCTCCATTTGTAGTAGCCTTTCATACTTGGTTTTTGAAATTAAGTAATTGCTACTATGTATCTGCCTTGTGCAGTGATGTCTTTCATTTTCTTGTAAGAATTTGGATGTTTTTCGTTTTGATAAAAGACAAGTTTTGTTCTTTAGGTCTTAATGAAATATCATATGGTAGCACCCCGTTTGGAATGGGTTTTATATCTTAAACCAGCGTGAGTTTGAATATAACACAGATACAAAAGGTTTAAGTCTGATGACTCGAACTCGACTTTTCCTTGGCATAGTCGTTTAACCACATAGAGTGAAGCGGACTCAGAAGTTCCATAGTTTACATTGAAAAGTGACGAGCATGTGAAATTCAAAGAAGCGATGGTGAAATTCGCAGATCCGAAAGGATCCGTCACTAACTCGAGAGTGATTTCTTGTAGCCGATTGTCGTGATCTGTTGATCATTGAAAAGTGACGAGCATGTGAAATTCAAAGAAGCGATGGTGAGCCCCAACTCCGAAAAAATTGGCTGGGTATGCATGTTAGCTTCACCGATCCAATTCTGGATTGAAGCAAATATCTTGGAGTTGGAATCAACATTCTGATAAAGTGGTCAAAAGTTTTGACTTGATCAGAGAAGAAATGAAACCATGCGTTTACAAGAAGACTAGTGGGAGCGTAATTGCAATTCTCACATTGTATGCAGAAAACATACTTAATCTCATAAACGACGTTGCGACGCTAAAGTCTTGTCAATATTTGGGTCGGAAGTCAAATTGAATGATGGACATGGGAGAAGGCCGTAAAAGTTCTTGGAATAAGGATCCATTGGAATGGATCAGAAAGGCTAATTGGATCGTGTCAAAATCCTTATATTGATAAGGTATTGGACAGTTCATATGTGCTTAATTCCAAGAATGGCTTCATACCAAAGGTCTTATGGCAATAATCTAAGCGAGATGAAGTGTCTTGGACACTGGCTGAGCTAGTAACAATATTAGCAAGATGAAGTGTTTTTGAAAACTGGCTGAACTAATATTAATGAGTGTGATTGCTAAAGCTGCTGCAATAGAATCCATCATGAATGCCATATTTTGCGCTCGTCTAGATGCAGCTTACGCATAAAGCATGACGAGAAAATACCAATATGTTCCGGTAATAGTCACTGAACAGTTACCAGAAATATCCCAAGTGTTTGAGGAAAACTAAGGATAGGTTCGTGGTGAACTGATAAAGTGACAAACCAGTTGAAAGTAGTTAGACAGACAAAGACGATTCCCGGTTCCCACCTGGTTATGTCTCTTTGTCTGAATGGCGGTGTGGTTTGTTGAAATTGTTTCAAGCAAAACACCGCAGAGTCTCCCACAACCTAAGCACGAGATTTATTCTCTTGCTGTAGGTATTAGATATCTGAAGAGATGATCTTGATTCTAGTGGGAGTTATTTAGTTATGTTATGATCTTTACATAGACATGATATGGCAAAGTTTGTGTAAGTTAAAACTGACATCGGTATTACTTGATTATTGGATAATTAAGTAATGATCCCAAAGTATTTTATGGTCATCATATAGGTCATCAAGTTGAGGACTTGATCATGAAACCCTATAAGTAAAGGATGACATAAATTACGATTGTCCCTAGTCGAGGTTGTTGAAGTGGGACACCAATAACCGCGCGAGACTAGCATGTGAGGTGACTGTTGGACTAAGTTTCATGGAGTCAACGATATGATTATCACAGTCAATCACATAGATATATGTTGGTGAACATATGATCGGTCATGACCCGCTAATGAGAACTCCACAGGATAGTTATATCAGTGTCATGGGAGGTTCTCATTACGACTATAGAGTATAGTCCTTAGACCTGAGTTCATCATGCTTTCTAGAATATGAATTGGTGCGTTTTGACCTTGTCAAACGTCGTTCCGTAACTGGCGGCTATAACGGCATTGCTTATGCGTATCATGAAGTATGTGTAGAAACAGGGATGGAACAAGATGGGATTTTTCCCTTCTGTATAACGAGAGATAAATATCTCAGGGCCCATCGAAGATTTGATACTGAGAAAATGCATGGCCGTGCTCAAACGAGGTGATTGTCAGTCGTTTGCTATATCAGTATAGATCAGGAGTTTGATGAACATGATATTGGCTATAATAAGGATGACACAGTCTCTTGCCTTATGCCATATCGAGATATAGAGTCGAAGGGATTATAGGAATAGGTGATTCCAGCACAAGTGGGAGATTGTTGGGATTATGTCCTGAAATCACATTGTAAATACTCTAAAGATATTTGTATTGTCGAGATCGGACAATTCATGTGATACTGGGTAGTCATAATGTTTTGCTAGAAACCGCTTATGACAAATGAGTTGTAACTCATTGCTAGTATCATGTGAACCTACAGGGTCACACACCTAAGCAAGTTGGATATACTTTGTATGGGATTGATCATTGGCATATGATATGGTCGATGTGTATTGAATACACATTGAATATGAGGTTTTAATGAGGTGTGTTGATCGACACCATTGGGTGCGTCGGTCGATACAAGATGTGTGTCGATCGACACCAATGGGTGTGTCGGTCGACACAAGGGCGAAACCGAAACTGATGTTTCGGTTTACGTCGAGGTCAGTATATATAAGTTCATATGTATTTCGACCTAGATAGACGTGCGCCGCCCAGAGAGAGAGAGTTTTTCAGAGAGAAAAACTCAGCTACCTCAAGAAAACTCAGATCCCAGGAGATCCGATTCCCGGCACTAGCATCCCGGCGGATTCCAGATTGTGTGCGTGTGGACTGCAGTAGAGGCGCAGCATCTGAGGCGCTCCAGAGATCTTGTTTACCTGCTTATCTTCTGCTGCCAATCTCCAGGTAATCACGAGGTCAAATCTATGATTCAATTAACTAGACCCTAGATCCTAGGCTTCGAGAACCTGTCAGCAATTCTGAATCTGGTAGAATTGGCTCCAAGTTCCATCACTCTAATGGCCAGCCATGTTCATTATTTGAACTTGGAAATCATCTCTTGTTGCAGTCCTTGATATTATCAAGGAAGATTCATACAACCTGGAGGTGTGAACTAATTTATAAGAAATTTTTATTATCCTCTTGGGAAAAAACTTCTTATAATGTACTTTTATATTGTCAATCGTCTAGGAAATGGAAGGTCCAAGTACTCTCATGTGTAACCTGATACCATACTAGAAACAAGCTCTCTATTGGATGTCTGATTCTGAAAAAGGAAATGATGTGAAAAGGCAGCTGAAACTCGACATCCTTGTTGGGATGATTATTGAATCTGTGACGAGTATGTAACATCTCAAAATTTTAAAACCGAGCCTGTGAAATTTGTCAAGTTATTTGATCTTGTAGTATCCTGATTTTCTTTCTGACCAGAGCCTAGTCACGGTGCCACTGAGCAGAGCGCGTAAATGCCAAGGAATCGGCCGAGTCATCCAAGTTTTCGAACATGGGTTTTATTATAAATTTAATATCTGCACATATGTGCAGAACAATCACCTAATTATATAATATATTTGGATATAGCTAATAGATTTTAAATTATCTGAAATATATGATAATATCTTCTTTATTTAGTGGTTCAGTTTTAGGAGAGATTATAAAACATATTTACTTTTAATGAGCTTTGGAATTTAATAAAGTAATTCATTAGCATATTTTCTAATTAAATGGAAAATTAATGACATTTTAATAATTGTGGTTCTTTTTAAATAATACTCCCTCCGTTTTTTATTACTTGTCGTTTTAGGTTCAAGCACACAAATTAAGAAAACATTTAATTTTTCATTTTTTCTAAACAAAACATCATTAATTATCCACCTAAACACAATTCAACGAATGATAAAACAATTTGCAGAATACGAATGGTCATAAAACATAAAAAGTTAATAAATTTTACATTGAAAATCGAAAACGTCAACTAATTTGAAACAAAACAAAATGTTTAAAACGTCAAGTAATTTAAAACGGAGGGAGTATAGATGTATAACAATGTTTGACTAGAAATAAATGAAATTAGATTGTTTACCTAATATGTCAGTGCATTGCAATAAACAGTTGACTGTAGTTAATGAGTTTCTGACTATGAAAGTGCTATATATAAAAAGTTCTTATATAAATATACTATATTTTACACAAGTAATACTAACAACCAACATCCATTCTCTATCTAGTTTCTAAAATATTCCCTCCTTTCTCAAAAAAATGGAGAACAAAAGAATAGTCGTATTTGTCGTGATGATGTTGATGATTGGAAATCTTATGGAACTGGAGGCTAAGAGTGTCTTTTTTAAAATATGTTACAAATCTTGTTTTCGAATATGTCTTAAGAACCCATTAGTACCAGTAAAATTTGAATGTCCTGGCACATGTTTCAGACTCTGTTTAGGACATCCTTATGAAACAAACTCAAAAGAGTATTTTTGTGAAGTGGGTTGTGTTACTCATCGTTGTATTCATGTCAAAGACAACAGTAAGCTTTCCATATATTTATCTTCATATATTATTATATTCTTACTCTTATTTTTTTGGTCATATGGTTTTTGTTGTTGTATGTTATGAACAGACATGAAAATCGATGTGAAGAAGGCTTCAGAATGTGTGGATTCATGTTCAGACACATGCAATAAGTAAATTAAAAGCTAATAGTTTTATTATGCAACAGTTGGTATTTCAATAAAGAAAATATCCAGTGTCAATAAAGATAATATAAATTGTTGTTTTTGATTTATTTAACATCATATTCAAATCAATATTTAGCACTTGATTTGATTCATCAAGAAATTCCATCTAGACTGGAACACATTGTGAAAATGGTTCAACAACTATAAAATTGATAAGCTTTCACTACAAGAAAAATGCACATTGTTAGCACAGTGAAAACGCTATAATATGTCTATTACAGCGTTTTAATGTTGGCCATGACATGAGGAGCTATCTTAGACCCCCCTCCTACAATAGCGTAAATTTCTCCTGCTATTATATCGCGATCTATTATAGCGCGAAATTCGTAGCTATTATACACTTTATAACAACAACCTATTATTGCCATTTTACTTTTTATAATAGCTCTAATATTTCGCTTTGGTATATTTAATTGTAACACCATTTTTTCGCTATCGTAAATTTTGTAATAGCTTTTTAAATTTGTTATATTATTGTGAGCCATATTAAAATATTTGTAGTTGAGCCGAGCCATATTCCATTATTATTATTATTTATATTTTTTATCAATTGAATTTATACAGAAAAATATTCAAGATTAAAAAGTTCAGAAAAATATGTTATTAATAACCAAAGTGTTAGTAACAAACAATATACAAAGGTTTAAACTAACTTAGTCTATAAAATACCAACCAATCCCCCAAGTCTGATCCCACAAACGTAAACTCCCATGAATCCCACAAACTAACTTCCACCATTCATAAACACCATTTTACGGAAAATATTAAAAAACTCTAGGCTCTAGTCTAGGCTTTAGCAACCACATCTCCACTCTACTCCACACCATCCATGGATACCTTTACTTGCCCACTACAGCTTTTACATCGTTTTCACCATTGTCTTGATTCAATACAGCAACTGAACGGAGCAAGAAAATTAACATTGTTATCTGAAATAAATCTCCATGATTTTACAGTTCTTGCTATTGACAAAGAAAGATTAGAGGAGCTAGCTATTAACATTAGAACCTGTGAAGTCATTTTTTGCATAATTCATCAGCCTGAATTGTACCGTCAACTTCCTGTTTCCATCCAGCTTCCTGTTGAGACCTGCAAATGAACAAAGAGTTTAATTTAGGATTAGAGTTGTGGTCTCATATATCTCCCCTTCAGGCTTTGCAGTACTCTGTCCATGGGAAGACCTTTTGAAGTCATACCGTCTCTGGATTCTATACTTGGAGGAAACCAAGTTTCCATGACGAGTCTGATAAATGGTAATCATAATATGGGTAGTTTTTTGAAAAGTAAAAGACCCATTAAGCTTTAGATGAAACAACACATTACCTTCTGGCCACCAATGGGTTTTACACAATGATCACTGTAAATCTAGACACAAGCGAGTTATATTGGCAGCCATGTTTGTAGGTAAACACAGACTTAGTGGATGGAGTTTATGATCAATTTTCATTTAGCTTATCATAAATTTCATTTCGCCAATACCCGCTCCACCTCTTCGCTTACCTGTTGACAATTATCACAAAGGGAAACAATAAACAAGAGAAGTCCAACACATTAAAATGGACAACACGAAGCACGAAAAGACATGAGAAGAAAAACCTTCCAATAATTACCTCTCGGCAAAAAATCGGATCCAAACACAAGTGAAGCCTCTGTAAATTATCAATCTTCAGGGCTTCAACAATTACATTGCAAGAACATACACAACTTTATCAAAATCTAATCTCCTCCCAACTTTCTATGTTCTTTCAGATGCCAATAAGAATCTACACAACACTTGCTGCTTCATACAATCATTCGATCAATTTTAGATTTAACAATGGAAAAATCTGAACTCGGAACAAAACAACAGTAAAAGGGTTTGTAACTGAAACAAGCATAAACACAGATTACCTTGCAAGAGCCGGTCATATATATTGTCTGCATTTTTCGCCCAGATCTATTTCGATCTGTAAGAGACAAGCAAATCCATATAGAAGCTCTCAAATCTAGATTTCGGATTTCTACTTTAGCTTCTTCACAAAACGCGTAGCAGAAGAGAAACCAAAATTACTCGATTCGAAGGATAGAAAGAGAGGGGGAGAGAGAGAGAGATTAACAATGGCTAGACATGGTGGATACACGGCGATGTGTAAAGAGAGAATCGATGGTGGAGGCATTGCTAATATAGATGAGAACAAGAGAGATTTAGGGTAAGAAAAATAGAGAGATTTAGGGTAAAGTAAAAAATTGGGCGGACTAAGCAAATTTTTAGAGATAAAGCTTTGGGTTTTAGGGGGAAAGTAAAAAATTAGAAATTTTTAAAATTAAAAAATGAATATCAATAGTATTATAAGAATTTAATTGTTTAATGTTTTTTTCAAAAGAAGAAAATACTAATTATAAGAATTTTTGCAATGCGACAAGGAAAACATGATTTATTCTATATCTAATCGTTAAGTCCTAAAATACAATACACAATTCAACTCTTCTCTAAAAAAACAAAGAAATTTTAAATGATTTACCATTTAGTTTGATAGGCTATTAAGAAAATAACACACAATATTTTATGATTAAGAATATTAGTTTTATGTTGTGCAGTTATTGGTTATATTTGGATAGTATTTTATGATTAAAAATATGATTTATGGTTTAGGTATATGATTAGGGTTTGAAGTTTGGAGTATGGGTTAGAGTTAAGTTAAGGTGTGAAATTAAGGTTTGTACTTATATTTGAAATTAATAATTTATTTTATAAATGTTAAATCTTGTTTCTTGGATATGTTATAATAGTTAGATTTTTGTTTTCAAACCCTAAACCCTATCTAAACTCTAAACCCTATTTATATCATAAACCCTATTTATATCCGAAGCTCTAAACCCTATTTATAACTATATATATACCTTAAATAAAAACGGAAATTTTTGTTTGTTCATTTTTTTATACCCTAAACCCTATCTAAACTCTAAACCCTATTTATACCCTAAGCTCTAAGCCTTATTTATAACTATATAGATACCTTAAACAAAAACTGAAAATTTGTTTGTTCATTTTTTGTTTTTCAAACCCTAAACCCAATTTAAACTCTAAACCTTATTTATACCCTAAACTCTATTTATATCCTAAGCTCAAAACCCTATTTATAACTATATATATACCTTAAACAAAAAAACTGAAAATTTTGTTTGTTCATTTTTTTGTTTATCTCATAAATACTTATAATAAAACGGAAAAATTATTTTCTTGTAACCAAATCTGTTGTATTTTTATTTTTAATCAAATTTGTAGTAGCTTTTAAAAAATTACCCAGTTTTTGAATATTATCACAAATACAAATTATTCAAGTTTACAAAAACTAGTTCATAAACTTCACCACAATGACAATACCATAATACAATATTAAACAAGTGCGGAATGCTACTTCATGAGACTTAACCGTGAACGAGCATGTAGCAAATGAAGCACGCTTCTCAATATCTAAAGCAAATGGTTTTGGAACTGTGTTCTTTATTTTGTTACTCCCACCACCTGCTTTCAACGCATGTTTGCGCCAAACCCGACTTGATATCTGTCAGAACATCAAACAATTAAGTAAACATGAATATAACGATACTGTCATGCCATAAGTTTCAAAGATGGGATCATGCATATTAGACAGGAAAACTTAAGTGTATTTATGATACGATTCAATATGATATACTCAATGGAAGAAACTATAATATAGCTCCGTAAATTATAAGATGTGAATACCCAATATGACAGTGTAATGATCCCTGCAACTTACCAGCGATTTCCTTTGTGGTTTTCACCCATTGATCAACCAGCTCCTTCCACTCTCTGCATCAAAATAACAACTCAATGCCATATCCATAAGTCAAAGAAAGTGTCAAAGTTGTTAATATCAAAACTCATACTCGATCAGTCTCAGGGCCTTTTGATGTTGTTAGCAAACTGATCCTTTGATTGTTTTGCATTCCTGGTCACAACTTCAAAGATGATTAAAAGTTCATCTATCATATGGAACAGCCTCTTCCTGTTCAAAAAAAAAAGATTTAACTGATTTGTTTAACATTAACAATAATAACAAAACACAAAGAGATTCGACATCAGAAGTAGAATGTAGCATCATTTACTGAACCATTAGTCACTAAAATTCTACTTAGGTTAACCCAAGAACAGAGCCAGTAGTTTCCTTGAAATTACGAGAGCTCTATTCACAAGAAGGTAACAAGGCCCTGCTTTTCCTAACCAAGTTGTACAAGAAATAACCAACAAAAGACCTCAAATTTAACCCAAACAATGTAGAATAATCAATGTACCATCATGTACTGAACCTTGTAGTTATAAGAAATGAAAGACAGATTCACCCAATCACGATGACCCATTCAATTTCCCTGAAGTATACGTGAGGTATGTTGTAAATTGTAACAGAACTCTGATTTTTCTAAATCAGGTTTTCATATAGATAACAACAGAGAAACTACTATTCCTCTAATCATAAAAATCGACTAGATCAAACAACATATTTACAGTACAATACACTTTCCATAGATGAGTAACTGCTCAGCTGAAACACCATTAAAGAGGAAAGAATGTCACCAAAAGGAATATGCAGTTTGTGGTTGTGAGAACCAAGGAACGAGGAACGATTTATCTACCAAGAATAGCTACCGGAATATCTTCTCCGGCAAAGAGATTAGACGTAGGCGTCACCGACAAAGGCTCTCTGGCGGAGGAAAGAAGAAGAAACGAATTAGGTGACAAAGCTCTTTAATCAGAGAAACACAGAGAGTAAAAAGGACCGTACCACCACCTGAAAGACAACACCGTCACTTTCCTCCGTGTCTAGCCACCACGGAGGAGGAGATTAAGCCCTAGCCTCGCCGAAATGGTTGTAGAAATGGAGAATGAAAGGTAATCGATGGATGACAGGCGTAGCAGGAGGGGAAGAAGCCCTAGCCTCGCCGCCGCTCGTGTTTTCTTCACCAAGGAGAGTAATCGGAGCTGGGTATTAATTAGATCGAAAAGAAAAATGAATCGAGAAGAGAGAGGACACAAAAAATTGGGTTTTTCCCAAGTGTTGCATAATGTTTGTGTGTAAGGAGAATTTTATTATGGCGCTAATTCTTTTTTTCCGCCAAAGTGTTGGCACCCATATGTATTCCATGACATAATTTAGGCTCCACAATTCATTTTAGTCTCATCTTTAGTGATTTTATAGTTTAGCGTTTTAAAAATGCTATTATATGATAATTAAAATAAAAAAATTATTTTTTATAGCACTTGTACAAACTATGCTATCCTAATGTGCTATTAATGTTCGTTTTTCTTGTAGTGTTTTCAATGTCAAACTGATATTTTCTTGCAAATGGTTCTAACTAAGTATCTTAATCATTTTATAATAAACATAGTTTATAATTTTTGGATATGTTTAAAAGTAGTATAATGTTAAATGTATACAACCTTAAAACACCCTGATTGGAAAATATAACTATGTTGGTTTGAAATCTTGTAAATTATTCACTACAAGAAAACATTAAATATGCTACTTTATTTTGCCACTCCTCAAATAGTGGAAAATTTATATAACCAATTAGTGACATTTGAGCCACTAACTAAGCCACTAAATTCTAAATGTGGCTTCTTTGCTACTAAACCGCTACTAAATTACGTTGTTGCATTTTAGTTGTATAATTGCCACTTTTTGTTACTTTTTAACAATTAATAATTCTAGTCGCAAATAAATGCAAATAAACCATGTATTTGTGATTAAAATTGTAAAATGCAAAACACTAGTGGTATTTTAGTGGCAAAATAACGACTAAGTATATATTACCAAAATAAAAATTTATTTATTTTCCACTAATTTACAATGTTTTATTGGAGTATCATAAAAATGGTAAAGCAATTGTATTTTACGGTATAAAATACTTTGGCTCTAACTACTTTGGACATTTGGCACTTATAAAATGGTTTTGGCCAAAATGTTTTGGCTCTAACTTCCCTCTTCCCCCCGCCCCCCATCGTCATTATTTTAATTTTATTTTTATTTTTTTCTTAATCTCGAGTGTATCGAAATCCCTATCTTCTATCTTCGGCTTAATCCGAAATATATCTCCTTCTTTCTTTGAGCTGAAAATACAGAGTTATCTCTCTTTCTCTCTCGAAAATCAATCAAACTCTCGCGAATCTATCAAGTTTCAAGGTTGCATGATGGCCGGCATTGGTAAATCTACGGCAGGAAAGGGTAGAAAAATCAGAACACGGAGGACTCAACCGGTGTGGGAGTGTTTAAAAAGTCGAGTTCTTCACCGTCGGTGGTTCAAGCTCTCCTGAAGTAGTACAACTTCACTCCACATCAACCAAGTCCATACCCTCTGTAATGGCCCAAAACCTGTAGCTCAAAAAATTTTAGAAGAAAAGGAGAAAAGGTCAAAAACCAAGCCCAAACCCACCTTTCTTTTCTGTAAACTCTAAGGTTCCCTTCCCCTTCTTCTATTTAAAGAGGTGGCCACCCATTGGGAATTGTGAAAAAGTGATCCTTGCGAAGCCGTGCTTTTCTCTCGTCGCAGCCACCACTCTCCGAGACCAGATCTAGAGCTCCTCCGTCGTTGGAGTTGAAGGTAACCCGGTAAGCCTTTTTCAGATCTTATTTTCTCTTTCCCAAACACTAAATTGCCCGTAACTTTCAAACGTGATGAATCTAGAAAATCCGAGACCAACATCGCGTTACTCTCGATGAGACAAAGCCAACGAGACCATCCACGCCTCCAGCAACCACTAGACGCACCCGCACGCGCCACCTTAAGCCCGTTGCATGGATCTGATACGCCCCGGCCGCCGCCGAGTCAACTCTCCGGCGACCGAGTCGACTCGGTTGACTTGGTCGGGTTGGGCCGTTGACCGGGTCGGGTCAGATCGTTGACTGATTCGGTTCAGGTTGATTGGTTCGGTCCGGTTTGGTTTAATATGGTTTGGTTCGGTTTTCAATTTCAATTTCCGTTTTAGTTCGGTTTAGGTTGGTTGAGATGGTTTAGGTTGGTTTAGATGGTTTGGGTGGTTATTTTTGATTGATCATAACTAGCTCATCCTAAATCCGATTTGAGCGAAATGAAAACCTAATCCACTTGTTTTCCATCATCTTTCCAGATCCGAAGTCCATTCGGGCAAATGGAGTTTCTAAATTATGTTTTCCCCTTTTATTAGCCAAGGCGAGGATCAATCTTGACCCTTGCTTACCCTTTTCAATTCCAGATGATAGTCCTTCATTAATACAGTGTTTCCTAGCTCGTGTAGGCTAGTAAAGCGCTTGATGTGATTGATTTGTTGGAACGTAGAACTGCTAGGTTATCGCTTAAACCGAAAATATTGTTTGTGCATGGTGGATATGTGTGAATTAGCTGAGTTGTAGGTTTCCCATGATGGGTGTTGCGTGCAGGACGCGTAGTCCGGTAAAGGTGACATGTCATTTGTATCGCCGGAATGTAGTTTTGGCAAGCCCCCCATGCTATGGCTTTGGGCCGTGATTTTGGCTTCCGGCCGTGTTGGGCTTCGGGTCGGTAGTGTGAGCTTCGAGATGTAGGGTCCCCGAGTGTGATAGTTTGGCTTGGTAAACACGAAGGGACATAGAATTGCGTGGTGAAACCTTCAGGCGTTGTTGGCAAGGTGATATTAGCCTAGGACTTCTAGCTCGTTGTTGAGTGGTGTAAGCCGGGATCGTGGGTTCCTATATATCCGTCCTCACAAGGTAATTGTGTTTGAAACAATTACTCAGACCTCCTTTCCTTACCGTTCCCTTTTTCTCGCAGGTCCGTATGCAGGACTGATAGATCGTTGAAGTTAATGGTGGATTTGAATCGAAGAAAGCGCGCGGGTTCCTGGAACCAATTGAGAAGGCAGCCCGGTTGGACAATTTCCGGTTCAATGAGTGCCCTAATGCCGCATTTCCGGTTTTCGAGGAAACATGTGCTCTAACGCCCCTGTTTCCTTTTCGCTTGGAAACAGGTGTTACACCCTCCACCACCGCTTAATAAGCTTCAGTCGCCACCGACTATAAACCCTCCGCAGCCACCGGGTTAAAAACCTCCGCAGCCACCACGTCCAAACCCACCACCGCCACATCGTACAAACCCTCCACCACCACGTCGTGATAAACCTCCACCACCACGCCGTGAAGACCCTTCACCACAGACATACCTTGAAGAGCCACGTTGTCCAAACCCTGAACAACCACCATCTGGTTACGACAATGAGTCGGAGAATGATGATGTCGCTTCATATGTGTATGATGATGAGGAAGATGTAAAGGAATAACATAAATATGTCAAGTATATATTCTCCATTTATGTACAATGCCCTAGCATTCCCTGTATATAACAATGTACCCATTCAATCAATAAGATATACATTCTATTCTCTATATGGTATCAGAGCAGAAGATCTCTGAAACCTAATTTTTCTCTTCTTCCCAGCCGTCAACCTCATTCTTCTCTTCTTCTACTTTCTTCTCCTCCTCCACGACAATGGCCTCAGAGTTAAACTCCCAAAACCAGCCTCACATAACTCAATCCCATGAGTCTGTCCCTCTCAACTCCACCAATCTCTACAACCTTAACATGGCAAATGTTACCAAGCTCACTTCCTCCAACTATCTGATGTGGAGTCGCCAAATTCAGGCCCTTCTTGATGGCTATGATTTGGTCTCCTACATTGATGGTTCTCTCGTAATCCCATATCCGACACTCACCAATGACGGCAACACAACAATCAACCCCACTTACACAATCTGGAAGCGTCAAGACAAGCTCATTCTCAGTGCTCTCATCGGAGCCATCTCCATGCCACTTCAGCCTCTGCTGTCTCGCGCCTCCACCAGTGCCGAAGTCTGGGAAACCCTCGCCTCTACATATGCAAAACCGAGCAGAGGCCACATCCAGCAACTCAAGTTGCAGTTGAAAGATTGGCGGAAGGTAACTCGCACAATCGATGAATATGTCCAAGGACTAACCATCCGTTTTGACCAACTTACAATCCTTGGTAAGATGGTGGATCATGAAGATCAGATTGACTATGTTCTTCAGGGTCTACCGGAGGAATACAAGTCTGTAGTTGATCAGACCGAAGGCCGCGACTCTCCTCCATCTCTCACTGAGCTTCATGAGAAGCTTTTCAATCACGAAGCTAAGCTCCTCGCTTCTGCGCCCAACAACTCTGCTCCGATCACTGCGAACTACGCCAATAATCGCAGTCGATCGAACAAGCCACATCAGCCACGACCATCGCAACAGTGGAACAGCCAGTCCACCAACAGCAGTGCCGCACGCACCTTCAAGCCGTATCTAGGCAAGTGCCAGATCTGCAGTGTCCAGGGTCACTCCGCGCGTCGCTGTCCCCAATTTCAGTCTGCCCAACAATCCTCTCAGCCACCGCTGCTGCCCACACCGCCGCAGCACTGGAATCCGCAAGCCAACATCGCTCGCACACAACCTCAAAACCCTTGGATACTCGACTCAGGCGCTACACACCATCTCACCTCCGACCTGTCAAACCTCTCGCTCCACCTGCCCTACACTGGAGGCGAAGAAGTCTTGATTGGTGACGGCTCCGGACTGCAGATACAGAACACGGGTTTCGCTTCTCTCTCCTCACAAACTCGTCCTCTCACTCTTTCACAAGTTCTTCATGTTCCAAACATTCATAAGAACTTAATATTTGTGTATCGCTTGTGTAACGCAAATAACGTTTCTGTGGAATTCTTTCCCTCTGCTTTTCAGGTGAAAGATCTGAGCTCGGGGGTCCCGTTGATCCAAGGCCATACTAGACAAGAGCTATACGAGTGGCCAGTCGCTGCAGCAGCACCAGCTTCCTATTACGCAACACCAACAACAAAAACCACCATCTCTGATTGGCACTCAAGGCTCGGGCATCCATCGCTTCCCATTCTCAAAAACATTATCTCTACTTTTTCATTACCTATTTCTGATTCATTCTCAAAAACAGTTGCTTGTGTTGATTGCTTTTCTAATAAAAGTCACAAACTTTCATTTGCTCAAACTTCAATTTCATCAACTCGTCCTCTCCAATATCTCTTCACTGATCTATGGACTTCTCCCATAGTATCGGTTGATTCTTACAAACACTATCTCATCATCGTTGATCATTTCTCTCGATACACATGGTTTTATCCATTAAAGCTAAAGTCTCATGTCAAAGAGACATTCATCAAATTCAAAGCCTTAACCGAAAACCGCTTTTCCACCAAAATTGGCACCTTATTTTCCGACAATGGTGGCGAGTTCATCGCTCTCCGTGAATTCCTCTCGTCCAATGGCATCAGCCATCTCACTACTCCTCCACACACACCAGAACACAACGGTCCGTCTGAAAGACGTCACAGGCATATTGTTGAAACTGGTTTGTCTCTCCTTCACCACGCCAAAATACCCAACACCTACTGGTCTTACGCCATGGCTGCCGCAGTGTATCTAATAAACCGGATGCCCACACCTGTACTCTCTCTTGCCTCACCCTATCAGATTCTTTTCGGTACCTAACCAAACTACCAGAAACTCAAAATATTCGGATGCCTATGCTTTCCTTGGCTTCGCCCATACCGAACCCACAAACTCGAAACACGATCCAGTCCATGTGTGTTTCGTGGATACTCACTCACCCAAAGTGCATTCCTATGTCTAGAACCCAAAACCAATCGCCTCTATGTCTCCCGCCATGTTCGCTTTGATGAACAAACCTTCCCTTTCAACTCCCTGTCCCAAATCTCCAACACTCCAGCTCATCCCACAGCGACAGAAACAATCACATATTCACCACCAACGCCACTCGTATGGACCATAACTCCGAGCTCAGATCATTCACCACCGGCATCTCTGCACAACAACACAGACACGACGTCAACATCACAAACCATCTCTCCTGCACCTCACGACCGTGAGGCTCCTTCATCATCAGCAAATCACTCACCTCAATCTGAGGCTCATGTATTGCCTTCTACTGACCTTAACTCTCCTTCTTCTCAAGAGCCCACTGCTCACAACGAAAATGAACCGCAACCCACGGTTCAGCCTAGCCAACCTTCCCATGAGCCCACTGCTCCACCGC
Organism: Orychophragmus violaceus; assembly: GCA_030180135.1. Classification (NCBI taxonomy): domain Eukaryota; kingdom Viridiplantae; phylum Streptophyta; class Magnoliopsida; order Brassicales; family Brassicaceae; genus Orychophragmus; species Orychophragmus violaceus. Next base: position 106,940,257 of record CM058232.1, read on the forward strand.
AAAATGGGTCGCAACCCACGACCCAGCAACAGCCTTCCCAAATCCCTGCACCACCACCACTTCCTCCACTCAAACATACATACTCTCGCCGACCACAAAGAGCACCTGCTCAACTCTCAGCACCTACCACTGTCACAAACATAAACTCATCCCTTCCACAAACACAAACAACCACTACAACAACCACCAAAATAACCAAACCTACATCAACCACATCGGACAATCACGCCATGACCACAAGAGCACAAGTCGGTATTCGGAAACCAAACCCGAAGTACGCATTAGCATCTCGCGTCTCTGAAACAGAACCGCGTACAGTGATCCAAGCATTGCAAAATGAGAAATGGCGATGCTCTATGTCTGAAGAATTTGGTGCTCAACTGAAAAATCACACTTGGTCACTTGTTCCACCTTCTTCGTCTCAGAACATTGTCGACACCAAGTGGATTTTCCGTCTGAAATACTCACCTGATGGTTCAATTCACAGATATAAATCCCGACTCGTCGCGAAAGGTTACAAACAACGGAAAGGGATTGATTACAACGAGACATTCAGTCCAGTCATCAAGTCCACGACAATCCAAATCGTTCTCGAAGCAGCAACATGCTCTGGTTGGCCAATCAAACAACTCGATGTCAACAATGCCTTCCTACAAGGCAATCTGAACGAAGAAGTCTACATCAGTCAACCACAAGGATTCGTGGATGTTGACAGACCGCATCATGTTTATCGCCTACACAAAGCACTCTACGGTTTAAAACAGGCTACTCGTGCGTGGTATCAAGAACTACGTACTTATTTGCTTGATTTCGGCTTCACCAATTCAGTCGCCGACCCATCCTTGTTCATTCTCCACTCGGATACCACTCTGCTCTACCTTCTTGTTTATGTGGACGACATAGTCCTCACCGGAAACAACACTCAGATGATCAGCCACACGCTTGATTCGCTAGCAACGCGATTCTCCATCAAGGATCCAGAAGACCTCCATTACTTCCTCGGAATCGAAGCGATTCGCACTTCCTCAGGACTTCACCTCACACAACGAAGGTACATCCTTGATCTTCTCACTCGCTCCAACATGCTCGACGCCAAACCTGTCACGACCCCGATGGCAACGAATCCGAAGCTCACACTAACAACAGGAACACAGCTCGCAGATCCGTCAGAATTCCCCTTGGTTGTTGGCAGTCTCCAATACCTTGCCTTCACCAGACCAGACATCTCTTATGCTGTAAATCGTCTCTCCCAATTCATGCATCAGCCGACCGAAGAGCATTGGACTGCCGTGAAACCTCTTCTACGCTACCTTGCAGGAACTACAACCCATGGAATATTCTTTCACAAGAACAACACCAGCTCGATTCATGCCTACTCTGACGCTGATTGGGCTGGGGACAGAGACGACTACACATCAACCAACGCCCACATCGTCTACATCGGCAGAAATCCGGTGTCTTGGGCCTCCAGGAAACAGAAAGGAGTTGCACGCTCATCCACAGAGGCGGAATATCGATCAATTGCAAACACCTCTGCCGAAATCCGCTGGATATGCTCACTTATCAACGAGCTCAAAATCAAAGTCCAGTCCATGCCGGTCATATACTGCGATAACGTTGGCGCCAAGTATCTCTCAGCCAACCCCGTCTTTCATTCGCGAATGAAGCATCTTGCGCTGGACTATCACTTCATCCGGAATCAAGTAGCAGCAGGGACACTACGGGTGGCACACGTGTCAACCAAAGATCAACTGGCAGACGCACTCACTAAGCCACTCTCTCGCGCACCGTTCATCACATTATCGTCCAAGATTGGAGTGCTCAAAACCCCTCCATCTTGAGGGAGCATGTAAAGGAATAACATAAATATGTCAAGTATATATTCTCCATTTATGTACAATGCCCTAGCATTCCCTGTATATAACAATGTACTCATTCAATCAATAAGATATACATTCTATTCTCTATAGAAGATGCTTGGGCCGGTTTATGAATCGGTTGAATGTCAATATATCGTTTGTCTCCGGCTTTGAACCACTACAATTTGTTTTATGTTTGTTGTAACAATCTATATTACTTTAGAGTTTTTGATGCTATGTCTTCTCTATTTATTTCTTGGTCACAATCTGTTTTGTTTGTTTATGCAGGTTTCCTAAGTACAAAGGATCTTTGACTTGGATGTTACGTAAAAATCTGTATCTCACAACAACACTGAATCGAAGGCTAATGTTCTTGATAAACAGAAACCTTCCTTACCAATGGAGTAATCAATCCTGGAAATTGATACTCAGATTAGCGAAGAACACTCGTGAACTCAGAGAGAGAGAAAGAACTGAGATTAATTTCTCATTAAAATGCCAGAATGAATCAAATTGTTGTTTACAAATCTCTTTTATACAATCACTTTACTCTATTTGTTGAATAAATCGTGGCCATCCACGTGTCCACTATCATCTCTATCTTTTACTGTATCAAATCTCCCCGGTTCACAAAAACTTGTCCTCAAGTTTGTTTAACAAGTTCTGGAAATTTCTTCTGCTGAGTCTAAAAGAACGACCAAGAGTTCCAACAGCATTTCCACCACACTGCACATATCTGGAGAAACTCAATCACTACACTGCTACAGTCCCCCATGAATGGCATGTCTGATGGATTTGCGGTAAATGAAGCACAGACTTATCTGGTGGTCTCGGTAGGGAACAATAAAGGAAGTCAAGGATTGATCTGAACCCACTAGAATAAGCAAGAAGAATATGCCTTTGTATTTGGAGAAGGATTGCAAATAAAACTTGTTGCCACTGCAGCTCAGGTAAGATGAAATTGTTGATAATGCCGAAAGCTGTATGATCATGACAGAACAAGGCAATATAATCACCCAAGTGAACGTGATGAGCAAGCAAAAGATTGCTGAACAAATCCAATTCCGAAGAAGCATTAGTCATTGCAGTATATTCAGCTTCGTCTGATTTTTCTACCAACCCCTGCGTGCTGCGTAAATGCCCAATAGGCTGAGACAAAACCCCTGGAAGATCTCGTCGTTTGCAAGGAATGAGCGTCTTAATAGTTTGTCGATAGTGAGAAGCCTCATAGAACAGCTCACTGTGCCAAAGATTCATCACAAACGCAGATGGTACCAACATAAACCAATTCCTCTCATGATGTGTCACAACAACAACAATAGGGAGAGGGTCCTGGATGGCATGTCGTATAGCCCTCCCTGTGTTTACCATCACTCCTTCAGCAGCGTCAACAAGGAGAACAGAACCAGCAGTCATTGCATTAGAGAAATTCACACGCCTTGGAGTATCTATGACATTGCATAGATGTGATTTAGATCTGTTGTCCTCAAGGGCAAGAAACATCAGTACTGCCGGAAGCGAAATGTTCCTCTCCTGCTCATCAACACTTTTGTCCGTGTATGCCATTTGCTTCTCGTTTGTAACGTTAAAAGGAGGCAAATGATGCTTCTGCTCTACCCATATATCCCTGAAGATAGTTTTCCCATGCTGTAGATGCCCCACAAGAACAATATTCCTCACAAGATTTGGACCAGACATGAAGCATATGAGAAATTGTGTGGAGACGTATGTTGAAATAACCTTCACCCCCACCTCAAATCTGACATCACGGCCATGTTTGATTATCAGCTGCTCAAGTGGTTGTATATCTTCATCCTTGACTAACGTCTCAGCATCCTCCCCATAAACGTCCTCTGCCGTAGTAAAAACCCTTTTATCCTCCGGGAGAACAAATTGGTTGTCCATATCCACGTCATTGAGCGTGGTAATCCAGCCGTTAGAACCAACAGGCCCATGCTCTCCATTTGATCCCTCCTCTTCAGGCCTCTTTTCCTGAAACTCCACAGCGGCTAATTCATCATCACTCCCTCTGTCCGGCTCAATCTCAGGTCCATTATAACCAGACACATCAGACAAGCTATCTTCCATCTTTATATAAACAAAGTTGCTAGATGAGTCCCATAGCTCTACCACCTTTTCATCATTCAGCATCATAGGTGTCACACCCGCAAGAATAACACGGAACCCTTGCTGTGTTATGATTTTATACTTGAATGTCCAAGATTTTGGTAGTTTGCGCTGCATACTCTTATGCTTCACCCTGCTTACTCCGAGAAACATTCTATCGAACACATGGTATGCACAAAGGAAAGGTGGAATGCTTGTTGAATTTGCAAAATTCTCAGCGATGTTGTTGACATGTAAAACTTCAATTCGCTTCTGTGATAACTCGGCTCTATCACACACATCACCAGCGTAGTAATCATCCCAAACATCAACTGATTCTTTGTGAAACTGAAGGCTTGGTTCCAAATCAGAATTTGGTACCTGAATATGAACCAGTGACTCCATCGCTTCAATCGGATTCGAAATCTGATGTTGCCTTAATTCGTTTTGCGTAAGCGAAGCTTCGGTACTGATCAAAGTTGTTTCTCCACCTGATTGTACTGCTTGAATCTCCTCCGTTTCTATATCTGATTCCTCGGTAACCAATACATGTCTTGCCCGAGCTGATTCAGACTCGGTGTCCATAATCTTCTGAATCATCTCAGCACAATCTTTATGGAATGCAGATTTAAACTCGCCGATTTCATCCCTCAACTTGTCCAAACCTGACTTCATGGTAGATTGAAACGATTGAAACCTCTCCAAAGCCTCTGTGAACAACACCATCGGTTCTGGTGCAGCAACGAGCATTTCCGGAGTTGATGACGGATCGTCGTGTTGAAGATCCGATGTTGATTCCTTGTTTTCTATCCCTAATCGGATTCGTAGCCTCTCCAATATAGCCCTAATCTGCGCATCGCTTTCGTCCGGCATAGTGATTCCAAGAACCGGTTGGTGTCTGATACCTTTGTTACGTAAAAATCTGTATCTCACAACAACACTGAATCGAAGGCTAATGTTCTTGATAAACAGAAACCTTCCTTACCAATGGAGTAATCAATCCTGGAAATTGATACTCAGATTAGCGAAGAACACTCGTGAACTCAGAGAGAGAGAAAGAACTGAGATTAATTTCTCATTAAAATGCCAGAATGAATCAAATTGTTGTTTACAAATCTCTTTTATACAATCACTTTACTCTATTTGTTGAATAAATCGTGGCCATCCACGTGTCCACTATCATCTCTATCTTTTACTGTATCATTGGACAGTTTCAAAAATACTAAAACAGGTATGATGGCCCTTATATTAGCTGGACGAAAGTGTGTAAGGATAAACAAACGAAGATATTTCGTTGAGTTCACGGTAATGTTATACTATTGTTCAAATTAGTTATGTTTTCACGGTATATCCTAACATCAATCTTTATATATGTAGAAAGCACACACTTGGGATCTGGTAATCACTTAGATCGTTCGACAAGAGTTTGAGAATGTGGCTCTTCTAAGGATGAAGGGAATGATGAGAACTGTAAGGAGATCTTGAAAACAACCAGTTTGGATCAAAGATACTTTGTGGAAACAATTGACTGCTGAATGGAACACCGAACCAGCACTGAAGAAGAGTATAAGATCATAACTCTAGGAATTCCCCTCATAACGGCCTTGGTCCATACAAGCATGTGTCTGGACAAAAGTCATTCATACAACTTGAAGATGAAATGATAAGTTGAAATTGTAACTAGTTATTTCTGTAATTGTGACTTGTAATTATGTTAACTCGGCAACGTGTCGGCTAGATCGTCCGAAGTCGAGAAGGAGATTTCTGAAACTCCCGATGGTCCTTCCCCTCCTCCACAACTTAGCCTATAAGAGTCCAATGCTTTATTCTTAAAGGTAAGACTCTTAATCTGTTGAATCTTTTTAAAATATGTCATTGACTCTTTCTAAGCTTAACGCTTTCTTATATAACAGTTACTCATTTGTAGTATGAGCTTGATTATTTGTTCTGACCTTAATTATTTTTGTTTGATTTGAGTTTAACACTTAATTATTAGTCAAGCTAAACACTTTTTACTAGTTTTATTTGTTTTGAGCTAAACACTTGTTATTTTTAATAGCGTAACACCTGTTGATCAAGTCTTTGTTGCTTGTTCTGAGCTTGATTCTTAGTTATTTGTTTTTCAGCTTTACACTTGCTGAGATGTAACACTTAATACTTGAATCTTAGTTTAAACATATCTTAACACTTGCCGCGTCAGCACAAGTTACTTGCGTGAGAAAGATCCAATTTTTTCTGTGTATTTGAGTGCACATTCTCAGACAACTGCCGAAGCTTCTCACGACAGACCACTGAACCGAGGACAATCTCTTCAGTCCGTTAGCAGGTTAACAAGTACTCTTTAACTCTAAGTTCTAGTTTTTTGTAACTGGAAAACTTGTTCCACGTATGTTCTCGGGTAGTGTATTTGTTTAGATTTAGTGAATTTGTTGTGTAAGTTATAGAACATGCTTTCGCCTACCACTTTCACTTTCATGCATGTGTGTTAAGTGAATGTTGTAAGTCCAATGTTTTATTTTCATTTGCTTTTCTGTAAACAATTCTTATATCTGTGTTATTTTTTTGTTTAAGCATTTTAGTTTTGAACTTCAAATTCAAAAGCTTTGTATTTATATACAGAAAATTATAAATCAAATCAACAAAAACTAAATGTGTTGACGATAATCTCAAACTAGTTGCAAAAAAAAACTACTCATATCAATTTAGTCTAAAATTAGTAGCAATTTGAATTCTCATTATAGTGGCAAAAAAAATACAAATGTAAAGCCTCGTTTTTTTGTCATCTAAAAACCGATCCTAAAATCCTATGAGACTATATCGCTAGCTTCCAAAGCTAGCCATAGCGGAGTCTCTGTGGATACGAATGAGAAAACTCTTCCTTGTGCTCTTGCTTCCTTTGCTAGCCCATCAGCACATACATTCATATTTATAGATATGTATGAGATGTTAAAACTCTGAATTGAGCTCGATTGAGTTTAAATTCTTCCATTTCTGCTTCAATATCCGGCCACACTTCCTCTCTTTCAATTAGCTTCACTAACCGCTCACAGTCCACTTCAAAGCTTACATCCATGTGTTTTCGTTCGATCAGCATCTCTATCGCCCAATTAAGGCTCGTCAACTCCGCATGTATAACAGATGGAAGGCCAGAGCATCCCTTGAATCCTTGTAATGTTTGTTGCTCTGCTTCGAGGAGGACAAAGCCCAAACCTGTGAGGTCTTCTTTTCCAGCCCAGGAAGCATCCGTTTGACATCGCCAAGTTGTCCTCGCCGGTTGAGGTTGAGCCGTAAGGTCTCTGGTGTCTTCATCCTCTGCGACATCCATTACAGGTGAAATCCGGGCTACCTTCCAAGATTTCGATTCTCTTTCTGCAGTACTTATGGTGTCTTCGGGTGAGATTTCAGTCCCTCGAAAGATCTTGGCATTTCTGGCCTTCCAGATGTACCAAACTATCCAAGGGAAGATCTCAATTATTTGACTCGGTGTTCCTTGTTCTCTTGGTCTCGATAGTAAGTGATCCATATTGACCATCAAGGAGTTACACGGGAATCGTCCCGGATTGGTTAGGATATTTGAGATCGCCCAGCATTGTAGCGCAGGAGGACATTCGAATAAGATGTGATTGATAGTCTCCTCTGCATCTCCGCATCGTTGGCACGTCCTGTCGGTACCACAATGTCTGACTGCAAGCTTACTTGCCGAGGCGACAAATCTAGAGATAGCTTGCCATAGAAAATGTTTTATCTTTCTTGACGTTTATAGTTTCCAAACCTTCTCACATAGGGCTTTGGAGCTTGGTTCACTGATCATACGAGGTTGCTGTGATTTTCGAATTTCTCTGGCCGTATAGTATCCAGCTTTTACGGTGTAATGTCCGGACATCGTGAGGTCCCAGCTGAATGAATCTTTCCAATTGCCTTTGCTGGGCTTGATCGATCCTATAATCTGGACATCTTCTCTACTATTTGTTCGTGTATGAGGTCCATTTTCCACAATTTGGAATCGAAATCGATCAAGTGATGTACCCGTAAGTTAGGGTCTCAGTCATATCTGAGGCTTCGTGTTGGCCTGGCTGGGGTAGTTGGGAGCCATACGTCATCCCAAACGTTCGTGTCAGCCCTGTTCCAACTGATTTCCTAAGCCCTTTCTCGATTATAGGCTTTGTTGCCATCAAGCTGCTCCATCCAAATGATGGGTTGCTTGCTTTTTCCACAGTCATTAGGTTCGTGTTTCGGTAATACCTTCCTTTCATTACCCGAGCAAGGAGTGAATTAGGATAGACCAGTAAGCGCCAAATCTGTTTTACAAGTAAGGCTAAGTTTACATCTCTAAAATCTCGGAACCCCAAACCCCCTTCCTCTAGTGGTACGCAGATTTTGTCCCACGCAACCCAATGCAGCCCTTTGTTGTTATCTCTTGTACTCCACCAGAATCGAGCAATGGCGCTAGACAGATTCTTTGTCGTTTCTTGTGGTAGCAAATAGCAACACATGACGTATGATGGGACTGCTTGTGCTACCGCTTTTATCTGAACTTTCTTGCCTCCTTTGGATAGGAGTCTTCCGGACCAAGTATTGATCCTCCCATTCAATCTATCTTGCACAAACGCGAAAACTTTTTTCTTTGATCCGCATATCTTCTCTGGCATCCCCAGGTACATGCCCATCTCACCTTCTTTGTGAATCCCTAGCGATCTTTCCAGATCTGTTTTTATCAACGCTCCGACCTTAGAACCGAACATAACTGATTTGTCTTTATTCAGTTGTTGTCCTGAGACGTAACCGTAAACGTCTATGATTCGCATTAGCTCTTTGCATTGACTTTCCTCCGCTCTAAAAAAGAAGAGGTTGTCATCTGCAAAGAGGAGGTGTGATACGAGTGGGCATGATCTGGCGATCTTCATTCCAGTGAGAGAGTTATTCCGTTCCGCTTTCTGAATGTGAGAGATCAAGACTTCTGTGCACAATATGAAGAGGAACGGAGAGAGTGGGTCTCCTTGTCGCAATCCGCGAGATGGTACAATCTTTCCCTTGGCTTCACCATTAATTAGTACTTTATAGGACACAGATGAGACACATCTTAGGATTAAAGAGACCCATCGCTCATCGAAGCCCATTTTCAGCATCAAAGCCTCTAGAAATGTCCATTCCACTCGATCATACGCTTTACTCATGCTTGTTTTAATCGCCACAAACTTGTCCTTGCAGCTTGCGTTGGTACGAAGGCCGTGGAACTTTTCTTGGGCCACTAAGATATTGTCTGTAATTAGACGTCGAGCCACAAAGGCTGATTGAGTCTCCGATATCATGTCTGGTAGGATCTTCTTAAGCCGTGATGATAGAATCTTAGAGATTATCTTGAAAATCACATTGCACAGGCTGATCGGCCGGAACTCAGACATAGAGGACGGTTTGCTTACTTTGGGAATGAGGCATATGTTCGTCTCGTTCAATCTTTCGTCCAGTTCCCCGGTCTCAAAAAAAACTCTACCACCATCTTGATGACATCCTTCCCAATTGTTTTCCAGAATCGTTGGTAGAATAGACTCGTCATTCCGTCTGGTCTTGGTGCCTTATCGGGATTAATCGCAAAGGTTGCCTCTTTAATTTCCTCCTCCGATGGTCGTCTAAGGAGATTTCGGTTCATATCATCTGCGACCAACGCGGTAATAAACCGGATTGATTCTTCTATAGAAAATGGATTAGTGGTGGAGAACAGAGATTGGAAATACTCCGATGCCACTGCATCAATCCCTTCCTCTGTCTCTACCCATTGGTCTTGGGTGTTACGTAGTTTAACTATACGATTTCGAGCTATTCGTTGTTTTGTAATGGCTTGGAAGAATTTCGTATTGCGATCTCCTTCCCTATGATATGCATCGCGGCTTTTTTGCTTCCAATATGTTTCTTCCTCCCTAAAGGCCACACACAACTTCCATTTGATCTCTAGTTCCTCCTCGTTTAGGAGCTCGTCGTGTTCTTGTGCGTTATCCAACTTCTCCTTTAGCTCTGCTATGAGCTTTTCGTTGTTCGTTTGGTTCGATCTTTTCCATTGTGATATTAATTTTTGACATTGGCCAATCTTCTCAATGAGTACGTACGGTTCAGAGGGTTCGTCCATTGATCGCCATACATGCTTGACTACTTCTGCAAATCCTTCTTTCAAGAGCCATCTTTTGTCGAACTTAAACCATTTTTTACGCCTCACTTCATGTTTTTTGAACTTAGTTAAGATAGGTCTATGGTCCGAACCCCATCGTAGCAAGTACTCCACATCAGTGTGGGAAAATATATGATGTCATTCCTCGTTTCCTACCGCTCTATCAAGTCTGCATTGTATCCTCCCTGATCTTCTCCTTCCTTCCCAAGAAAACGAGTTGCCCTTAAAGGGAAAGTCCAACATACCACAGTTTGCTAGCATCGTTTTGAAGGGTGGGAAAGACGGTTCTTATCGGTTTCATCCCCCTTTCTTATCCTCGTTACTTACTATCTATCGAAATTACCCAACATAATCCATGCACCATTTCGTTGCGTACTTATTCATGTCAGTCTTTCCCAAACATTTTCGCGGTATTCAACAACCGATCTCCGTACACAAAGGTAATATATACCTTGTGTCCTTCTATACGAGCCTCATTGTCAATCATTCTCTCATTTTAGAAAAGCATTGTGACTTCAAAATCATCCATATAGAGCAAAGCAAGTCCACCGCTTCGACCAATAGGTTCCACGGTGAACAATCTATCATATCCAAATTCAACTTGAAAGTCTTGCAAAAAAGAAAAATTATTTTTTGTTTTAGAAAGAAAAATAAAGCTAGAATGAAAACAGCGATACAACTCCCGAAGGTGTTGTTTTGTCAAGTAAACTCCAGCTCCCTGACAGTTCCAAGTTATTGCACTCATTTCCGCTTACTGGGTGGTTTCTGGGACCCCACCGAACCTGATTTTGTAGAGAGATTTTTGCTCATGGCATATGGAAACACCTCAGTTTGAGGGAGATGATGAGGATGCGCATTCCTTTTCGGGAAGCCTCTCCTAGCTGCTGGCAGCTTCTTCAGCGGTGAGCTGCGTCCACGGACTGTAAATTTCCTAGATGCATTCGCCCCTTTGAAGTCTGGGCTTCTTGGGATTCTCTTCGTCTGTGGTGCTTGTTTAGCCTTTGTCCTTGTTGAGATGCTGGCTTCCGGTCCATGTATAAGACCCATCTCATCGTAACTAGGCTTTGACTTCTGTTTACTTACGATCATCTTCTCCGGGGTAAGCCGAGAAATGGCCTCGATCTGCTCTTCCTCATCTAGTTGATCTCTTAGTTCCTCACCAAGCAGGTCATCATTATCTACTTGATCATCGTCCATGTCAGCATATTGAGCGAATAATCTTTCAAATTCCTCTTCTTCCGTCTCTGCTCTCTTACCTTCTCCGTTCTCTACTGCAGTCTGGTCAGTCTCTGGATTCATCACAATAGTCATTATATTAGTATCTCTTGGATCCGGGCTATGAACTGCTTGAGGGCTTTCGATGCTAGCATCAATGTTTTGATCTGTATTGGAGTTCGCAGGGGGTCTCTCTGCAATTATCACTCTCGTAGACTTCACAGCTTCCATTGAGCCATCATTCGATGTCTCTCTGGTCATTAGGGACGAAGGTCTAACCGTGTTGTTCGTAGCTGCTTCCAACATTAGTCTCTCTTTCCTTTGCTGAGGATTTTAAGTTATAATAGCTTTCCCTTTTATTCTCCTCACTCTTTCTTCCTCTGTTTCTGTATTTTCCCTATTTGGTGATGAGGTCGGATTCTCCTGTTTAACCACAGGTCTCCATTCCATCCTTCGATGATCCTTCAATCTATCTGCAGCCGGCCGGCCCACTCTGTCGTTCTCTCTTTGGAGTTTCCTTCTATCCGATACAGTCCTCTGAGAATCCGGAGATGGATTACCAGAGAGGCTATGGCGATCACCCAATCTGCGTCTCGTCTCACTGCTTTCTCTTACGTCCTCCTTTCTGCTCTGCGTATTTTATTTTACTCTCCAGTAAGAGGCCGACCTACTCTGGTGTGCAGAGTATGAATCTCCATACCTTGATCTATGGTCCCCTATGTAATCTCTTTTGTACGGGTGGTACTTCTCCCGATCACGGGGATGTGAGTTACCAGATTTATCTTCCAGTCGGTTCCATATTTCTTTGCTCCTAGAGGTCCTATTCTCCACAAGTTTGTTTCGCAGGTCCGCATGATTCGAAACTTCCCCTCTATATTGCTGTGATTTTCCCTTGGGGGGACTGTGCACCACCTCCCTTACAAACCGTCGGTTAGCTTCGCGTTGAGCTTCCGATAATTATGGACAGGTTCCTTCCTCGTGAGAGATGCGTTTACATGTATAATAGTACCTATGTAAGTCTTCATAGGTCAGAGTGACTTTCACTAAGTCTCCATTGTCAAACTCAGCTCTTCTCTCAAACTTTAAAGGCTCGTCTCCGTTCACAGAGACTCTCACTCTTCCACCTTCCACATCCACCTTTTCCACGATCCCAAGGGCTCTTTCTATATTGCGATATGTCTGGTCTTTCTTGTAGTGGATCGGGATTCCGGATACACTTACCGAAAACATCATGGAGTTTGGGAAATCTTCCCTAATGCAGGGGATCCATCGTTCCAAAGAGAAGCTCCACTTATTAAAGTGGCATGGTCTCTTTTGTAACACCCTTAACAGATCTTCTTCGGAATCGAAATCAAACTGAAACTTATTGTTTCCCAGGTTCGTTCTCCGTACTCGACCCTCAACATCCCAGATGCGTCTTTTTGGCATATGTTTGATCAGTGCTTCCACGCTTCTCCCATCCTCATGGAACATCCTTCCTATTAGTGTCAGCTTGTATTTCTCAATCATGTCAGAGTAGTCGAAGGCTGGAATCTTTATGATGTCGTCCTCATCCTGCAGACTTCTTTTGACTGGCCGATCTCGATCGCCTCTGTTCTGGTATCCCAGCTCTTTGCTCATTTCCTTTGTCGTGATGAAGCAATACACCCTATCGAAGGGGATTCAGTTTAAACAGTGTCCTTTAGGGGTTTCAGGCTATGATCACGAAGCTTGTTTACTCTCTGTTGAACTTTAGCAACCCTAATACAGAGGAAAACGTAGCTTGCAGATCCGAAATCTTATTCACTTTCTTAGCAGCGTAATAACCCTCTATCGCAGGGGATAACCAGTACAAGATCCGAAATCAGATCCAGTATGCGCGGTTCCGGTATCATAGCGTAAAAGAAAGTACCAGGTTCTAGGGTTCCTTACCAGAGATTAGAGATGAAGCCTAATGGGTTAGAGAGAAGTGTAGGTAGTCTACCTCTCTAATCACGGGGCCAAAGTCTTCAGCAGGTGGCAGATGCGTCGACCGGAAAGCAAGATCTGGAAATTGCCCTGTTAGTTGCCGAAAACCCTAGCCGCCAGTGGTTCCGTACCATTAGGGATTAGTATAATACAATACTTAAAAGCGTAATTTAATAATGTAAAGCCTCATTTTAGTGGCAAGATTTGCTACTAAAATGCAACTATAACTTTGCCACTAAAATACAACTGAATATTTGCCACTATTTTACTATCTACACAAAACCTAACCAAAACGTCGTAATAACGACGCAAAAATGCAGCTATAAAGTCTAAATAACGTGGAAAATTAATCACAATGTAGTGGCAAATAGGTCACTGTTTTACAACTATTCTATTAGTGTCGAAATAGTCGCAAATTTGCGACTCATGAGCCACAGTGTAATTTGCGACGAGTGCTTTTACCACACCCGTTGCAGTGGCTAATGGGTTTCAAAAGATGGATTTGTCACTACTGTTGTAGTAACAAAATTGATGTTTTTTGGATTTAAAATATTTTCATAGAATACGAATTTAATTTAATAAAAGTAGTATAACTTCGAGACTGGAATAACGTGATGTCCAAAGGCGACAATACCATCTGATATATTGAAATATCAAAAATATTCCCAAAGTTTGAATACATAAATTTATGATGGTCTCTATTAACTCACAATGTAATCTGGAATAATAAATAATCATTCCTTACTGCATTACAGAGCCATTTTTTTACAGAAACACATTTAAATCCAACTTTTAGCAGTTTGAATGGATCAAACATGCTAATCAAAAAATTGATTAAAAAATGATTGTTGGCTAAACTATGTGAATATATTAAAAAATCTGAATATATCGATTGAGAATACAATATAAAAATATAATAATTTTATATATGTGTATATATATAATTTTAAATGCATATATTTTAAATATAAGTAGGTGTATTAGTGTTTTCTTAACTAAGCAAAGAAAAACCGGTTGCCGTCACAACGATGGGAATTATATGTATTGTGTATCCATAATCGATGATGTTTGTGTTGAAAAGTAAACTTGATTTGGATCAAGTATAATTATTGGGCTAATGATCCAATAACCATTTGTGTATTTAAATTCAATAACCATCTTCTAGAATATCTCAAGAAAAATCTATCACCTCATAATAAAAAAAATCTATCACCTCATTATAATTTTAATATTTCAATCTAGATATTATGATAGAAATCTATGGATTTATGACTAAAATATTCTAGATATTGTGTATGTTTGGAGGCTATAAATACCTTTTTTCACTCTCATTTGTATGCAGTTCTCTAAATTGTTCTCTAAACATAAATGAAACTTTTTTATTCTTAAAATTATCTTTGTTTCTTAAGTTCTTAAACACTTAACTTATAAATTTTCATTCTAACAGTTTGCTATGTTGGTGATCTGAGTCCGTGAATTCCACGAAGCTTGCTCTGAACACCATCTCTTGAAAGGGCAAGGAGTTGTTGAAGAATCCTTTTTGACCAATGATTCTTGGTTTTTGTGATAACCGAGATGGTCACAAGGTCCAAACGCGCGTCTTGCTCGGGAGAGTTGACGTGCTCGGGTCCGAGGGAACTAAGTTTATCTTGAGAGAAGAACTGACTAGGTTCGGGAATGAGCAAGAGAAGATTTATGTTCGGGAGTGAATGTGAGAAAGGTTATGTTCGGGAATGATTTGTTGAAGAGATTTGTGTGCTCGGTAACGAGCGTGGTTCGTATTAAAATGCCCGAGCAGGTCGAAAGACGTGCTCGGTTTACAATTCGGGAAATATTAACTCTAGAGAGAGAAAGTAGTGAGAAGTGCACAAATCTCAAATGTTACATCAATGTACAGTGACGACTCCTATTTATAGTAAAATACGGTCGTACTTTTTGTAGTCCGTTGACCACTTGTCGAGCTCGTGCGGATGGGCCGTACTTGGTGACGAGATGGGCCGAGCCGTACATTCATTTGGCTGTTAGTGGAGCCGAGCTGTCTTGCTGTCGTGGGCTGAGCCGAGCCGAGACGATAGTAATGGGCTCGGTTTGGGGCATGTGTGTTCGGGCTTTTAGCTTGTTGGGCCGAGTTTGTTTCTGTTGGGCCGACCTTTGTAAAGAGAATAGATATTGGACCTTCTAAGTGGATTGGTGCTAAACCCATATATAACAGTTTTTATCTGATGTCTTTAGCTACAAGAAATCTGAGAACCCTCTCTCTCTCACCACGCAACTATGCTTGGATTATATGGCACGGTCGCCATACGCTTACGTTGCATCCACACAAGCTCGGCTGACTTCGTCTTGGAGTTCTTTTTGCCTAAAATTCCTCGGGATGTCGAGGAACAGAGAAAAATGTTAAATTCTCTTTCTACTATAATGATGCACGTACCTAGAAGCTTAAGGACGGTCACGGAGAAGGAACTAGAAGAAGAGGGAGATTCAATGGCGAGAGAGTTCATAGAAAGAGGAGAGACATTCCTGAAGATAAGGAATACATATGAAGTACATGGAAGTAATAGTAATCCTCAAACTGTAGGATTAGTCACTGATAGAGGAACGTGGATTAGTCTCAAAGATGCTGCCAAGAAAATTGGTGGTACGTAAAATATGTACATTCTTATTCTTGATTTTTTTTTCAAATTCATCAGAGAATTATGTTATTGATCATGGATTTTGTTTCAGTTTGTCCAACCACCACATTAAAGAGAATCTGTATACAGCATGGGATGCAGAAATGGTCGTCAAGAAAGATCAAGAAAGTTAGTCATTCGTTTCAAAAAATCTATCGGGTCATCGATTTGGTTGAGGTGTTTCGGGTCATCATCTTCCTATTGGCTCCTTTTATGTGAATTTCTAAAATCTTGCTTCTTCACAAGAAGCAACATCATTATTGCAACAACAATCAAGAAGACGACATTCTTGCCTTCTTCACACTCACAGCCTACAAAATCCCATAGTTCCTCGTAGTCACAGCTCGAGTTGTTCCAGTGAAACACAAATAAACAAGGAAGATCCTACTAGTAAGACTAAAGAAGATATAGTTGAAGGATGTTTTGATCAATCCTGATTCAATTCTCAGATTCAGATTATCCTAAACATGCTGATCTAGGTTCTTCTTGAATAGAAACAATATTGATCTCACCTTTTACCTGTTTTGTGCAGCGGAAAGGGAGAACAGGTCAGAGATCAGAGAGCCACCAAGGGATGGATCCTCCAAAGGTTCACACACGCACGCAGAGGAAGCTGGCTGCTAGACCACGAGGAGGGAGGCGACAGAGAGAGAGAGAGAGAGAGAGGCGGCTAGTTAGGGTTTTTGTTAAAGAAGAAAAACAGGCTCGAGTTTTATTTATAAAACTCGTCCGGTTTCCTCTGCACTGTGTCGATCGACACACCTTGTGTATCGATCGACACACCGTGGCCAAACCCTTTTATTCTCTCTAAGTACAGTAAATGCCTAGCACTTTTACCGTACTTCTGCTAAGCCGTTCCTATATCATTCCTGTTAGCTTAGGCGTGTGACCCATATGGGATCATATAATAAAGGAAATAAGTCCAAGACTTATATATCATGAGCGGACTCTAGCAAGCCATCATGACCCCCAGTATATATGACTTATGTCTGATCATTGACATACTCTTACTTTCTAGAGACAGTACCGAGATTACTGGACACAATTCCAACAATCTCCCACTTGTACTGGAATCTCTGTATTCATAATCCTTTTGTCACAATATCTCGATTAGTCATAAGGCAAGATTGGTGTCATCCTTATAAAGCCTAATCTTGTTCATCGGACTCTGATTTGATACTGACAATCCAAACGACTCGGGACAGTCCGTTTGAACATGGCCATGCATTTTCCAGTATTCAAATCTCTGATTGGCCTAGAGATATTCACTCCATTTATATTGGAGGGACAAATTCCGTCTTGTTCCATCACTGTAAACTACTCATTTCATGATGTACCCAAACAAGGTCCTTATAACTATCGCAGAACGATAGCGTTAGACAATGATCAAAGTGCATTAGTCCATGTGCAGTCACATGCATGCGAACTCAGGTCTAAGGACTATACTCTATAGTCGTAGTGAGAATCTCTTATGACACAGATATAAATATCCTGAAGAGTTCTCATAATCGGGTCTTGTCCGGTCGTATGTTCCCCAACATACACCTATGTACTGACTTTGATGCCGCGCATCTATGACACACTGAGACTTTGTCATAAGTCACGTACCAATCCAGTCTCACACGGTTGTTGGTGTTCCAATTTCAACAACCTTCGACTAGGGACAGGATGATATAATCCATCTATCAAATATAGGGTCTCATGATCAAGCTAAATGACTTTGATGACTCAAGATCAAGTCACTTACTTCGATGACCTATAAAATGGTTTATATCACTTTGGAACGATTATTTCATCACAGTTAAAATAATCTTGAAATAATAATTTCATTAAACATAAGAATGTTTTACAAGAACATATCAAATAACTAAATAAAAGCCCTCAAACTCCCACTCAAATTTAGATTACATTTCAATGTCTCTAATGCCTACAGTTTCAGTCAGAAACTCGAGCTTAGGCCTTGGGAGTGGCTTTGTCAACGGATCAGCGACGTTATCATCTGTCTGAACTCGGCTGATCTTGACTTCCTTTCTATTAATGATGTCACGTATCAAGTGAAATATTCTTAGAACATGCTTGGATTTCTGGTGTGATCTTGGTTCCTTTGCCTGAGCTATAGCACCATTGTTGTCACAAAACAGTGCCAGAGGCTCAGCCGCATCTGGTATCACACCTAGTTCAATAATGAACTTTCGTATCCAAACAGCTTCTTTCGCTGCTTCTGAGGCGGCGATATATTCAGCTTCTATTGTGGAATCAGCAACGGTGTCTTGCTTGGAGCTTCTCCAACTGATTGCACCGCCATTCAGACAAAAGATATAACCGGACTGTGACCGGAAATCATCTTGGTCTGTCTGGAAACTTGCGTCCGTGAATCCACTGACTTTAAGCACATCACTTCCACCGTACACTAAGAACTTATCCTTAGTATGTCTTAGATACTTCAAGATATTCTTTACGGCAATCCAATGGTTTTCACCTGGATTTGACTGGTATCTACTCGTCATGCTTAATGCATAAGCAACATCAGGACGAGTACAGATCATGGCATACATGATAGATCCTATTGCAGAAAGTCACGAGGAATCCTTGATATCTCTCGGGCTCGTGACGGATCCTCCCGGATCTTCGAACTTCAGGTACTACAGGTTCAGGCACTACAATTTCTTGTAGGTCCTCCTGCTGCTCTTCCTCTACAGGTTGAGCAGTATCCTGTTCATCTTGAATTTCTTCAAGCAGTACCTTACTCCCACTGTCTTTCTTAGAGAGAAACTCTCTCTCAAGAAAGTTACAATCCCGGGCAACAAAGATCTTGTTCTCGGAACGTAGATAGAAGTAATAAGCCTTGGTTTCCCGTGGATAACCAATGAAGTAGCATCTGTCAGATTTTGGTGTAAGCTTGTCTGAGATCAATCTCTTGACATAGGCTTCACAACCCCAAATTCTGAGATAAGACAGCACTGGAGCTTCTCCAGTCCATAATTCATATGGTGTCTTTGCTACTGCTTTCGATGGCGCTCTATTTAGAGTGAACACTGCTGTTAGCAGAGCATATCCCCAAATGGATATTGGAAGGTCTGTGTGACTCATCATAGATCGAACCATATCCAATAAGGTCCGATTTCTCCTCTCAGACACACCATTCCATTGAGGTGTTCCGGGAGGAGTGAGTTGGGATACGATCCCACACTCCCTTAGATGATCACTGAATTCTTGGCTTAAGTATTCTCCTCCTCGGTCGGACCGAAGAGCCTTAATGCTTTTGCCAAGTTGGTTCTGTACTTCATTCTGGAATTCTTTGAATCTTTCAAATGATTCAGACTTATGTTTCATTAAATAAACATATCCATACCTACTAAAATCATCAGTGAAGGTAATGAAGTACTGATAGTTTCCTCTTGCATTTGTGGACATTGGGCCACACACATCAGTGTGTATCAGGCCCAATAAGTCACTGGCCCTCTCGTTAGGTTTATTAAAGGGGGCCCGTGTCATTTTACCCATCATGCAGGATTCACATTTCTCACATGACTCAAAGTCAAATGAGCCAAGAAGTCCATTCGAATGGAGCCTCTTGATGCGTTTCTCGCTGATGTGCCCTAAACGACAATGCCATAGAAACGTTTGGTTCTCCTCATTAGGTTTGAACCGTTTGGTATTAATGTTATAAATTGGCGCGGATTGATCAAGTATGTAAAGCCCATTCGTAAGAGGGGCAGAACCATAGAACAAATTGTTGCGATTGAAGGAACATAATTTATTCTTAACTGAAAAATCATAACCTTCCAAATCCAACAAAGAAATTGAAATAATATTCCTGCTTATAGCAGGTACAAAATAACAATTATTGAGTTCTAAAACCAATCCCGAAGGTAAAGACAACAAGTATGTGCCTACAGCTAGTGCTGGAACTTTCGCTCCATTCCCAACTCGTAGCTCCACTTGTCCTTGCTTCAGCCTTCTACTGTTGCTGATTGCCTGCATATTAGTACAAATATGAGCCCCACAACCAGTATCCATAACCCATGAGGTATTATCAGAAGTAGTTGTATTAACTTCTATAACAAAAATACCTGTCGAAGAAGTCTCGAGAGTCTTCTTCTTCAATTCCTTTAGACCTTCTTGGAATTTCTTACATTCTCTCCTCCAATGCCCTGGTTCTTTACAGAACCTGCATATGTCAGTTGGCCCAGCCTTGGACTTGGGCTTGGGCTTTGGCGTGTCCTTGTCCGCGACTTGGACAGCCTTGGCCTTTCCCTTATCCTTAGCAGAGGATTTCTTAAACCCCTTGCCCTTTTGTACCATAAGCACATTGGGGTCCTTGGCGGTTTTCCTCAAGTTGGGCTCTGCAGTCTTGAGCATTCCGTGAAGCTCAGGCAATGTCTTACTCAAGCCATGCATGTTAAAGTTCAGAATGAACTGATCATAGCTTGCAGGTAATGACTGCAGAATGATGTCGCAGGCAAGTTCCTGGCTGATAGGGCAGTCGAGTTTCTGAAGATGATCGAGATAACCCATCATCTTCAAGACATGAGGACTCACTGCCGCATTCGCAGCCAACTTACAGTCTAAGAGGTTCTTAACTGTTTGAAACCTCTCAGTCCTTGCTTGCTCCTGAAAAAGCGATTTCAGGCTTGCCATTATCTCAATTGGTGACAACACACTCTCGAACTGCATTTGCAGCTCAGCAGTCATTGTTGCCAACATAAGGCAATACACATCATTTTCATCTGACGAATGCTTTTCCCAAGCATTATGCAGAGTCCTGGCGGCATTGTTAGCAGGCCTCTCTGGGAGAGGATCACGAAGGACATAATCCTTCTTCTCCTGCTTGAGGACCAGCCTCAAGTTCCTTGACCACGTCAGGAAGTTCGTTCCAGTCAGCTTCTCCTTCTCGAGAACAGACCGGATTGAGAATGTGTTTTGTGTGCTTGTAGTAGTCATAGCTGAAATATATAAGATAAAAAGGTTATCAGTTATTATGTTCAATATGATTAATCTCGTATTATATTTAATATGATTAATCACGCATTATATTCAATAACATAAGTTACCCTCAATAGAATATAATGATTCCAAGATCCACATATAACTAAGATTAAAGTGGGCCAATGGCCGTCACCCAACCTTAGCTTATATCGGTAAGCCCTATATCGACTAATTATATCCGTGATATAACTCTTGGTTGTGAATCTGGGCCCGAGGCCCAATCCACTCTGATGTCTCAAGGCCCGGGACTCCCGATGGCCTAGTCAAGAAAACCAGACTATACAGTCATGTAATCATTAATGTCTGGGACTCCCAATGACATTTATGAATCACAAACCGTCATACCCACGCAAAAGCAGACACCCTCACACTGTAAGGCCGTGAATACAATTGAATGGGCTTCGACAGCTGACATAGCCTGGACAAGACATCCAACGCTTGATATTATTTGAGGTTCGTAGGTTTATTTTAAAATTTCATTCCCAAAATAGAAGATTACTATTTCGGGAAACTTTCCATTTTAGGAAACCTACTATTTTGGAAACTTTCTAAAATTGGAAACTTTCTAAAACCGGAAACTTTCTAACTTTAGAAATTTCTTAAAATCCAAAACCCGCAAATCTAGAAACTTCTATTTTAGAAACTTTCTAATTTCAAAATTTCGGAAACTTTTAATTTAAAATCGATTTATATTCTTTATAAAATAAATTTTAAATTAAATCTGAAGAAAGACTCAAATAATTGGCCCAATCGTTTTTAACTTCTTGGCCCGAGGCCTAAGAATTGGTCTATGTCCGAGACATAACCCGATCGTCCAATTAGATGACATAACCGGTCTGGTTCATTAAAATTGGTCTAACCAAAATTAATTACTACGACGACCACAATTGTCAACCGGTTATTTACTAAACCGGATTTTCTCAATTTATTTGGTCCAACCAAATCAAATTAGAAAATCCTGGTTTAGGCACTAAATCCAATAATTCTTTCGACATTGGATTTCTTATCCCGGTTTAACCAGACTTAATAAAATTATTAAATCTGTTTATTAAACCAGGACGAATTAATTTTAATAAAAATTTTAAACCGAGCCTTAAAACCAACCGTATCGATCGATGAACCAACCGCATCGATCGATCCATCAACCGCATCGGTCGATGCTCTTAGCATCGATCCTGCATCGATCGTGCATCGATCCTGTATCGATCGATGCTCTCACGCATGCACGGACGGTTATCAGGTTTAGCCGAGATTTTCTCGGATTGTGTCGACCGATCCATGCGATCGTATCGATCGATCCATGCGATCGCAGTCGATTCTCTCGCGGTTGTCGACCGATCCATGCGATCGTATCGATCGATCCATGCGATCACAGCCGATACTTCTTTATGAAAATCGCATTCCAAATCAATATAGCTTGGAATTGCGATTTCAAGTGTGTTTAGATTTCAATTCCTTGTTGCTTAAGTGATTTCTCTTATCAGTAGTTGATTCAAAAGACTTCTTAAACAAGAAAACAATCATAAACATGAATCTAAACAAGAAAAACCAGAACCAAAAGCTCTGATACCACTGAAGGATGTTTTGATCAATCCTGATTCAATTCTCAGATTCAGATTATCCTAAACATGCTGATCTAGGTTCTTCTTGAATAGAAACAATATTGATCTCACCTTTTACCTGTTTTGTGCAGCGGAAAGGGAGAACAGGTCAGAGATCAGAGAGCCACCAAGGGATGGATCCTCCAAAGGTTCACACACGCACGCAGAGGAAGCTGGCTGCTAGACCACGAGGAGGGAGGCGACAGAGAGAGAGAGAGAGGCGGCTAGTTAGGGTTTTTGTTAAAGAAGAAAAACAGACTCGAGTTTTATTTATAAAACTCGTCCGGTTTCCTCTGCACTGTGTCGATCGACACACCTTGTGTATCGATCGACACACCGTGGCCAAACCCTTTTATTCTCTCTAAGTACAGTAAATGCCTAGCACTTTTACCGTACTTCTGCTAAGCCGTTCCTATATCATTCCTGTTAGCTTAGGCGTGTGACCCATATGGGATCATATAATAAAGGCAATAAGTCCAAGACTTATAGATCATGAGCGGACTCTAGCAAGCCATCATGACCCCCAGTATTATATGACTTATGTCTGATCATTGACATACTCTTACTTTCTAGAGACAGTACCGAGATTACTGGACACAATTCCAACAATAGTGACTATTAAGATCTATGGACTTCCAACCTAAAACCAATTGGTGATAAGTGGAGTGACCCATATTCCTTATATATTAAGTGAGATCCCTTCCAACTACCAATGTGGGAAACTATGTCATAATAGTGACTCTCAAAAGATCGTTCAAGGAAACTCAGGCCACACACTTATCACCATCACCGTCATCACAATACGATGATTTTCTGAGGATAAAGTAAGCTATGAGGAGGAGGAGAAGCGGTTCAGGATGCGAAACTCGTGTAGGCTAAAAGATATGTTATGGGAAATAGCGAAACGGTTAGTATATGTTGGATATGGATTTAACATCTCATCCATAAGCCCACTGAAATCTACCAACTCATCAAAAGTATTTTGTGCGAAAGACTAAAGCCCGCAAAAGTGTCAACGTACCAACAAGAAGTCTGCCCATTTTTGCTATACATAGACCATTACTATTCATTTCACGCTATTTTGTAACTTGATAAGCTCGGAGGTACACCTATAAAAAACCGAACTCAAGCAATCTTCAGGAAAATCGTCTATCGATGACCTCCCATCTCGTAATCTTGTTCATTGTTCAGTTTCGGTCTAGTTATTAATAACAGAGAGTTTTTGACCCCATTGACTCCAAAATAAAATTGAGTTTTGCAACTCTATTCTATTTTAGAATAAAAAAGACTGATGAACAAAAAATGAAATAATCCTATATTTTTATTCCAAATATTTGCAGTTCAAAATGAAATAGGATTGAAGTAAATTTTACTGCAAAATGTAATTTGGAATAAAAAATTAACTATTTGATGTCGCCAAAAAACTAGGAATCACGCTCGAGAGAGATCCACATTTTCAATAATTACATATTTTCCATAACCTAAAATTTTGAACAAATGTCTAGTAATAGAGGTTTACTATGTTTGTGTATAGTAGTGTGTACATAGTATGTCTGATCCAAAGGGACTCTTTTGACTACCCGGCCCGACCGGTTCTACGAACGTGCGGTGAACCATATCCATTAGCCCGGTCATTATTTGGACCATCACTTCTTCGTTTACGTCTCTCTTGTTTTGGTTCGGCCCTGATAGTCCTCACTATTTCTAATTCTCTGAGTACCTCGTCCATCGGCGGTCGGTTCTTCGGGTCATCCTCAAGACACCGTAGAATTAGTGCAGCGGTTTTAGTCACTGCCAAAATTGGATACTTGTGCTCGAGCCGTGGGTCCATCATCTTCTGGATCTTCTTTTTCTGGGTCAGAACCGGTTTAGCCCATTCCACAAGATTCTGTTGCGGAGATGGTCGGTTTGGGTCGAGTGCTCTTAGACCGGTTAATAGCTCTAAGAGGACAACTCCAAATCCGTAAACATCACTCCGTACGTATAAATGACCTATAACATGAAATAAAACATTTAATGTAATCAAAGATTCAAATGAACTTAATCAAAACATGTTTTTCAAACAAAATTGAACATTTTTTATTTTACCTGTAGCCATGTATTCAGGAGCTGCATAACCTTGTGTTCCCATAACACGCGTGGTCACGTGAGAGAATCCATTAATTGGACCAAGTTTGGCTAGACCGAAGTCAGAAAGCTTAGCGTTGAAGTTCTGAAAGAAACGACAACATATTTGTTAACAAGCAATGCAATAAACGTGTGGGAGATAGCTAGAGAGATGAGAAGAAACGACACCGTACGGAATCAAGAAGAATGTTGGAAGCCTTGAAGTCTCTGTAAATAACACTCTTTTCGGAGTTATGCAAAAAGTTAAGTCCTTGAGCTGCTTCAATGGCTATTTTCAAACGTATATCCCACGTCAACGCTTCTCCTTCTGCATTAACATTACATCCACATAAATGTTATAAAAAAAAGATGTCTCATATGATATTATAAGGTGGTTGATGGATGAGTGAAAATGTACTTGAGAAGAGGTGATTTTCAAGGCTTCCTTTAGGTAAATACTCATAGACCAAAAGGAATTGATTCTCTTCCCAGCAATAGCCCAAGAGCTTGACCAGGTTTGGATGATGAAACTTCCCTAAGAACTTCACTTCACACTGCAATTTTACAACAAATCCACACACACATTAACAATTATATCCAATATGACTGCATTAACAGCAACAAAACTACCAGATTAAGCGGATTTAAACGGTCCTAGGCGGTTCTAGGCGGTTCTAGGCGGGTATAGGCGGTCCTAGGCGGCTACACACAATCTTTAACCAATTATTATTTGATTTTTAATTTTCATGTTTGTTTCGGTATAATTTTAAAAATTTATTACATATAACTAAATTTATAAGTTCTTACTTCATAAATTAATGGTTATCAATAAAAAATATTGTAAATTTAACAGATTTGATAGTAAATATCGTGTGCTGATAAATTTAGCTAATATTCTTTTTGTTATTTCGATGTATTTTGAGTTTTAATCTATTTTTAGACTAAGAATATGTGAACTATATGACATATATTATATAATATATCTAATATATATCGTTTTCTTTTATAAATACATATAACGCCTAGGCGCCGACTAGGCCCCGACTAGCGCCTAGCGCTTTCTTGAACACTGTATAAATGTATCAGAATTTTAGAAAATACTCTTATGTTTCATAATATAAATTGTTTAGCTAAAAAGCAGAAACTAAAAACATTATTATTTTTAAATATTATTATTGCATATTTATTTATATATTAAACACAATTTATCCAATTAAAAAAAGTAATTATATAATATAATAGATCATTCGTTATTTTTTTAATATAAAAATTGTACAGAAATATGAAGAAACAATTTATATCTTAAAATAAAATATATTTCCAAATCAATTTATATTACGAAACAGAAAGGATAACAATTATAACTGGTATAAAAATTGTAAAGTATTATAACACTGAATTATTGGTTGAAATTAAATATTTTTATTTATTTATTCAATTTTGTAGGTTTGGAATTATTGAGGAGGACCGCATCATGTCTCAAACACATTTGAAAAGTCAATGGTCAAAGCAATTTATCATCATTTTTTGTCGAAAACCAAGTCAACATTTACAATATTTTTGTTCATAAACAAGATTATTCATTTTCATTTTTCATAAGTTCAATATTATATATTATATACGGGGTCATGAATATTCTTTCACAATTTTTTATTCGATATTGTAGCTATGACGGCAATTTCTAGGTGGAGACACTACACATAATAGAAGAAAATAATTTCCACGCATCAACAGAAGAAAACATCCAACCATATCGTTAAATATTGATGTTCATCTCATTGACTTTTTATAAGTATTTTTTTCCTTGATTGACTAATGCAATTACGTGATAATTGATCATAATTCATTGACTTCTTCTTCTTTCTGGCGTAATGTTAACTTAGCGTAATGTAGATTGACTTCTTCATATTTAATGTGATATAAATGAGACGGGTATAAATAAATTCATTTATAAATGATAAATATTGTTTTGAAATAGTACAATTATTTGTAACACGCCACTGAAATATTCTATACCGTATACGTTTTGTTTTCATTTTTTGTTTGTTATTGACAACTAAACCCTAAACTAATTCGTTGTAATAGAAAACTCCTAAATAATGTGTCAAATTTATAGCATATGATTTGTCCGACTAATCAGTACTACTTCAAAAGATGTTGCAAGAGGATGTTTGATAAGTATATAAATTTATTTTATCTGTTATCCAAAAAGTTACTATTTGACCTATATATTTGTGCTTACATCTTTTAAGGTATCAACAGTCAATTATTTAAAAAGACCAGCCTACTAACTTTTGTTATTTCTGTCAAAAATAGTATCTATCCATCCCAGTCTGTAAATCATTCCCTAATTTGCGCCAAAATAAATGCATAAATGATAATTCCAATCTATATTCCTTAATTAGAAGCTTATAATGATTTGAATGCAAATTTAACTAAAAATAATAAAATGAAAAATGAGGAAAATTTTGAGTTACTTGCCTGCCATTCATGTAAACCTTGAGCACTGTCAGGGTTTGATTTCTTAACGGCTACTGGTATTCCGACGCCGGGCTTCGACGGAGCTAAGGTCTTCTCATCAACCCATCCTTTGAAAACCTGTCCGAATCCACCTTCTCCGATCATCGATTCCGGTCGGAAATTCTTTGTCGCCGTCCTAAGATTCTCTAATAAGAACATTTTTAGATTTGGCGTCACTATCTTCCCGCTCGGTGGTACAGCCTTTCTTCCTACACCTAGTTTCTCCACCGGCTTTGATGGCGGATTATCGACGGTTGTTGTCTTCTCCATCGGTTTTTCACGAGGTGGGTCATTGATGGATCTTGTCGTCTCTTGCGGGTTATCAACGGATCTGAATTTCCGTCCTGTTTCCACCGCCGGAAACTTTGGTTTCAAAGCCCTTGCTGGCGACATCGCCACCAACGGCGGTGGTCGCTTTTCATTTACTGGACTTTGCACATGTCTCACCACTGTCAGATCAATAGACGATCTTATTAGATTGAAACTTCACTTACATAACTTCGATTTAAAAGAAAGAAAGTAAAACAGAGCAAGTATTGACTTTTTCAAAATTGAGGAAAGGTTTCTTGTTCTTCTTAATAAAAGATTCAAAGAAACTTATGAATCATCTACTAGAAGATAGATCCAAGTAATTTGGAATTGGCAGAAAACAAAAACAGAGAGATGAGTGTGTATGAACCTGGGAGGGGCTTGGTGGAGACAGGGCTCTGTTCGTGTCGAACACTGGAAGATCCGCCAGGACAGAAGTTCCCCATCAAGACAAAACAAGATTTTTGACTTTGCTTTGTTTTGGGTTATCTTTGCTTCAAGCTCTGTGATCACATAAGAGTAGAGAGAACCTTTCTCTAAGTGTCCCCTTTTTTCCTTCTTTTCTGGGGATTTTAATTGATATAGATGGAGGAAGGAGGCGAGAAACAAGGAGGAAAGACCAAGCAAAAACTCTGTGTGGAAATATATATTATCTGTTAAATTAAGGGTAATTACCCATTTACTCACCAACTTCCTCCACTCCATTTTACCAACTCCACTCTATTTACCAAATCTTACCACCATCATAATATTTTACTATTATATTTTTACTATAAATATGTGAATTCTCTCATTGTACAAATCACTCCAAAAATCAATAAGAATCTCTCTCTCTCATTTTATCTCTTTTAATCTCTTAAGATCATTTTCTCTCTCAAGATATATAAACATCTATATCTTATATAAATTCCATAAATATTTCATATCACGTTATCAGCATGACGCTCTACCGAACCGATCAACCACCGACTTACGTTTTAATTTTACTATTCACTACCAGAGAAGGTGAAATTATTTTTAAATTAACGTTAAAATTATTTTTAAATTTTATCAAAAGGTAAGTGATGCTTTCTCAACTATCTCAATTTATGCTTTTAAATTTCATGTTTTATTCATGCTAAATTCTCATTCTTGTTATACTAAAAATGATATAAGTCACCACAATTTATTTAAGTTTAAAAATAAAAAATTTTAAATGACTATTATTTATTTAATGTTCTGATATGAATATTTTTATTATAATATTAATATTAATTATATTATGAATGTTAATATTAGTGAAAAAATAAATAATAGCAATCAATTTTTTTCTTTATCTCCAACGCTCATAAAAAGAAAAAGAAAAATTCAAAATGAAAATTCAAAAATTTCAAAACTTTTTATATTTTCAAACGGCTATGAACAGTATTTTCAATCTATAAATACACTTATCTTTCACTCATTTTTTTCACTCAAATATTTCATCTTTTCATAAAATCTCCCCAATATTTTTTTTTTAAAAATGATTCTCTTGTTGTTAAGTTTATGTACGGTTTCAATTTTTGCTTCCATTTATGGTATTTTTGTTGGAGAATTTACTCCCGAAGAATTCATAATAGTGGTTGCATTAATCTTCTATGCTTCGATTTTTCTTTTAATTTCTGTTATCATTTATGTTAATGGTTCATCTTAATATATTATCATCAAATTAAAGTTTAACGGTTATTTACCGTTTTTATAATAATTTCAACTATGAATTGAAATTTTGCTAATTATGAAATTAATAATCAGTTATATTATGATACAGTTATCATGGCAAAATTAACAAGTCTCGATATCATTGCCCTTGATGCCGGTGGAAGCAATTACATGTCGTGGGCATCAGATGCAGTTTGGCACTTAAGCTCAAATGGTCTTGTTAAGACCATCGATCCGTCGGAAAAGACGTCAGAAGAGAGCAAGGCTAAGGCCATGGTGTTTCTACGCCACCATATCCACGTAAATTTAAAAAATGAATACATTGCTAAAAAGGATCCAGCAGATCTTTGGCAATCACTTAAAGATCGTTTCGATCATCAGAAATATTTAATCTTACCAAAAGCGAGATATGATTGGGTCCACATTCGTTTCATGGACTACAAAAGCGTCGAAGATTATAATTCGGCGTTGTTCGGAATTACTGCCAGAATGGCATTGTGTGGCGAAACGATAAGCGACTATGACATGATTGAAAAGACGCTTACGACATTTCACTCTGGAAATGTGGTCTTATCGCAACAATATCGAGCCAAAGAGTACACTCGCTACTCTGATTTAATGCAAGTGCTTCTTGTTGCAGAGCAAAACAATGAGCTTGTGATGATGAACCATCAAGGTCGTCCAGCTGGATCGGCTCCATTCCCTGAAGCGAATGTCGTAGCATCCAACACCAACAATAACTATCGTGGGCGAGGTCGTGGACGCGGCAGATGCCGTGGTCGAAATTATGGACGATATCATGGACGTGGAAGGAACTTTAACACCGGAAGAAACAATAACTTCCGAGCCAATGAAGGTGGTTTCAACGCCAGGCGAAACAATAATTTCCGAAGTAATGAAGGTGGTTTCAACCCCAGAAGGAACAATTACTTCCAGATTAATGAAGGTGGTCGCGAAATAAAGAAACCGACCGAGAGCGCTTGTCAAAGATGTGGCATGAAAGGACATTGGGAACGAACATGTCGCACACCAAAACACTTTGTCAATCTATATCAAGCGTCTCAAAAGGCCATAGTTAATCATGTCGAAACCAACTTCAACAACAATGAAGCTGGGCCTTCCTTCAGTGGCCTAAATGATGATGCCTCTCTTGATATCGCGGATTTCCTTGTGAATTCCGAAAACTAGAATGGCTATGACAAATGAGACCAAACAAACTGCCAAGGAGGCTTAAAATAAATGTTTGCATTTGTATAATATGTTTGTCTTGTGTGCCTGTGTGAATGTGTGTTTTTCACTGTAATAAAAATAAAAATAACTTTTATATATTTATCTTACTTTATTAATACATCTATATGAATATTATGAAACAGAATGTCACAAATCGGAATTCATGATGGAGATATATGTCTGGCAGACAGTGCTACAACTCATACAATAATCAGTGATAAAAAGTATTTCTCCAGTCTCAAAATAAACGACTCCGCTGGAAGCGTGAGTACGATCTCTGGTAATGCAAAAATTATAATGGGCTCCGGAAAAGTGAATTTTTCAATGCCAAGGGGAACAAAGTTTGAAATACATGATGCATTATATTCTCCAAAATCTCAACGAAATTTATTAAGTTTTCGAGATATCCGCAGAAATGGATATCATGTTGAGACTATGAGTAAAAACGGTATTGAATATCGTTGCATTACATCGGAGAGGAATCATGTATTATAAGAATTGGAAATGTTATCCTCTGGATTATATTGCACAAAAATAAATACAACTGAATCATATGTTACAATAAACCCGAAGCTTGCAAATACATTCAAAGTTTGGCATGAAAGGCTAGTGCAAAATTCTAATGGCCATCCGTTAAAAAACGAGAAAATTTTACAATCGAATGAGCTTTTATGTGATGCATGTTCTCAAGGAAAACTTATAACTCGGCAATCACCAACTAAAGTTGGGAATGAATCACCAATATTTTTGGAACGCATACATGGTGATATATGTGAGCCGATTCACCCACCTTGCGGACCGTTTTGATATTTTATGGTGTTAATTGACGCATCCAGTAGATGGTCACATGTGTGTCTTTTGACCACAAGAAACACAGCTTTTGCAAAATTTATTTCTCAAATAGTTAGGTTAAGAGCACAATTTCCTGATTATACAATAAAGAAAGTAAGGCTTGACAACGCTGGAGAATTCACTTCAGCGACTTTTAATGACTATTGTATGTCATTGGGAATTGATGTTGAACATCCGGTTCCACACGTTCATACACAAAAACGGCATGGCTGAGTCCTTGATAAAACGGTTGCAACTCATTGCGAGACCATTAATATTGAGAACAAAACTCCCAATTTCAGTATGGGGTCATGCTATTTTGCATGCAGCAGCACTACTTCAGATAAGACCAAGTGCGTATCATAACCATTCTCCGTTACAATTAGCATTTGGCAGAGAGCCAAATATATCTCATCTCCGTGTTTTTGGATGTGCGGTTTATGTTCCAATAGCTCCACCGCAGAGAACAAAAATGGGTCCACAAAGGAGATTGGGAATATATATTGGCTATACGTCACCAAGTATAATTAGGTACCTTGAACCACGAACTGGTGATATGTTTACGGCACGTTTTGCCGATTGTCATTTTAATGAAGATGAATTCCCCGCGTTAGGGGGAGGATTAAGAGAATCACCAAAAGATATCACATGGTGTACACAATCTTTGGCTTATCTTGACCCTCCTACAAATCAACGCGAGATGGAAGTTCAGAAAATTGTGCATTTACAAAACATAGCAAACCAGCTACCAGATGCATTTACAAATACAAAGAGAGTGACGAAGTCATATATACCTGCTGCGAATGCTCCATCTAGAGTTGAAATTCCAAAAGAACGAACTGATGGGAGCATTGCTAATGAACCTAAGATCCAATTGAAAAGGGGGAGGCCAATGGGTTCAAAAGATAAAAATCCCCGAAAGAAAAAGAAGTTGGGAGAACAAAATGAAAAGGTTCATGTTGAACCACATTTGGAAAAATGTCCAGAAGAAATTTATGAAAAGTATCTCGAAAAACCAGATAAAGATGAAAACCTCAAAGTCGAGCATGATACAGAAAAATGTGAAGTGTCCATTAACTATGCCCAAGATGGAAAAGTATGGGTAAGACATGAAATTGATGATTTGGATGGAGTATTCTCCTTTTCTGTATCTAAGGAATTTGAACATGAAAATGATGATTTGGATCCAACGTCTATAATAGAATGTCAGAAAAGACATGACTGGGAAAAATGGAAGATGGCCATAGAAACTGAATTACTCTCTCTCAATAAAAGAAATGTCTTTGGACCTATTGTCACAACTCCTAAAGGTGTAAAACCAGTTGGATACAAGTGGGTATTTGTGAGAAAGAGAAATGAGAAAAATGAAATCACAAGATACAAAGCCCGACTAGTTGCTCAAGGTTTTTCTCAAAGACCGGGAATTGATTACGAAGAAACGTACTCTCCGGTTATGGATGCAATCACATTCAGGTACTTAATGAGCCTAACGGCATCTAGAAATCTTGAAATGTACTTAATGGATGTTGTGACAGCATATCTATATGGATCACTTGATAATGATATATACATGAAAATTCCAGAAGGAATGAAAATGCCTGAAGCATTAAATTCCAAATCTAAAGAAATATGTTCGATCAAATTACAGCGATCTCTTTATGGATTAAAACAATCCGGACGCATGTGGTATAATCGATTAAGTGAATACTTGTTGAATAAAGGTTACATCAATAATGCGATATGTCCTTGTGTGTTTATTAAGAAATCCTCGTCGGGATTTGTGATCATTGCTGTATATGTTGATGACTTGAACATGATTGGAACTCAAAAGGAAATTATTGATGCAAGAAATCATATGAAAGAAGAGTTCGAAATGAAAGATCTCGGAGAGACAAAACTTTGTCTTGGACTACAGATAGAGCACCTCCGAGATGGAATACTTGTGCATCAATCAAATTATACCAAGAAGCTCTTAAAACGTTTTTATATGGATAAAGCAAATCCTTTGAGTACTCCAATGGTAAATAGATCACTTGACGTTGATAAGGATCCATTTAGACCTTGCGAATATGACGAAGATGTATTAGGTCCTGACGTACCTTATATGAGTGCTATTGGTGGACTCATGTACCTTGCAAATTGTACTCGACCAGATATTTCATTTGCTACTAATTTACTCGCAAGACACAGCTCATCTCCCACTCGTAGACATTGGAACGGAATAAAACATATTCTTCGTTACCTCCAAGGTACGATTGATTTAGGTTTATTTTATCCAAGAAAATCCGAGGTTGGTCTTGTTGGTTTTGCAGATGCAGGTTACTTATCAGACCCTCATAAAGCTCGATCGCAAACTGGATACGTTTTCACAATTGGCGGAACTGCAATCTCTTGGCGTTCCCAAAAACAGACTTTGGTTGCAACTTCATCAAATCACGCAGAAACTATTGCGCTCCACGAAGCATGTAGAGAATGTGTATGGTTGAGATCCATAACTCATCACATTCAAGAATCAAGCGGAATAGCTACAAAGAAAGAACCAACAATTTTGTTCGAAGATAATTCTGCATGTGTCACCCAACTGAAGGAAGGATATATCAAGAGCGACCGAACCAAGCATATCCCTCCAAGATATTTCTCATACATTCAAGAACTCGTGAAAAATCAAGAAGTCAACATCGAGTACGTCCGTTCATGTGACAATGCAGCAGACCTTTTCACAAAGGCGCTTCCTACCTCAACGTTCAAGAAACATGTTAATAATATCGGAATGCGTCATCTACGTGATTTATGAAGACTTATCATTTCCAGGGGAAGATTATGTTACTGTACTCTTTTTCCCTTTTTCATGGTTTTTATCCCATTGGGTTTTTCCATGATAAGGTTTTTAACGAGGCAGTACATAATTCAAAATGGATAATTAAGGGGGAGTGTTAAATTAAGGGTAATTACCCATTTACTCACCAACTTCCTCCACTCCATTTTACCAACTCCACTCTCTTTACCAAATCTTACCACCATCATAATATTTTACTATTATATTTTTACTATAAATATGTGAATTCTCTCATTGTACAAATCACTCCAAAAATCAATAAGAATCTCTCTCTCTCATTTTATCTCTTTTAATCTCTTAAGATCATTTTCTCTCTCAAGATATATAAACATCTATATCTTATATAAATTCCATAAATATTTCATATCATTATCAATTTTGATAAATCCGTAGTTAATAAGCTACGGAATAGC
This sequence comes from Orychophragmus violaceus, assembly GCA_030180135.1. NCBI lineage: Eukaryota > Viridiplantae > Streptophyta > Magnoliopsida > Brassicales > Brassicaceae > Orychophragmus > Orychophragmus violaceus. Next base: position 106,974,728 of record CM058232.1, read on the forward strand.
TAGGATTGGATGATTGTTGATATTTTTTTTATTACCAATATTTTCAACCTTAAGTTAGTCATTATACATATCTGTTTATTCTTTATTGCATAGAAAAGGAAAAAAAAAATATTGTTACATTTTCTCATTTCATACCGTTCTTTTTCTTTTCTTTTTTGTCAAAAGTCAAAACACATTCATATTAATATTTTTATTTAATATACAAATGCAACTAATAAAAATTAGCCATAAATAAACTATATTTGGCTTATAAACCATGTTTGCATTTTATTTTATGGTTAAGGACATCTCCAATATAAAATTTTATTTTTTATTTTAAAATATAATGATTGTAAAATTGAGTTTAGTTTTATTCTAACTCTACTCTATTTTTTACTCTAAAATAGAGTGATGAATAAAAAATAGAAAAATCTATTTGTGACTTTATATTTGGAATAAACATATTTATTACTATATTTTAGAGTAAGATATAGAGTGGAGTTACTGATGGTCCAATGGCTTGGTTTTTACATTGTGATTTTAAGGTTTTGGTGTTTCTTATTATCTCCAGAGGATTGTTTCTTCCTGGTTTTGGACTTTTCTTAAAATATTACGACTATGTTTCTTGTATGAGTTCGCAGTATGTTAATATAAGTATCATTTAGTTTAAAAAACCATTTATAATTGGGATTTCTAATAAGCTCGGTTTGGTTTGGTAGTTCAAACTAGTGAAACGAGGGTACAAAACCTAAAACCTATAAACACTATAAGAAAACTGCGGATTAGCTACACATTAGCTACGGATTTTCCGTAGCTAATTTTTTCCAGCTACGGATAGCTACGGATTAGCTACGAATATAAACCGTAGCTATTTCGTAGCTATCCGTAGCTATATAGCTACAGATTTATGCCGTAGCCATTCGTAGCTTATTAACTACGAATAGCTACGACAAAGTCGTAGAAAACTATTGCTGCGGATAGCTACGAAATAATCTGTAGCTATATAACCACGGATACAGATTGTGGCTCTTCGCAAAGATTTGGCTACGAATAGCTACGAATCTGTCGTAGAAACAGATTGTTACGGTTTTATTCGTAGCTATCCATAGCTTTATGACATAGCTACGGATAGCTACAAATAAAACCGTAGCTATTCAACCCCTAAACCCTAAACAAACCCTAAAACTCTAATTAATAAAATTATAACTACTATAACATATCCAAAACTAAGTTTTAACACTTATAAATTGAAAATATTTTCCAAATCTATATTTCTAAACACTAAATTAAAACCCTAAACACAACACTTAAAACCATATTCCTTAAACCATAATCATATTCTAAACATTAATCTCAATCATAAACTATTAAATCAAAATATAAAACTAATTATATATACATAAAACTAATATTAACATTTACATATATAGTTTACATAAAACAAATTAAAACTCTAAACCCTAAACCCTAAACAAACCCTAAACTCTAAAGTATAAATAAAATTCAAAATTTCAATTACTATAACATATCCAAACCTAAAATTCAATACATATACAATTTTTTCAAATATATTATTCTCAAACATTAACTTATAACCCTAAACACCAACCCATTAAACCATATATCATAAACCATAATCATACTAAAAACCTTACTCTTAATCATAAATTATAAAATTAAAAGATAAAAATTAATTATGTATATACAAACTAATATTTAAACTATTTAATATATACTTTAAATAAAATTAATTCAAACCTACTTTTAAAACAATGAATAAAAGTCTAATGATTTTTTTTAAATTAGTAATCTTTTAATACTAATAATAATATTTTAAAAAAAAATCTTAAACAAATTTTAAGTATTATATATACTAATAAATAAATTTTAACACTTTTAAAATACAAAATAATGTACATAAAAATTAAAATCCAATTTAATCATTTCTAATTATTATATACACTCATTTTTAATTATTGTTAAATAATTTATAAAATTTAATACTTTTAGAAGTTTTATCTATTATAATTTTAAATTTAAGATTTTAAAATTTTTTTATTTTAACCATTTTAGTATTTTAAAATCGTTTTTTCTAATCATTTTTACTTATATATATATAAAAATAGTTTTATTATTTTTACATAATTTATAAAATTTAATTTTTTTAAAAGTTTAATATCTTACATTTAAATTTAAAATTTAATTTTTTTTTATTTTATCCATTTTGTATTATTTTTAAATCATTATTTATTATTATATATTAATTATACACTCAAAATTTTCTATTGGTCAAAAATCTATCACACGGATCATGCTTCTGGACCGTTGATTGAAATATATCAACGGTTCAGATTGTTTTTCATTATATACTCAGATCTGATTTTCAACCATTAGATCAGTTAGGTTTTTAATCTGGACCATTTATTTTAACCTAATGAACTTTTCATCTCCTTCACTCCTTCTTCACTCACGAGCCGTCACCCATCTTCACCATTTTTTTTCTTTTCTAACAGAAGTAAATCGAGAGATGAGGAATCACTTTCTTCTTCAGTTTTTTGTATCATCTCTCATCTCTCACGACCGTCAATCTCAGTAGTCGGATGAAGACGAAGACAAAGTGACTCGCTCGTACCACCGCTCTCGACAGTCGGATGAAGCCGGAGAGGAATCGCGAGACCAGATCTCCCTGCTCCTCCGCCGGACGAAGACGAAGAGACCCGATCTCGCCGTTTATGAAGGAACTTGGAGCCAATTTTACCGTATTCAGAATTCTCGCGAGCTCCCGATAGCCTAGGATCTAGGGTCTAGTTAATTGAATCAAGGATCTGATCTCTGTTTACCTGGAGATTTGGCAGCGGAAGACGGTCAGATAAACGAGATCTTAGGAGCGCCCCAATCGTTGCGCCTCTACTGTTCAGTCCACACGCACACAAGCTGGAATCCGTCGGGATGCTAGTACCGGGATTCGGATCTCCTTGGGAACTAAGTTTCTCTGAGGTTTCTGTGTTTTCTCTCTGAGAAAACACTCTGGGCGGCGCAGGACCAACCACCTTAGGTCGAGATATAAAACGTGTTTATATACTGACCTCGAGGTGAACCTAAACATCAGTTTCGGTTTCGCCATTGTGTCGACCGACAAACTTATTGGTGTCGATCGACACACGTCCTGTATCGACCGACGCACCCAATGGTGTCGATCGATACACCCCTTTGAAACTTATATTCGATCTGTATCCAATACATATCGATCAGACCATATGCCAATGATCAATTCCCATGCAGAGTATATCCAACTTGCTTAGGTGTGTGACCCTGTAGGTTCACACGATACTGGAAACGAGTTACAACTCATTTGTCATAATTGGTTTCTAGCAAAACATTATGATTACCCAGTATCACATGAATTGTCCGATCTCGACAATACAACTATCTCTAGAGTTCGTACAATGTGATTTCAGGACATAATCCCAACAATCTCCCACTTGTACTGGAATCACTTATTCCTATAATCCCTTCGTCTCTATATCTCGATATGGCATAAGGCAAGGGACTGTGTCATCCTTATTATAGCCAACATCATGTTCATCGAACTTCTGATCTATACTGATTAAAACAAACGACTGACAATCACCTCGTTTGAGCACGGCCATGCATTTTCTCAGTATCAAATCTTCGATGGGCCCTGAGATATTTATCTCCCGTTTTCAAGGAGGGACAAATCCCATCTTGTTCCATCCCTGTTTCTACACATACTTCATGATACGCACAAGCAATGCCGTTATAGCCGCCATTTACGGAACGACGTTTGACAAGATCAACACGCACCAATTCATATGCTAGAAAGCATGATGAACTCAGGTCTAAGGACTATACTCTATAGTCGTAATGAGAACCTCCCATGACACTGATGTAACTATCCTGTGGAGTTCTCATTAAGCGGGTCATGTCCGATCATATGTTCACCAACATACATCTATGTGACGGACTGTGATAATCATATCATTGACTTTATGAAACTTAGTCCAACAGTCACCTCACATACTAGTCTCGCGCGGTTATTGGTGCCCCACTTCAATAACCTCGACTAGGGACAATCGTAATTTATGTCATCTTTCACATATAGGGTTTCATGATCAAGTCCTCGACTTGATGACCTATATGATGACCATAAAATACTTTGGGACAATTATTTAATTATTCAATAATCAAATAATACTGATGTCAGTTAGACTTACATATACACTACCATAGCATGTCTATGTAAAGACTACAACATAACTAAAGTTACTCCCACTAGAATCAAGATCATCTCTTTAGATATCTTATACCTACAGCAACATAATAAATCTGGTGCTTAGGTTGTGGGAGATACTGCGGTGTTCTTGTTTGAAACAATTCCAACAAACCACATCGCCATTCAGATAACAGCGTTATTCTACGGTCCGCTGCTTGGAGCCTTTCCAATAGCTAGCACCGCTATACAGACAAAGAGACATAACCAGGTGGGAACCGGGAATCGTCTTTGTCTGTCTAACTACTTTCAACTGGTTTGTCACTTTATCAGTTCACCACGAACCTATCCTTAGTGTTTCCAAAACACTTGGGGTATTTCTGGTAACTATTTAGTGACTGTTACCGGAGTACATTGGTATTTTCTCGTCATGCTTTATGCATAAGTTGCACCTAGACGAGCGTAAAATATGGCATTCATGATGGATTCTGTTGCATCAGCATAAGCAATCACATTCATTAATACTAGTTCAGACAGTGTTCAAAACACTTCATCTTGCTAATATTGTTACTAGCTCAGCCAGTGTCCAAGATACTTCATCTTGCTTAGATTATTGCCATAAGACCTTTGGTATGAAGCCATTCTTGGAATCAAGCACATCAGAACTGTCCAGTACCTTATCAACATAAGGATTTTGACACGATCCAATTAGCTTACTGAATCTATATCAATAGATTCTCATTCCAAGAATTCACACGGCTTCTCCCATGTCTATCATTTGACTTCCGACCTAAATCTTGACAAGACTTTAGTGTCGGAACGTCGTTTGTGAGATTCAAGTATTTTATCCACATACTGTGTGAGAATTGCCATTACGCTCCCACTAGTCTTCTTGTAAACGCATGGTTTCATTTCTTTCTGATCAAGTCAAAAACTTTTGACTACATTATCAGAATGTTGATTCCAATTCCAAGATGTTTGCTTCAATCCAGAATTGGATCGATGAAGCTTACATTCATGCCCATCATATTTCGGAGTTGGGGCTCACCATCGCTTCTTTGAATTTCGCATGTCACTTTTCAATGATCAGCAGATCACGACATTTGGTTACGAGAAATCACTCTCGAGTTAGTGACGGATCCTTTCGGATTTGCGAATTTCAGGCTCCACAGTTGCAGATCCTACAGCACTTTGTAGATCTCACCGCTGCTCTCCCTCACCAGGTTGAACAGCTTACTGTGTTTATCGAATTTCTTCGATGTGTACTTTCACTCCCACTGTTCCTTTTGAAAGTATCACCTTTCTTAAAAGACACAGTTCTGGACAACAAAAGTACTAAGCCTTGGTTTTCTCAGGCCAACCAGCGAGGTAGAACTTATCAGATATGGATTCAAGTTTGTTTGTTGACTACTGTCTTACACAAACCTTGCAATCCCAATTAATCAGAAAAACATATTTGGAAATCACCCAGTCCACATCCAATGTGGTGTTTTTCACTGATTCTGATAGAAACCTTTTAGCGTAAACATAGACATTTCAGAACGTATTCTTAAATGGTTATGGAAGATTCCTGTGACTCATCATTGATCAGATCATATCTAATAAGATCTGATTCATTCCTTTAGATGATCACCCAATTCTTGACTCTAGTATTTTTCCTCCGCGATTCAATCGAGGATTTCAATACTTCTGTCAAATTGGTTCTACACTTCATCTTTGAACAGCTCTGCTAAATGGGCCTTAGTCATTTGGTCACGTGAACAGAATTCATATCTCAAATGATTAAAATCAAATGAGTCCAAAACTATGGATTTACCGAATCTGCTTCACTTTTGTGGTTAAACGACTATACCAAAGAAAGGTCGAGTTCGAGTCATCAGACTTAAACCGTTTGGTATTTATGTTATATTTTAACTCATGTTGGTTTAAGATATAAAACCCATTCTAAACGGGGTGCTACCATTAAATATTTCATTAAGATCAAAAGAACAAAACTTGTCTTTTATCAAATGAAAAACATCCAAATTCTCAAAAGAAAATGAAAGACATTTTGCATATAGCAAGTACATGGTGGCAATTACTTAATTTCAAAAACCAAGTAGGAAAGGCTCCTACAAGTGGAGATCTCTACGGCTCATGCAGCAACCATTGCTTCATCCAGACACGCAGTTCCACTTGTCCTTTCTTCAACGTTCTACTGTCGCTTAGGTCCTGCATATTTCAAAAATATCAGTGCCACAACAAGTATCCAATACTTATGTAGAACTTGAATTAATAACACAATACCTGAAGAGGAAGTACCATACATCTTCTCCATCTCTTGTGAATCTTCCAAGAATTTAATGCAATCTCTCTTCCAATGCCCTGACTTATCGCAATAGAAGCACTTCTTAACACCAGATGGGCTTGACTTGGGCTTAACAGATGACACAGGCTTATCCTGATTCCAAATCTGGATGGCCCTATCTCTACCCTTGCCAAAACAAGATTTCTCAAATCTTTTACCCTTTTATGATGTCCTGCTCTGCTGCTTTGATCATGCTATGCAGCTCAGTCAACGTCTTTGTCAAGCCTTCCTTGATATAGTTCTTAACGAACTTGTCATAGCTAGACGGCAGTGACTGCAGAATGATGTCAGTGGCCAACTCTAAGCTGACAGGACATTCCAGTTTCCCCAGGTTATCAATGTAACCCATCAATTTAATGACATGAGGACTTACTGGAGCATCCTCTGGTAGCTTGCACCCAGTGAGAGACTTCACCATCTGGAATCTCTTAACTCGTGCCAGATCTTGAAACTTCAGTTTCAGGCTGGTGATCATCTCTATTGGCGACTCCATGTTCTCATACTGACTATTCAAGTCTGAGTTCATGGAAGCCAACATCAGACCACGCACATCTACCACATCAGTATAATGCTTATTCCAAGCATTATACACTGCATGCGAGCGATTGGTCCCAAGCTTTTCTGGAAGAGCCTTTTCAAGGACATAATCCTTGCTCTCCTGCTTGAGAATGAATCTCAGATTCCGATACCAATCCAGGAAGTTGGATCCATTTAACTTGTCATTCTCAAGGACGGATCGCAACGAGAAAGTAGTCATAGACATAAGCTGAAATCCAAGAAAAACAAAGATTTAGTTATGCATATGATGAGAAATCTTATCAAATAAGAAAACTCGCATTATATTCAAACAATGTTTCCTCTATGAATATAATAATCCAAGATCCATATATCATTAAAATCTGAGTGGACGACTCGCCATCACCCAGAGATTAGCAATCTAGGTAAGCAAACCATTGCTAATTGTACTCAGTACAACTCTTGGTCGTAGATAAGACAATCCATGTCTCATCTACTCTGATGTCTCTGGGCCCAGAACTTCTGATAGCCCAGTCAAGTAAACCAATCTCTTATGCCTTGTGATCATTGACAGTCGCACTGCAAGTCTATCAATGATCACCTGCCTTACTCATGTAGCAGTGGATACCAAGGACTCCAAGACTATCCAACATACGAAACAAGTCTTGACAGTGACAAGATTGGGCAAGACATCAAGGTCACTTGATATTTAGTTGAGGAAACTAAACCCAAAAGTTTAGCAAATCAATCTCTTAGGTCACGTAATTGTTGATGTTTAGCACTGCAAGTCCATCAACATTACTACATGCCTTACTCACGTAATTGTGGACGCCAAGCTCTTGGCTAGACCATCACACAACGAAACGAGTCTTGACAGTTGGCCACATTGAAGCTAATCTTTGATCAATGTCTAAGTCTAGTTTAGTTTCTGCAAATTCAAGGTTCAATAACCAGAATTTCGAATATTGTGTCGATCGACGCAGACTCTGTCTGTCGATCGACACCACCAAACAAAACCGGACTTCAATAACCGGTTAATACAATTAACCCGGTTCATCGAACCGGTCATGTCGATCGACACAACCCATGTGTGACGGTCGACATAGACCTAAACCGAAGATAGTTTTGATAACCGGTCCAATCCAATTGAACCGACTTATCTGATCAAACTGATCTTAACCAATCGGTTTATACTAATTGGGATGATCAGTTCAATCCAATTGAACCAATTCATCCAATTTAAACCGTTTAAACCAGTTTCAACTGATTGCGATAACCAGTCCAATTCAATTGAACCGACTTATCCAATCAAACTGATTTATCCCATCGGTTCATGCTAATTGAGATAATCAGTTCAATCCAATTGAACTAATTCATCCAATTTAAACCGATCTATTCGGACTTAGCCAAGCATGATAATCGGTCCAATCCAATTGAACCGATTAACCATTCGCTCGGCCTGTGTCGATCGACACTCAACCTGTGTCGATCGACGCAGTAGGCTTTTAGGTTTTCTACGAGAAAAACCCTAGCCGCCGAATTTCGTCCTGTGTCGACCGACACTCAAACTGTGTCGATCGACACTCGACCGAGTTTGCTCTGTGTCGACCGACACACCCAGTGTGTCGATCGACACAGAAGGCTTTCGGTTTTTCTTCGCGAAAAACCCTAGCCGCCGAATCTGTCGATTTCGCCACCTTGTGTCGACCGACACACCTCGTGTGTCGATCGACACAGTGCGAAAACACAGATTCGCAGATCGATCAAATCGATCTCACATGTTCTAATTCAAACAACCTAGTTTGCGAATCTAAATCATCAAATTCGATTAACAGGTGCGATTCAATGATAAAACCCTAAGGCTCTGATACCACTGAAGGAACTTGGAGCCAATTCTACCGTATTCAGAATTCTCGCGAGTTCTCGATAGCCTAGGATCTAGGGTCTAGTTAATTGAATCAAGGATCTGATCTCTGTTTACCTGGAGATTTGGCAGCGGAAGACGGTCAGATAAACGAGATCTTAGGAGCGCCCCAATCGTTGCGCCTCTACTGTTCAGTCCACACGCACACAAGCTGGAATCCATCGGGATGCTAGTACCGGGATTCGGATCTCCTTGGGAACTAAGTTTCTCTGAGGTTTCTGTGTTTTCTCTCTGAGAAAACACTCTGGGCGGCGCAGGACCAACCACCTTAGGTCGAGATATAAAACGTGTTTATATACTGACCTCGAGGTGAACCTAAACATCAGTTTCGGTTTCGCCATTATGTCGACCGACACACTTATTGGTGTCGATCGACACACGTACTGTATCGACTGACGCACCCAATGGTGTCGATCGATACACCCCTTTGAAACTTATATTCGATCTGTATCCAATACATATCGATCAGACCATATGCCAATGATCAATTCCCATGCAGAGTATATCCAACTTGCTTAGGTGTGTGACCCTGTAGGTTCACACGATACTGGAAACGAGTTACAACTCATTTTTCATAATTGGTTTCTAGCAAAACATTATGATTACCCAGTATCACATGAATTGTCCGATCTCGACAATACAACTATCTCTAGAGTTCGTACAATGTGATTTCAGGACATAATCCCAACAGTTTACAGTCGTTGAAGAAGACGAGCAATCTCCCTCCACGACCGCACCTCTCTTCGCCGGAATTGGGAAGAAGACGAAGACAACGTCGCCGGATCCGGAGTGAGAGCTATTGAAGACGAAGACACAGACGAGAAGCGCCGCGGAAGAACCAAGAGGAAGAAGATAGAAGCCGCTGTGTTTCACCCGTTCTCCTCCACTGCTTCATCGCCGGAGCCGCTGTGTCATTGCCAGAGCCACCGCGTCGTCACCGGAGACGAAGAGGAAGACTAACAACGTGTTTTGTATTTGTTTTCTATTTTTTTTTGCTTTTTCTGTATATTTTTTTAAAGATTAATTGGTTAATTAGTTATTATGTTAATAATATTAATTTAAATAAAATAATTTTTTTCTTTTTTTAATCATATTTTTTTAAATTGGTATAAAAAATAGCTACGACTAGAATCGTAACTATCTGTAGCTATAATAGCTATGAACACAGATCACAAATATTCGTAGCTATTAGCTACGGAAACGTTCGTAACTAGGTCGTGGATAGTTGACTGCGGATAGCTACGAAATACTCGTAGCGTCGAGCTTGTAGACGCGGATAACAGTCGTAGCTATCCGCAACAAATGCCAACATAGCTACAGAAAATCAAGCATAGCTACGATTAAATCCGTAGCTACACATCAGTTTTCTTGTAGTGAAACCAACTACATTATTAGAACAATAACTTACCATGTCGATTAGAAACCACCCCGACCAGCCGATCTAAACTGAAACCAAACTGATACGGCCACTTCCAACAAAGGAAAAACCACATTACAACCAAGAGAGCGACCAAAAGGTATGAGAGAAAAAAACTACATCTCTCCAAACGGCACTGAAAAGGGTTTGCCATATCAAAAGCAAGAAACACAAGTTTAGGAGGCTGAAAACGCATATTAGACATCAGAACATCAATGTGAATGGGAGGAAAGACCTAACATATCTCACCACCATGTTTTTCCGCCACCATCAGAAAATTTTGATCAGGTATGTCGGCGTCCTCTAACCAAATGGATTTGAGAAAAAAAAATGGAAGAATTCTTCAATTGGGAGACTTTCAATCTATGCGTCTTGCCTTTTAGTTGGATCACCATTATGTTGCCGCCCTTAGAACAGAAACGAGAAAATAATTCTAATAAATTATTCACATTTTAATTATATTTTTATCACGTTAGTTATATATATAACGAATTCACTTTTTAAAACACTAAAATATGAAATTTCAGTAAATATTATGAATGGTAAATAATAAGGAAATTTTGTTTTTCAAAATGAAAACGTGAGCAAGTGATAGCAATTAGTTATCAATAATAATGTTTACAGTAAATATTATGAATTGATAATAATGAATTTTTTTTTCAAAATGAAAACGTGAGCACGTGATAGCAATACGTAATCAATAATAATATTTACGGTCTTTTATAAGTTTTTTAAAACTTAATTTATCTCCTTTGCTTGAATGAGTCTTTTGTGAATATGAATTTCTGTATTGTACGGTCCGAGTTCAAAGAATTTATGAACCGAATGGAATTATGTCAAAATGTGATTATAAGTTACACGTCAGTGGTAAGTGGCTGGGTCGCTGATCGGGAAACAGTCGCAGCTAAAAAAGGTCGATATTTGTTTTGTATTTTTTCCCCTTTTTCTATGGGTAAGAGTATGTTGTTAAATTATGTGTATAGTGAGTTAGGTTGCTTTCGACTAAAGTAATTACATCAAGTTTACAAGATAAACAATTATAGATCTATTTTAATCTAAAGTAATCGCACTAATCTACCATAAAATGTTTATCAAATTTAATAAATGACTATACATTTTATTGTTTGCAAAAAATATTAACAAATTCGGTGGTGATGGGTTTAGTAAAAGTCGATTGAAAAGTGGAAATTACATCAAAGTGAAAACAAAACAAGACGTAATTTTCGCTCCCTTCAATTCGTACTTGTCTTTATTATTAAGGAAAAAAATAACAAGTCGCTAAACTTCTTAGTGAAAGTATAATCACAATTCTTTACTTAATTACTCTCTTAATAATTTACAACTTTTTGTCTGTCTTTTATTAGAAATATAACATGCCAAATTACCATTAACGTGGACTATGCCGATCATATACGTCACCTTAATGACGTGATAACTAGAATAAAATACACAATAATTCAGATATTGAGTGGTCATAAAAGCAAACAAATCGAAGGTGTTAATAAATAATTATTACTTGACAAAAAATTAAATAAATAATTATTACTGTTTTTAAAAAAAACACAAATTATCGCTTTTACTTTTATATGTGTGAAAACAAAGCAATGAAATATTAGTAATTTAATAAAGGAAAAAAAAATAAAACGTTCTCAATTGTCTGAAAAATGAAATTTAAAAACCAAATTAAGAAAAAAACAAAAACAGTATATCGCAAATCTAAAAGACGTTGGTTCTAAAAAAAAAATCTAAAAGACTCTTCATTGTCAATTTGTCATATAGTGAGTGTATCATGGTTTTTAGAAAACTAAAACCCTAGAAAATATCAGTGGGAAGAAGTCAAACAAGAAGAAGTGTTTAGCAATGGCGGGTCCGAGTATACATATGATTTTTTTTTTAAGGAAGATGAAAAACGAGGGTCAAAACCTTATATCACTTTTCTTACCAACTATGTATGTGGAAACACAATGACCATGAAACTTGACAATTAAAAAGATTTTTAACGGTCTCTATTTCCCAATTGCGTAGCTTTCTTTTACAAACGCGGTCATTGACGGTCCAAACAAAGCTTTAAATATGCATAAGATATATAGTTAATAAGACACTAAGACCGATGGATGAGAGGGTTTCATTAAAATTATACTTGGAACGAACTCACGTTGAAAACGTGGGCAGATGTTATTTTATCCTTCTAAAATTAGAAATTGCAAAATGAAGATAGATTATATATATGTAGATGTGAAATAATAGTAGTGTAGATCGGGTTAAGCAGTGTGGTCAAGTTGACATTAAAAAAATATTAGGACGGCCGCGTAATTCCGTTCGTCACCGAGTTACATTTATTATTAGTTTATTACATTCATTTTATTTTCTTGTGAGAAAAAACTAAAATCATTTCACGGTTGACTATATTATTTGTATCATGCATGTCACATTCTTAAATTTAATTTGAAATCGATGTTTCGAATTGAAGATATATAATGCGCCATATTGCAGATTTGGAGATATACCTTGTTAAAAAAATAGCTAGACAAAAAAGAATGTAATAAAAACTCAATTGGAAAAATACTTATCAAACCTCATAACCACCACATCTTCAAACATACATTTACATATACTTCTTAGATTTATCCTACTGAATTATAACTTACGCCATAATAACTATAACATTATCCTTTTACCAAAAAAAAAAAACTATAACATTATCCTAATAACAATAAGTCACTAGCAAATTCGACGGTAACTGCAACATCCACCATCAGACACGTGTACTTTCATTACGTGTCATCCTCACAAATTTCTGCTTAATCTTATCATTTTAATTTTCTAATTATTTTTCTAACTAAATCATTCATTTTTGTTTCCTATTCGTTATCAACTAATTTAGGTCTTCTGTTTTGGGGGAAAAATAGCCAAAATTCTGATTTTGTTTCGTCTCTCATGAAGACACGATCTCCCATGATTCCACGATCTTCTCCAACTCGTCTCACGCAAACGATGAACCCTAATAAACAAGTATCTATTCTCCAGTACACCGATTTATAAACTGTCTCTCCATCTTCTCTACAAAAAATCCAAAGCAGCGATTCTCTTACATAAATTGTCGGTGAGTTCTCACCGTCTTATGTTTATCATTATTGTTTTTCAATTTTGCCGTGGGAGTTGCTAAAATTGATTCCTTTCTATCGATCGATTTCTAAGGTTGAATCAAAATGCCGATTGATTGTATACCTATTTCCGAGCTAACTCCGGCGACTAGGGTGTGCAAGACCAAAGTTCGTATCGTTCGTCCATGGGGATTTCCTAAAAAAGATAAACCTTCGGAATTCTCTGCAATTGATCTCCTTCTTCTCGATACTAAGGTACTATTATCTAGCATCAAGTTTTTTTAATTGTTTGATTATACGTTTCTCCTTCCATGAATGTAATATGTGTCTATCCTGTTACTTTTAATATTTTTCTCCATTTCAAAGACGAGTTATGACACCATATATATGTCTACCTCTTTGAATTTATACATATTTATGTTTATCTGTTGATTATGCTAATTATCCTTTAGCCGTAATTTCTGTTTCACAAATCTCTACCAATAACTCTTATGCAAGTTTGATAGTTTACCATTTGTTAATTGTTTGAATGTTTGGTAGTAATCCGTGTTTATCCTGTTACTCTTAAAATTTTTCTCCATTTCAAAGCCGATTTATTAGACCATATATATTTCAACCTCATTGAATTTATACATGTTTATGTTCATCTCAATCAGATTGAGGAAGAATCTGAGGTTTTTCAACAAGCAATATCTCCTTATGGTCCAGGTTTGTGGTTTTCCTTTGTCCCCAGCAATGGTTTTTGCTGTGTAGCATTTGACTTGTGTTGATCCGCTGTTTTCTAGGCTAAGGAGAGCAAACCTGATTTGAAGGGGTAACTGAGGCAAGTATTTAGAATCTCTCAGTTTTTTACCTTCAATGTCAGTTTGTTTGATGATATCCATTCAAAATTTGTGGATTTTTTTTTTGCAACATTGTGTAAGTAATGTGAAGTTGGTGGGGTAACTGGGTATGTATGTGCATCTCTGGCTTCCTTTCGCTTTATTACTTTTTGTTGCTGTTATGGATTCCATGATATCTTTTCCAGATGGCTGTAAACAGGGTTATATACTTAGGTGTTTGAAGTTGCATGTCTGTTATCTCGCTCTTTTCTGCGTGTAATTCAGATGAAAATATCATTTTTAGGTTGATGCTATGTCGATCATTGACTGCCTTATCCATAGTTTTACCAGATTACAGAAATGTGAGCTATTATTGCAGGTGTTAGTAGATACCACTGTTCTAGCAATTTCTTAGCCTGGCACATCTTCTGAAGTTGTGGTCATACGATGATAACATGAGCATTATCAATTATTGTAGTTGTTAGTAGACCAATGATCCATAGTTTTATATGATGATGCAATCCACTGTTAGTTGTTTGCCACTTTCCAATTTTTTTTTGTTTGGATCACTTGCCCCTCTGCTTATTTCTGGAAGCAATTGCAGGTTAGCAAATTAACTATTTATGTATGTTTCATGATTTTCTTTCTTTGTAATCAAAGCTGCTCAGTGAATCGCAATGGAAAATCATCAATAACATGGAAACAAGTGAGCCTCTTTATCCGTGATGGTAAAAACGAAACTTGGACAGAAGTAACATTTGTTCTTTAATTTGATCCTTTTTCAGGTACACGGTTGCTTTCAGGAGAGGCTGAAGAAGCAAAATCAACCCAAATCCAAGACTGTGTCATCTCCTCTATAGATTGTTGACTCCATAACTGCTAGAAGAACCGGAAATGCCGGAAATGATACCCCTCATCATTTCGACTGTGTGTTCTTGTAGGTGTAAGAGGGAATCTGTTCAACTAATATATCATTTAATCAATAAACCCAATTAGAGCATGCAAAGGTTTGATAAAGAGTGGTTGATCGCACAAGAACTTCATCAACATACCTTTAATAAACAAGAAATCCCGAGCTTTGGAGTTTCGAAGTCTCGCGTTCGATTCAAAATGATAGATTCATAGATTTTAGGTTAGTTTATTGGACGATTTTAGAGCTTTCCGAACGGATCGAGATGAACATCGATTGTGTCGACAAAGAAGAGATCAGCTGAACACTTACGTAATTTCGTTTTTAATTAAAAGATAGCTTCCTCCTTTTTGTTCGGTTAAATCACAACCAACACTTTTTATCCAATCATCTTATCTAATAATTATTTGTTAAAGATATATTTATTTTCATACCATTGTTTTATTTAGTTTTGACATATCTTTAACATATAAATATTAAAACAAAAATAGTAAGTCTGTGCAAACGCACGGGCCGATCACTAGTAAAAATATATGTCATTAAGTATTGTTTTTTTGTTCTCTTTAAATTTTAACATAGAGGAAAGGAGATGATAACTACCCACTAATTTTTTTTTTACCCACCAAAATTTTCATAAAGAAGTTGTAAAACATTTTTTTTAACGTAAGAGTTCATTTTTAAGAAGGAAAAAAACTACTTTTTTCATTCGTCCAAATCCCATTCTTGAACTAATTAAACAAAACTCCCTGAAAAACCAAGAAAACTAAACAAATATGTTTACGCGCTTACAACAACCTTCTGCTTCTACCAGAGGTTTCCACATTTGACTCAAACAACTTAGAAACTCTGTTTTGTTTCCCTTCTTGACCGGTCAGAGTCCATAGACTTGTGAGCCACTCTTCCAGCTTCATAAGATTTGCTCTGAGAGGCAATATACTCAAACGCCACCACGACATCTCCTATTTTCGGTCGTCGATTCGCGTCTTCCTTCAGACACATCTCGGTAATGGCAATCGCATAATTAAGACACTTCTTTGGGTACTTTCCACTCAACAACGGGTCCACTAGATGTCCGAATTTCTTAGGTTCATTAAGATACGGTCGAGCCTGCATAAACACCAAAGAGCAAAAGTACGGTTAAACGTCCGGTTTAATCCGGGTTTCTAATTATTAGTTTTTTGTTTAATTACCCAAGCGACAAGGTACTGCTCTCCATGTGGTTTACTCAAATCCATAGCTTTCCTGCCAGTAATCAGCTCATGCAACACTACACCGAAGCAATATATGTCCGATTTAATGGTTAACTTTCCTCTCATGACGTATTCTGGAGCACAATAACCATAAGTACCCATGATCCGAGTCGACACATGCGTCCGGTTCCCGATAGGACCGACTTTGGCGAGTCCAAAATCAGAGAGTTTGGGGTTAAAGTCTCTGTCTAACAAAATGTTTGCCGATTTCAAATCACGGTAAATCACTGATGGACTTATTTTACAATGAAGATACTCGATCCCACAAGCTGCACCAACAGCTGTTTTCATTCGAGTGTTCCAGCTTAGCGGATTCTGATCAGGCTCAAGATCTAAAACAAGAACAAGCCAAGGTTAATTAGTAAATGTGATAACCGAGCTTGTCACAAAGGTTTGAGAGTGCGTCTTGCTCGGGAGAGTTGACGTGCTCGGGTCCGAAGGTCAAAGTTTTTCTAAGAGAGAACTGACTAGGCTCGGTGATGAGTCAAGAGAGGAATGTTCGGTGTATAAGTAGTGAAGAGAGAGGTATTCTCGGTAACGAGCGTATTGTATTCAAGTGAAAGCCCGAGCTTGTCGAAAGACGAGCTCGATTTTTACAATTCGGGAATGTTTACTCTAGAGAGAGAAAGAAGTGAGAAGTGCACAAATCCCAAAAAGTTACATTGATGTACAGTGACGACTCCTATTTATAGTAAAATACGGTCGTACTTTCTGCAGGCCGTTGACCGCTTGTCGAGCTCGTGCGGATGGGCCGTACTTGGTGACGAGATGGGCCGAGCCGTACATTCTTTTGGCTGCTAGCGCAGTCGAGCTGACTGGCTATCATTCGGTTGAGCCGAGCCGAGCTGATGGTGATGGGCTCGGTTTTGAGTGTGCATGTTTGGGCTTCTATTGATTGTTGGGCCGTTTTGCTTCTGTTGGGCCGGCCTTTGTATAAAGAATAAATCATGGGCCTTCTAAGTGGGTGGGGTGCTAAACCCACCTATAACAGTAAGCCCCCCCCCCAGTTCGTCGATCTTCGTGATACTTGGAGTCGGCGGACTTGAAGATGTCTTAGTTGGACCGGTATTTATTCGGTATAGGTCTGGTCGGCCAGCTTTGGTCTGCTCGCTTTGTCGTTTCTTTCTTGGGGAGTTCAAAGGGTTTCTTGGGAAACAGCTGGATACTGAAGAGTCGTGTTGGTGTAATGATGATGCCTATAACTGCCGGAAGCAGAAGATTTGTGTAGGGGTCATCATTGCGCTTGTCTCGAAGTCTTCCCGCTTTTCTTATAAATACATCGCACTATTCCTTCCCACTTTCATTTCTCTCCTTCTGCAGGTATTTCACTCTCCCTTCTCTCTAGAATTTACTCTCTCTCTCTCTAGCTTTTGTTGTTGTATTTGTAAGTCATGAGAATCGATTCCAACTCAGCGTCGTCTTCGGGTCGGGATCTTTACTCGGTAAGGCTATCCGAGGGTAACTCTGCTCAATCCAGCTCGTCCGTCTTACAACGGAATTTTTCGTCAGGTTCGGCGCGGACAGAGGTTATTGCTCGGAGTTCTGAAGATAATCGGGCTCGGGTTCTTTCGGCTTCGGGTAGCATTTAGATTTTTTGGGTCCCATACCTGATAGACTCGAAGGACGACGGTGCTCGGCCTTGGTTGCCTCCGTTGGCTCAGCATTTAGGTTCTCTTCCAGTAAAGGTGGAGGTCGTGGCTATGGTCGATCAGGCAAGGGTTGATAGGATGGTTTCGGGCCCGAGCAGGTCTAAGAAGGCTCGGAAGAGAACAAAACGAGGGGCTGTGGACGGCTCGGAAAAGAAGGCGCGTCCCTTACGTCCTGTTCTTCCGACGAAGTGCTCAGACGATGATTTGGAATGGTTGAGAGATAACTGTGCTTCTGGGGGCGCTGGTCAGCTCGAGCTTCGCAAACCCGAGCCGCATGAGAGGCCCTGGGACTATCCGGAGGGATGGATATGCCTGTATGACTTTTTGTTTAAGCATATCCATCTAAGGTTTCCTTTGCCGAGGCTGCTCGTTGCCTATTGTGAGGAAAGGAGGATCGCCTTGTCCCAGCTGTGTCCGGCGGCTGTTGAGAACCTGGTCGGTTCTATGATTATGGCCTCCGAGTGTGGCGTAGACATGAATCTTCGGTTTTTTAGGAGATTACGTCAATTTCGACGAATCCCATGACCGTTGGGACCCGTTATGTTTGTATGAGGACCCGCTTTGGAGAGAAGGTCGTCATAGGGAAACCGTCGAAAGTTGACGA
Source organism: Orychophragmus violaceus (assembly GCA_030180135.1). Taxonomy (NCBI): domain Eukaryota; kingdom Viridiplantae; phylum Streptophyta; class Magnoliopsida; order Brassicales; family Brassicaceae; genus Orychophragmus; species Orychophragmus violaceus. Next base: position 106,993,480 of record CM058232.1, read on the forward strand.
CTGGCAGGATCGTTATTTTTATGTTCGGGTTAATTCGGCCTCGGTTCCCGACCCGGAGAGGCCGTACAGAACTCATTGGAATCATCTTCATGGTAAATATTTCTGCTTTGCTCGTTCCTCTAAATAGACTAACTCATGCTCGTTCTTCCTTCTTGCAGATCGTCATTCCTTTGATCTCCCGGCGCCGGATAGTTTTTTATCGGATCTTCATAAGCTTGTTGCTCGGGGAATTCAGAAGTGGCCGGACGTTCACGCTAATCAAGTTAGGCAAGCTGTAGAGTGTATAGACGAAGGTACCCCTTTCTTCTCTTTCTCCTTCTTCTTTTTTTTACTCGGGTTTCTTTAATATTGATTTCTGCAGGTTGTCTTCTTCGTTCAATCGAGTCGTTAACCGAGTACAACAACCGTCCGTTTGTTCGGTACACGAAGGGGGGGGGGAAACCAATAGAAGAGATGGGCCAGATGAATCTTGAAGTTGTGAACTATGTCGAGGAAAACCTCACTAGTCGTCAAGAGAATCCTGTCGTGGCGCAGGGGAATCCTTCTGGACCACAGGTAAATCATGTTGCCCTGGATCCGAACCAACCATTTTCACCATGGGTTGGGGAGGTCCCTCCTGGAATGGTTTTTGTGAACGAGTATCATCGAGATTTGTTTCGTTAGGTGTGTGAAGCGGTGGAGGCGGTCGAGGCTCAGAAGAAGAAGAGGAGGAAGAAGAGGTCGCGGACCGAGAATGTGGTTTCTACCGAACCAAGAGCCGAGAATGCGGCTTCCGCCGAGCCAGGGGTTCCTGTCTCTGAAGATGGCCAGAGGACCGAGGAGACTGCCGAGGTACCCTTGGAGAGGAGGAGGAAGAAAAGCAGGACCGTAGCTACCGAGGATCAAGCGGTTGATGCTTCCGAGCGTACCGATGGTGGTGAGATGGATCTGGCGCTTCTTCCCGAGGCTGCAGACACTCGGATTGGGGACACTGAGCCCCTCAGTGTTGGTGAGGTGGCTTTTTTAGAGCGCCCGGATGATGATCAGACCGCTGACCAGGGTGAGGCAGATGGTCGGGGAGAGAATGAGAATGCTGATTATCGAGATGACCGGTCCGTTCCGGACTTGAATGAAATCGCCGGGCTTACTTTCTTGGGCGGGCCAGGTGAAGGGGCGTACACGGACTATGGCTTCTCTGTGAGGTATGAAGGTGAGAGGTCGATTGTCCGTGATGGTGGAGCATGTGCGGACTTGCTCCGTCGGCTAAGGGATAGTCCTCCAAGAGTACTTCCTCCTGTCGAGCACACACACTTTCCTGAACGCAAGAAGGCAGCGGCCAAGGACTTCGTTCGGGTAAGGTTTTCTGTTAGGCTTGTTGAGCTCGTCTTTTCCTTTTCCCTTTGGTGATTTCTTAGTTTGATCCGTTTTTGTTTCAGGGTTTCGCCAACTATAACTTGCTTTTTGACGAGTATGAGGAGAGGCAGGTGGAGCTTGAGAAGATGGTCAGCGGGCTGCGGAGGGATCTTGCCAAGGCTGGAAGGGTTATTACCGAGCTTGAGGGGTATCGCGAGGTGGCAGCTGCGGCGGAGATGCTTCGCTCCTCTCTCAAAGCCGAGGAAGAGAAGGTTTCTGATCTGGAGAAAAAGGTCGCCGATTTTTCCACCGAGAATGCTCGGTTGGACGTCGAGAACCGGCAATGCTTGACTGACTGCTCCAACGCTCGGGCCGAAGCTGACGAAATGATCGTTCGTGTGTCCAATTTAGAGGATAAGCTCAAGTCTGAGTGTGCCCGACTTAGGGCTTCCCGTACGCGTGAGGTTCTAAAGGAGAGGGAACGTGTGTCGGGCAAGGCGCAAGCTCGGCTAACAAAGATCAAGGTGGCCATCGAGGAGAAGGAGCACAGGAGGCGGAAACAGATAATCATGAATCAGGCTGGTGCTGTTGCTGCTATATTGAAGGTGCTTGTCGCAGAAGGTGTTGACGTCCCTGCCGAGAAGATTGTCAAGGCTGATTCCGATTTCGCTCGCTTGAAGCAAGAGCTGAGTGTGGTTCGCTATACGGACTTAGCCGATGGCGACTTTTTCATGACTCCTATCAATAGCCTCGGTCGAAACGAGGAAAGCTCTGAGGTGCTCGTTCAGGATCAACATGGCTCGAACCAGGCGGTAGTGACCCCGGAGGTGGTGAATGATCTTCGTCCTGAGAGCGTGGCGGAGGACCAGATTGTTGGCCGTTCTACCGAGCCTTCTTAGATTTAGGCCTTCTCTTTTTTTGTAATCGGTCCATGCCTTGTGCATGTTTTGTATTAGCTCGGGACTTCATTTTCCCTCTTTTTTTTTATCTTAATATAATGAATATTTGGACTATGTTCGTTTTTGATTTGCTCGGGATTTTCTGCGTAATTATTTTATTCCGCGTACTTGTCCTCGACAATGCTTTAGTTGGGTTATCTAGTTAGTTAGGAGCGAGCAGAGTGTTCGGCTTACCCCGTAGGACCGACCAGGACAGTTAGGCAAAACTGGGTTCGGCTTAATCTTTCTGTCAGTCGTCCTTGTGCGGGAACTGGGTCCGGCTTATTTGGTTGTGGGATTTTGAGTCTGTGCTCGTTGTCCCACAGGTCGGGCGCGAGTAAGTGCTCGGCTTACCCCTAAGGTCTGATCGGGACATTATGCGAAAGCTATGTTCGGCTTATTTACTGTCGATCAGCCTCGTGTGGGAACTTGGCTCGGCTTATAGTGTATCGAGCATTTGGCCAGAATGTCGATTTATTCGGGTAATTTGAAACAAATATAACTTGATAAAATTTTATTATTGATATAGCTGAGCCTCATGAGAGGTTGCCTACGTACCCCGAAAGGGGATCAAGCCGATCGTAGTTCACTTTACATATTACTCGAACTCGTGTATAGCGAGCTCGGTTTGGAGCGTAATGCTCGGATTTTTTTTTTTTAGCGCGATGCTCGGCTTTTCTGTGAGCGAGAGATGCTCGTTTTTTTTTGAGTGAGATGTTCGGCTTTTCTATGAGCGAGAATTGCTCGGCTTAATAGTAGTACCTTTTGAGCTTGCTCGCATTCCACGAACGTGGAATGGCTTCTCCCTTCATCGTCACGAGCTCGTAAACGCCAAGTTTTACTATCTTTGAGACGATGTACGGACCTTCCCAGTTTGCGCCGAGCTTCCCTGCTCGGTATTCCCGTGTGTTTTCGAACACTTTTCTGAGGACGAGTTCACCTTCTGCGAAACGCCGACCCTTGACCTTCTTGTTGTAGTGTCGGGTGATCTGCTGTTGATAGTTTTGGAGACGTAGAAGTACTCGGTCTCGTAATTCTTCCGCATGGTTAAGGCAATCGACGATCATGTTGTTGTTAAGCTCTTCGTGTACAGGCGCAATGCTCAGGCGAATTGTCGGGACGCACATCTCGGCTGGGGACATTGCCTCCATTCTGTGAGAGAGTGAGAAAGGTGTCTAGCCGGTTGATGTCCTCGGAGTGGCCCGATGAGACCAGAGGACGCCATCGAGCTCGTCGGCCTAGAGGCCTTTTTTGCTCTCCATTCGTTTTTTAGTCCGTCGATAATCGTTTTGTTGGTCGCTTCGGCTTGCCCGTTGCCTTGCGGGTATCGAGGGTAGATTTACTTAGGCGAATTTTCCACCTTGCGCAAAATCTTTCAAACAGATTGGAAATGAATTGGGATTCGTTGTCGGTTACGATCTCGTACGGGACACCGTGGCGACAGATTATGTATTTCCAAACGAACTTTTGAACGTCAAGGTTTTTGATCTCCGAGTAGGATTCGGCTTCGTCCCACTTGGTAAAGTAATCGGTCATTATCATGATGAACTTCTTTTGATGCGAGGCCGGGAGAGGTCCGACGATATCCATCGCCCACCGCATTAATGGGTAGGGCGTGGCCGCAGTGGTGAGGAGCTCGGCTGGCTGGTGTATGCTTGGTGCGTGCCTCTGACATTTCTCGCATCGGGCCACATAGCTTTCGCAGTCGGCGATCATGGTCGGCCAGAAATGACCATGTCGCTTTATCTTTGCGGCTAATGCTCGGCCGCTTGTGTGATTTCCGCCTGCTCCTTCGTGAGTTTGCTCGGTGACCCATTGGATCTCCTGCCCGTTTATGCATCGCAAGAGAGCCTTGGACGCACTCCACCGAAATAGCTCGTCCTTCATCATTACGTATTGCGCGCAACGGGCTTTCAACCGGCGAGCTGCCCAACGATCCTCAGGGACCTTCCCGGTCAGTATATAATCTTTGATTTCGTCTCTCCAGTCGATGATGTCGGTATGCTCGGGATCAGCGTCCTTAATGACCTCCTTGTTGCTTTTATAAGCATCGTCTAGTCCCTCTTCTTCCTCGGTAATAAGCAGTACATCTTCGTCTGGTGCGATGCTCGGTCGGGCTATGCACTCGACTGGGATGACTCGGTGGAGGTCGGGATCTGAAGTCGAAGCTAAGGCGGCCAATGCGTCTGCGGAGGAGTTGTCGCTTCTAGGAATCTTTGTTAGCGTAACCGACCTGATTCTTCGATTTCGTTATCTTTGTGTGCGTCAAGTGCTGAGCTACTCGGGATTCCCATGCTGGGGTGATGCTCGTCCTCGTTCTGCTGTGATACCGCTCGGTTTCTTGGATTTGGGGGCGTCGTTTCTTCGAATAACGCTCGGTGGAGACGAGTTCGGGGAACGGATCCTTGTTGGCTTGCCATCCGTAAATCGTTGATTTGCCCTTGGCATACCGCGTGAGCCGTTGCAAGTTAATCGAAGCGTGCATTGCTTCCCTGGGAGAGTTCGGTTACTTGAGTCATGAGAGTTTTGAGTAAGGCGGACATGTCCTGTTCGTTCGTCTGAGCTTCTGCGACTAGATGAGGTCGTTCGATATTTTGAGGTTGCTGCTCGGTGCCGGCCGGCTGGATGATTGGATCCGCAACTTGAGAAACGTGCTGGGGTTGCCCCCTCGCTCTCGGAGCTGTTTCTGAGCTTGTTATGTCTTCGATGAGGACGTGATCCTTGTTCGGTGGTGCTCCTGCCATCGTTGAACCTGTCCGTTAGTGAAGAAAAACTTTTAAGTTCCCCACTGACGGCGCCAATTATGATAACCGAGCTTGTTACAAAGGTTTGAGAGTGCGTCTTGCTCGGGAGAGTTGACGTGCTCGGGTCCGAAGGTCAAAGTTTTTCTAAGAAAGAACTGACTAGGCTCGGTGATGAGTCAAGAGAGGAATGTTCGGTGTATAAGTAGTGAAGAGAGAGGTATGCTCGGTAACGAGCGTATTGTATTCAAGTGAAAGCCCGAGCTTGTCGAAAGACGAGCTCGGTTTTTACAATTCAGGAATGTTTACTCTAGAGAGAGAAAGTAGTGAGAAGTGCACAAATCCCAAAAAGTTACATTGATGTACAGTGACGACTCCTATTTATAGTAAAATACGGTCCTACTTCTTCAGGCCGTTGACCGCTTGTCGAGCTCGTGCGGATGGGCCGTACTTGGTGAAGAGATGGGCCGAGCCGTACATTCTTTTGGCTGCTAGCGCAGTCGAGCTGACTGGCTATCATTCGGTTGAGCCGAGCCGAGCTGATGGTGATGGGCTCGGTTTTGAGTGTGCATGTTTGGGCTTCTATTGCTTGTTGGGCCGTTTTGCTTCTGTTGGACCGGCCTTTGTATAAAAAATAAATCCTGGGCCTTCTAAGTGGGTGGGGTGCTAAACCCACCTATAACAGTAAATATCAGATTTTGTGGGATTTAATTTGGTAAAAAACTGACCAAAAAGATGATCTTCTAAGCTACCCATTGGGATGTATTCGTAAACAAGAAGTCTCTGAGCACCAGAAGTACAGTAACCGATTAAAGTTACTAGATTTGGATGATGGAAGAGGCTAAGCATCACTAGAGGACAAAATTTGATTGAATTTATTTTTGCTAAAGTAGGAAGATAATCTCAATTGCATCTAAATGTGAAAAAATGGTATCTTTGTATACTTAATAGAGAGGAGGGAACATATTTTATACACTCTTCTATTGGCAAAAATCTTTAGAGAAAGAGGTTGTATATATATAAAAAAGTAGTGAGAGGGAGTCACTGAGGAATCTTCAGGGCCAAGGAAGAGAAATAAAGGAGCCAAGAAACCTAATTTTGGAACTGCGCGTCGTTTTATTCTTCCGTTCTGTTGATTATTTTCAACATTTATTTTATTTTCTTTCTTCCGTTGGAGCTAAATTAAGCGGTTTAAGAGTAACGTCTAAGATACAGGATGACACAGAATCTAAAAGTTTTCTATACTGTTCTGATTGTGATCTGGGACAACGTTGTTCTTTTCAAGAACAACAACTGTGTTAGGATCCCACATCGGAAGTATAAAAGGATCAACACTAATATATAGAGGTTATGGACAATCCATTCATTATCAATTGATTTTGAGTTAAAAGCCCATAATTAACCCCAAATTAACATAGTATCAAAGCCTCGTTTGCTCAAGTAGGGTGGCCCTAAAAGGGTATTACCGGTCCTAAAGTGGGATTCAGTTTGAGATGGGCCGATAAGAGCCATCATCTCAAGGGGACGTGTTAGGATCCAATATCGGAAGTATAAAGAGATCAACACTAATCATCATATATCATATATAATATAAAAGTTGAAGCTATAGGCGTTTGAGAGTGTCCACATATGATTTTAAAAACTCAATATTATTGGTCCAATTCATCATTCAAAATTGAAAAAATTTACAAATTTTAAATTTTATAAATAGTAAAACTTACATAGAAATATAATATAAAAGTTGAAGCTATAGGCATCTGAGAGCGTCCACGTAGGATTTAAAAAACTCAAAATGATTGGTCCACTTCATCATTAAAATTTAGATAATTTACAAATTTTAAATTACTATAATAAAACTAACATAAAAATGGAATATGGCGCCATGTAAGTACTTATTTTTCCTAAATTAATAAAATTTACAAATTTTAAATTACTATAATAAAACTAACATAGAAATGAAAATATAACGCCATGTAAGTACTTACTTAATTGAGAAAATTTACAAATTTTAAATTACTACACGTAAGATTTAAAAACTCAATATTATTGGTCCATTTCATCATTCAAAATTGAGATAATTTATAAATTTAAATTTTATAAATAGTAAAACTTACATAGAAATAAAAATAAAAATATCCATAAATTGTCATAAAACATAATGTAATAAGAAACACAATTCTATAAATAGGAAAACTAACATAAAAGTGAGAATAAAAAATATACATAAATTGTCATAGAAGAACAAAATGTCAAATAAGTATTAAATAAAAAACATCCATAAATTGTCATAAAAACATAATGTAATAAGAAACACAATTTTATAAATAGGAAAACTAACATAAAAATGGAAATAAGAAACATACATAAATTGTCATAAAAAGAAAAAAAATGTCAAATAAGTATTATTTAATTTAAAAACGTACTTACTTATATTCAAAAAATGAAATTATAAAATTAAAAAAATATAATTAAATATTACATACATGATTTACATTTTCCTTGATTAACATAATTTCCAAGTATTATAAAAAGGAAATTAGTTTCTTTCTTAGAATTAGAAATTTTCTTTTTTTAAAAGTTTAGCAATTGATTATAAATACATAACTCAAATTCCTATAGCTTACGTAAATTTCTAAATCAAAAATAGTTTTTGAAAGGCAAAAATAACTTGATAAAACATTGGTCAATTCTTTTTTTAACTAACCACTTGCTTCTTTGTTTTTGAACGAGTTCAGGTTTTAACAAGAAAGAAGTTTTGGTTAGAGTTCTTCACTTCTAGGAGGCACGAAACATCAAAAAGAGGTTTACTTATGGGTTTTGAACTCCTTATCATTGATCAAAAGGTATTTACAAATTTATTAATACATCATCTATTTAATATTTAGTTAACACAACTACTTATAATTTTTAACAAAATAATGCAGGGTATTGTTATCCACTCATTCATATTTGTTAACCGGATATGCTACTATGAATAGAAATATTATTTTATAATATAAATATTAAAATTGAAAAAATAATAAAATACAAACTTTATTAATATTGAATTTAAACTAATTTAGAGAAATATAATATAAAAAAACAATAATAAAATTACAACTTTATTAACACTGAATTTAAACTAATTTAGAAAATATTATAAGTAAAACTATTAATATGTATCATTCAAAATTGAGAAAGTTTACAAATTTTAAATTTACTAAATAATAAAACTAAAATATAAATGGAAATAAGAAACATCCATAAATTGTCATAAAAAAATATAATGTCAAATAAGCAAAAATTTAGAAATAGAAAACTAACATAGAAATGGAAATTTAAAATTAAGAAAGTTTACAAATTTTAAATGTACTAAATAATAAAACTAACATAGAAAAGGAAAAAAAAACATTCATAAATTGTCATAAAAAAACATAATTTCAAATAAGCAAAATTTTATAAATATGAAACTAACATAGAAATGGAAATTTAAAATTGAGAAAGTTTACAAACTTTAAATTTACTAAATAATAAAACTAACATAGAAATGGAAAAAAGAAACATCCATAAATTACTAACATAGAAATGAAAATTCAAAATTGAGAAAGTTTACAAATTTTAAATTTACTAAATAATAAAACTAATATAGAAATGGAAATAAGAAACATCCATAAATTGTCATAAAAAGAACATAATGTCAAATAAACAAAATTTTATAAATATAAAAACTAACATATAAATGGAAATAAGAAACATAGATAAATTAACATAAAAAGAACCAAATGTCAAATAAGTGCATGATTTACATTTTCCTTGATTTACATTTTCCTTGATTTACATTTTTCTTTCATGTTTGCTGTTTGCTGGTTATGTTACGTACATGATTTACATTTTTCTTGATTAACATAATTGAGAATTTTCAACTATTACGTACATGATTTACATTTTCCTTGATTAACATAATTTTTAACTATTATAAAAAGGAAATTCCTTAGCTATCAATTATAAATTGGCAGCTCAAATTCCAATAGGTTAAACAAATTTATAAATCAAAAATATTTTTTTGAGAGGCAAAGATAACTTGATAAAGCAATGACCAATTTTTTTTCTTAGCTAACGAGCTGTTTTTTTTTGTTTTTGAACGAGCTTCAGAAAGAGTTTAACAAGAATGAAGTTTTGGTTAAAGTTCTTCACTTTTAGGAAGTGAAACATAAAAAAAAGATGTTTACTTATGTGTCTCGAGCTCCTTCTCATTGATCAAAAGGTATTTGCAAATTTATTAAACATATTTGTGTTTATTTTAAAATTAATTAATATAATATTAAAGAATTATATATTTTAATATTTTACTATTTTGAATTTACAACTTAAATAAATTATTTGATTTACTATTCTGATTACAAATTTATCTTTTTAGTAAACTAATCATTAAATTTTAACAAAATTTATTTTAGTTTATTTTAATTTATTTTATTAGAGTTAAATTTAACCAAATATATAAAAATAGAATATCACGTTTTTATAGTAAAAACTAATACCAATAAATTATTTTGTTACTAAGAAATTTTCTTATTTGTCAACATAAAAATGTTTTCTTTTATAATATAAATAGTAAAATAAATAAAAAATAAAAAATTATAAAATTTATTAATATTGAATTTAAACTAATTTAAAAAAATATAATAAATAAAATTATATATGAATAAAATTATGAAAAACCTAGTCTATTATATAATGAGAGCTTTTTCTCTCCATCCAACATGTCCACGTGTCTTTTTTTTGGGGCCTGAATTTACAATCCACAAACTCATGGCTTCATCTAATATCTTTGCACACCTAGAAATGTCGCATCCCAAAACAGAAATCAGCCCACATAGTCCGATCTTTCATGTTCGTCCATTTTTCTTCGTAAACTGAATCGCCGACTGCCGTTACAAAAGATTAATAACTCCCTATCTCGGTTCATTAATGCCTCACTATATTGAGTTAATCACCTTAACCTTACACCTCCAGCCGTTCGATTACGGGTCACCTTAACCTTACACCTTCAGTGTCCTTGAGCTGAAGATATGCAAAGATGAACAGTGTAAAATTTCTATCTTTATGTGTCATTGCAGCTGACACATTTGGTGTTGCCGCGTGAACATTGCCGATTGCTTGAGACATACTCAATCTGGCCGTCGGATAAAGAATGTAACACCCGTCTCCCGGCGAACCGGAGACGCGGCATTAGGACGCCCGCTGAACCGGATTCGGTCCAACCGGGATGCCAACTCAACTTGTCCCAGGTCCCAGGCGCCTCCTTCTTATTGAAATCCACCAATAACGTCACTCGATCAGTCAATCCTGCATTCGGACCTGCGGGGAAAAAGAATGGAAAAGGGAAGAGGCCTGAGTAATTGTTTCAAACACAATCACCCAGTGAGGTCGGACTTAAGGAGTCCGCGATCCCGCTTACACTACACAACTACGAATCACAAGTCCTAAGCTAATAACACCTTGCAAACAGGCCCGAAGGCTTCACCACGCAATCTACATCCACTCGTGCATACGAGCTCCAAGCTCACACTCATGAACACCTACGGCTCCAAGCCCCACACACTGCGTCCAACGCACGGTACGTCCAACGTACCACCACACGGGAGGGCTCGCCAACACCCTCCGACGATCAAGGACGTCCAACGCCCTACACGCAAAGCCCTAGCACAATTCTACCACACATATCCATCACACACAATCAACGTTTTCGATTTAAGCGATAACCTAGAATTATACGTTCTTGCAATCAATCACCGGTATCTCTAGCCTAGACTACCTAGGAAAGACGGTATTAACAAAGGAATATCGTCCGGAATTGAATGGAGTAAGGGAAGATCACAACCGGTCCTCACCTTAGCCAAAAGAAGAGGGAAAAACGGTAATTTAGCAACCCCATTGTCCCAAACGGACATCAGATCTGGATAAATGACTAGAAATTAAGTGAGATAGGCTTTCGTTTCGTTCGAATCGGGTTTAGGACGATCAAGTTATGGCCCAACGAAGTTTGGTTGACTAAAAGTCAACGGTCTGGTCAAAGTCAACCGGTTGACCCGGTCAACCCATACCCAGACCCAAACCTAGACTGAACCAGGCCCATATCCATAACTGGCCCAAATTCCTAAACCAGACCCTAACCGAAACTAAACCGAGCGAAATCGAATTGAACCAGAAAATTAAAGGGAATCGAACTAACCAGGAATTAGAAGCTGAAAAGGAATCGAACCGGACTGGTTAACCAAAACCGAACCGGTCAACGCCTGACCCGGTCAAACCAGACCGGTCAACCGAGTCAACTCGGTGACGGTCCGGCGGTGGTCCGGCGGCTCTCCGGCGGTGGAGCTCCGACGACTGTCGGTTCTCCGGTCACGAGCTCTGCTCGAATTTTTGGAATGGTGTGAGAAATGAGGAGCCCCTCTCCTCCTTTTATAGTGAAAAGAGCTAGGGCTTCCCTGCTTAATGAGTTAGGCTTTGGGCTTTGGATTGAATTAGAAAAGGAAAGCACGTTAATGAGGGAAATAATGGACTTGGGCTTGAATTAACTGGGATTTTTCTTCTTTTTAAACAGAATTTTAAAAGGGCTGGGCCAGGGCCCTTACAATTCTCCCCCCCTTAAAAGAATTCGTCCCGAATTCCGAGGCGAGAGTTCTCCATTGCAACGTTTTACCATCCACAGCTCGCGGGCTTCAGTGAACCAAATCTGACTTGTTGCTTGCTTGCTTGAAAAGAACTTGGCCTTGAATCCTGCAAACTGCTTCTCCCCCCCTTATTTCAAACCACACTCTGGAGTGTCCTCCTCCTTGGTGTTAATCCAATAGCAGCTTCCATAATGCAATGCAATACGCCAAATGCTACCGCCCATGTCCATTAAGGTCGGTCTCCAATGGTTAGAAACAACACTCATCCCTCGAGTGGTTCTAAGTCTTGAATTCGATGCCCCGCTTCCAATCCCATTCTCCTCAACGGTTTCCATTACCGTGCCACAGTGCATCATCCACTTCTAAATGGATTCTCTATGACGGTTTTCCATTACCGTGCACTATGGCGTTGACTGTCGCCCAAGCAGACATCCTTGCTAACCTCTGTGACCGATGCAGTTAACCATGTCCATTATGGTTATCTGGCTGGTGGGGGACGACCCACTTGACTCCTGATATGCTCCAATGCCACGCTTCCGCTGCGCACTCTGATATCCAACTAATTCCAATCTGAATTCCAGCTCAAGGTTTCCTATCTTGTAATCCAAGTGTAGTGCTTTCCAAACTCCATCCTTTGGGTTTCCTTCCCCATTAGACTTGCGCTCCTTTGCTATTCCTTGCAGCTTCTTGCCAATCCTCCATAGTGTTTTCCTAACACTCTTCCGTTGGATTTCCATTTCCAATAACCAGCTTTGTCCACTTGAGCTTGCAATTATAGAAGTCTGGCTTGCCAGGGAATTCCAAATGCCACAACGCCATTTTCCAAAACGCTTCTGCGATCTTCTTTCCATCTTGAGGAACTCCATTAGCTGCTCCATTACAGGGCAGACCGTTTCCTTTCCGGTCCCACCGTTGTATCTCGAGCCTGCCATTCCTTGAAGATCTCCTCCAGCTTCCAGCTTTGTCAATCTTCAACGAGCCCCATAACTCATTGAAGTTGATGTCACAACCCGATTCCAAGATTCCCTACTTGGAACAGATTTGGATAGCCTCCTGCTGCTCCTTGTGATCCAAGCAACTCAAGCAACTCCTGACGCTTAATCCAGTCGGAACACCGCCACTTCCAAATGGCCTTCTTGCAATCTGGTCTTTCCATCGACCTCTTGCAGCTCCTGTAGCAATCCTTGCAATCCGGTCTTTCCATTGACCTCTTGCAACTCCTGTAGTACTCCTTGCAGCTTCCCCAACGCCTATTGCAACTCTTCTAGCACTTCCTGTAACTCTTGCAACTCTTTGCTACACTCATGCAGTAAGTTTTCCGGTGAGTGTTTCCACATCTTGATCGCCCTCGCACGCTTGGTTGAACAACGCTCTGAACAGATGATGACCCCCAACACACACCTCGTTAGTACCAACTGCCCTGTAGGTGCACACCACAACATATACCCCAACACACACCTCAACGGCACACATCTCGACATACATCTCGGTACACATCTAGTGGCCAGTAGCACTGCCGAGGTTTGAAGACACTGACCCCAACCTGCACGGAGAAATTCTATCTAGACTAGGACCGGCGTAGAGAACAATCTATGATATACATGGTGTTTGAAAAAGTCTTTCGCAAAGTAGCCATTTTTATAAATTTCGCAAACACTTTTGAAAAAAGAATTGAAAACAAGGTTTTGGAAAACAACGAAAGCTGATCTCCCAGGATAGGACTGGGAGATCTTTAACCTAGGCTCTGATACCAAGAATGTAACACCTGTCTCCCGGCGAACCGGAGACGCGGCATTAGGACGCCTGCTGAACCGGATTCGGTCCAACCGGGACGCCAACTCAACTTGTCCCAGGTCCCAGGCGCCTCCTTCTTATTGAAATCCACCAATAACGTCACTCGATCAGTCAATCCTGCATTCGGACCTGCGGGGAAAAAGAATGGAAAAGGGAAGAGGCCTGAGTAATTGTTTCAAACACAATCACCCAGTGAGGTCGAACTTAAGGAGTCCGCGATCCCGCTTACACTACACAACTACGAATCACAAGTCCTAAGCTAATAACACCTTGCAAACAGACCCGAAGGCTTCACCACGCAATCTACATCCACTCGTGCATACGAGCTCCAAGCTCACACTCATGAACACCTACGGCTCCAAGCCCCACACACTGCGTCCAACGCACGGTACGTCCAACGTACCACCACACGGGAGGGCTCGCCAACACCCTCCGACGATCAAGGACGTCCAACGCCCTACACGCAAAGCCCTAGCACAATTCTACCACACATATCCATCACACACAATCAACGTTTTCGATTTAAGCGATAACCTAGAATTATACGTTCTTGCAATCAATCACCGGTATCTCTAGCCTAAGCTACCTAAGAAAGACGGTATTAACAAAGGAATATCGTCCGGAATTGAATGGAGTAAGGGAAGATCACAACCGGTCCTCACCTTAGCCAAAAGAAGAGGGAAAAACGGTAATTTAGCAACCCCATTGTCCCAAACGGACATCAGATCTGGATAAATGACTAGAAATTAAGTGAGATAGGCTTTCGTTTCGTTCGAATCGGGTTTAGGACGATCAAGTTATGGCCCAACGAAGTTTGGTTGACTAAAAGTCAACGGTCTGGTCAAAGTCAACCGGTTGACCCGGTCAACCCATACCCAGACCCAAACCTAGACTGAACCAGGCCCATATCCATAACTGGCCCAAATTCCTAAACCAGACCCTAACCGAAACTAAACCGAGCGAAATCGAATTGAACCAGAAAATTAAAGGGAATCGAACTAACCAGGAATTAGAAGCTGAAAAGGAATCGAACCGGACTGGTTAACCAAAACCGAACCGGTCAACGCCTGACCCGGTCAAACCAGACCGGTCAACCGAGTCAACTCGGTGACGGTCCGGCGGTGGTCCGGCGGCTCTCCGGCGGTGGAGCTCCGACGACTGTCGGTTCTCCGGTCACGAGCTCTGCTCGAATTTTTGGAATGGTGTGAGAAATGAGGAGCCCCTCTCCTCCTTTTATAGTGAAAAGAGCTAGGGCTTCCTTGCTTAATGATTTGGGCTTTGGGCTTTGGCTTGAATTAGAAAAGGAAAGCACATTAATGAGGGAAATAATGGACTTGGGCTTGAATTAACTGGGATTTTTCTTCTTTTTAAACAGAATTTTAAAAGGGCTGGGCCAGGGCCCTTACAATTCTCCCCCCCCTTAAAAGAATTCGTCCCGAATTCCGAGGCGAGAGTTCTCCATTGCAACGTTTTACCATCCACAGCTCGCGGGCTTCAGTGAACCAAATCTGACTTGTTGCTTGCTTGCTTGAAAAGAACTTGGCCTTGAATCCTGCAAACTGCTTCTCCCCCCCTTATTTCAAACCACACTCTGGAGTGTCCTCCTCCTTGGTGTTAATCCAATAGCAGCTTCCATAATGCAATGCAATACGCCAAATGCTACCGCCCATGTCCATTAGGGTCGGTCTCCAATGGTTAGAAACAACACTCATCCCTCGAGTGGTTCTAAGTCTTGAATTCGATGCCCCGCTTCCAATCCCATTCTCCTCAACGGTTTCCATTACCGTGCCACAGTGCATCATCCACTTCCAAATGGATTCTCTATGACGGTTTTCCATTACCGTGCACTATGGCGTTGACTCTCGCCCAAGCAGACATCCTTGCTAACCTCTGTGACCGATGCAGCTAACCATGTCCATTATGGTTATCTGGCTGGTGGGGGACGACCCACTTGACTCCTGATATGCTCCAATGCCACGCTTCCGCTGCGCACTCTGATATCCAACTAATTCCAATCTGAATTCCAGCTCAAGGTTTCCTATCTTGTAATCCAAGTGTAGTGCTTTCCAAACTCCATCCTTTGGGTTTCCTTCCCCATTAGACTTGCGCTCCTTTGCTATTCCTTGCAGCTTCTTGCCAATCCTCCATAGTGTTTTCCTAACACTCTTCCGTTGGATTTCCATTTCCAATAACCAGCTTTGTCCACTTGAGCTTGCAATTATAGAAGTCTGGCTTGCCAGGGAATTCCAAATGCCACAACGCCATTTTCCAAAACGCTTCTGCGATCTTCTTTCCATCTTGAGGAACTCCATTAGCTGCTCCATTACAGGGCAGACCGTTTCCTTTCCGGTCCCACCGTTGTATCTCGAGCCTGCCATTCCTTGAAGATCTCCTCCAGCTTCCAGCTTTGTCAATCTTCAACGAGCCCCATAACTCATTGAAGTTGATGTCACAACCCGATTCCAAGATTCCCTACTTGGAACAGATTTGGATAGCCTCCTGCTGCTCCTTGTGATCCAAGCAACTCAAGCAACTCCTGACGCTTAATCCAGTCGGAACACCGCCACTTCCAAATGGCCTTCTTGCAATCTGGTCTTTCCATCGACCTCTTGCAGCTCCTGTAGCAATCCTTGCAATCCGGTCTTTCCATTGACCTCTTGCAACTCCTGTAGTACTCCTTGCAGCTTCCCCAACGCCTCTTGCAACTCTTCTAGCACTTCCTGTAACTCTTGCAACTCTTTGCTACACTCATGCAGTAAGTTTTCCGGTGAGTGTTTCCACATCTTGATCGCCCTCGCACGCTTGGTTGAACAACGCTCTGAACAGATGATGACCCCCAACACACACCTCGTTAGTACCAACTGCCCTGTAGGTGCACACCACAACATATACCCCAACACACACCTCAACGGCACACATCTCGACATACATCTCGGTACACATCTAGTGGCCAGTAGCACTGCCGAGGTTTGAAGACACTGACCCCAACCTGCACGGAGAAATTCTATCTAGACTAGGACCGGCGTAGAGAACAATCTATGATATACATGGTGTTTGAAAAAGTCTTTCGCAAAGTAGCCATTTTTATAAATTTCGCAAACACTTTTGAAAAAAGAATTGAAAACAAGGTTTTGGAAAACAACGAAAGCTGATCTCCCAGGATAGGACTGGGAGATCTTTAACCTAGGCTCTGATACCAAGAATGTAACACC
Organism: Orychophragmus violaceus; assembly: GCA_030180135.1. Lineage (NCBI taxonomy): Eukaryota > Viridiplantae > Streptophyta > Magnoliopsida > Brassicales > Brassicaceae > Orychophragmus > Orychophragmus violaceus. The sequence goes on from CM058232.1 coordinate 107,010,150, forward strand.
TGTCTCCCGGCGAACCGGAGACGCGGCATTAGGATGCCCGCTGAACCGGATTCGGTCCAACCGGGACGCCAACTCAACTTGTCCTAGGTCCCAGGCGCCTCCTTCTTATTGAAATCCACCAATAACGTCACTCGATCAGTCAATCCTGCATTCGGACCTGCGGGGAAAAAGAATGGAAAAGGGAAGAGGCCTGAGTAATTGTTTCAAACACAATCACCCAGTGAGGTCGGACTTAAGGAGTCCGCGATCCCGCTTACACTACACAACTACGAATCACAAGTCCTAAGCTAATAACACCTTGCAAACAGGCCCGAAGGCTTCACCACGCAATCTACATCCACTCGTGCATACGAGATCCAAGCTCACACTCATGAACACCTACGGCTCCAAGCCCCACACACTGCGTCCAACGCACGGTACGTCCAACGTACCACCACACGGGAGGGCTCGCCAACACCCTCCGACGATCAAGGACGTCCAACGCCCTACACGCAAAGCCCTAGCACAATTCTACCACACATATCCATCACACACAATCAACGTTTTCGATTTAAGCGATAACCTAGAATTATACGTTCTTGCAATCAATCACCGGTATCTCTAGCCTAGACTACCTAGGAAAGACGGTATTAACAAAGGAATATCGTCCGGAATTGAATGGAGTAAGGGAAGATCACAACCGGTCCTCACCTTAGCCAAAAGAAGAGGGAAAAACGGTAATTTAGCAACCCCATTGTCCCAAACGGACATCAGATCTGGATAAATGACTAGAAATTAAGTGAGATAGGCTTTCGTTTCGTTCGAATCGGGTTTAGGACGATCAAGTTATGGCCCAACGAAGTTTGGTTGACTAAAAGTCAACGGTCTGGTCAAAGTCAACCGGTTGACCCGGTCAACCCATACCCAGACCCAAACCTAGACTGAACCAGGCCCATATCCATAACTGGCCCAAATTCCTAAACCAGACCCTAACCGAAACTAAACCGAGCGAAATCGAATTGAACCAGAAAATTAAAGGGAATCGAACTAACCAGGAATTAGAAGCTGAAAAGGAATCGAACCGGACTGGTTAACCAAAACCGAACCGGTCAACGCCTGACCCGGTCAAACCAGACCGGTCAACCGAGTCAACTCGGTGACGGTCCGGCGGTGGTCCGGCGGCTCTCCGGCGGTGGAGCTCCGACGACTGTCGGTTCTCCGGTCACGAGCTCTGCTCGAATTTTTGGAATGGTGTGAGAAATGAGGAGCCCCTCTCCTCCTTTTATAGTGAAAAGAGCTAGGGCTTCCCTGCTTAATGAGTTGGGCTTTGGGCTTTGGATTGAATTAGAAAAGGAAGCACATTAATGAGGGAAATAATGGACTTGGGCTTGAATTAACTGGGCTTTTTCTTCTTTTTAAACAGAATTTTAAAAGGGCTGGGCCAGGGCCCTTACAATTCTCCCCCCCTTAAAAGAATTCGTCCCGAATTCCGAGGCGAGAGTTCTCCATTGCAACGTTTTACCATCCACAGCTCACGGGCTTCAGTGAACCAAATCTGACTTGTTGCTTGCTTGCTTGAAAAGAACTTGGCCTTGAATCCTGCAAACTGCTTCTCCCCCCCTTATTTCAAACCACACTCTGGAGTGTCCTCCTCCTTGGTGTTAATCCAATAGCAGCTTCCATAATGCAATGCAATACGCCAAATGCTACCGCCCATGTCCATTAGGGTCGGTCTCCAATGGTTAGAAACAACACTCATCCCTCGAGTGGTTCTAAGTCTTGAATTCGATGCCCCGCTTCCAATCCCATTCTCCTCAACGGTTTCCATTACCGTGCCACAGTGCATCATCCACTTCCAAATGGATTCTCTATGACGGTTTTCCATTACCATGCACTATGGCGTTGACTCTCGCCAAAGCAGACATCCTTGCTAACCTCTGTGACCGATGCAGCTAACCATGTCCATTATGGTTATCTGGCTGGTGGGGGACGACCCACTTGACTCCTGATATGCTCCAATGCCACGCTTCCGCTGCGCACTCTGATATCCAACTAATTCCAATCTGAATTCCAGCTCAAGGTTTCCTACCTTGTATTCCAAGTGTAGTGCTTTCCAAACTCCATCCTTTGGGTTTCCTTCCCCATTAGACTTGCGCTCCTTTGCTATTCCTTGCAGCTTCTTGCCAATCCTCCATAGTGTTTTCCTAACACTCTTCCGTTGGATTTCCATTTCCAATAACCAGCTTTGTCCACTTGAGCTTGCAATTATAGAAGTCTGGCTTGCCAGGGAATTCCAAATGCCACAACGCCATTTTCCAAAACGCTTCTACGATCTTCTTTCCATCTTGAGGAACTCCATTAGCTGCTCCATTACAGGGCAGACCGTTTCCTTTCCGGTCCCACCGTTGTATCTCGAGCCTGCCATTCCTTGAAGATCTCCTCCAGCTTCCAGCTTGGTCAATCTTCAACGAGCCCCATAACTCATTGAAGTTGATGTCACAACCCGATTCCAAGATTCCCTACTTGGAACAGATTTGGATAGCCTCCTGCTGCTCCTTGTGATCCAAGCAACTCAAGCAACTCCTGACGCTTAATCCAGTCGGAACACCGCCACTTCCAAATGGCCTTCTTGCAATCCGGTCTTTCCATCGACCTCTTGCAGCTCCTGTAGCAATCCTTGCAATCCGGTCTTTCCATTGACCTCTTGCAACTCCTGTAGTACTCCTTGCAGCTTCCCCAACGCCTCTTGCAACTCTTCTAGCACTTCCTGTAACTCTTGCAACTCTTTGCTACACTCATGCAGTAAGTTTTCCGGTGAGTGTTTCCACATCTTGATCGCCCTCGCACGCTTGGTTGAACAACGCTCTGAACAGATGATGACCCCCAACACACACCTCGTTAGTACCAACTGCCCTGTAGGTGCACACCACAACATATACCCCAACACACACCTCAACGGCACACATCTCGACATACATCTCGGTACACATCTAGTGGCCAGTAGCACTGCCGAGGTTTGAAGACACTGACCCCAACCTGCACGGAGAAATTCTATCTAGACTAGGACCGGCGTAGAGAACAATCTATGATATACATGGTGTTTGAAAAAGTCTTTCGCAAAGTAGCCATTTTTATAAATTTCGCAAACACTTTTGAAAAAAGAATTGAAAACAAGGTTTTGGAAAACAACGTTTTGGAAAACAACGAAAGCTGATATCCCAGGATAGGACTGGGAGATCTTTAACCTAGGCTCTGATACCAAATTGTAACACCCGTCTCCCGGCGAACCGGAGACGCGGCATTAGGACGCCCGCTGAACCGGATTCGGTCCAACCGGGACGCCAACTCAACTTGTCCCAGGTCCCAGGCGCCTCCTTCTTATTGAAATCCACCAATAACGTCACTCGATCAGTCAATCCTGCATTCGAACCTGCGGGGAAAAAGAATGGAAAAGGGAAGAGGCCTGAGTAATTGTTTCAAACACAATCACCCAGTGAGGTCGGACTTAAGGAGTTCGCGATCCCGCTTACACTACACAACTACGAATCACAACTCCTAAGCTAATAACACCTTGCAAACAGGCCCGAAGGCTTCACCACGCAATCTACATCCACTCGTGCATACAAGCTCCAAGCTCACACTCGTGAACACCTACGGCTCCAAGCCCCACACACTGCGTCCAACGCACGGTACGTCCAACGTACCACCACACGGGAGGGCTCGCCAACACCCTCCTCCGACGATCAAGGACGTCCAACGCCCTACACGCAAAGCCCTAGCACAATTCTACCACACATATCCATCACACACAATCAACGTTTTCGATTTAAGCGATAACCTAGAATTATACGTTCTTGCAATCAATCACCGGTATCTCTAGCCTAGACTACCTAGGAAAGACGGTATTAACAAAGGACTATCGTCCGGAATTGAATGGAGTAAGGGAAGATCACAACCGGTCCTCACCTTAGCCATAAGAAGAGGGAAAAACGGTAATTTAGCAACCCCATTGGCCCAAACGGACACCAGATCTGGATAAATGACTAGAAATTAAGTGAGATAGGCTTTCGTTTCGTTCGAATCGGGTTTAGGACGATCAAGTTATGGCCCAACGAAGTTTGGTTGACTAAAAGTCAACGGTCTGGTCAAAGTCAACCGGTTGACCCGGTCAACCCATACCCAGACCCAAACCTAGACTGAACCAGGCCCATATCCATAACTGGCCCAAATTCCTAAACCAGACCCTAACCGAAACTAAACCGAGCGAAATCGAATTGAACCAGAAAATAAAGGGAATCGAACTAACCAGGAATTAGAAGCTGAAAAGGAATCGAACTGGACTGGTTAACCAAAACCGAACCGGTCAACGCCTGACCCGGTCAAACCAGACCGGTCAACCGAGTCAACTCGGTGACGGTCCGGCGGTGGTCCGGCGGCTCTCCGGCGGTGGAGCTCCGACGACTGTCGGTTCTCCGGTCACGAGCTCTGCTCGAATTTTTGGAATGGTGTGAGAAATGAGGAGCCCCTCTCCTCCTTTTATAGTGAAAAGAGCTAGGGATTCCCTGCTTAATGAGTTGGACTTTGGGCTTTGGCTTGAATTAGAAAAGGAAAGCACATTAATGAGGGAAATAATGGACTTGGGCTTGAATTAACTGGGCTTTTTATTCTTTTTAAACAGAATTTTAAAAGGGCTGGGCCAGGGCCCTTACAAAGAAGTTGAAAAATGCTCTTTAGTGGAACACGCATATTACATCTCGACCCTTTAGAAGTACGGACATCCCACTGCTGTTTTTTTCCCGTCCTTCTCCTCTAATCTTACTTCTTATGCTTTCAATTTAAATTATCCACTTTTGTGATCTAAGCATTATATGTGCAGGAGATGGAGGAATGTGTGTAGGAGGCGGAGATTGCGCCGGCCGATGTAGTGAGGTGTTGATTAGGAACCGGAGCGATGCGGAGAAGGCAGTGAGGAAGCTTGTGTGTGTATGGTGAAGCAGAGACTTGTGAAGAGGAGTAGGAGTGGTGAAGTAAAGAAGAAGAAATAGGAAGGCAAAGACTGGGAAGCAGAGGAAGAATAAGAGAAGAGAGCATATCTTTCGATCTATCAGGGGAAGATCTTTACGTTAGTGTCTCCGATGGTCGGTTCCTGAAATGGCGTGGGGAATCGCTTGGATGGACAGATTTCGTTCACACATCGGCTAATAGGTATCTATATAGTACCCACACCTTATTCAGAAAAAATATAAGAGTATTTCGATAGAGTGATTCTGAATTTCGAAACATGTGGTTTCTCTCCTTTTCGAATCTGGTAGATTGCTCTGGTTTCCGATGGTAAGTGAGTGCTTATGGTTTATCACATTGTTGTCTTCTTGTAAGAATTGTAGAGGATTTCGTTCGATTTGATCATAGTTAAGTTAGCTTCAAGATTCTGTGATAGAAAGCACATTCTTTTAACAACTTAGTTTACTTTCTAACCAAGCAATGTGCTTATGGTAGCTTCAGAGGCTGCTTGTGTCATGTATTTTTGAATTTAAACATTGCAAAACTCAGTTTTTTTGGAGAATGAATCTCAACCAGTTTTAGTAATTTGTGCAATGCAGTATATGTGACATGACATAGATATATATATATATATATATATATATATTTAAGCATTTCATTCCTCTTTTTAGTTTTACTCATCTTTTACAACTTGTGAATACGGTTTAGGGAGATGTGCGTGCACCCGTTTGCACCAGAGTTGGAGCATGTGTGTGGAAGGCCATTAGGATTACATTTCGATGAGAAAACTGGAGATGTTTACATCGCAGATGCCTACTTTGGCCTTCTTATTGTTAGTCCTACTGGTGGTTTAGACAAAACCCTTGGTTACAGAAGCTGAGGGACAACCTTTTCGTTTCACTAATGATTTGGACATTGATGAGCAGGAAGATGTGGTTTACTACACAAATACCAGCACCAGATTTTAGAGCAGGTAACGCGAATAGATAAAAAAAACACTTTAAAGTATCATCTTTCTTATCATGTGTGTTGTCTATTTATAAAAGAACCGACTATGTTTTTGTTTCAGCATAAATGCGAGAACGTTTTTTCCCAAGTTTACAAAACTCTGAACTTCCTTAGCCTGGTGCATGAAATTAAATCCAAAGCGTTGTCGTGTTCATGCAATTTTTGGCCTGCTGTTTTGAACGTCGATAAGACATGAAGGTTGATAAAGTATAAGTGTATAACAAATCAAGCAAGAACGTGGATGTCTTATTACAGTGCCTTGCATACAATTAATACAACAAACAGAGATGAAACATAAGCCCACTAGTATATAAAAGATTAGGGTCAATCCAGTGGGGGTGGTGTGATGTTCTTAGGCAAGCACTGGCTGGCCGGTTTCCTAGGAGCTGGGGGTGGTGTGATGACCGATCTCATTGACCCCCTGCAGCGAGCTAAGCTAAAAATTGCATCTATGCGTTTTCGAGAGGGGACTGGGGAATCTGATCCTTCCTTTTCTGGAGTCCTCTCGCGCTTAGATTGCGAATTCTTTTTGTTTTTCGACTTGCTCTTTCCTTTTTATTTCTTTTCGGGCTCTTTCTCCTCCGGTTCCGGAGCCTCGCTGCTGTCGTTTTTAGCTGCCAGCAGGCGGTCTTTGGACCGGCACTCTTCGGAGGAGTGCCCTTTCTTGTCGTGGTATTTACAATACTTGTTTGCATCGTAAGGCTTGCATCATTGAGGCTTGCCATCTAATGTTAGGCAGTGTTGTCCCTTGCCAGAGGATTCCTTTTTGCTGGTTTTCTTATGGCTTGATTCTTCCTTCGCCGCAGCTACAGTTTCTTCGTAGTTCGCGTAGTAAGTAGCTTTGTGCAGCGCGTCGTCCAAGGACGTGCATGGTCGAACCGCGAGCTCTTTTCTGAACTCCGATGTGTATAGGAGTCCGTTTTCTAGAGCTGTGATCGCTATAATTTCGTTTGGGTCAGCTATACGTGATTTGACTTCTCTGAACCTAGCGATGTAGGCTCTGAGAGTTTCGTCTGACCCTTGCTTCAGAGCCCAGAGATCGGCTTCCGAGGTTTTCTCTTCGATGAAGATCGAGTATTGCTTTAGAAAAATCGATACGAGCTGTGTGAAGTTGTCGATTGAGTTTCCTTCTAGACTGGCGAACCATTCTAGTGCGGTACCGGTGAGGTTCTCGGCGAAAAGCCTGCAGTACCCTGCTTCCTTTTCTTCATTGGTGAGATGCGCTCGGAAGACCGCGAGCCTGAAAGCTCTAACGTGGGCTTTTGGGTCCGTAGTTCCCGTATATTCAGGGATTTTGATTTTCCCGGTGCTCTGGATCCTCGCGCTAGCGATTCTGTCCGTGAATGGGGTTCGGCGGGTCTCCTCGATAACTTGATCGATGTCTGGAGCCGCGCTTGTTGCCGAGTGGACCGCAGCTTGCAGACGCTGGATTCTGGCATATATGCTTTCGTCATCTATGTCTGTTCGTTGGTCGAACATGGGGAGCAGCGTGCTCCGCGGACGCGTGTTGCTCGGTCCCCTGGTTCCGGTTTGTTGAGCTATCTCGCTCGGAGGCGGCCGAGCGGTGTTAGTTCCTGGTCCCGTCACTGGGGGACGTGTGCTGGAGGCGAAAGCTGATGCTCCCAATACCTGATGCCAGTTTGTTTCGTAGTTCGTTGGCATAGGCGGGGGCATCGGGAGTCGCGCTCCTTCGGGGGCCGTAATGCCCGTCGAGGTTGAGGCTACGGCGTTAGATCTGGGAGGTGTAACTCCTGAGGTCGGACTAAACACCGGGTAACCGCTGTTCCCCGCTACAGACGTTTGCCTTGGTGCTTCGGGAGTTACGTATTCCTCCTCGATGTCCAGACGCATGCGAGGTAATGGGCTCCTTGCGGAGGTGTCCGCTGTGGTCCCCGTTGCGGGCCGTGTCCTGTTTCCGAGGTTCAACAGGCTCCTGTCGTGCATATATAGGCGGGCTTACACGGCCCATTGCGTGGTTTCCTGATCGTGCGATCTGTCGATCAGAACTGCCAGCATTTTGCGGAGCTCTGCCATGCCGCCGGTCATGGATCTAGTCAGGTACGGCGAGTCAGGTCGTGTTTGCGGATTGACCCGAAGAGTCTGGGCGTCCCCTTAGGAGCGGTCCTCGGATCGGATCCAGGTTCGAGAGTTTGTTCTCTCGATTGCTTGCGAAGTTGAGCCCGACGGCGCAACTCCTAAAGGCTGGGAGACAGGGATGCGGTCCCCTGTTCCGGATCCTGCTTGAGTCAGGATCGACTCTGATCCGGTATTCCCGACTTAAACGCTTGCGTTCGTTTGGTCAAGGTCTTGCGACCTTGGTGATTCGATCGGAGCTGTTGCGTTGGGATCCATTTCCACGCTAGCGAGCTGTTGATCAGGTTCGTGTGTAAAGAATATCTATGAATCATCCCCACAGACGGCGCCAAAATGTGGATCCTAAAACCCACACTCAGATTTAGAGTGTTTAGATGAGCTGATTTATAAAGTAGGTGGGCTAGATTCTTGGTTAAACGTGATCAAGGAGCTTAACAATAGTGGAAAAGTGGATTTATATTGATTTGGACGTAAGAACAATAAGAACTCAAGCTATAGAGCGATTACAAAGTCTTAATGCTAGGTTAGAATGTGAATGAATCCTCGGATCCCCTTCTCCAGCCGCCGTCATCTCCTTATATAGCCCTGGTCTTTGCAACCGCTTCCCGGATCTGAGGAGTTGGTTCCAACGGCATGCGAGATTCTCGGGATCGTGTGCTGACTCGTCTCCTCCCTCTCAGTCGGCTTGTTGCCAACGGTTCAGATCGTCGCCTACCGAGCTGTACTTCGAAGTCGGAGCTTCTTTCGTCGAACTGGGCCTGAATATGAATGTTTTTGGGCCTGTCCATTAAAACATAAAAAGCTTTATTCAACCAATTTACTGGTGAGTGAATTTGGGCCCAAACATTTGCCCCCCAGCCCTTTAAGCGGATCCCCGAGCTTGAAGGGCGAGATCTTCTTGGGAAGGCCCACAGTCTTCTTGGATAAATCTGAATCTTTCAGTTCGAACCGCGCCAGAGATATTTGGACGACTCGGCTTCTCACGTGCACCGTCGGATAGCGCGCTAAAGGAAATCCCGCCAAAACGAGTGGATGAGATGAGCGCGTGATGCCAGCTGCGCGCGTCCGCAGCTCGTAGGAAAATGCTCGCGTGATTTGACGGTTGCGATACGCGAGATTTGAAAAGATTTACGGAGTCCCGAGGTTGCGTAATTATGACGTCTTTATAACCCACTTCCTCGTGAACCCACTCTCCAATACACAACCGCCGTTCACAAGGTAACTTCTCCAATTCTCCTTTATAGCGATTGCTCTTCTTTCTTTTTATTTTTACGCTTTAATTTCTCTCTCTTCTGTAACTTTCTTTTACTTGCTTGCGCAAAAGAAAACTACTTTCTTGAGTTTTTCTTTGAACGATGTCGAAATCGAATTTAGTTAGGGTTAAGAAAGAGAAGCAGATAGCTGAGGAGGAGGAGTTCGAGCATCCCATTCCGACTACGAAAGCGGAGGACATCGAGAGCCTGTATTCGTCGCACGGTGTACCGAGGTCGGTGGAGTTGAGGCTTCTCGATCCCGGAGAGACGCCGGAGTCGGTTAGACCAGGTTATTGTTGTGCCTACAAGGCTTACTTTGAGAAGTGTAACCTGGTCTTCCCGATTCCTCGGTTCGTGTTGGATGTGATAGGCAAGCTTGGTGATAGTGCTTCCGCAACTAACACCAAATTCGTTCGCTACCTCATCGGCCTGTTGGTTAGGGCTCGAGAAGAGGGGATCCCATTCGACTTGTCTGTTCTTCACGATTTTTGTTCGATCAAACATAACTCGGCGACGGGGCTTTTCTATCTCTCTCCCCGGCGAAGTTTGGCGATTCTGGTGGCTGTGCCGAACCGGGAGGATCGTTGGAGAGAGCGTCCTTTTTGGTTCAAACACGACCACCATTCAATCGGGAATTATGACCCCTCTAGAGTCGCGAACTCGTGGTTGGAGTCTATTGGTTAGGGATAGCGTTTAGCTAGTTTTTTTTGTTGCATGTCGGTTTTGCTTGGGAGGATCTGAATTTTTGTCTGTTTTCAGAGATCCCAGAGAGGTACGGTATAACCCCTGCGATTAGAAGGCTAGTGGCTACTCTAGGCTCCAGAGACGTACTCTGGTCATCGTTCACCGTTGACAGAGTTAGGCGTGCGCTCGAGCTCCCGGAGGTGATAGAGCCGCTGGAGATTCGCCTTGCCCCGATACTTCTTGGTGAGTATATGCATGTTTGCGAAAAATCTCTTTTTACATACATTTTCTGTATATGCACCCTGGGTACTAATCTTTGACCGTTTCGTTTTGCAGCTTCCCGAGAACACTCGCTTTCCGACGCTGCTTCGTCGAGCACAACCCAGATGATATATCATGGTTTTTACTAGTTTTAGACCATGATATAAGTGTGTTTTAGTGTCTTTTTGTGTTCTTTTAGAGTCTTTTACAGGTATAATCAGGTTTGGAGCATACTTGGTGATTATGACACTTTTTGGAGATTTTTGGAGTGTTTGGCCGAGAGATAGAGTTCACTGTCCGAAACAGAGGAATGCGTCGATCGTTGCACTCTAGCATCGATCGTTGCACCAGCGAGATGGGCCAAAACTCGGCGGTTTATGAAGAGTCAAGATATTGCACTCTGATCCAGAAGTTCCTGATATTTACAAAGAAGCCCCTGGCCGAGATTAGACCTATATAATTAAGTTTTTGGTATTTTATTCACGGACGTTTTCATAATTAAGAGCAGAAGATTTTTAGAGCTTTTGGGGCTGATCTGAACCTTTACTTCATCTGTATTTGGAGAAGATTTCGAACCCCTTTTATTCTTTATCTTCTATGCAATTTATTCATCATATGATTATGTTTTCATTATCTATGTCTGAGTAGATTCCTTGTTAGGTTTAGGGTTTCTCACATAGGATTTCATGACTTGCTAGACTTGTTTAATTCAGTTAAGGATTCATAACTATATCTGTTCTTCAATCTAATTGTGCTTAAAGCTAGTTCTAACCTGATCAATTAGAATCTAGATCTTAGGTTGCTAAATACGTCACGGAAGTGGGGTTTAGGAATCTGAACTAATTAGGTTGAGCAATTAAACTTCTCGCAAACAAAAGTTTGGTTTAGGATAATTGTGAACATATCAAACTTGGAATTAATGCTAGTTTAATCTGTTAGTTCTCGCAAACGAAAGTTTGGTTTGCTGCACTTAGACTTAGAGAATTATCGCAAAGGAATTTGGTTAATTCTATATCTGTGTTTTGAGTTCTAGAACTGTGCTTAATTAGATCCTTGCTGAATGAACTGTCTGCTTGTCTGATTTCCTGAGAACGCCCTAGACTTAGCGCTTTTAATAACTTGCTTTCACAACCAACAATCTCTGCTTTCTGTTTACTTTCTCGCATTGCTTTTAATTCAATCACATTGCTTTCTTCCTAGTTTGATTTCTAGTTCTTGAGCTATTGAATACGGAGTCCCTGTGGATTCGATACCTATATACTACGACTACTGAACTGTGCACTTGCAGTTAGATATAGGATAAAACCTGACACCTATCAAGTTTTTGGCGCCGTTGCCGGGGACTCTTTGAGTCTTCGATAGCTTAGAACTTAGGGTTTTACTAGGATTTTTCGTTTTCTTTTCGTTTTTTTTTTTGTTTTTTTTTAATGTTACTAATTTTCTCAGTTTTTCTCTGTCGCATGTACCGATATCGCACTGCGTCGATCGTTGCACTCTTAGCATCGATCGTCACTAGGCGATTCAAAGATTGAAATGATCGTTGCACTGATAGCATCGATCGTTGCCCGACGATTACAGACAGTTTATGCAGACGCAGAAAACTAGAAGTAATCCGAACTTGGACTTAGTTAATCTCGATCTTGAAGAACTTGGACGTTTAGAGAGAACCAACAGAAGAGAAAGAAGAGAAAGGATGGTGCAAGAGCGTTTGATTCTTGTACGTGATGCTGAAGGTACCCTGAGGGACCGAGATAACAACCCATACAATGCTGCTTGGCAAAGGGTTGATGCTGAAGGGAATGTCATCCCTGATCCTCCTGAGCAACAGCAACAGGAGCAGAACCAGGGTCAAGGACAGGCCCAAGGTAGACAGATGGTTGTCCATGAGAGGACTTTAGCTGACTACAACAGACCGGATGAGTTTCATAGAAACCGGTCAGCTTTAGTGCTTCCTGCCTTTGAGAGGAATGATTTTGAGATCAAAACCATCTACTACTCGCTGATGAGACAGAATGCGTTTCATGGTTACCCAACGGAGCAGCCTATGGATCACATTGATTCGTTTGAGGACGTAGTCACTGGCATGAAGTATGATGGAGTGTGCCCGGACTATCTGTTCCTTAAGCTCTTTCCGCACAGTCTTGCTGGAGACGCTAGTGCATGGCTAAAGCAGCTGGCACCTGCTCAGTACACTACTTGGGCAGCTTTAAAGAGTGAGTTCCTGCGTCACTTATATGATGATGCACGCTCAGACCAGTCCAGACAGGACATACTCACCTTTTCTCAAGGAGCTGTGGAGCCTTTAAAGACTGCCTGGATGAGATTTAAGCAGTATCAGCGTGACTGCCCACACCATGGATTCACTGAAGTTCAGTTGATTGGCATCTTCTTCAGAGGCATAGATCTTCCATATCAGTCTGCGCTGGACAATTCCAGTAATGCTAACTTCAACACCAGGACTCCTACGCAAGGTAAGCAGTTGATTGAGAATCTAATAGGCAGCAACAGCTGCAAGACTATGGATGAGAGGAGGAAGAAATCTGGTGGAAGTGTAGAGAATTCTGACATAGCTGATATTAGATCTAGGCTGGACACAGTTTGCAATCTCCTAGCAGGGAAGAAAGCTGTCCGTTTTGCCCAAGATGTAGAGGTAATTCAAACTGAGGAGGACACTCAGCAGGAAGATGTGAATTACATAGGAGGTTCTGGATTCCAAGGTAATAGATTTGGTAATCAACAGGGAAACATATTTTTCAATGGAGGACAGAAAAGTGCTTTCAACAGCAACTCATCTAATTCTGGACAGACTAGTGGTTTTCAGAAGACCTTTGGACAAGGTACTCAGAGAACCTATGAGTCTTCATCTTATCAGACTCCCCTTGCACCTACAGCTCATGAGAGTAGATTGGAAGCTATGATGGAACAACTAATGGAGAGTCAGACCAAGATTTCTGTGGACTGCAACAAGAAGTTAGATGCTGTCTATGAAGACCTCAATGGGAAGTTTGAGTCCCTGAACACTCACATGAAGCAGTTGGATACTCAGGTAAACCAGATTTCCAGCTCAATAAAGGGAAAAGGGCTAGCAGACACTCATATTAAGGCCTGTTCTGTGTACGTTAATGATGGATCTCACCTAGGTGAAAAATTTGAGCTAAGTACAGCTGAATTGGTGAAAGAAGGAGAAATCCCGGATTTTGGTAAAAACTCTCGGGTGGAAATTGCAGAGCTGCAGCGATCGACACACACCTAGTGTCGATCGATGCACGTCGGGAACAGACAAATTCGCTGAGTGATGATGGTATTGATGCAGACTTGGAGCTTGATAGCTTATTCCCTGGAGTCTCTGAGATCTCTCAATAGGAGATTTATGCGCAGATTGTTAGACAGCACTTCTCAGTGTCTGAAGTGATTAGGCAGGAAATTGAAGAGCTTAAGAAGCTAGAGAAGATTGGTGAAGAATTGGAAGAAATTCCAACTTCTGATGATCCACCTTATCATCCATGTGTGCAGAGGTATTTGAACAAGATGCTGCCTCTAGATGAAGAGCTGAGAGATTGGGTGGTTATAGTTCCTCAGCATATTGGTGATGTTCTGTTAACCAAGATTCCGAAGAAGCTGCCTGATCATGGAGTTTTTGTGTTTGATTGTTCAATCTTTGAGGATAATTTCAGGCGTTCTCTGTGTGACTTAGGAGCTGCTGGAAGTTTGATGCCATACTCTGTGGCAGAGAAGCTGGATATGCTAGATTTTACTCCTACTAGGACCTCTCTTGTCCTAGCTGATCAGTCCATACGAGTTCCTGAAGGACTCCTGGTAGACATCCCGGTGAGAGTTGGAAACTACTTAGTTCCAACAGACTTCTTAGTGCTGAGATATGACTGTGATCCGGATGAAGCATTGCTGCTTGGAAGACCATTTTTGGCTACAGCAGGAGAGATAATTGATGTTAGGAATAGCCTGATAGACCTCCATCTGGGAGATGAGCCGTTGCGTTATGAGATGGATAAGCTACGAAGACCACTGATAGATGGGCAGACATTCACCATAAGGAATGCAGATGATGAGCAGCCTGATGACACGGTGATTATAGATCCTGGAGCACATTTTACTCCATCTTTTCTTGGACATGAGCATTCTGCAACAGCCTACTCGCCACCTTGGATGAGGAGACTTGGACAGAGACAGAAAAAGTCTCTGTTGGGATCTCCTGGTGCCTGAAAAATCTTATCCGTCCGGTCAAGCTATTGACCTTAAACAAGCGCTGGGTGGGAGGCAACCCACCATTAGGTACTGGTGTTTTTCTACTTAATTTTTGGTGTTTTTGTTAGGATTTTACGTTTGTTTTTTTTCTGGTGAGTTTATGTTTGCAGGTCTCGGACAGATTCGCAGTGCGTCGATCGACGCACTTCTGTGTCGATCGTCACAACACGATCGGAATCGCATTGCAGCGATCGTTGCAGTTCTGAGCAACGATCGACCATACACGAAAATCGCCAAGTAGCGGTCGATGCACTTAGTGCAACGATCGATGCTCAAGCGACAGAGGTAAACCCGACAGAACTCAACAGAACTTTAACAATTTTTATTTTCTTTTTACCGATCCTTCGCTTGACACTACTGGGACAGTGTGTCTTAAGTGTGGGGGAGGTGCTACTGACTTATATCTTTCTGTTTTCTTAAGAGTCAGTCCATTTTTCAAAAAAATTTGTTTTATTGAGTCAAAATTGTTTAAGTAAGAAACTATGATTTTATGAGAAGATTTACAAGACTTGCAGGAACTTAAGTAACCATTGGGATGAAGTTGCAGGATCTATCTCTGACTATTAGAAAACCCCATCACAGATCAACCTACTGGGAACACCCACATCACTTCAGGTATCAGAGGATCCTTTTACTGACTTCAACTTAATACTGACTTAGATTGCTCACCTAAGGGCTTGGTATACTCTGTGTCGGATTCCCTGTTAGTTCTGACACAGCCTGTCAACCTATCCTATTTAGTTCCCTTCTCCCCTTCTATAAAGTAAAAAAAAAAGATAATAAACTGAGGATGAGTTAGTAACTCCGAAGTGGTCATAGGAGTGGTAGAGACCCCTATTATCTCCTGTGCTATCCATGGAATGTGTCCAAAGTACACCCCATAACGGGAAGAACACTGATAAAAAAAATAAAATGATACCCAAAGTGGGAAAAATCAGTTGTTAAAGAAGGGAAAGAGAAGAAAGAGACTAGAGAAAGATAGTATGGTGGTCTAGAGCTGATAAGGTAAGAATCCATGTGCCTTTTGATCGATACTCCTTAGGTGAGACCGCACTTAAATACTTGCAGAAGTCAGTAGGGAGAATTTGAATGCTTGAATGTGATTGTGGATTTTACTTAGGACAGTTGCTAAGTGTGGGGGAAGTACATGTTGGTCTTGATATCCTGTGATTGATTCTTTCAGTGGTTTACTAAGGGGAATCTGAGTATTGTAGCTTCTAGGATGAAATGAGTTTATGAAGAGTTTTCAAACCTCTTCACCAAGATTTAGTTCTCTGTTTTGCTTGAGGGCAAGCAAAGGCTAAGTGTGGGGGAGTTGATATATCATGGTTTTTACTAGTTTTAGACCATGATATAAGTGTGTTTTAGGGTCTTTTTGTGTTCTTTTAGAGTCTTTTACAGGTATAATCAGGTTTGGAGCATACTTGGTGATTATGGCACTTTTTGAAGATTTTTGGAGTGTTTGGCCGAGAGATAGAGTTCACTGTCCGAAACAGAGGAATGCGTCGATCGTTGCACTCTAGCATCGATCGTTGCACCAGCGAGATGGGCCAAAACTCGGCGGTTTATGAAGAGTCAAGATATTGCACTCTGATCCAGAAGTTCCTGATATTTACAAAGAAGCCCCTGGCGAGATTAGACCTATATAATTAAGTTTTTGGTGTTTTATTTACGGACGCTTTCATAATTAAGAGCAGAGGATTTTTAGAGCTTTTGGGGCTGATCTGAACCTTTACTTCATCTGTATTTGGAGAAGATTTCGAACCCCTTTTATTCTTTATCTTCTATGCAATTTATTCATCATATGATTATGTTTTCATTATCTATGTCTGAGTAGATTCCTTGTTAGGTTTAGGGTTTCTCACATAGGATTTCATGACTTGCTAGACTTGTTTAATTCAGTTAAGGATTCATAACTATATCTGTTCTTCAATCTAATTGTGCTTAAAGCTAGTTCTAACCTGATCAATTAGAATCTAGATCTTAGGTTGCTAAATACGTCACGGAAGTGGGGTTTAGGAATCTGAACTAATTAGGTTGAGCAATTAAACTTCTCGCAAACAAAAGTTTGGTTTAGGATAATTGTGAACATATCAAACTTGGAATTAATGCTAGTTTAATCTGTTAGTTCTCGCAAACGAAAGTTTGATTTGCTGCACTTAGACTTAGAGAATTATCGCAAAGGAATTTGGTTAATTCTATATCTGTTTTTTGAGTTCTAGAACTGTGCTTAATTAGATCATTGCTGAATGAACTGTCTGCTTGTCTGATTTCCTGAGAACGCCCTAGACTTAGCGCTTTTAATAACCTGCTTTCACAACCAACAATCTCTGCTTTCTGTTTACTTTCTCGCATTGCTTTTAATTCAATCACATTGCTTTCTTCCTAGTTTAATTTCCTGTTCTTGAGCTATTAAATACGGAGTCCCTGTGGATTCGATACCTATATACTACGACTACTGAACTGTGCACTTGCAGTTAGATATAGGATAAAACCTGACACCTATCACCAGACAAAGAAGAAGATGAGGAGACGTTGATATTCATGCATTTTCATGCATTTAGTCATATGTTAAATTCTTGTTTTAGTCTCATTTTGCATTCATTCATGTTCTTTTCTTGTTCTTTGTTGCATTTAGAGTCTAAGTGCATTTAGAGTTAGGATTTGCATAATTTGTTGTTCTTGGGAGTGTTTTCTTATGCTTTGTAGGTTCTTGGAGTTGCTAAGGTGGTTTGGAAGAGTTTGGAGTCCAAATGAGTGATTGCAAGTGAAATGGTGATGAAGGATCAAACTGGTGAGCTTGAAAGATGGAGCAAAATGAAGCCTTTCCGTGCATATTTAGATTTTGGAGCATCAAATAGAAGTTGTAGAAAATCGAGTTAGCTTTCCAATGGAGGTGGTTTCAAGTCGTTTGGAGTTGTATGCGAGAAGTTATGGCCGATTTACTGAGCCCCGCGGTTAGCCTCGCGGTTTGTAGCTAAACCGCGAGATTTTTGGAAATCTGAGCGTGAAGACTCGCGGTTAGCCCCGCGGTTGGGAGACAAACCGCTAGGAGCCCCAGATTACCAGCCTTTGACCAAGTTTTTTTACCCAACCTTTGTTTGGGTCGACCCAGACTTGTTGGGTTGACCCAGTTCGACCCTTTTTACTATAAATGCTTAATTTTGGGTTTCTAAAACCCTAAGCTACCTAAGCATAGTTTTGTTTTAGGATTTGGATTTTGTAATCTTTGGTCTTGAGTTTAATTTGAGTACTTCTTTATATCTTCTTAATCTTTTCTCTTAATCTCTCTTTAATCTTGTTATCTCATACTATCTTTATGGATTTTGTGGGAACAATGAAGATTAGAGAGTAGAACTTTTGGGTTTTGTGGATGAGGTTGATTTAGATGGTTTATGTGATGATTAGTGATGTTTAGGACTTGAATTTGAATAATCCTTCTCTAATTAGTTGATCTCTATGCTAGGTTGCAAGGAATTGTTGAATCTAGATGCTAGGCTTTTTCATGCCCGAAAGGTGTTCGATGAAATGCTTGAATGAGCTTTTTAGAGGATTTTCATATCTTAGCCTAAGAGATTAGTTGTCTAAGGTGATTATTGGTAATGAGAACTTGAAATTAATGCTTGCTTGATTCTTAATCACAAATGATAATTTGATCTTGATTAGGGATTAGTCAAAGGGATTAGTGCCAAGAGATTGGATTAGTCTAATGATTAATGTTCTTAGCCTAAGGATTAGCTTTGCTAAAAGGTGTTTGATGGATATTATTGCATGCTTGACTTGTAATTTGCAAATGAGAATTGAATGATTGCTTGATTAGCATAGGAGTTATGAACATGAGAATGTGATTAGCTTAATTATGATCATTAGCCTTGTTTAGCAATGTTTGATTGATTGAAGCATCATTGATTGTCTCTAAACCATCTAGTCTCCATAGCCTCATCCTAGGACCCTTCTTTTATCTTGTTTAGTGCTTTATTTGCTTCATTTATTTCTTGTTTGATTAGGATTGTTAGTTAAACCTTCTTTTATCTATTTGGCTTAGTTTAAGTAGTATTTTGCATTCCTAATGTGTTGTTCTTCTTGCCTCCCTGGATTGATACCTTAAGTACTACAATGATAGGAGTAGACTTGAGGAATTGAGCTAGAATCTATAAAAAAAGTCTATCATCAGACGTCCCACTGTTCGAGAGTCATCCAAGAGGCCTTCCGAAAAGGCGACATCTGGCGGATACGCGCCCATCCGTGCTGGCCAGTTGAGTGATGCTCTAGCTGGTGCGATTAACGATGGGAGGTCTAGAGGTGTTCGGCCGCCGCCTCCGCGTCGGGACACAGAGTCTGGGAAGGGCCCGGAGGCTGTACGCCCCAACCAAGTGATTAACCTGAGTTCCAGGGCCACCGGAAGTGATTCCTCGGTGCAGCCTTTGAACAAGAAGCCTCGATATGAAAAGGAGGCAGCTGTTGGGTCGGGCTCGTCGCATGCTCCGGGGTCCAAGCCGTTTCACTGGAAGTTTGACCATACGAAGGATTTCCCGATCACAGATGATCCTGAGGGACTCGCTCATTTGCTCCGCCATTGCAAGGCCGCTGGATGTTCGCTCCCTTCGGTAAACGGTAAAGAACCTGATAGGCCGGGAGCTGTACATCAAGGCAATGACCGCCAAGGGAAAGGTATCTTTGAGTCTTCGCTTCTTCTTTCCTTTTCTGGTTTTTAACGCCCATTTTCTGTTTCAGTCTTTGGAGGCGGATAATCAGCTTGTGGCCTTCTACGAGCAGCACCTCAGGTGTGTCCCTCGTCAGGAGGAGCTCGAGCAAGCTCAGAGCGTTGTACACCAGTTGACCGCGAGCCTCAAGAGTTGCCAGGAGGAGGTGAGGCTTCTCGAGGCTCAGCTTAACGTTGTCAAGTCCGAGCGCTCGATTGCTGTGGAAAGGACGGTTGCTCTGGAGCAAAAGGTCAAGGAGCTCCTTGAGAAGGCGGAGGGTGCAATTCGCTCGGCTAGGCATGACGGAATGAGGATCAGGGACGGTCATTATTATGACATGTTTGAAGCTCACAAGGACAAGTTCGAGAGGAAGAAGAAAGAGACGGACTGCGAGATGAAGGTCCAGGAAGTGGAGGCCAATATCGAACTGATCAACCTTCTGCAGAGTGGGGTGACTACTATCGAGGAGGAGCTTCCCAAGCTGTTGGAGCAGAGGGAGACTTTCGCGAAGGAGTTTGAGGCAGCGCAGGTGTCCGACTTTTCCTTGAGCGCCGAGCTGCGTGCTATCCCTCAGATCTTCGAGGATTCGGTGATGCGCGTGGCTCGCTCCGCAGGCTTCAATGAGTTTGGCTCGAATGCTGAGATGATGGCAGGACCTGCGAGTACCGGAGCGACCAAGGCGGCGGAGATCGGAGTCCAGGAGTAACAAGGTGGTGAAAGTGAGAAGGCTGGTGGTGAGGAGCAGGGCTGATGGCTGCTCCTTTTTAAAATTCTGTTTTTTTTTGAATCCCCTAAAGCCCCCTTTTGCGCTAAAGTTGAACTCTTTTTAATTTTGCTTTCGGTGTTGCCCGGGAGGGCTTTTATCCATAACTCTTTTTGGCTCAGGTGAGCCTTTTTAATGCACGCTTTTTATGTTTATGTTTTTTGTTTGAGTTTGGATTCTTTAGTTTAGCAAAAATATCGAGGTTCGCTTATGCGTCGTAAGTTTGCAAGTTTAACCTTCGAGTCGCTAAGTAGAACTCTTAATTTTTGTTACTTAGTCTGGCCAGACGTTCCTTGTGTTTTGGAGTTCATTTCGCGACTTAGAGCCCTTTTGGGTTTGCCGTGGTTTGGATACCCGTTTGACCCGTGCAAAGTCGTTTAGGGTTTACTTCCAAGTTTGTTTGCGTGTTCTGGGCTTTGGAGGATTACTCTGGAGGAATCCCCTGGAGTTTGTGGTTCGCGAGGCGCTCAAGGTTTTAAGACTCAGCATGTTTGCGATTTGTGCATGTAACTCGCGTCTGTTGTAAAGGGGTTCAGTGTGGACTCGGTGCGACGCGTAGAGTTCATACGAAGTAAAATTTGTAGAGTAGAATTTTACTTAACGTAATCTTTCATGTTCGCTGTTGCCAAGGTTTTAAGACTTGGTGGATTTGCGACAGTGTGTGTTGTTTCTCATGAAACTTGATAGGAACACGGAGAGATATGTAGAAAGTTTCATTAGTGTTTTCTCCAGAGTTTACACTGATGTATTGGGTGATAACCCTGTACTCCCCCCAAAAAGAAACGAAAAGGTAGAATGCAAGAATTTCTAAGTTTTTGGGTGAAGTGGCTGCACTCGAAGTTCGAGCTGCCTACGTACCCCGCCAAGGGATCAAGCCTAACGTAGTTCGATTATTGTGAGTACTCATGGGTGGTATAGCGTGAGGTTTGCGGCATTCCACGGCCTTTTCACGGGTACTCCGTTTTTGTGTTTCGCGAGCTTGCGCCGTCTCGGACGATCTCGGTGACTCGATGGGGGCCCTCCCAGTTCGTTCCGAGTTCACCGGCGCTTGGCTCTCTAGTGTTTGAGTAGACCTTGCGCAGTACTAAGTCCCCCACGCTAAACTTCCGGAGTCGGACTCTGGAGTTATAGTAGCGGGCGGTTTCTTGTTGGTAGTTTTGTATTCATTTAGCGCCCGGTCGCGTTGTTCCTCGATCATGTCCAGACGCGCGATCTCGGAGCATCTGTTCGTTTAGTTCCTCGTGTCTGGGATTTAGGGCCCTCCTGATAGTTGGAACTGATACCTCCGCGGGGACCACTGCCTCCATCCCGTAAGCCAATGAAAACGGAGTCTCGCCGGTCGCGCTGTGAGGTGTAGTGCGGGAAGCCCATAGGACTCCCGGTAGCTCCTCAGACCATTCTGACTTTTTAGAGTCGAGTCTTTTCTTGAGGCTACTTAGTAAAGTTTTGTTCGCAGCTTCTGCCTGACCATTTCCTTGGGGGTACCTTGGAGTAGATGTGGTCAGGCGTATCTTCCAGGTTTTACAGAAATTTATGAAAGTCCTTGAGATGAACTGGGAACCGTTATCTGTTACTATTTCGTAGGGGAGTCCCTGCCGGCAGACTATGTGTTCCCAGACAAAGTGTCGTACTTCAATTTCTGTAGTTTGCTGATAGGCTTTAGCCTCTATCCACTTAGTGAAATAATCAGTCAAGACTAGAAGATATCTTAACTGCTTTGGTCCTGATGACACCAGCGGGCTTACTATATCCATCGACCACCTCATGAAGGGGTAATGTGCGGAAATCGAGGATAGTTTTTCTGCAGGCTGATGGATGATTGGAGCGTGCCTTTGGCATTTGTCGCACTGCTTTGTGTAGTTTTCAAAATCGGCGATCATGGTCGGCCAGAAGAAACCTTGTCTTTTGATGCGGATAGCTAGGGCTCGTCCTCCGGAGTGGTTTCCGCTGGTGCCTTCGTGGGTGTTTCCCATTACAGCGAGGGCTTCCTGAGCATGCACGCATCGCAAGTAAGGTTCTGCGGTACTTCGCTTAAACATATGGTCTTTGATTACGCAATACCGAGCGCTTCGCGCTTTTAGCTTTCTGGCTTGCCATTTGTCGTCGGGGACCAAACCGAGTTGGATGTAGTCAAGGATCGGTTTTCGCCAATCCGGCCTGTTCAGGAACTCTGAGTCTGGCTCCTCGACTTCTGGTTCGGACTCTTCATCGACCTGGGGTCTTGGTACCTGTCTGCTGCTACGGAGACCGATATCGCAAACTTCAGAGCATGTTAATACTGTCTCTGGAGGGGTTTCGAGGTCTGGTGCCTTGGGAGGATGTTCGGTCCGTTCTTCTTGAGAGGACGTGGGTCTGTCTGCGGACTGCGCTTTCAGCGCCACGTCAATGCTCGGCTTGTCTATACCCTCTACGGGTATGATCCTTTTGATTCGAGGATCGGATGTCGAGGCCAGTGCAGCCAAGGCATCGGCGGAGGAGTTTTCTCCGCGGGGTATCCTTTCGAGCGTAAAGTTTTTTAGTTGGTTGGCGAGCTCGTGAGCTACTTTGACGTATGCTTCCATGCGCTCGTCTTTCGTTTCGTACTCGATGTGGTATTGGCTCGTAACTAGTTGCGAGTCGCTGAAAGCGCGTACTTCTCGTGCTCCGACCCCGATCGCAAGTCGGAGTCCAGCTATGAGGGCTTCGTACTCGGCTTCGTTGTTAGAAGCGCTGAAGCCGAGCCTGAAAGATTGCTCGATTACCTTGCCTGTGGGGGTTACGAGTTTGATTCCTACTCCGGAACCGTGCTTAGACGAGGCTCCGTCTACATGGAGAATCTATTGTTCGTTGTGATTTTCTTGCTCCGGTGCTACGGGCGGGAGCTCGATTATGAAATCCGCTAGGACTTGAGCCTTAGCACTCGTCCTGGTGCGGTAATCGATATCGTATTCGCTCAGTTCGATTGCCCATTTGGCCAGTCGGCCGGATTGGCTCGGACTGTGGAGTATAGTTCGTATAGGCTGTGATGTCATCACCACTATGGCGTGTGATTGGAAATACGGCCTTAGTTTTCTTGCTGCCATTACTACTGCGAGCGCTAGTTTCTCCATTGCTGGATACCTTGTTTCCGCGTCTATGAGCGTTTTGCTCACGTAGTATATGGGCTTTTGCTCGTTTTGTTCCTCCCGGACCAAGACTGCACTAACGGCGGCGGGCGAAGTCGCGATGTAAAGATACAATGGCTCACCCTCCGCTGGTTTGGCTAGTATTGGAGGTTCGCTGAGGTATTTCTTGAGCTCGTTTAGGGCGTTTTCACAGCTCTCGTCCCATTGGAACTTCCGGTTTCCTTTGAGGAGGTTGTAGAATGGTAGGCACTTGTCCGTAGACCGAGAGATGAAACGGTTCAGAGCTGCTATCCGTCCTATCAGTCTTTGCACTTCCCTTGTGTTTTTCGGGGAAGGCATCTCTAGGAAGGTTGCTATTTGTTTCGGGTTTGCTTCGATCCCTCGCTCTGTTACGAGGTACCCGAGGAACTCTCCCGAAGGTACTCCGAAAGAGCACTTGGCGGGGTTGAGTTTCATCCCATATTGGTTTAGGATCTTGAAACATTCCCGGAGCTATTCTATGTGGTCACTTTCTTTGGAGGATTTTACCAGCATATCGTCAATGTAGACTTCCATTGACTTTCCGAGCTGATTGGCGAACATTTTATTCACCAATCTCTGGTAGGTAGCTCCGACGTTCTTCAGCCCGAAAGGCATCACCTTGTAGCAGTAGGTTCTGCGATCGGTTATGAAGGCCGTTTTTTCTTGATCCTCTGGGTTCATGAGGATTTGGTTGTATCCAGAGAACGCATCCATAAAGTACAGCAGTTCGTGTCCGGCGGTGGCTTCCACCAGACGGTCTATATGTGGTAGTGGAAAGCTATCTTTTGGGCATGCTTTATTCAGGTCTGTGAAGTCTATGCAGAGTCTCCACTTCCCATTTTTCTTTTTGACGACGACCGGGTTGGCTAACCAGTCGGGGTATTTCACCTCCCTGATTGACCCGACCTTTAGTAGTCTGTCGACTTCGTCATTAACGTCTTTGGCTCGGTCTGGACCGAGCTTGCGGCGTTTCTGTTTTACGGGTTTGAAAGTCGGATCGACGTTCAATTCGTGTGAGGTGACCTCGATATCGATCCCTTTCATGTCTTTTGTGGACCATGCGCATTTGTCCACGTTCTCTTTGAGGAATTTAATGAGTTCTTCCCTGTGGTGTTCAGTAGCTCCGATCCGATGTTCACACATCTTTCCGGGTATTTGTCGTCAATACAGACTGAGACGACCAAATCTTTTTGCGGGCCTCGGACTGTTGGATCGTTGTTACGTTTCGCGGTCCGGGAAGCGAGCTCTTCCTCTTTCTGTAATTGCTATACATTTAAGGTCTCTAACTGTTTGAAGAAAGTTAGGTAGCACGACCTTGCGGCCTTTTGGTTCCCGTAAATCGTCTTGCTCGCTGAAGGGGTCGGGAACTTCACACACTGGTGATAGGTGGAAGACACTGCCTTCATGGTGTAGATCCATGGTCTACCCAATATCGCGTTGTACGGGGCTGGTTTGTTTACTACTACAAACTCCAGGATTTCCTGTTGCCCCCCGACGATGGACGGGAGTTTTATAGTTCCCATCGAGTAGGTGGTTTTGCCGTCGAACCCGGTTAGTGTGGTTTTCCCTCCGGTCAACATTGAATATTTAAAGCCCATCTTTCTGAAGGCGTCGTAGAACAAGAGATCTACTGAGCTCCCGGTATCAATCATGACTCTTGAGAGTTTGAATCCGGCTACGTCGAGTTGGATTACTAAAGTGTCATCATGCGGTTTGTCGAGTTTGAAGGTTTCGCTCTCAGAGAATGTTATGTGAGTGTCCGGTCCTTCGATCGGGACCATTTCCCTGAGTTCATTCGCAACTCGTCTCTGGTGAGTTTTGATCGAGTTTACCGAATTCCGACAAAACCTCGAACCTCCCGATATAAAGTTGATCGTTTTCGGGAGGTTCGAACTACACAGTCCGAGCTTAGGCAAGCACTGGCTGGCCGGTTTCCTAGGAGCTGGGGGTGGTGTGATGACCGATCTCATTGACCCCCTGCAGCGAGCTAAGCTAAAAATTGCATCTATGCGTTTTCGAGAGGGGACTGGGGAATCTGATCCTTCCTTTTCTGGAGTCCTCTCGCGCTTAGATTGCGAATTCTTTTTGTTTTTCGACTTGCTCTTTCCTTTATCTTTCTTTTCGGGCTCTTTCTCCTCCGGTTCCGGAGCCTCGCTGCTGTCGTTTTTAGCTGCCAGCAGGCGGTCTTTGGACCGGCACTCTTCGGAGGAGTGCCCTTTCTTGTCGTGGTATTTACAATACTTGTTTGCATCGTAAGGCTTGCGTCATTGAGGCTTGCCATCTAATGTTAGGCAGTGTTGTCCCTTGCCAGAGGATTCCTTTTTGCTGGTTTTCTTATGGCTTGATTCTTCCTTCGCTGCAGCTACAGTTTCTTCGTAGTTCGCGTAGTAAGTAGCTTTGTGCAGCGCGTCGTCCAAGGACGTGCATGGTCGAACCGCGAGCTCTTTTCTGAACTCCGATGTGTATAGAAGTCCGTTTTCTAGAGCTGTGATCGCTATAATTTCGTTTGGGTCAGCTATACATGATTTGACTTCTCTGAACCTAGCGATGTAGGCTCTGAGAATTTCGTCTGACCCTTGCTTCAGAGCCCAGAGATCGGCTTCCGAGGTTTTCTCTTCGATGAAGATTGAGTATTTCTTTAGAAAAATCGATACGAGCTGTGTGAAGTTGTCGATCGAGTTTCATTCTAGACTGGCGAACCATTCTAGTGCGGTACCGGTGAGGTTCTCGGTGAAAAGCCTGCAGTACCCTGCTTCCTTTTCTTCATCGGTGAGATGCGCTCGGAAGACCGCGAGCCTGAAAGCTCTAACGTGGGCTTTCGGGTCCGTAGTTCCCGCATATTCAGGGATTTTGATTTTCCCAGTGTTCTGGATCCTCGCGCTAGCGATTCTGTCCGTGAATGGGGTTCGGCGGGTCTCCTCGATAACTTGATCGATGTCTGGAGCCGCGCTTGTTGCCGAGTGGACCGCAGCTTGCAGACGCTGGATCCTGGCATATATGCTTTCGTCATCTATGTCTGTTCGTTGGTCGAACATGGGGAGCAGCGTGCTCCGCGGACGCGTGTTGCTCGGTCCCCTGGTTCAGGTTTGTTGAGCTATCTCGCTCGGAGGCGGCCGAGCGGTGTTAGTTCCTGGTCCCGTCACTGGGGGACGCGTGCTGGAGGCGAAAGCTGATGCTCCCAATACCTGATGCCTGTTTGTTTCGTAGTTCGTTGGCATAGGCGGGGGCATCGGAAGTCGCGCTCCTTCGGGGGCCGTAATGCCCGTCGAGGTTGAGGCTACGGCGTTAGAGCTGGGAGGTGTAACTCCTGAGGTCGGACTAAACACCGGGTAACCGCTGTTCCCCTCTACAGACGTTTGCCTTGGTGCTTCGGGAGTTACGTATTCCTCCTCGATGTCCAGACGCATGCGAGGTAATGGGCTCCTTGCGGAGGTGTCCGCTGTGGTCCCCGTTGCGGGCCGTGGCCTGTTTCCGAGGTTCAACAGGCTCCTGTCGTGCATATATAGGCGGGCTTACACGGCCCATTGCGTGGTTTCCTGATCGTGCGATCTGTCGATCAGAACTGCCAGCATTTTGCGGAGCTCCGCCATGCCGTCGGTCAGGCACGGCGAGTCAGGTCGTGTTTGCGGATTGACCCGAGGAGTCTGGGCGTCCCCTTGGGAGCGGTCCTCAGATCGGATCCAGGTTCGAGAGTTTGTTCTCTCGATTGCTTGCGAAGTTGAGCCCGACGGCGCAACTCCTAAAGGCTGGGAGACAGGGATGCGGTCCCCTGTTCCGGATCCTGCTTGAGTCAGGATCGACTCTGATCCGGTATTCCCGACTTAAACGCTTGCGTTCGTTTGGTCAAGGTCTTGCGACCTTGGTGATTCGATCGGAGCTGTTGCGTTGGGATCCATTTCCACGCTAGCGAGCTGTTGATCAGGTTCGTGTGTAAAGAATATCTATGAATCATCCCCACAGACGGCGCCAAAATGTGGATCCTAAAACCCACACTCAGATTTAGAGTGTTTAGATGAGCTGATTTATAAAGTAGGTGGGCTAGATTCTTGGTTAAACGTGATCAAGGAGCTTAACAATAGTGGAAAAGTGGATTTATATTGATTTGGACGTAAGAACAATAAGAACTCAAGCTATAGAGCGATTACAAAGTCTTAATGCTAGCTTAGAATGTGAATGAATCCTCGGATCCCCTTCTCCAGCCGCCGTCGTCTCCTTATATAGCCCTGGTCTTTGCAACCGCTTTCCCGGATCTGAGGAGTTGGTTCCAACGGCATGCGAGATTCTCGGGATCGTGTGCTGACTCGTCTCCTCCCTCTCAGTCGGCTTGTTGCCAACGGTTCAGATCGTCGCCTACCGAGCTGTACTTCGAAGTCGGAGCTTCTTTCGTCGAACTGGGCCTGAATATGAATGTTTTTGGGCCTGTCCATTAAAACATACAAAGCTTTATTCAACCAATTTACTGGTGAGTGAATTTGGGCCCAAACATCACTGTATTTTAAGTATTTTAGGCTTGTATTTCGTTCATTTTTTTTGTTGCAATTGCATTCATTCATGCTATTTTCTTAGACCTTTGCATTTAGAAACCTTAAGTGTATTTAGAGTTAGAAATTGCATATTTTGTTGGTCTTTTAGTGTTTTTTTTTTTAATGTTTTATAGGTGTTTGGAGATTCTTAGAATATTTGGTGAGATAAGGAGGCCAAATGGAGTCAAAGAAATGAAGGAGTTTCAATATCCCATCGGCTTGGTTATATCAATCAAATGAGGTTGATGGAAGTGCAGAAAAAATGTCGACATTGTTCAGAGAATCTATTGAGATCTCTCCATCGACCAGAAGAGCCCATTGCCATCCTGCTCGCCATATCGGCCTCGCCCCATCGGCTTCTTGCAGCAGATATCAAGCAGCGAAAATTGTCGGATGAGTTTCCACAATTTTTATCGGCTTCAGTCCATTGCTCAGGAGCAACCGATAATGTCTTCTTCCACATCGACATTATCCCCATAGGCTTATTCTGGCCTCTATCGAGTTGCAACATTCGTCCGAGTTTTCTAAAGAGGTTTTATCAGTTTGAAGACATCAACGTAATCCACCCGTTACACTCTGCCTTCTTCCATCAGACAATCTCATATCAGCCAGCCTCGCCCAATGTGATTCATTGCTCAAAACTAAGAAAATCCACATAGGATTTATCGGCTTCGTGACATCGAGAAGTCTCTCTCGATACATCTTCTCTCGTGAAGACCTCTCCTGCATTGACTTTACCCACCGAACAAACCAAGTTGATATCGCATGTGCTTTCCCATCGACTTGTGTTCTATCTGCCAGACGCGGCATGTCGCCTCCTTCGAAGAACAAATGATCCAACTGAACCGGGTCAACACCCATTTTGTTCAGGGTTAACCTGGTTTGTGCACTGTTCACGATACTTTGACGTTAGAGGTTGTTGCTGCATTCACCAATATACTTCAACCAACAGAAGAACTAAATACAAGCTTAAAATGCCTAAAATGCAATGACATAAATTCTTCCAAACTTATCCTTTGCTTGTCCACATGATAACTGAAAGAAAGTTGGAAAGAAAAGTTAAAAGGCATGAGCTCAAATCCAAAGACCAAACCAAGATCAACAAGTTCAAGTCTAAGTTGATGTTTTTAAGTTGCAATAAAGGCAAATTTTACTCCAAAAGAACTAGCCATACCCATCCTGATGAGTACATCAAGTCATCATCAACCAAGGAGCATGGAGAGGACATAAATCAACCAACCAAGATCCTTGGAGAGAAGCAGTTTGAGCCCACTAGAGACATATGTGCATGTCAGCATATCTACCCAACCAGGAAGACTTAAGCAACAAATCAAACTATTCCAGAAACTTAACTGATCAAGGAATCATCACAAAGTCGAAGTGTTTCAAAAGCTTTCCAGATGAAGAAGATATGCAAGTTACAACTTAGAAGATTTCCAAGGAACCCGCTGGATACCAACTGCCACTTATTGGAGAGTTCAGATCGGACCAGGATGAATCAAGTTGTAAACCAACTTGTTTTGGAAACCTTACTCAACAGAGGTTCAGGGAGAATTGGATTTGTTTCAAAAAGAATCATGGTTTAAAAGTTGTTCAACTTCTAAACCAGGAGATGCTACACTTACCTTATTTAGAGCCTCACGGCTTTAATATCAAATGGATCTTTCCTATTCAATGTGGCTGCATTTTGGACGTGATCTACATCATCCAGAATATCCCTAAGGCACGAAATTATCTCCCCAAATTGTCAAGATACACGAGCCAACGAATTTCCTTATTTGGCAAGCTAAATCATCTCCAACGGCCATATGGCTTAAATGTAGATTATTTGTTCCTTAGTTTTTATCTCTCAATTGTATTGAGCACTATATAAGCTCATCCTATTCTCATTTGTAAATCACCTTTCAATCTATCAAAGTATAATACAAAATTCGTTTTTCTTTCAAGGAGTGTTCTTTGAAGTTGTTCTTTAGATTCTAAGTGTGGGAAATACTTTTAATCTACTGATTCTAGAGTTTAAGATTGTTTGTGTGATTCAAACAACTCTAGGTTCTTCCACAGATTGAGAGAGTCAATCAACCCACCAGATTGAGAGAGTCAATAATTATCTTCACAACCATCTCTATCACTTTTCACTTCCGCAAGCAGCTGGCTTAGGAATCTCTTGATCATCAAGTGATCTTAGCATTGGAGTGATTCCGAGGCTGCATCACATCCAAAAGAGTTTCTACCAAAGATGAATGAACTTTGGAAAAATGTTAAGAGTTTAGAATCAATTGATACATACTAGCATTGTTTCCATCTACCCAAATGTCCCAAATAACTTTCACTCTTAGTCTAACCTTCCTAATTGATGACTACCCATTTCCAGTTCCACTTTTGACTTCTTCCCTTAACTTGATCAAACACTTTTTCCACGTTAACATCTTGACGATCAATCACAAAGGTTCAACCAATGGTAAAACTCTTTCATTTGAACTCTACTCTCTTTTCTTTTCACTTTAGACTAGCCCCTTTCTTTTTCCTTTGATGATGAGCCTTTTAGCTTCTTTTCCTTTCACTTTTTAGAGACTCTTTCTTTATAACTTAGAGCTATCTTTTCTTTTTCTTTACCAACAACAATTTTATCCTCTACTTCTTTCCCTTATCTTTTCTTCTTTTCCACTCTTTTCTCTTCCCAAATCCCCTCGAACTTCAATCCTAGCCTAATGCAAAGCCAAAATATGTCAAGCTTGCTTCTAATATGACAACTTCTCCTAGTTGCTTCCAACTCAACACTAGGATTTGAAAAAAAGATGGATAAGGTATGAAAATCTATTTGAGCAAGCAAAATTGGTATAAAGAGGATAACAATGCTCAAATATGTATATGATATCCATGACTTCAATCCACAATGCATGAGCAAGATACATAGATGTCACGTTTAGAGTTATCACTTAATAGAGCTAGCATCAAATCAAATAAGGTTTCAGCCAACAAGTGATACAAAAGATAAGTAATCCAAGTATGGATGGTCCTTACTTTTTAGCTTTTCTCAAAATGCAAACCGAGAACAATCAACTACCATGAGAAACAAGCTTTCACCCAATCAAGTCTTACAAGGAATTATATCAGTTCTCCCTATGCAAGTGTAAATGCAACTTACATGAAATCTAGACTCAATCCTAACATGATAATGCAACTACATGCTTTTTTTTTTGTTGAAAATTTTGAAAATTTTCGATTTATTGATTTTTCTATGCAAATAGATGAATGCAAGTTATAATATGCATGAGACTCAAACAATCAAGATGAAAATCTAAAATAAGAACAAGCAAACAAAGTTAGCTATTGGCTCCTCCCCCAAACTTAAGTCACAAAGTCCCTTGTGTGATAGAAGAATGAAAGAAGGACCGAAAAAGAAAGAAAATGCATGAAAATCGAAAAAACTATGTACAGAGATATGAGTGTTATTTGTTCAGAGGAAGATGAATCTCCCATGGAGTAAGATGGGTTAGAGGAAGAGTATGACGGAGTCCTCATTGCCTTCCTTTTGTTCCTCTTATGCTCTTGACTCGAAGGGCAAGGAGGCTCGTAAAAGGGAGCAGAAGACATCACCAAGTCATTTCCAGCAATATACTGGTGTCCTTCCTCCAATAGTTCATTCTCCCTAAGCTCTTACGTCGGTTCTATTTGAGGTTGACCCAAAGAGCTTCCTTTCTCCACTAGACCCGTCAAATGCTTAATCGCTTTTGTCAGCTTCTTCATCCCCTTTCCCATCTTCATGATGATCTAATCTTGCTATTTAGCAAGCTTTAGAAGGAGCTTGTTCTGCTCATGAACGGCTCGTGTGGCTTTGTTTGCAATGGGATATGGGTTAGGCTCAAAGTAGTATTGGTGGATGCCATACACCTTAGGCTCACTAGGTCCTTCCTCTGTTTCATACTACTTTTCGCCTTCACTTCCAGCTATCTTCGGGAACACATCTCCTTTCCTAAACTTCCTTTTGGGAGGAAGTGGATCATGAGCCGGCTGAGTAGTGGGGTTATAGAAGTGCTCAATCCACGAGTTGAATAGTAAGCTGTCACACACGAAGACTGACGTGATTGCCGTGTTAGGGAGCATCATCCTCACCTCATGCTTAGCATCATAGCCATCATGTAAGCAAACATTCTCTATGCTCCATCACTCAAAAACTGATTCTTAACCAACAGCGCCAAGTCCAACCAATCTATCACAATAGGCTCCCCAAGGCGTTTAGGCTGTAGATAACCTTCCAGCCTTGATCTGAAGGAGTGGTGTGAATAAACCTCCACTAGAAAGTTTAGGATCATAATCCTTATAAGTCATCGCCCACTCCTTGTGCGCCATGAATTCCCGCAGTAAGACTGTAGCAAAGCTTGGTCTATACCTAATCGGTTTCACACCTCACCAGTGTCAAATGTGACTAAGAGAGGCTGAAGTCCCAAGTACAAAAATTCCATCTCATCCTCAAGTACATGACCCAATTCCTTCCTTGCAAAGATGGTGTGAGCCAATGACTTATGCACAAAGTGAATGTCTGGATGACGGATTCTTTTTAGACGATCGTGGGCCACAGTTTCTTAAGTCCATCTTTGGGGACCGAGAAATGACTATACCACGTCGCTCCCTCCTCCACAAACCCGTAGATATCACTGATATCTTTAAAGCTCATGCAACGATCGTGCCTTCCAATCTTGAACTCAATATTACCAAAACCTTCACCTGAGTTCAATGCCTTGTCGTCGGTGTAGTAGGTTGGGTTTAATGATGCAAGGAATTGGCAAGTCGAGTTTTGGTAGCCAGCAATAGCCAAAGTGAAAAACTTCTCCAATCCCATGTTGCAGAAGATTTCTGTCACATCTCCAAGAAATCCAACACTTCCAAAGAAGCAAAGTGAGGATACTTTGTTGGCACAAAGATGATTCCCCTGAACTTCTGCAAGTACTATACATTCAAGTGAACCTTCTTCTTAGGCTTCTTTGCTCTCTTCTTTGGAATCATGGTGGGATCAACTGTTTCCTGCTCCTCAATAGCTAAACCCTTTCCTTTTCTGCTCTAAGCACTTGGCGAAGAAGTTGAAGTCCGTTCATCTTTCCTTGGTGCTCTAGACTTGGGCTGAGGGTTTTCAGAGGCTTTAGTCATCGTCTTACAAAAGTCACTCAAAGAGAGAGTAAGTGCCTTGAACAACTCATCAACACAAGCATCAAAATCTATACAATTCTAAACACTCTCAATCAATATAGTTAGATATAAGCTCTCATCACCAAGCATCAAACACCAATCAAACAACACTTATCAATCTCAAATTCATCTCATAAGGGCAGAAATCAAAGAAAATAGCTCATTAAACCCATTCAAGTTCAAGTCAAATGATAACTAGCCTCATTTAAAAAAATTCATTTCAAATGATCAAACAATATAGAACATAATGATCAACTTCAAATCAAGCTCACAAATGCATAACTCATCCACAATTCAACCTCAATTCAACTTTAATCTCACTATATCTTGACAATAAGTTCGTAAGAAGCATTTTCAAAATTTTATGAAACCAAAATCATTCAAACAAATTAGTCTCAGTCATATAAATTAGGAACTATCAATTCACGTATTTTCACATTTTTCGAAAATTCTCAATTCTCAAGAACCCTAAATCACAAAAATTCAAATTCCTTCAATCATAAGGCAAAATTAACATGTGCAATCATCTAGAAAAATTAAGGGAATGATTATTGGCATATCATGGTTTTTATGGCTTTTAAGCCATGTTATATTTATATAACCGATCGAGTCTTTTCAGATGTTTTATTGGTTTACACATGTTTAGAGTACTTTTAAATATATTGGAGCTTTTTGGGCATTATTTGCAGTTTAAGCCGTGATGAAAATGATCAGTGATAGTGTTCGAGCTTGTGCATCAGTCGACACACGTTTAAAATACCAATTCTCGGCGAGTTAATGAAGATTTTGAAGAATTGTAAAATTAGCCCAGAAGATTGACTATTTCCAGAGGAGATCCAAAACGTGTTTGACAATTATTATAGATATTTTTGTTTTTTATTTTCATTACACACTTTCATATTTTTGGCTAGAGAGAGTTTTAGAGCTTTGGGGCTGATCCTAACCTTGTACTGCATTTGGAGACGATTTCAAACTCTTTTTCTATTCTCTTATCTATTTTAATGAAATCTGTTTCATCCATATCGTTGGTTTCATCTGATATGTCTTAGTAGATTCGTTGTTAGGTTTAGGGATTTTCAATAAGTTTTTTATGGAATGCTGGGTTAATTTATCACTTAGGATTCATAACATGTTTAGTTCTTCATCCTAAATTGTTCTTAATGCTAGTTCTATCTTGATCACATAGAATCTAGATCTTAGGTTGTTAAATTGACACGAAAGTGTAATTTAGAATCTGAAATATTTAGGTTGAGTAAATTAGATATCCGCGAAGAAATTTGGTTTAGATAATTTGTGAACAAATCAAACATGCACCTAATGCTAGTTTAGTCTTTAGGAATTGCAAATAAATTTGAATTTATAGGATTTATACTTAGTGAATTCTCGCAACGAAATTTCGTTTATTTTACATATGTTATTTGAGTTCTAGACCGATACTTAATAAGATCTTGTTTGATAGTTAATCTGCATTACTTGATCTCCTGAGAATTCCTTTGGGGTGACGTCTCTACGTATTGAAAACAAACCGGCTGCTATTTATTTTCTACTTTGAATTAATTGCTTTTTGATTGCTTCTGCTTAGCTTAACTCAACACTTGAGAGTCTATCGTAAGATTCTTGAGTGTATGTGGTTTGACCTTATATACTACAATCACATTATGTGAACTTGCAGTGTAGCTTTAGGGATTAAAATTTTGAGCATATCAATTATCATTAATCCTTTTTATTTAGATGGTCTTAAGGATATATTAACCTTGGTTAAGTTGATTTTAATCATAAGTAATATATTACACACCAAGTGTTTGATGAAATTCTATAATGAATCTTTATAGGAATCTTTGACCCAAAAAATGTATGTTTAGCTCATGAAAATGATTGTCTAAGATGCTTATTAGCTTTGAGAACCTGATTTTAATGGTTGTTTAAGTATTAATCACAAATGATGATTTGCTCTTGATAAGAGATTAGACAAAGCGATTAGTGTCAAGAGATTATATTAGTCTATTGATTGTGTTCTTTGCCAAAGGATTAGCTTAACTAAAGTTGAATTAGCATTCTTGATTTCTTGATTAGCTCTAGGATCACTCTAGTCATTGACCGAACCCATTAATTACTTTGCTTTAATAATCTTGTTTGCTTTATGAATTCTCTCTTTTAATGCAATTATGCTATCTTGTTTGATTGCTTTTCTTAAATTTCACTTACGATCTTAGAAACTTACAATTGAAATTGGCGTGATTGGATTTAGAGGTTTAGTGCATTCTTAGTGAATGATTCTAATTTTGATTAGTTCGATACCTCGTACTACACAATAAGTACTTGAGGAATTGATACTACTCAAGGAATTATCTAAAATCCTAGCTTAATGTTCTACGCCTAAGGATTAGCAATATGTAATTGCTATTGAGATTGGATTGAATGCATGTTTATTTTGTGATTTACAAATAGAAATTGAATGATTGCTTGATTAGTATATAAGTTAATGTCTTGAAAATGAATTAGCTTATATTTGTGATCTTAGCCCATGTTTAGCAATGTATGAATGTATGATCATTATAGATTAGATTTTGATCACCCAAATTCCACAACCACATCTTAGGATTCATCTTTATCATTTTATTAAATCTCTTTAGCTTTTTCTTGATTTGTTATTGCTTTTTTACTTTCAATACTTAGGATTGATAGTTTAAACTTCATCTCTTAAATTGGCTTAGATTGCGAAGTTGTATGTAATATTAGAGTTCTATTATTAACCAATTGGATTGATAAAACCTCTTTATACTACAAATACTACAATGACTTTTATAGTGTTTTGAAGTGATTGATATTGCAAGAACCGAAAAATTCCTATATCTATTTGGCTGTTACCAATCGAGTTTAGCAATAGTCATTAGGATTTTTACTTCTTCTTGAGACTAAGCTTTTATTTATACTTTTGTTTACTCATATCTTGTAGAGATGATAAACTTCTTATTTATTGTTACTAACTTGGTTTCATTGATTCTTTTTTTGCTTTCAAAGGTACTAAAACAAAAGGAAGAAATATGGAAAGAAAAGTTCACTTGAGTTGGAGATTGACAATCAAAAGAATATCACTAAAGCTCCACAACCGCAAAAAGCTTCACCACAACTTCAACCTCAAGAAGCTTTCTTGGCACTCACATTGATACATACTCCAACCTAAGAGAAGAAGCCAACAGTTGGAATCTTTGACACTCCTCAATATCGCATGAGATATGGTATCCATCCTCCTCATTTAAAAGTCAATACTTACAAGATTAAGACAAGTTTCATTAGATTGATTCAAGATTCCAAGTTCTTAAGAATAAGAGTGGAGAATCCTTATGATCATTTGTACTACTTTGAGAGATTGTACAACACAATTAGGATTGAAGGTATGCATGAAGATAGAATAAAGCTTATTTGTTCCCATTCTCATTTGGAGATAAGGAAATCCAATGGCAGAAAGCTTTATCTTCTCACTTGATTACTTTTTGGGATGATTTCAAGAGGATCTTTCTCCTCAAGTTCTACTTTACACAAAGAACAATTCAAGCTGGAAAAGACATCTTGAACTTCAAACAAGATTACCTTGAGACTTTCATGAAGGAAGGGAGAAGCTTAAGGGATACTCATGATTGTCTTCACCATGAGTTTAGTAAAGAAACTATCCTTAGTAGTATCTTCTAGCATGGATTGGCTAAAGAGCACCAATGGACTTTAGATACGGCTGACAAAGGAAGGTCATTTTTCAAAGAGAGCTACTTGCTGAGAATCTATCTAAAAGTGAGGAGAATTATGTTGGTGGGTTTGAAAAAGTTTCAATGGATTATGGAGACATTGAGGATAAAGAGAGTAAGGAGTTAGAAGCTCTTAATGATCTTATAAATGAAGTTTTACTGATATCATTGCATTTTGATGCATTTAGGTTAGCAAAAAGTTCATATTTTGGTCTCTTTTTGCATTCAAATTTGGCTGATCCTTCTTCTTAGTTGCATTTAGAGTTTAGGTGCATTTAGTCTTAGGATTTGCACTTTTGTTGTTTCTTGGAGTGTTTCTTGGAGTTTTTTTAGGTTCTTGGGAGTGCAATGGAGTTTTAGGTGAGACAAGGAATCAAGAATGGAGCTCAAAGGGTTAAAAAGAGGAGTCAACATCACCTATCGGCGAGGAGAATCGGTCAAACGTGACAGATGGAAGTCCAAGAGGAGCCACGAACTTTTCCTGCAATCTATTGCCCTATTCCATCGGGTTGTTGCGACCGACACAGTGCGAAGCAAACTATCGGCCAAGCAACATCGGTTAGTTCCAACCGATAGATACCGAAGCTCAAACTCATGACATTTTCAGAGAATCTATTGGTCATGGCCATCGGGATGTTTTAACAGATATATTTCCACGACCCAGAAGCTCAACTTGACCAGGATTCCATTGGCTTCCGGTATTGGGATGTTTTAACCGGCAGATTCCCACAGCCTGGAAGCACATTTAGACCAGAGAATCTATCAACCACCAGTATCGGTTAAACCAGCCCGATGGATCGCTCCTGCTTCTATCGGTTGCGTGTATCGGTTAAACGCAACCAGTATTTTCTCCTGCGAACCAAATCTGATCCAAATGAACCGGATCAATACCCGGTTCGTCATTGTTCACTATATAAACCAAAAACCTGATTTTGGTGTCTCTTAAGCTTTCTTTTGTATCCAACAACCCTCTTGAATGTTTAGTAAAAAAGTTTCAATCTTTAATCAATCTAAGGGTTTTTATTCTTGATTTCTTCTTCTTTTTTTTTTTTAATGTTTCACAAATCATCATGTTTAACAACATTCTCATGGATTTTGTTGGGCTTAGTATGATTAGAGAGTAGTTTCATTTGAGGCTAATGGGTTAGGTAGATTAGGGTGATTTAGGGTGATTCATGGATGCTTAGGACTAGATTATGATTGATCTTATCTATTTAGATGTGCTAAATGCTAGGATGACCTTGATCAAGTTAGTCTGGATGTTTTGGTTTTTGTTGCACACCAAGTGTTTGATGAAATGCTATATAGAATCTTTATGGGAATTTACATATTCTAAATCATGAAAGTGAATGTTTAGAGTGTTTATTAGCTTATGAGAACCTGAGATTAATGATTGTCTTCTTTTAATAACAAATGAGTGTTTGGTCTTCATTAAGGATTATGCAAAGTAATTGATAGAGTCAAAGTTATATCCCTATTCTACTGCAAGTGCACAGTTATGCGAATGTAGTATTCAGGGAATCGTATCCACAAGGACTCAAGTTTCACACGACAGATTATATGTCTTTCAGTTAAGCCAACCAAGATAAATCAGTAAACGAATACAAGTAAATTAAAGTGAGTTTTCAAATGGGAGAAAGGCGTCAGACTTAGGAAGTTCTCGGAAATTACACAATGCAAGATACTTAACTAACATGATTCATATTAAGCGCTAGTTCAAGAACTAGAAACACAATGATAAACAATCCAACTCTCGCTGAGATTATTTCTATATATAGCAACCTAGCGATCCAAAGATCTTTGTGATCCTAGAGTTCTAAACAAGCATTAAGAACAGGTTCTTCGGTTCACAATTCTCCTAAACCAATCTCTTTGTATCTAGTCAAATTACTCACACTAAGTTTATTCAGATTATAACTAACTCTCTCGTGCTAAGTTAATTATCTCAGATCTAAACCCTAGATGATCAGTCCAGAATCCAGTAACAAGCGCAACTTAGGTGATGAACGAATAGGTTTAGAATCCAATCAATCAGTTATCTAAATATGCATAAAAACCCTCTGAGAATTCCTAAATCTAACTAGGTTACTACTCAGACATATTATCAGATAAACAACACATCATTGAATAGAAAACCAAAGACTGAATAGATAGATAAAATCCTTCTCTCAAAGGTTACAAGTAGCAAGATAACTGAGTCTCCAAAGCAAGAACAAAGTATGAACAAGATAATGAAACTGAGTCTGAAAAACCTAATTAAAACACTAAACACGTTTTGGGGCTAGATTAGAATTAGGAAAAACTTCTGGGAAACTTTGCAATTCTTTAAAAGACGTCTTCAACTCAAGCGTATAAGTCATGTCGCCCTCAATGTCGACCGACACTAAGGTGATGTCGGTCGACATCCAACCGTGGTTGAGACTCCAACTTCAGCTCATTGCACAGATCGCCAGAAACGTCCTATAATCCCACTTTTTGCTCTAAACGCAAGCCTACCCATAGAAGACTCAATAGATTCGAAAAAACCATGTTAAAGACTCAATATATACAACTATATCATGGTTGAAAACCTAGAAAAATAATGATATATCAGTAATTAGTGTCAAGAGATTGGATTAATCGAATGATTAGTGTTCTTGCTTAGAATTAGCATTTGTGATGATTGAATTGGCATCCTTGATAGCTCTAGACCATCCAACTCATTGGCCTTGACCCATTGGCCTTGCCTTTAATATCATTTTCACTTGTTTGATCTTTGTCTATTGCTTTCATGTTTAGTTTCTATTAACCATGTTAGCTTTTGTTAAGTTATATGTTAATTTGAATTGCATTTAGGAGTTAAGAATATCAACTTGAATTGCTTGCTTGACTGTTTGGGTATAATGCATTCCTAGTGGTTAATCCTTTCCTGATATGGATTGATACCTCGTGCTACACGATAAGTACTTGAGAATTTATACACTTCTTCAAGGACATAAAAATCTTAGTATCAATTTGGCGCCGTTGCCATTTTGGGATTAGAATTAGTCATTTAGGTTTCTATTCCTTTTTAGATAAAGCTTTTGGTTACTAATATTGCTACTTCTTCTAGCTTTGATGTCAAGTGAATGAACCTTCGCAGAATAGGACCTACAAATATCGTTGCACCGGTTGAGGATATCAAAGCATACGAAAGGAGGATAGCAAAACAAAGAAGAGAACAAGAAAGAGCTGCTCACTTGGGTATACTTGGGTCGGATCAGTTATTGAGGTTCAGCAAGAGTTTGTGGTTATTGAGGATCAGGATATGGATCAAGAGGAACGTGGTGGTGACCAATAGGGTAATCAAGAGCGTATTCATATAGAGAGAGAGGATGCTCGTGATAAACAAGGACATAGGATACCAAATCGTCCTCAAAGGCTAGTGAGAGAAATAAGAGAGGGTGATGCTCCGGATACTAATGCCATTAGACAAGGCATTCTCCCTCCTCCTGTTAACAACAACAACTTTGAGATCAAGGCTTGTATCATCAGCATGTTTCAGAATAAGCAATTTCATGGTTTGCCAAGGGTGGATCCTTTACAACATCTTGATAAATTTGACAAGATATGTGCCACCACTAGTCTAAATGGAGTAATTGATGATAGCTTCAAGATGCGTTTGTTCTTCTTCTCACTTGCAGACCGAGCTCGGGAACGGGAGCAAAACCTACCTCCCTGTTCAATCACTACTTGGGCTCAAAATAAGAAATAAGCTGCACTGCTAGGTTCAGAAATGAGATGTCCGGTGTCACTCAAAAGAACAATGAGAGATTTAGTGAAGCTTTTCAAAGGTTCAAGAGACTCACCAATCAGTGTCCACATCATGATTTCACCAAGGAGACACTTCTCAGCAATCTCTACCGCGGTGTACTATCCAAAATCAGATATCTACTTGATACCGCTAGCAATGGACATTTCTTAGGAAAAGGAGTTGATAAAGTTATGGAATTGATTGAGAATTTAGCTACAAGTGATGGGAATTACAATGAGAATATGATCGTAACAATATAGGATCTTCTTCACTTGAGGAGAAGTATGAGAAAGAGATCAAATCACTCCATAAGAAGATGGATAAGATGATCCAATCAACACAAAGACCAGTCCACTTTGTTGGCAACTATGAGGATAGTCAACCAAATCTATTGAGTGTTGAGGATGATATGACCCAAGAGGAGATGAATTTGTGGCTGGACAAGAAGGGTTCAACAAGGTATTTAACCAAAACTATATGAACCATCCAAATTTCTCCTATAGGAATCCCAATGTTGATAACCCTCAAGACCAAGTGTATCCCCAACCACAAGGTCAAGGATAACAACAAGGCTTTTCTCAATCCAATCAACTAAAGCCTTTTGTTACCTACAACAACCAACAAAGATTTGTCTCTAAACCTCCATTCTAAGGGCAGCAAGGAGGATATGTGCCCAAGCAACAGTTTGCCCCACCCAGTTTTGCACCTCAACAACAACAAGCTTCTACTTCTTCTAGTATGGATTCTGAACTCTAGAGTATGGTGCAACAATTTCTACAAGGACAAGCTTCAGGGGTAATGGATGTAAGGGACTTGAAGAATTAGCTATAGAACTTGACATCTAGGGTCACTAATATGGAGAACAAGACTGCTTCCACTTCTCGGCCTACAGTTTTTTTTCTGGAAACCCGGAGAAGAACCCCAAAGAGTACTGCAATGCAATCTTCTCTACTATTGATCATGAGAAACCATACCATGAGAGAGAGGTTGATGAGATAGAAGCACTTTTCTATAGTTATGAACCCCAAAGAGTATTGCAATGCAATCTTCTCTACTGTTAAAAATGAACCGATTTTTAAACCAAGTCTTCTTGTTTTCTCAGCCCCATCCTCGTGATTCTCTTGTTTTTCCCATAGCCTCTTTCCCAAAACCTGCAACAAAGACTTTTCAAGAACAATACTTTTCAAAGCCATCTCTCTCTCTCATTTCAAGTCGGATTTTTCTCATTCTTGTTGCTTAATTCACGATGTTAACTGCTAAGCTAATCCCTACTGCCCACTTCTCTAATATCTCATCAAAGAACTCAAGGTAAAACTCTCAATCTCTTAATTTTCGAGTTGAAAATTCTCATATTTTTTAATTCGAATTTTTGCCTTGTTTCTTGGTGATATTGCTTGAAACTCATTCCCCATGTTTGTTTAGATGATTATCCAATGCTAATTTCAC
Source organism: Orychophragmus violaceus (assembly GCA_030180135.1). Classification (NCBI taxonomy): domain Eukaryota; kingdom Viridiplantae; phylum Streptophyta; class Magnoliopsida; order Brassicales; family Brassicaceae; genus Orychophragmus; species Orychophragmus violaceus. The sequence continues at coordinate 107,051,949 of CM058232.1, forward strand.
CCTAGGATTGATCAATGAATTTGATTTTTGGTGAATTAGATTGTTAATAGCTTTGACCCAAAAAAGGTTGTTAGTAGCTTATATGTTAGAGACTACTTAATTTGATTGAGTCTTGTTTCACAAATGTTTTTAAAATGTATTTTAGGAACTTATCTTCAAGCAATTGAGTTTGGTGATGAATGTGAGTGAGTTGTTGATGAATTATGAACTTAAAAAGCTTGAGATGTGGTTGCTTGTGATGTCTTAGCTTGCTTGATCATTTGGAAATGAAATTTCTTGGAAAAGGCTAGACATCTAACAACTTGATCATTGAGTTAAATTTATGCATTGCTATCATTTGATCATTGTAATAGCGTTGAGTGTGATGCACGAATGTTTTGTTCTTGTGTTGATTGGATTATGAAATGAACTTACTCTTTCCTTGAGTGATCTTTTGTAGGACAATGACTAAGACATCCAGCAACGCGAAATCAAAGTCTAAGGTTCCCGAGAAAAGATGAAGGGACTACTTCAAACCGAAAGGGAAAAGGTTCTTGTGCATTTGCCTGTTTCTTTCTTCCTTCTTGCCTCCCAATTCCCCTCTTTCACCGTGAACGAACCATAAATCGCCTTACCCCAAATGCTTCATTTCTTACTCGTTTTCACTGATTCAAAAGCCTATTACACTTGATTTTCTCTCCTCTTTCCATTTCTATCACTCATTTCGACCGATTTTGAGATATGTGTTCTGAATCTATTGTTTCTAATTTTGGCCCGAAGGTAAAAAGTTCGAATTTTGTCACGTTTTTCATGGATTGATGATGTATTGATGCTTATTTAAGCTTGGTAGTGATGATTTAGTTTAAAAACTCGGTTGGCAACAGTCTAGCTTCCCGACTGTAAACCAAGATCAACAAGTTCCATTCCAAGTCAATGCTTCTAGGATGCAATCATGCAAGTTTACTCCAAAAATGTAGCCATACTCATCATAACAATACATTTAGCTCAAATCTCAACTTACACAAGCATTCCTATCTACTAGCTATTTAACATTCATTAAGCATTTTCAAGTGAATCCTACTCAATACAAAGTGATCAAACTCATTTGGAAAAGGGTTTGATTTTGATATGAAAGTGATCTCAATCAAAAGAGGGGTTTCTCCAACTGCATAAAGTTTCTCTCATGAAGAATGAATGAGCTTTGACAAAATGCTAAGAGTTTAGGAGAAATTGATGCATACTAGGTTTATTTCCATCAACCCATGCCCTAATAACTTACACTCCTAGCCTAGCCCTCCTAGTTGATGTCTACCCTTTTCCAAGGCTACTTTTGTCTTCTCCCCTTACTTTGATCAACTACTTTTCCTTGTTAACACGCCAAGGATTATACAAACACTTCAACACAATGGTTATTTTTTCTTTTCAACTTAGCTCATTTTCATTTCTTGTCATTAGCATTAGTCTCTTTCTCACTTTTCTTATGGTGAGCCTTTGACTTCTTTTCATTTCATTTCTTGAGACTCTTTCTTTTCAACACTTAGAACTATCTTTTTCTTTTACTTTACCAACTTATTTTGATCCAATTTTATTCCTTTTTTCTTTCCTTCCGTTTCTTTCACGCTTTTCCTTTCCCAATTCCTCCCCCAAACTTCAATCCTAACCTATTGCAAAGCAAAAAGATGTTAAGCTTGCATCTAAATGGAAATTTCTCCTAGTCACCTCCAACTAAACATTTTTTGCTAAGCTCATTCCAAGAGATGTAACTTTCAATAGAGTGTTTATGGATTTAAAGAAGGGTGGGTTAAGGCGTGAAATAATATTTGAGCAAACAAGAGTGGTAAAAAGGATAAGAATGCCCAAATATTTTCAAGGTATCCATGAGTTCAAACACAAAGCAAAAGTAGGATAACTAGATGTCATCATCAAGGTTATCACTTAGATAGAGAAAGTGTCAATTCAAAGGAAGTTTCAGTCTTAAATGGAGGCTAAAGGCAAGCAATCCAAGCAGGGTTCGTCTTAACTTTCTAGCCTTTCTTGATATACAATCCTAGAACAAGCAACTAGCTCAAACAACTAGCATTAGGAACATGTTTTCACTCAGTCAAACCTAACAACGAAATCAAATCATTGCTCCCTATGCATGCAACCTATATGACAATCTAGACTCAATCTTAATATGCTAATGCAACTAGATGCTCTCTTTTTTTAAAAAAAAAATTGATTTTTTTCGATTTTTTGTGTTTTTGAATGCACATATATGAATGCATGAGACTCAAGAGATACAAAAGAGAAAATAAGATCAAATAAAACATGATTAGCAATTGGCTCGTCCCCCAAACATAAATCACACAGTCCCTTGTGTGATCAAAGAAAGGAAGAAGAACCGGGAAACACACAAATGCAAGAAAGAAATGAGAAAGAAACTATTTACAAAGAGTTGGAGTGCTTACTTGTCATTTGTGGGTGGATGGAGACGAATCCCGACGGAGAAAGATGGGTTTGAGTATGAACAAGAAGGTTTCTTCATCTCTCTCCTCTTGTGCCTCTTCATCTCGTGGCTGGAGTGGCGGTGAGGCTCGTAGTAAGATTCCTCTACCATGCCCAGGATCAATTCTAGCTCGTGACCATCCATGGAGTAGCGCGTCCTTCCAATAGCTCGTCAACCTCTTCAATGACCTGCTCTACTGCGGCCTGAGCTTCTTGCTCTGCTTGAGTCTGAGCTGCTTGCTTTGCTTTTGTCTGACTCGAGGAGCTCCCCTTGTTCTTTTTACCCGTCAAAAGCTTCAGCACCTTTGTGACCTTCTTCAGACAACCAGCCATCTTCTTGATGTTCTTCCTATTCCACTTGTTCATCTTAAGAAGGCTCTTTTTCTGATCACGGAGAGCCCGGACAGCCTTGTTGGCAATGGGAATAGCAAAAGGCTCATAATAGTACTGGTGCAGACCGTATACTTTTCTCTTTAGATGGTACTTCTTCTGTATCATACTCAGCTGCACCTTCGCTCCTTGCCACATTATGGACTGCTTCACCTCTTCACATCCTCCTTTTGGAAGGCAGTGGATCAAGATAAGGGTCAGTGGTGGGATTATACTGATGTCCCTTCCCTGGTAAGAACCTAATGTTGGTTGGGTTCTCAAAGGTTGTGATGGCTGTGTTAGGAAGTAGATACTTTTATTCATACCTCGTGTCTGAGCACATCCTGTAAGCAAAATGCATGGGTGTCCCACAACCCAAAAATGGCTCTTGGTTAATGAGCCAAGTCTAGACAATCTATCAGTTTAGGCTGTCCAAGTGTGTGAGGATGAAAAGACCCCTCCAGTTTGATCTTCTTGGTTATGAGGATCTGTGTGATCAGCCCTGCCATGGAGAATCTAGGCTCGGCATCCCTATGTGTCATCGCCCATTCCTTACGTACCAACATTTCCTGCACCAGTATGGCTGCCATGCTTGGTCTACAAGAAATCGGAGGTATCTCCTTTCCATTAGAAAATGTGCGCAAGATAGAATGCAGTCTAAAGTACAACATTCTCATCTCCAATTCAGTCACATGAGATGTTTCCTTCCTTGTGAAGATCGTGTGGGCTAGTGCCTTGTGCATATACCAGATGGCGGGCTGGTTGAGTTTCGCGGATTTCATTAGCCTTGGTTGATAGGTTCCATCAGCAATCGTGTATCACATGTCCTTGAGGTCATCCTTGTTGACTGAGATGTAAGTAACATGTTATGCCCCTTCATCTGCAAAACCGTAGAAAGCACTAATCTCCTCGAAACTCATACTGAACCTCTGTTTCTTAACCGTGAAGTCAATCTTCCCAAAGCTTGCATCTAAGCTAGAGGTTCTCTCAACCATGTTGTAGGTTGCCTTCAAGCTTGCCAAAAATTGGCAAGTAAAGCTTTGATACCCCTCACTAGCTAAGCTGGAGAATGTTTGAAGTCCCATGTTGCTGACGATTGCATTTACATTCGTAAATACTCCCTAGGCTTCCAAGGATTCAAAGTGTAGATACTTGGTTGACCCAAAAGGGATACCCTCCAGCTTAGCCAAGTATTCAGCAGGAGAGTATTCCTTCTTTTTGGACTTGGATGCCCTTATTGTTACAAAAACTTATAAGTTTTTAATGCATGTATCATATTTGAGTTATTTTAGCTTGTCTTTAATGCATGTTTTGATCTTCTTTTGCATTGATTTATATAAGTTTTTTAGAATTTCACTTAAAGAGTCTAAAGTTTATATTAGGATTTTCCATATTTTGGTTCTTGTTGGATTGTTTCCTTGTATTTTCTAGGTGATTGGAGTTTTTAGGAATGGAACATTGGAGTTATGGAGGTTTGGAATGAATTGGAATATTTGTATCATTTCTTGAGATGAGTTTGAGGACTTACGGAGCTAGAGAAATAAAGAAGAAGGCAGATTGGTCCTTATTGGCTTCATCAATTTTGATGTGCACCTTCACGTAAAGATCCCACGCATCCCCATGATGGACTTCATCAAAAAAAGCTTCACGTCCAAACCCCAAACCATCACAACCTCAAGCCCAAACCATCACCACCTAAGCCCAGCTCCATTACGTGCAGCCCGATGAGACCACAGGTTGACCACAGCTTCTCGTTGTGTATCTCACGTGCAAATTTACTTCGTATCGGTCAACTATATCGAGCAAACGAGGCTGATGCAAGTCCACGCACAAACCATTATTTTTGGACAGAGAATGTATCGACCTTGTCCATCCGTCAAATGATGTCGATACAAAGTCAATTAAATTTCTCTTTATTTACAATTATGTCACTACGGGCCAAAAACCTATAAACATGTATTTAGTCCTATTTTGAGAGATTTATCTTCTTCCTTACGTTCATTTTTTTACCGTTTTTGATTACCAAGGGTAAAAAAAGAACATAAGGAAGATAAAGCTCTCAAAATAGGATTAAATACATGTTTATAGGTCTTTGGCCCGTAGTGACATAATTGTAAATAAAGAGAAATTTAATTGACTTTGTATCGACATCATTTGACGGATGGACAAGGTCGATACATTCTCTGTCCAAAAATAATGGTTTGTGCGTGGACTTGCATCAGCCTCGTTTGCTCGATATAGTTGACCGATACGAAGTAAATTTGCACGTGAGATACACAACGAGAAGCTGTGGTCAACCTGTGGTCTCATCGGGCTGCACGTAATGGAGCTGGGCTTAGGTGGTGATGGTTTGGGCTTGAGGTTGTGATGGTTTGGGGTTTGGACGTGAAGCTTTTTTTGATGAAGTCCATCATGGGGATGCGTGGGATCTTTACGTGAAGGTGCACATCAAAATTGATGAAGCCAATAAGGACCAATCTGCCTTCTTCTTTATTTCTCTAGCTCCGTAAGTCCTCAAACTCATCTCAAGAAATGATACAAATATTCCAATTCATTCCAAACCTCCATAACTCCAATGTTCCATTCCTAAAAACTCCAATCACCTAGAAAATACAAGGAAACAATCCAACAAGAATCAAAATATGCAATTGATAACTAGGATTTTTAATTCTTTTGAGGTATCAATTCCTTAATGTCTATCGTGTAGCATGAGGTATCATACCACTTTTTGGATTGGACATGACCAAAAGAAATTCACTATACCAATAAAGACAAGTCACTTAATCAAAGTTCAAGTTCTAACAACCTAAGAAAGAGTAATTCAATCAACCAAACAAACAAGCAAACAGGATTAAAAGCTAAGAGTCAATATTTAAAGCACAAAGATCATGAGTTAAGGTCAATGGATATGGATTAATTCGGACAATCTAGAATGTTAAATACACATCAAAGAAGCTAATCTCCTATAAAGGAACGCAAATCAAAACACTAAACCAATGTCTTGGTACTAATCACTTTCCCTAATCATGAATCAAGAACAAACTCTCATTTTGTGAATCAAGTCTAGGTAAGCATTAAGATCAAGTTCCATGTAGCTAATAATCCCCTTAAACATCTAATCTCTTAGGCTAAGATGTGAAAATTCTATCAAAGCGAAAACAGGCATTTCATCGAACACATGGTGAGCAAGAAAACCATAACATCATAATCAACATGACCAAGGTCAATTAAGCATTAAGAACACTAAGATAGAAGAGATTATAAACAAATAAACCCTAAGCATTCATCAATCATCCCAAATCACCCAAATCCTACCTAACCCATAAACCTTGATGGAAACTACTCACTAATCATGCTATGTTCAACAAAATACATGAGAATAGTGTTAAACATGGTGATTAGCAAAATATTAAAAGAAGAAGAGAAGAAATCAACACAAAAAACTCTAGATTACTCAAAAATTCAAACTTGTCTTACAAAAGGGTTTTTGAAACAAAACAAGCTTAAAATAGCCATAAAAATTAGGTTTTTGGCCTTATATAGTGAAAACTGGCGAACCGGGTCAACCATCGGCCTCATTTGTTGACCCGGTTCAAATGGATCAATGTTGGTTCGCAGGTGAAACCATCGGCCTCATTTGGCCGATGTGAGACGTTGATGGGAGTGTTGCAGATCCATCGGCTGCGTTTGCCCGATTGGAGCAGCCGATAGTTTCTCTGCCAAAAATCGTGGAAATGCATGAGTGATTCCATCGACGTGATCTGCTCGGTGCTGGAAACCGATGGAAATGAGATGGAAACCATCGTCCTCATTTGTTCGATTCACGCGACCGATAGAATCGCTATCTGATATATCATGGTTTTTACTAGTTTTAGGCCATGATATAAGTATGTTTTTAGTGTCTTTTGTGTTATTTTAGAGTCTTTTACAGGTATAATCAGGTTGGGAGCTAAATTGGAGATTATGGAGCATTTTGGAGATTTTTGGAGAGATTGGCCGAGAGATAGAGTTCACTGTCCGAAACAGAGAAAGGTGTCGATCGTTGCACTCTAGCAACGATCGTTGCACCAGCGAGATGGGCCAAAAACTCGGCGGTTTAGAAGAATCAAGATATTGCACTTTGATCCAGAAGTTCCTGATATTTACAAAGAAGCCCCTGGCCGAGATTATGCCTATATAATAGAGTTTTTAGAGTTTTTATTAGAAAAGAACTGAATAATTAAGAGCAGAGGATTTTTAGAGCTTTTGGGGCTGATCTGAACCTAATTCATCATCTGTATTTGGAGAAGATTTCGAACCCCTTTTACTCTTATTCTTTTATGCAATTTACTTATCATATGATCATGTTTTCATTATCTATGTCTGAGTAGATTCCTAGTTAGACTTAGGGTTTCTCACATAGGATTTCATGACTTGCTAGACTTGTTCAAATTCAGTTAAGGATTCATAACTATATCTGTTCTTCAATTTAATTGTGCTTAAAGCTAGTTCTAACCTGATCAATTAGAATCTAGATCTTAGGTTGCTAAATACGTCACGGAAGTGGGGTTTAGGAATCTGAACTAATTAAATTGGGCAATTAAACTTTGCGCAAACGGAAGTTTGGTTTAGGATAATTGTGAACATATCAAACTTGGACTTATTGCTAGTTTAATCTGTTAGTTCTCGCAAACGGAAGTTTGGTTTGCTGCACTTAGACTTAGAGAATTATCGCAAAGGAATTTGGTTAATTCTATATCCGTGTTTTGAGTTCTAGAACTGTGCTTAATTAGATCCTTTCTGAATGAACTGTCTGCTAGTCTGATTTCCTGAGAATACCCTAGGTTTGACGCTTTTAATTACTTGCTTTCACAACCAATAATATCTGCTACTGATTTACTTTCTCGCACTACTTTCAATACAATCACATTGCTTATTTCTAGTATTCATTCCCTACGGTTTGATTCTCTTGAGACCAAGTGTCCCTGTGGATTCGATAACCCTATATACTACTTTGACATTGCTGTACACTTGCAGTTTAGTATAGGGATTAATTCTTGACCTATCACTATCCCAATGAAAGAAACTGCGCTCAGATTTCCATGGGTCAAGTTTGGCTGATGCTGTTGGCGGATGGAATTTGCTTCGTAACATCGACATGATCTGGCCGATGGGGCTCGTCGATAGAACCACTGGACGTCTTCATGGCTTTTCTCCTTCACTCTTTGAGCTCCCACTTAGTTCCTTAGCTCCCCCAAACCTCCATGCTCCTCCAAGAACCTACAAAAACACAAGAAACACTCCAAACACAACCTAAAATGTTAAATCATAATCCTAAATGCTACTAGGCTCTAAATGCAATAAAAGAACAACAAAGGACATGAATCTATGCAAGAAGAGATCAAAACATGAGCTAAACACTATCATAAATGCATGAATATGTATGAATATCAATTCTCCCAAACTTGAACCTTGCTTGACCACAAGCAAGCATAAGACATTCAAAGTAATTTGGGGAGAAATCTTTGAAGGCGGGGACTCAAAACCACAAAGCTCACAACAAAACACAAGGTATTTCAAAGAAGTTACAAGTTGCTCTAGTCACATTGTCTAACCAGGTACTTCCGCATTACCGTCTCTCTCAATCCCTACTCTAACTCCCGAGATCCTAGAGAACACAAACTATCATCAACTCAGTTCCTTACATTCATTAAAGGTGAAGTGCGATCTCACAAAGGGGCAATCAATCAACCCCAATTGGCAAGGTTCAAGAAGAGCTTTTTCAGGTGGCTTAGTAGAGTTTATTTTTGGGGTGGTTAACTCTCAAGAATAGGAGCAATTGACATTACACGAAATCTATCTAAGAAAGGGAACAATTGGTGCATACAAAGATCAGCTCATTGTTCTACCCATTCCCTAGATGATTTCTCTACACATTCCCATTTTGAAGACAATCACTCACCAACCCCAGCCCATGATCATTCTTTTCAACAAAAACACTCACCCAATTAGCTTTTTTTTATTTTCTTGATGGCAACTAGAAAACCTTAACTGATTTTACACTTGAGCATACTTTTCATTTCTTTTACCCCCCCCCCCCCCCCGTTTCTTACTTGATCTTTTTCTTTTGATAAACACTTAGGGGACTTACTTCTTCTCTTTTTTACTCTTTGCTCTCTTGAATTGATTTCCTAATGACATTGTTTTCTCTTTGAACACTTTTCAATCACTTTTATTTAATCCTTCTGTTCCCAAGACAACTTTCATCTCTCCCACAAACTTGTTTCTCATCCTAATGCTAGACTCTTGTGGCACTAGAGCTAGCTAAGATGAGAAAAGACCTTTGTTGTTCCCAATACTATCAAGTTTTTGCACATGTCAATGCTATCAAGAACATGCCTCCCTTAACAAATCAATTAGGCTTCAAGGAAAATTTTAAGGTCATTTGGTAGGGAAACCATGATCATAAGATCAATGGCTGTACATGTTAATCAAAAGAGTGGAAAACAAGAGAGTGTAACACGGGAAAAGACCATGGGATTGCATTTCAAGCCCCTAAGAAAGATATTTCAAAGTCAATATTAAGTCCTCTATCGCGGAATTGAGCTGAGTTCATGCAAGCGTCACAAAAATAGGGAATTTTGTAATCTAATGGTCAAGTAATGGGTTTTCCTGTGTTTTGGAAATCAACCAAGTAACGAGTAACTTAATTAGTGAGCCTCTACAAGGCAAAATCATCATCTTCCCCTATGCATGCACCCTACATGATGAACTAGACTCAATCGTAAAATGCTATTGCAACTACATGTTCTTTTTTTGAAATTTTTCGATTTTTGTGTTTTTCTATGCCATATATGAATGCATGAGACTCAAATGAATGCAAAAAGGAAAATAAGATCAAAGAAAACTCATGATTAGCGACTGGTCCGTCCCCTAAACTTAAATCACACAGTCCCTTATGTGAAAGAAGAATGGAGGAAAGACCGAGAGAAACAAACAAATGCAAGACAAAAAAAAAGAAATGAAATATGTACAAAGATGGAGTGTTACCTGGTTTAGTTGTGGTGGGATGAAGAGGAGGAATCTCTCATGGATTAGGACAGGTTTGATGATGAGCAGGATGGAGTCTTCATAGCTCTCCTTTTTTGCCGCTTCACTTCGTGGCTTGATCAGTGTATGTGGGGCTCGTAATAGGACTCACCGGCCATGCTCGGAATCATCCCCAACCCGTGTTCAGCAATGGAGAAATGTGTTGCCTCTATTTCTGTCGCCTCCACCAACTGATCCGCTTCTTAAATAACTTCTCCAGTGGCAGTCCGAACCTCATCATCCAGCTCTGTTGGAACATCTCTTACTGCTTCCGGCTGCCCAGAAGTGCTACCTTTATCCTTCTTGCCAGTAATGAGCTTCAACACTTTAGTCACCTTCTTCAAGTAGCTGGCCAACTTCTTGATGTTCTTTCCGTGCCACTTACGCTGTTTTTGAAGGTCCCGGTTTTGATCTCGCAAGGCTCTGACAGCTTTGTTTGTGAATGGGTGGAAGTAGCAGCGGTGCAGTCTATACACCTTCTCCCCAGCAGGATCTTCCGTCGATTCATAAGCGGCTGCATCCACACTGCCGGGCACGTTAGGGAATGTCTCACCCCTCCTCAACTTCCTTTTAGGGGGAAGTGGGTCAAGACTCGGGTCAGAGAAAGGATTATAGAAATGCTCACTCTCCGGGTGGAACCTAATGTTGTCAACGTTCCTGAACGATGTGATCTCGGTGTTTGGTCTTCTCCTCGTTCTCTCCATACCCCATCACATAAGAGAATTTTCCCGGTGTTCCTCGACACGGGAATTCGTCCTTGACCAGCTGAGCAAGATCCAAGCAATCAATTGGTGTATCCTCACCGAGTGTCTCACGGACAAGAGATCCTTCTAACTTGATGCCCACGGCTTGGAGAAGTGGGGTAACTAAGCCTCCCATAGTGTACTTGGTTTTGGAGGTTCTATGGGTGAACGCGTACTCTTTATGCTCCATGAACTCGCGCACCAAGACCGCTGCCATGGTCGGTCTATGCCAGACCGGTTGCATCTCTTTTCACCATTATAGAAGGTGTGTAATAAATGCTGTATCCCAAGGTATAGGAACCTCATCTCTGCTGAGGTCACATGTCTTGTTTCCTTTCGTGCGAAGATCGTATGGGCTAAGGCCTTGTGTGCATATCGGATGGAGGGGTTGCGAATTTGAGGTGATTTCATCAACCCCGACTGATAGTCCCCTGAAGTAATTGTGTGCCACAATTTCTCAAGCGCGTCTTTTCTGATAAACAAACGATCACCTAGCCCTGCTCCTTCCTCCTCAAACTCATAAATGACACTGATGTCTTTGAAACCCACACGGTAGCCCTACTGCCCAATCTTGAACTCAGTGTACCCAACCCCTTCTTCAGAGGTTGCTGCTTTTCTCTCTGAGTAATGAACGACCTTCAAATGGGCAAGAAATTTACAGGTCGAGACTTGGTAGCCAGTACTAGCCAAGGAAAAGAACTTCCACAGTCCCATGTTCTCGAAAACTGCCTTCACATCGTCCAATATTCTCAAGCCGCCCAAGGAAGTAAAGTGCGTATACTTGGTTCGGGAAAATTCAATAGCTTGAGCTTGGAATAATATTCGGCACCCGAAGGATCATTCTTCTTAGGCTTTGGTGCTTTCTGCTTTGGGGCCACTGTTTCTGCTTCCTCCACAGCTATAGCTTTTCTTCTCAGGTAGGAAGCGCTTTCATCTCCACTTGGAGCATTATCCCTTCGTCGAACCATTTTTCATACAAGAAAAATTGCTCAAAAAGAGAATAAGCATAATGTGAAGTGTCAAAGAGAGAGGGAAAATAGGATGTTGCTTGTGTCGATGAATTGTACATTATGCTTATAATATTTTTGAGCAATTTTTCTTGTAGGAAATATGGTTCGACGAAGGGATAATGCTCCAAGTGGAGATGAAAGCGCTTCCGACCCGAGAGGAAAAGCTATAGCTGTGGAGGAAGCAGAAACAGTGGTCCCAAAGAAGAAAGCACCAAGGCCTATGAATAAAGATCCTTCGGATGCCGAATATTATTCCAAGCTCAAGGCTATTGAATATGCCCCAACCAAGTATCCGCACTTTACTTCCTTGGGCGATTTGGGAATATTGGACGATGTGAAGGCAATCTTCGAGAACATGGGACTATGGAAGTTATTTTCCTTGGCTAGTACTGGCTACCAAGGCTCGAACTGTAAATTTCTTGCCCATTTGAAGGGCGTTCATTACTCAGAGAGAGAAGCAGCAACCTCCGAAGAAGGCGTTGGGTATATTGAGTTCAAGATTGGGCACCAGGGCTACCGTGTGGGTTTCAAAGACATCAGTGTCATTTATGAGTTTGAGGAGGAAGGATCTGGGCTAGGTGATCGTTTGTTTATCAGCAAAAGACGCTCTTGATAAATTGTGGCACACAATTGCTTCAGGGGACTATCAGTCGGGGGTGATGAAATCAGCTCGAATCCGCAACCCGCCATCCGATATGCACACAAGGCCTTAGCCCATACAATCTTCGCAAGAAAGGAAACAGGACACGTGACCTTAGAAGAGATGAGGTTCCTATACCTTAGGCTACAGCCTTCATTACGCAATTTCTATAATGGTGAAGAGATGCAACCGGTCAGGCGTATACCAACCATGGCAGCGGTCTTGGTGCGCGAGTTCATGGAGCATAAAGAGTACGCGTTCACCCATAGAGCCTCTAAACCCAAGTACACTATGGGAGGCTTAGTTACCCCACTTCTCCAAACCGTGGGCATCAAGTTAGAAGGATCTCTTTTCCGCGAGACACTCGGCGAGGCTACACCAAACACCGAGATCACATCGTTCAGGAACGTTGACAACATTAGGTTCCACCCGGGAAGTGAGCATTTCTATAATCCTCTCTGACCCGAGTCTTGACCCGCTTCCCCCTAAAAGGAAGTTGAGGAGGGGTGAGACATTCCCTAATGTGCCCGGTAGTGAGATCGACTGAAGCTCCTGCTGGGGAGAAGGTGTATAGTCTGCAACGCTACTACTTCCGCCCATTTGCTGACCCAATCGCAAACAAAGCTCCCAGAGCCTTGCGAGATCAAAACCGGGACCTTCAAAAACAGACTAAGTGGCACGAAAAGAACATCAAGAAGTTGGCCAGCTACTTGAAGAAGGTGACTAAAGTGTTGAAGCTCATTACTGGCAAGAAGGATAAAGGCAGCACTTTTAGGCAGGCGGAAGCGGTAAGAGATGTTCCAACAGAGCTGGATGATGAGGTTCGGGCTGCCACTGGAGAAGTTATTTAAGAAGCGGATCAGTTGGTGGAGGCGACAGAGATAGAGGCAACACATTTCTCCATTGCTGGACACGGGTTGGGGATGATTCCGAGCATGGCCGGTGAGTCCTATTACGAGCCCCACAGACACTGATCAAGCCACGAAGGGAAGCGGCGAAAAAGGAGAGCTATGAAGACTCCATCCTGCTCATCATCAAACCCGTCCTACTCCATGGGAGATTCCTCCTCTCCATCCCACCACAACTGAACCAGGTAACACTCCACATATTTCATTTCTTTTTTTTGTCTTGCATTTGTTTGTTTCTCTCGGTCTTTCCTCCATTCTTCTTTCACACATGGGACTGTGTGATTTAAGTTTGGGGGACGGACCAGTCACTAATCGTGAGTTTTATTTGATCTTATTTTCCTTTTTGCATTCATTTGAGTCTCATGCATTCATATATGGCATAGAAAAACACAAAAAATCGAAAATGTTTTTTTTAAAAAGAACGTGTAGCTGCAATAGCATTTTAGGATTGAGTCTAGTTCATCATTTAGGGTGCATGCTGATATACTTGTGTTTTCATACATTTAGAGAATTGTTTAGATCATATTTTCGTTTCATTTAGCTTTCTTTCTCTTCATTTCCTTGTTCTTTGTTGCTTTTATAGTTAGTTGCATTTAGGGTTGTAGTTTAGCATATCTAGATGCATTTTGCATTTGTTTTGGTCCTTTTCTGGTGCTGGAGTTCTTATGGGATGACTTAGAAGCAATTGGAGCTAGATGGAGTGGAGAAACAAGAAGGAAGAGACGAATGGTGGATCCAGCGTTTGATCCAGCGGGTACACTGCAACCGCGAGCCTCCACCGTTTCGTCGAGCATTTCCAAGCGAAGGAGCCGAGTGTACCGCGGACAAGCCAGCGGACGAAAACGTGACCGCGAGATATCTCACCCGATCCGTAGAAGAGTAAAGCGAGAGAGAGCCGTGTGTACCGCGGTCGAGCCAGTGGCACGATTCAAACCGCGGACGACCCATCGGTTCAACCGAAACCGCGAGCCGGTCCAATTTCCTTGACTTTTTGAGACTTTGACCAGATTTGATACTTGGTTTTCTGGGTTGACCCAGGTTTGTTGGGTCGACCCAGCTCGTATTTAGGGACCTTTAAATAGATTTTTGGGTCAAAACCCCGAAATCTATCTCTTTTTCTTTGACAAACTTGTAAACATCTAATCTCCCTTTTTGGATCTTTGCTATTTTATTGAAAGTTTGTTAATTTCTTCTTCTAATCTTTCCATCTTCTCTAATCTTGATGATTAACACTACTTCTATGGGTTTTGTTGATCTCATCATGATTAGTGAGTAGTCTCCTTTTGAGCTTTTGGGTTAGGAAGATTTGGGTGATTAGGGGTTGAATCCTGATGTCTAGGGCTTAGATTTGATTGATCCTTTCTCATTAAATGTTCTTAATGCTAGATTAGGCTTAGCTATCCTTGATCTAGAGCTTTGGGATTTTATTGCACATAAGGTGTTTGATGAAATGCTAGCTTTGATTTAATGAGAGTTTTACATTCTTAACCAATAACAATTGATGTTTAAGGTGTTTAGTAGCTAAAGGACTTGTGATTAATGCATGCTTGCTTGTGATTAGCCAATGAGAATTGATGTTTAATGCTTGATTAGCATAGGGTTAATGACATGAGAGTGTATTAACTTGGATTAGTGTTCCTAAGCTGAAGGATTAGCATTTTAATGTTGTGTTTGACATCTTGATTCAATGCTTAGTTACTTAGATCAATTTCCTATACCCAAGAGCTTGATCTTTAATCATCTATTTGAATTTGTCTTGTTTGCTCTTCTTGCTTGTTATTAGAATCAGTTTTTCCCTTGTTCTTCTTGTTTGGTTGAAGTTAGGATTGCTAGAGTTCAATTTGAATGTTTATTGCTTGACTATAAGGGTTTGGTGCATTCTCGATTGGTCCAATTCATTCCCAATTGGTTCGATACCTCTTACTACACGATAAGTAAGAGGAATTGATACCTCCAAGAACTACAAAATTCTTAGTATCACATGCATATGGGACGATGATGATTTTGCCTTGTAGAGGCTCACCAATTAAGTTACTCGTTGCTTGGTTGATTTTCAAAACACAAGAAAACCCATTACTTGACCTTTAGATTCCGAAATTCCCTATCTTTGTGAAGCTTGCATGAACTCAGCTCAATTCCGCGATAAGGGACTTAATATTGACTTTGAAATATCTTGCTTAGAGGCTTGAAATGCAATCCGATGGTCCTTTCCCGGGTTACACTCTCCTTTTTCCACTCTTATGATTAACATGGACAGCCATTGATCTTATGATCATGGTTTCCCTACCAAATGACCCTAAACTTTTCCTTGAAGCTTAATTGATTTGTTGAGGGAGGCCTGTTCTTGATACCATTGACATGTGCAAAAAATTGAGATTATCGGAAACGACAAAGGTCTTTTCTCATTTTAGCTAGCTCTAGTGCCAGAAGAGTCCATCATTAGGATGGGAAACAAGTTTGGGGGAGAGACGAAAGTTGTCTTGGGAACAAAATGATCAAATAAAAGAGATTGAAAATTGTTCAAAGAGAAAAAGAATGTCACTAGGAAATCAATTCAAGAGAGCAAAGTGTAAAAAAGAGAAGAAGTAAGCGCCCTAATCAACATGATCAAGGCTAACTAGGCATTAAGCATAGTTAGATAGGAGAGATTTAAGATAAATTAAACATTAGAATCCCTTAATCATCCCTAATCAAGTCAATCCTACCTAACCCATAAACCCTATGAGAGACTACTCACTAATCATCATGTGATCAACAAAACCCATAGGGATAGTGTTAATCATTGAAGATTAGAGAAAAATTAGAAGATTTGGAGAAGAAATCACAAAAGAAGTACTTAGATTAAAAAAGATTCAAACGTGTTCTTACCAAAGGTTTTTGACACAAAAACAAGCTTAAGAACCATAAAAATAGGTTTTTGGCTTTAAATAGTAAAGGGGGACGAACCGGGTCTACCCGGAACAAACCGGGTGTTGAACCGGATCCAAGACAATTTCTGGGGACTGTATCGGCCAGTCAAACCGATATGCTGGCCGATATGAGTCTTCGGGTTTTCTGTCGAAGGAGCGTATCGGTTGGCTAAACCGATATGCCAACCGATACGCTTTCACTGCTTTTAATCCGAGGGGCTGTATTGGTTTGATGGTTGATGTGCATGCCGATATGAACTCTCTGGTTTTTGCACGAAGAAACGTATCGGCCCGCCTGGCCGATATCCATACCGATATGAGCTGTCTCTTTTTAATCCGAGAGTATGTATCGGCCACCCCAACCGATATGGTGGCCGATATTGGTCTTCTGCTTGGTCTTCCTTAGTCCTTTGAGATCCAAACTCCACTTCCAAGCTCACCATTACTCCTTGCACTCCAAATCACCTACAAAAGTACAAGAAACACTCCAAATGCAAGCCTAGAATGCCTAAAACTATGTCTAGATGATCCTACACTCTAAACATGCCAATAATCAAGGAAATGAAGCTAAGGGAAGCTAAAAAGAAGCAAAACATGAACTAAACAATAGCCAATATGCAATGAAATACAAGTATATCAATTCCCCCAAACTTGAATCTTGCTTGTCCACAAGCAAGCATAAGACAATCAAAATAAGTTGGAGAAAAGGTTTGAAGGTGGGAGCTCATATCCAAAGGTTTAATCAAGTTTCAAACTTCATTTCAAGTCTATACAACTAAGGTGCAACCGAGAAAAACCTACTCCAAGGATATAGCCATACTCATCAAGACAATACTTTTAGCTTAATCCTCAACCTACACAAGCATTCAAATCAACTAGCTCTTTGACATTGATTAAACATTTCAAGTGGATCTTACTCACAACAAAATGCTCAAACTCATTTGGCAAGGGTTAAGGTTTTGAGATAAAGATGATCTCAATCAATAAGAGGGGTTTCTCCATATGCATTTAGGTTCTCTCAAGAAAAAATGAATGAGCTCATAGTAAAAGGCTAAGAGTATAGAAGCAATTGGTGCATACTAGAATCGATTTCCGTCTACCCATTTCCCAATGACTTCTACTCTTACTCTAGCCCACCTAGTTTGAGTCTACCCTTTTCCAAGGCTATTTGTGCCTCATCCCTCTTTCTCAACCAAAACACTTCCCAAGAATACTCCCAATGATCTTTCGAAACCTTTCAAAACTAAGGCAATTCTTTTCTTTAAACTTAGCTCAAATACTTCATTCTTTAGCAATGGCCTCTTTTCATAAACTTTCTTTTCTTTCTTTTAAGCTGAGCACTTTGGCTTCTTTTCATTTCAAAACTTGAGGCACTTTTTCTTTTAAAACACTTAAGAGCTTTTCTTTCAGAACACTTTTTGCCAACAAACATAAGATCCCAATAAAATTCCCTTTTGTTCTTTCCCTTTCAAAACCCTTCCCCCAAACTTCAATCTTAGCCTAGTGCAAGCTAAAGGTGGTCAAGCTTGCGTCTACACGGAAATTTTCAACTAGTCGCCTCAAACTCAACACCATTTACTTAGCTCATTCCAAGAGGCCTACCTCTCAAAAGAGTGTTTATGGGCGGAAAGAAATGTGGTTAAGGGCATGGAAGCTATTCAAGCAAGCAAGTGCGGTAAAAAGGGAAAAGAATGCTTGAATATTTTGGAGATATCCATGAGTTTAAAACACTAAGAAGGAGCAAGATAATTGCAAGTTAAGGTTCTCACTTTAAATAGAGCTAGCATCAATTCACAACAAGTTTCAGCATCGAATCAAGGTTCAAAGCAAGCTATCCAAGTAGGGTTCGTTCTAGCTTTCAAGCATTTCTCGGGTTACAACCTTAGTGTGATCTATCTAGCATAGCTAACGTATGAAACAAGTTTTACTCGCTTAAACCTTACAAGGAAATTAAATCATTGCTCCCTATGCAAAAACATTTTATATGATGCAACTAGACTCGATCCTACGATGTTATTACACTAAATGCTTTCTTTTTGAAGATTTTTTCAAAAAAATTCGATTTTTCTATACCTTAGATGCAATGCATGAGACTCAAAGACAAAAAATAAGATCAAAAGAAACATGATTAGCAACTGGTCTCTCCCCCAAACTTAAATCACACGGTCTCTTGTGTGATCTAGGAAAGGAAAAGAGACCGAAAACACACAAAATGCAAACAAAGAAAAGAAAAATAAGTATGTACAAGGATGGAGTGTTACTTGGCTAAATGTGGAATGATTGATGTGATGATTCCCCCATGGAGTATGTTGGGTTGGATGAAGAGCAGGATGGTGTCCTCATTGCTCTTCTCTTTTTCCTTCTCTCTTCGCGTGCGGAGTGGCGGTGAGGCTCGTAGTAGGAATCGGCGGCCATGCGTGCAGCTCCTCCCGTCTCATGTCCAGCCACTGAGTATCTTCCCTGCTCCATCTCTGTTTGCTCAACCAGTTGATCAGCTTCACCGATCACTTCCTCAGTCGCCGCCCGTATCTCCTCATCCAAAACCGTGGGAGCCTCTCGTGATTTCGATGTCTGCCCGGTGGTGCTACTCTTATCCTTCTTTCCCGTTATAATCTTCAGAACTTTGGTGACCTTCTACAAGCAGCTGGCTAATTTCTTGATGTTCTTCCATACCACTTGCTCTGCCTTTGAAGGTCCATGTTCTGGTCCCTTAGTGCACTGACTGTCCTATTCGCGATGGGATCATCCAAAGGCTCGATGTAGTACCTGTGCAACCCATACACCCCAGCAGGTGCGTCGGAAGAATCAGAATCGGCTGCAGTCGCTCTTCGCGGTCCGCGGGGTTCGAATTGATGCTCAATCCCCGGTAGAAACCTGACGTTGGCCAGATTTGTTGCAAAGCTTGTGATGGTGGGGTTCGGAAGCAGATACTTCTCTTGCGACGGTGTATCTGAACACATCCGGCAGAGATGACGCCCCGGAGGCGACCTTGAACCTAGAAAGTGGATCTTGATCGGCTGAGGTAAGTCCAACCATCCCACCGGCGTAGGCTGTCCAAATGTCTTCTCCTCCAAACTTTCTTCCAGCTTAATCTTCTTTGCCTTAAGTAACGGTGTGATTAACCCACCCATGTTGAATTTGTGGGACCGTGTGATTTAAGTTTGGGGGAGATATCAGTTGCTAATCATGTTTTTATCTTATTTTTTGTCTTTGAGTCTCATGCATTGCATCTAAGGCATAAAAAACCAAACAAATCGGAAAATTTTGAAAAAAATCTTCAAAAAGAAAGCATTTAGTGTAATAGCATCGTAGGATCGAGTCTAGTTGCATCATATAGGATGTGTTTGCATAGGGAGCAATGATTTAGTTTCCTCGTAAGGTTTAAGCGAGTAAAACTTGTTTCAAAAGCTAGCTATGCTAGATAGATCACACTAAGGTTGTAACCCGAGAAATGCTTGAAAGCTAGAACGAACCCTACTTGGATAGTTTGCTTTGAACCTTGATTCGATGCTGAAGCTTGTTGTGAATTGATGCTAGCTCTATTTAAAGTGAGAACCTTAACTTGACTTGCAATTATCTTGCTCCTTCTTAGTGTTTTAAACTCATGGATACCTCCAAAATATTCAAGCATTCTTTTCCCTTTTTACCGCACTTGCTTACTTGAATAGCTTCCACGCCCTTAACCACATTTCTTTCCGCCCATAAACACTCTTTTGAGAGGTAGGCCTCTTGGAATGAGCTAAGTAAATGGTGTTGAGTTTGAGGCGACTAGTTGAAAATTTCCGTGTGGACGCAAGCTTGACCACCTTTGGCTTGCACTAGGCTAAGATTGAAGTTTGGGGGAAGGGTTTTAAAAGGGAAAGAACAAAAGGGAATTTGATTGGGATCTTATGTTTGTTGTCAAAAGTGTTTTGAAAGAAAAGCTCTTAAGTGTTTTAAAAGAAAAAGTGCCTCAAGTTTTGAAATGAAAAGAAGCCAAAGTGCTCAGCTTAAAAGAAAGAAAAGAAAGTTTATGAAAAGAGGTCATTGCTAAAGAAAGAAGAATTTTATCTAAGTTTAAAGAAAAGAGTTGCCACAGTTTTGAAAGGTTTCGAAAGATCCTTGGGAGTATTCTTGGGAAGTGTTTTGGTTGAGAAAGAGGGATGAGGCAAAAATAGCCTTGGAAAAGGGTAGACTCAAACTAGGTGGGCCAGAGTAAGAGTAGAAGTCATTGGGAAATGGGTAGACGGAAATCGATTCTAGTATGTACCAATTGCTTCTATACTTTTAGTCTTTTACTATGAGCTCATTCACTTCTTCTTGAGAGAACCTAAATGCATATGGAGAAACCCCTCTTATTGATTGAGATCATCTTTATCTCAAAACCTTAACCCTTGCCAAATGAGTTTGAACACTTTGTTGTGAGTAAGATCCACTTGAAATGTTTAATCAATGTCAAAGATCTAGTTGATTTGAATGCTTGTGTAGGTTGAGGATTAAGCTAAAAGTATTTTCTTGATGAGTATGGCTAAATCCTTGGAGTAGGTTTTTCACGGTTGCACCTTAGTTGTTGATAACAGGAATTTAGCAATTCCTTGAGGTATCAATTCCTCAAGCTTATCGTGTAGCCTTGAGGTATCGAACCTTTTTGGGACGGAATAAGACCAATATGAATACACCTAACCTTAAAAGCCAAGCAATTCAAATTCAAGATGAGATTCTAATAGTTCTAAGTTCAATTAACAATAACAAAGCAATCAAATTGAAATAAAAGAGAACTAAGCAAGCAAACACAAAGACAATCAAATACTAAAGATAAGGCTCATGAGTATAGGTCAATGGATTAGTGACTCGGGATGATCTCGGGATGCTAATCAAGCTTCAAACAAGCTAAACTTCTAGCAAGAACACAATAAGCTAATTAGCCTATTCTCTTAGAGCTAATCTCTTCACTTAATCCTAATCCAAGAACAAACTCTCATTTGTGAATTAAGATCAAGCAAGCATTCAATCAAGTTCTAAATAGCCAATAATCACTCTAGACATCCATTTTCATGAGCTAGAATGTGAAAATCCTATCAAAGCTAAAACTGGCATTTCATCGAACACATGGTGAGCAAGAAATCCTAAACATCCTAAGCAACTTGATCAAGGTTAAATAGGCATTAAGCACACTTAGATAGAAGAGATATGAGAAAGATTAAACATTAGACATCCCTTGATCATCCATAATCAAGCTAACCCTACCTAACCCATAAACCCTATGAGAAACTACTCACTAATCATCATTTGATCAACAAAATCCATAAAGATGGTGTTAATCATTGAGGATTAGAGAAAGATGAAAGATTAAAACAAGAAATCTCAAAAGAAGTACTTAGATTAGCAAAATATTTAAACTTGTTCTTACAAAAAGGTTTTTTATCAAAAACAAGCTTGAGAGAGTAAAATGAGGGTTTTTGGCTTATGAATGAACAGTGTTCGGAACCGGGTCAACCCGGGACAAACCGGGTGTTGACCCGGATCCAAGTGAAAATCTGGGGACTGTATCGGCCAGCTAAACCGATATGCTGGCCGATATGAATCTTTTGGGTTTCTGTATCGGCTTGGTTGGTCGATATCCAAGCCGATATGGACTCTCGGTTTTTCTGGCTTGGAAGCGTATCGGCCCACCTGGCCGATAGGTAACCCGATATGGACTCTCGTCGAAGGTGCGTATCGGTTGGCTAAACCGATATGCCAACCGATATTGAATCCCGAAAATTAATCCGAGAGTCCATATCGGTCTCAAGGTCGATATGTAAGCCGATATGGTTTCCTTGGACTTTGTCGAAGGGTCGTATCGGCCCGCCTGGCCGATACTTAGGCCGATATGCACTCCTGCTGCTTCCTCCTTGGTTCTTTGAGCTCTAAACTCCTCTTCCAAGCTCACCCTTGCTCCAATGCACTCCAAGTCACCTACAAAAGCACAAGAAACACTCCATATACAACCTAGAATGTTAAATCCTAGCCTAAATGCCTACAAACTCTAAATGCCAATAAGAAGCAATAAAGAGACATGAGTGAGAGAAAAAAGAGATCAAAATAAGAGCTAAACACTAACCTAGATGCATGAAAATGTATGAATATCAATTCCCCCAAACTTGAATCTTGCTTGTCAAGCATAAGTCAATCAAAACAGGTTGGGGAAAAGGTTTGAAGGTGGGAACTCATATCCAAAGGATCAATCAAACTTCAACAAGTTTCAAGTCTATACAACCAAAGTGCAACCGAGAAAAGCCTACTCCAAGGATATAGCCATACTCATCAAGACAAAACTTCTAGCTTAACCTTCAACCTACACAAGCATTCAAATCCACTAGCTCCTTGACATTCATTAGATTTTCAAGTGAATCCTATTCAAAGCAAGTGATCAAACTCATTTGGTTTAAGGGTCAAGGTCTTGAGACAAAAATGGTCTCAAATGAAGGAAAGGCTTCTCCACAATCATTTAGGTTCTCTCGGAAGAAGTATGAACAAGCTATAGTAAAATGCTAAGAGTTAAAGGCAATTGGTGCATACTAGGATAGATTCTTTTCAGGTGTTTATTAGGTAGTTTATACTGGCTTAAAATCCCTATTTATAATCTAAAACACGAATTGGGTCACTTTGTAAATATTAAGAACTTCTGGGCAAAACTGCAATTTCATTATTCTTCATTAAACCGTCGTTTGGCCCATCTCGCATGTGCAACGATCGATTCCATAAGTGTGTCGATCGTTGCGGCTCTGAAATATTGACAGTGAAGTCTATCTCTCGGCCAAATACTCCAATTAGCTCCAGAAAGTGCCCTAATCACCAAATATGCTCCAAATGTGCTTGTACCTAATAAACACCTGAAAAGACTCTAAAACATAGTAAAAGACTCGATAAATGACACATATACCATGGTTAAAAACCCTAAAATCCATGGTATATCAACTCCCCCACACTTAGCTCTTGCTTGTCCTCAAGCAAAACAAAGAACTAAATGTAGTTAAGAGGTTTGAAAACTTTCAGAAACTCTTTTTGTCATAGAAGCAACAACACTCAGATTCTCCTTTGTAAACCACTGAAAGAATTAATCACAGGATATCAAGACCAACATATACTTCCCCCACACTTAGCAACTGTCCTAAGTAAACTCCACAATCACATTCAAGCATTCAAATTCTCCCTACTGACTTCTGCAAGTATTTAAGTGCGGTCTCACCTAAGGAGTATCGATCAAAGGGCACATGGATTCTTACCTTATCAGCTCTAGACCACCATACTATCTTTCTCTAGTCCCTTTCTTCTCTTTCCCTTCCTTAACAACTGATTTTTTCCACATTGGGTATCATTTTATTATTTTT
Source organism: Orychophragmus violaceus (assembly GCA_030180135.1). Lineage (NCBI taxonomy): Eukaryota > Viridiplantae > Streptophyta > Magnoliopsida > Brassicales > Brassicaceae > Orychophragmus > Orychophragmus violaceus. Next base: position 107,075,414 of record CM058232.1, read on the forward strand.
TTTATCAGTGTTCTTCCCGTTATGGGGTGTACTCTGGACACATTCCATGGATCGCACAGGAGATAATAGGGGTCTCTACCACTCCCGTGACCACTTCGGAGTTACTAACCCATCCTCAGTTATTATCTTTTTTTTTATCATAATAGAAGGGGAGAAGGGAACTAAATAGGATAGGTTGACAGGCCGTGTCAGAACTAACAAGGGAATCCGACACAAAGTATACCAAGCCCTTAGGTGAGAAATCTAAGTCAGTATTAAGGTTGAAGTCAGTAAAAGGATCCTCTGATACCTGAAGTGATGTGGGTGTTCCCAGTAGGTTGATCTGTGTCTGGGTTTTCTAATAGTCAGAGATAGATCCTGCAACTTCATCCCAATGGTTACTTAAGTTCTTGCAAGTGCTATAAATCTTCTCAAAAATTCATAGTTTCTTACTTAAACAATTTTGACTCAATAAAACAAAAAATTGAAAAATGGACTAACTCTTAAGAAAACAGAAAGAGAGATGGCAGTAGCACCTCCCCCACACTTAAGACACACTGTCCCCAGTAGTGTCAAGCGAATGATTGGTAAAAAGAAATAAAAATTGTTAATGGTTTGCTTGAGTTCTGCCGTATTTTACCTCTGTCGCTCAAGCACCGATCGTTGCACATAGTGCATCGATAGTTGCTATGCGATTTTCGTTGGGTGTCGATCGTTGCTCATGACTGCAACGATCGCTGCAATGCGTATATCGGATCAGTCAGCAAGTTAGCAGGTTAGTCCGTTGGAATATCAAATTTCGAATCCTGCAAGCTGGAAACACTGAAAACAGAGTAAAATCGAAGCAAATAATGTAGCAAATCAACCATAGCATCCAAAAACAACGGCATCCTAAAAATCAAAAGGAAAAAGTGCAAGGAAAAATAAGAAAAAGATAAAAGAGTACAGAACCGAGTGTCTGAAAATGGAGATCAATCACACTCGCTCACATCATCTATCCCACCATATAGCTCATCGTCATTGGCTGCCTCAGCTATGCGATCAGTACCTGTAATACCATGTATCAAGAATGGGTCAACGGGCAGTCAAGAAGTCGACGAGGGGCATTTTCGTAATTTCCAGAAGATGAGGGGTATTTTGGTAAAATTACCAAAATACGAGCCTGAAGCTAAGACGGGCCAAATGTTATTCTCTTTAAGTAAAGAAAACATTTAGAAGACCAAGAAAGGTGGAAACGGAGATTAAACTAGTTTTCGGGTTATCGGGAATGAAAACCGATAAAACCGACAAAACTTGTAAAATTCATTACGGGAGCTACGGGTGTCCGTTTCAAGTGATTCAAATTGATAAATTCATCTAAGAGCATCTAGAATCTGAAAAGAAGGCTTGGTGGATTTATAGAAGCAGATAAAGAGTTTTTAAAATATTAAACATTAAACCGGTTTTTCCGAGAAACCGATACAATGTTCGGGCAAGCGAGAGGACCTTCTAAACTCTACCAAAAATTATGAAATTTGGACCACAGCCTCAAGCGAAGATGTAGAAGCCACGGTTAAAAGGATTCAGCAAGATTCAATGCCTAGATTAAGTTACATATTTTAGATCATTAATGGGTGATTAATGACTAAAATTCTAAAATAAATTCAAGGGAGCTTGGGCTTGGTTTGGGATGGTTTGAGATGATGTATGAAGTCATTATGGACTTTATGAAAGCTCATTTACAAGTTGTGCCACGAAATTATGCAAGAAGAAAATAAAAGAGGCTTGGTGAATTAGATTCAATGAATCTACAAAAGGGTTTGGACCTAAATCAAAAGGGCTTTTACATGGGCTGTGCAAGTGTCAAATGGGTACTAAAATGGGTCATTTTGTGGCCCTGTATGGAGAGTAGGCGTGGCTTTGAGAGGTGATAGCTGTCATGACTTTGTGCCAACATCTCACCTTATGTGTTGTCCATTGGAGAAGAGAAGAGGAAGACACCTAGCACTACATGTGTCACTTGTTGGTGATGCATGCAAGCTGACCTTCAGCTATAAAAGGAGGCTTTGGGTGACACTTCTTACTCACACCAAAAACAAACAAAGAAAAAGAGAGAAGAAAAAGAGAGAAGGAGAGGAAGAGGAGGATAAGCGTGGGGAGAAGGAGGAGAAGAAGGAGAAGAAGAAGGAGGAGGAGAAGAAGAGGAAGACCGGAGGAAGCCGAGAGAAGAAGAAGCCGTAGGGAGGAGAGAAGAAGGAGGATCCGGAGGGGAGAGAGAGAGAGGGAGGAGAGAGAAATGGAGGAGAGAGAGTGAGAAAAAAATAGAAGAAAGATGGGGAAAGGAATATTAATACGTCGGAATATTCTAAAGAATATTCTTCGGAAAGGAATTTTTCCGACGTAATAATCTTCCCGATAAACCGGATTTCTTTTATTTAGAAATAGGATAGACGGTTGTAGTAACCATCATATGAGGGTTATCCGGAGGTTCGGAATCACCAAGGTCAAGTGCGGGTCAAGGTCGGGTCAAAGAGACGGAGGTTCGGGGAAGGTTCGGGTTAGCGTCGGGTTCGTGCCGGGTCTCGTTGTTCCGCTAGTCCGTCAATCCGTCCGTCATCATAATAGAAATGTGAGTCGGCTCAAAACACCGTAGAGTAGTATTGCATATAGATCATAAAACGAGAAACCGTAGATTAAGTAATTGCATACCCGGATATAAATTGATGGCGTTTGAGAATTGAATTGACGGATTAACAATAAACCGGTTAGGGGGTTGAGACGCATACTAGGATCGTAAGATTAAACGGATTAAACTTGTTGTGTGCCGTTAGGTTGGTAGTAACGTTGTGTGATGCATACATATAGTCGTTGTATGATAGGGCCGTATATGCATATATATCTATGTATGAAGAACGATCTAAAATGAATCTAAGTACGGAAATTAAGACGCTATAAAATACGGAAGTAAACTTAACAAACGTATAGCATATGGAATGATACTTGGTTAAGGTTTAATGATAAAGGAATGAATGGAATAAATAAATGGTGAGACGTCGGGGAGTTTAGTAAGCTACTAGCTCTAAACCGACGGATCGGGGAGCTGATAAAAGATACCTAGGAAAGGTTAAGAAAAGAAAAGTGTTGAGATTGGGAGCCGTCTATGGGTTAGCAATCCGCTAATCCAAGGTAGCGAACGATAAAGAGATATGAGCCGTCTACGGGTTAGCAATCCTCTAATCCAGTGTAGCGGACGTGAATGAATTAAAAGACATTAGAAACCCTAATAGGCTTGCTTGTGTGATGATTATTTGTATTGTGTGATTGCGTGGTTGTGGCTGTTAAGCTTTGTTGTGCAGGCCTATTAGATTATCTCGGTGTTGGGCCGAGCGAGCGGTGGTGAGAGTGTGTGTGTAGACTTGCGGGGTGCGGTGATGAGATCGTGGTTAATGGTTGTTCGAGTCTGATTGATTGCTAGAGTCCGAGCGAGTCTGTGTGTTTACTTTTCTGCACTAGGACTCTAGGGTGCGTTAGATCCCGCAAGTCTAGGTGATTGGAGACGTTCTGGTACTTCCGACCCGATTGGATCCTCGGGAAGTTGCTTAACCGGATCATGGTGATTTCGGTTATGGCGTCAACCTATGGAGTGACGTCTGTAGGTGTGTAGTCCGGAGAACACGGGGTCGTGTCCTAGGGCCGGACTGCATGGAAGCTCGGGTTGCCGGGGGTAACCGGAGTCACTGCGTATCGATGGACGGAGAACAGTGTCCTGGATCGTGAGACTTGGTGTTAACGTCTGGGAGTCGAGAGGGTTTGTTACCATATCATTAATGGTGGAAACCCGTGGAAGTTACCAAGAAGCGTAAGGGCCCAGTGGTGTGTTGGTGATGATGATGGTGTTGCGCGATAGATAGATCGAGTCTAATCGAGAGCATGTGCCGCAATGTTCTCGATTTCCTTCATTGGTGTGATGTGTTGTTATTATTGAATTGCTTGTGTGTGGTGAAGCTCATCACGTCTTGGTAGCACGTGATCGGCTATTATACTTGATTGTTATTTTGGGTTTTGGGCGGGATTATTAGATTATTAGAAGCCGTAGTGGGGAGCCGTCTCACTTGGTAATCTTAGATTGCTCATTAGACTCTTTTGTGTTTTTCAGGTTTGGCGTAGCTTGGCGGACGCTTAGGACGCTCGGAGTAGTCTCGGGTTGGCATTGGGTATCGGTGTGGTGTTTACACATTTTGACTGTTACTTTCGGTTTCAGATTTTGTTGGGATCCCGTTAAATGTTTTATGTAAAACCGTATATTGTTATAAATAAGATTTATACTTTTAAAGTAATAAAAACGGATATTCCCTGATATACAGTTTCGTCCGAACCGAACACAACTCGTGGAAGTGGTACAGGTTGAAAAGCTTTGTATCACGGAAGCGAGGTAAACGGAGTTAAGGACGGTTTGGTTCGAGCATTTGTCTTAAACCGGACTGCCTTTGGCTTCGTATTGTGACAAACTCTTCTTGTATGGCTGCTCGGGTTCGATCGGTCATGTTCTTGTTTGATTGTTGGCCGGTCAGCTCGTCGGTCAGCGGTAAACGGGAAGGGGGCGTTACAAAAAGGTGGTATCAGAGCATGGTTCGTCATGGGTTCGAATATTCCGGTTTTTCAAAGTTTTCAATGTTTTATCGAGTCAAATGTGTCGCCAATTCAACCATTAGGAATCCGAGTCGCGTTCGTCAATCCGGGGAAATGGGTATTTTATTAAGATTGTGCTAATCATTTGGTATTTTGTTGCAGTCACGCAGCAGAGTTGTCCTAGGGGGATTGGTGTGTGTGTGGTTTGCGACGACAAGATAAGGGACATCAGTATGGATGACCATAAGTCCGGTGGATCTACCCCAGCTAGTCAAGGTCCGTACTCCCAACATGCGGAATGTTCCCGTAAATTGCAGCTTACTCGGAGTATGTGGTTGTCGGTGCCGAGCCCGTTATCGTTCCACCCATTCCATAGCCGCCTTATGATACGATTACATCCGGAGTACTACCGTCAGTAGCGCGCACCGTCGACATTCATCCCTAATGACATGGCGATAAAATACATCCTCGGGGTATGGGAGCTATCACCGCCTGCTATTTGACCACCAGTTCGACGCATTGGACTCTTCGTTCCTTACCTGCGGTGACACGTGTCTTTCATTTCCATTCGGTGTCGGTAGTTTGGCCAAGCATATCAGTCACCACCGCATTGACGCCGATTCCGACTTACCACATTTGCGGCCGAGGTGAACATTGTGCTCCTTTCCGTCATAACCGAGACCGAGTCGCTCCACCACCACCACCACCACACTCATTCCATCCTCCTGGCGCACCTGTCGATTAGTATCCACATGAGTTGTACCCCTTATGTTGGAGATTAGGAAATAGATTAGGCCCGGGTAAGTAAGGGTCTAACTCGATTTTTGATGTGTGTATATCGGCTTGCGTTCGTCTCTAACGATTCAGTTGTGTGTAGCGGTGTTTCGTTTGGGACGGATTGTTAACCGCGAGTATGTAGACTTCTACGGACCTACGTATTTAAAACTCTATGTGGTGAATAGATGTTTTATTTACGTAGTGGATGTGGAGTATTCGGTATTTTTCGTTTAAGTAACGAAGTGATCTTATTGCATGAGTTGGGATAATAAATGCAATATGGTTATACCGTGAAAGCAAATGATGATCCGATGAGACGGTTACTACGACCCTAAGAGACAACTGTAATTGCCGATTTGTTTGATTGATTGATTGTGTGTGATTGATTGCTTTGCTAAGGTGTTAGAATGTTGAATTGGTTGATGCATTGATTGCCCGCTAGGTTGGTAGTTGTTGATTTTGAATCTCTGCATTTCGTTTAATCGCTAGGTTGCTAGAAAGTGATTTTTTTTTGAATAGCGAGATCGTTTTGTTTGCTTGGTAGAATTGTTTTTGGTAAGCCTAGAATTGATAAAGCGGTTTTTAGAAAACTTATTCGAGATTGAGCGGAATTATAAGATATTGTTTATTAGCCACGTGTGACCATTGGGTCCGTGACTAAATACCAATATCTCTATAAGGAAGCGATATCGGGAGTATGTTAAAAAGGTCTAACCGTGTTGGTGTTGTTGAGATTGTTGATGTAGGACGTGATGGACGATTTGACGAGGACACGAGACCGAACCCGAACTCGAGAGGCGAGATGTTATTTCAGGGAGCAGTTTGACCCGAGCCTGCAAGAAAGTCAGTGTGGATTCAGGAAGGAGTTTGGGTAGTAATGGTAGAAGGAATCAAGGCAAATGAGTTCAATAAGATAGCAATGAGATTCAGAAACATCAAAGTCAATGGGGGAGTCCGTTCGAGGATATTAGTGGGAGAACAGTTTTGGAGTCGGTGAAGCGTGGAGATCAGTGATCGAGGAATTTCGAGGCAATGTCGCGTAATCAAGAAGGTCGAATCAGGGTGGGGAAGTCAGAATATCGGTTAAGGAGATCATCAGATGGCGAAGATGGAGTCAGGAGTCAGACTGAAGCATTAAGACGAAACCAATGGTCCGAATTCGGAAATGAGTCGGAAAGTCCAATGGCGATGGAGAATCAGGAAGCGATCAGAAATCAGACAAGTCGGTGTCAGGAGTTCAAAGTGACATCGTGTTAGGGTTGCACACAACTGCATAGCAGGGAGTCATCTGGGCATCGGAAGTATGAGTTTGGAAACCAGAGACAGAATCAACGAAGTAATCAAATGGAGAAGCCGGATTGATTGAGAGTCAAGCCATTTCGCGTGGGAAGTTCAAAGATGTCAATGTGCTGAGAATGGGCGCAAAACCAAGGTTCAAGAATCAGTGGAAGCATCGGGAGTGTAACTACAAATTCAGAGTTCAAGCAGTATCGTGTGGCGAAGAAGAAAACAAGACTCAGAATGGAGTCATGCAGTCAAGAGAAATGAATATGTCATCAGAGAGAAGTTCGGTGTAGCGACGTTTGTGCAAACCAGTGGGTTGAAAGTCAGTAGGCATCGGAAGAGCGGGGTTACCATGAGATCAGAGCGTAAGAAGCAAAGCAGAGTTGGATTGAAATCAAATACCGAGTGAAGCAGTTCAATCACGACCGTTGGTATTGAGAATCAAGATCGGAGTCTGTAAAGCAAGAAGATGTGAAACCAGAAGTGATCGTGAGTTAAGTTTTTGGTATGGGAAGTTCGAGATGACCGCGTGAGCAATATGGGGTTTCAGAATTCAGTACGCATCGAAAGTATAGTTCAGTCAATTCAGTGTTCGGGTGTTGGAGCAGACATATCGGTTTCAGAAGTGGTAACTTACGGGGTTCAGTTCCGATTCGAAGTTAGTAAGTAACGGAGAATTCGGGGACCGAATTCCTGTAAGTGGGGAAGAATGTAATACCCTGTATCAAGAATGGGTCAACGGGCAGTCAAGAAGTCGACGAGGGGCATTTTCGTAATTTCCAGAAGATGAGGGGTATTTTGGTAAAATTACCAAAATACGAGCCAGAAGCTAAGACGGGCCAAATGTTATTCTTTTTAAGTAAAGAAAACATTTAGAAGACCAAGAAAGGTGGAAACGGAGATTAAACTAGTTTTCGAGTTATCGGGAATGAAAACCGATAAAACCGACAAAACTTGTAAAATTCATTACGGGAGCTACGGGTGTCCGTTTCAAGTGATTCAAATTGATAAATTCATCTAAGAGCATCTAGAATCTGAAAAGAAGGCTTGGTGGATTTATAGAAGCAGATAAAGAGTTTTTAAAATATTAAACATTAAACCGGTTTTTCCGAGAAATCGATACAATGTTCGGGCAAGCGAGAGGACCTTCTAAACTCCACCAAAATTATTAAATTTGGACCACAGCCTCAAGCGAAGATGTAGAAACCACGGTTAAAAGGATTCAGCAAGATTCAATGCCTAGATTAAGTTACATATTTTAGATCATTAATGGGTGATTAATGACTAAAATTCTAAAATAAATTCAAGGGAGGTTGGGCTTGGTTTGGGATGGTTTGAGATGATGTCTGAAGTCATTATGGACTTTATGAAAGCCCATTTACAAGTTGTGCCACGAAATTATGCAAGAAGAAAATAAAAGAGGCTTGGTGAATTAGATTCAATGAATCTACAAAAGGGTTTGGACCTAAATCAAAAGGGCTTTTACATGGGTTGTGCAAGTGTCAAATGGGTACTAAAATGGGTCATTTTGTGGCCCTGTATGGAGAGTAGGCGTGGCTTTGAGAGGTGATAGCTGTCAAGACTTTGTGCCAACATCTCACCTTATGTGTTGTCCATTGGAGAAGAGAAGAGGAAGACACCTAGCACTACATGTGTCACTTGTTGGTGATGCATGCAAGCTGACCTTCAGCTATAAAAGGAGGCTTTGGGTGACACTTCTTACTCACACCAAAAACAAACAAAGAAAAAGAGAGAAGAAAAATAGAGAAGGAGAGGAAGAGGAGGATAAGCGTGGGGAGAAGGAGGAGAAGAAGGAGAAGAAGAAGGAGGAGGAGAAGAAGAGGAAGACCGGAGGAAGCCGGGAGAAGAAGAAGCCGTAGGGAGGAGAGAAGAAGGAGGATCCGGAGGGGAGAGAGAGAGAGGGAGGAGAGAGAAATGGAGGAGAGAGAGTGAGAAAAAAAATAGAAGAAAGATGGGGAAAGGAATATTAATACGTCGGAATATTCTAAAGAATATTCTTCGGAAAGGAATTTTTCCGACGTAATAATCTTCCCGATAAACCGGATTTCTTTTATTTAGAAATAGGATAGACGGTTGTAGTAACCATCATATGAGGGTTATCCGGAGGTTCGGAATCACCAAGGTCAAGTGCGGGTCAAGGTCGGGTCAAAGAGACGGAGGTTCGGGGAAGGTTCGGGTTAGCGTCGGGTTTGTGCCGGGTCTCGTTGTTCCGCTAGTCCGTCAATCCGTCTGTCATCATAATAGAAATGTGAGTCGGCTCAAAACACCGTAGAGTAGTATTGCATATAGATCATAAAACGAGAAACCGTAGATTAAGTAATTGCATACCCGGATATAAATTGATGGCGTTTGAGAATTGAATTGACGGATTAACAATAAACCGGTTAGGGGGTTGAGACGCATACTAGGATCGTAAGATTAAACGGATTAAACTTGTTGTGTGCCGTTAGGTTGGTAGTAACGTTGTGTGATGCATACATATAGTCGTTGTATGATAGGGCCGTATATGCATATATATCTATGTATGAAGAACGATCTAAAACGAATCTAAGTACGGAAATTAAGACGCTATAAAATACGGAAGTAAACTTAACAAACGTATAGCATATGGAATGATACTTGGTTAAGGTTTAATGATAAAGGAATGAATGGAATAAATAAATGGTGAGACGTCGGGAGTTTAGTAAGCTACTAGCTCTAAACCGACGGATCGGGGAGCTGATAAAAGATACCTAGGAAAGGTTAAGAAAAGAAAAGTGTTGAGATTGGGAGCCGTCTATGGGTTAGCAATCCGCTAATCCAAGGTAGCGGACGATAAAGAGATATGAGCCGTCTACGGGTTAGCAATCCTCTAATCCAGTGTAGCGGACGTGAATGAATTAAAAGACATTAGAAACCCTAATAGGCTTGCTTGTGTGATGATTATTTGTATTGTGTGATTGCGTGGTTGTGGCTGTTAAGCTTTGTTGTGCAGGCCTATTAGATTATCTCGGTGTTGGGCCGAGCGAGCGGTGGTGAGAGTGTGTGTGTAGACTTGCGGGGTGCGGTGATGAGATCGTGGTTAATGGTTGTTCGAGTCTGATTGATTGCTAGAGTCCGAGCGAGTCTGTGTGTTTACTTTTCTGCACTAGGACTCTAGGGTGCGTTAGATCCCGCAAGTCTAGGTGATTGGAGACGTTCTGGTACTTCCGACCCGATTGGATCCTCGGGAAGTTGCTTAACCGGATCATGGTGATTTCGGTTATGGCGTCAACCTATGGAGTGACGTCTGTAGGTGTGTAGTCCGGAGAACACGGGGTCGCGTCCTAGGGCCGGACTGCATGGAAGCTCGGGTTGCCGGGGGTAATCGGAGTCACTGCGTATCGATGGACGGAGAACAGTGTCCTGGATCGTGAGACTTGGTGTTAACGTCTGGGAGTCGAGAGGGTTGTTACCATATCAGTAATGGTGGAAACCCGTGGAAGTTACCAAGAAGCGTAAGGGCCCAGTGGTGTGTTGGTGATGATGATGGTGTTGCGCGATAGATAGATCGAGTCTAATCGAGAGCATGTGCCGCAATGTTCTCGATTTCCTTCATTGGTGTGATGTGTTGTTATTATTGAATTGCTTGTGTGTGGTGAAGCTCAGCACGTCTTGGTAGCACGTGATCGGCTATTATACTTGATTGTTATTTTGGGTTTTGGGCGGGATTATTAGATTATTAGAAGCCGTAGTGGGGAGCCGTCTCACTGGGTAATCTTAGATTGCTCATTAGACTCTTTTGTGTTTTTCAGGTTTGGCGTAGCTTGGCGGACGCTTAGGACGCTCGGAGTAGTCTCGGGTTGGCATTGGGTATCGGTGTGGTGTTTACACATTTTGACTGTTACTTTCGGTTTCAGATTTTGTTGGGATCCCGTTAAATGTTTTATGTAAAACCGTATATTGTTATAAATAAGATTTATACTTTTAAAGTAATAAAAACGGATATTCCCTGATATACGGTTTCGTCCGAACCGAACACAACTCGTGGAAGTGGTCCAGGTTGAAAAGCTTTGTATCACGGAAGCGAGGTAAACGGAGTTAAGGACGGTGTGGTTTGAGCCTTTGTCTTAAACCGGACTGCCTTTGGCTTCGTATTGTGACAAACTCTTCTTGTATGGCTGCTCGGGTTCGATCGGTCATGTTCTTGTTTGATTGTTGGCCGGTCAGCTCGTCGGTCAGCGGTAAACGGGAAGGGGGCGTTACTCGAGGAAGTCGGAGTCGGAGATCGTCGTCTGCGTCGAGAAGGTCCTGGGACGGGCTGGTGAACCTGTGGTTGTCTCCTGCAAGTGCAGCCGCGCATCCACTCCCAGACGGTCTTCCATATCCCATCACTACGCTCTCTCCACTAAGCCTCAGACATATCACCGTAGGGCACTGTAATCTCAGGATAAGGGCCGATATCAACCGGAGCAGCAGCAGGCGCAGGTGTAGAGGAAGATGAAGCTCTCGTAGAAGGCTCTCCCAGCGGATGAGCCATAGTAGGCACTGCGCATCGAGCTCTGGCAGGAGGGCGGAAACTCAAAGCATCAATCGTATCAATCTGTGTCAACCCAGCAGCAGGAAGATCAATACCACACTGTGTAGATGCAGGGTCGCAGTAAACCCATACTCGCCCCTCCTTCAGCCACCTAGAACTCTGCAAGTGACTGAGATCCAGGAACTCTCTCTCAGTAATGCGCTCTGTATCCTCCATAGGGATCCTGCAGTGTCTGAAAATAGGAGTAAGAAGACTCCCTACTGTCTCTTTGTGCACGCCGTCATAGGGCTTCTTCTGCAGCTCGCAAAGATGATGAGCAAATACAGCTCCCAGGTTGACTTTCTCAGCTGGGTTTCTCACATCGGTACCCCTGAACTGCTCCCTCAGTCCTCTGAATAGTATCTCCAACTCATTCTTACGCATCTTGTTGGCCTCATGCTTGCACAATAGAGTGCGCCCCAAGATACGCAAGACATACCTGAGAGCCGGATGCCTAACCTGAATCACAGGTGTAGTCCGTGAGTGATACCGTCCACCACCAATGTACTCCCAGAACTGCCGAGCCTCTGATGGTTCCCATGGAAGGGACATATCGGTGCGTGTCTGCTCAGTGCTAAACCCATAGATCATATAGATATCGAGAAGGGGTACTCGATACCTGGCGCCAAGACACATGAAAGTAAAAGTGCCTCCTTGAGCATTCCTGCTGTCCGGGTTTGGGTAAACAACCCTGCATGTGGCAAGAAACTGTCTCACCAGCTCTGAGTATAGATCGTGAGGCTGCATTGGCATTGTCCCCAGACCAATGCCTCTGCATAGCACCATAACCTGCTTGTCTATGCCGAGACTCAGACAGGTCGAGTAATCCGCAAACTTGGTTGGCGCTAGCTCCATGCCTCACCAACCGTTATACAGCAATGTACCGTACTCGTCCCAGTACTCGTGTAGCGGCCTCTCTGTGAAATCAGTCGTAGTGAGCAGATTATTAATAGCCATGCCCCAGTTGCGGTCAGTCCGAATCCGAAGGTTATCTGCTCTTGGCCATGGTGGCCCAATGGTTGCATGAACCAACTGATATGGCTCTGGAGGATCAGAATCTCTGTGCAGCCATTCCGGTGGTGGAATGTACTGTCGTGAGGCGCTTGCGGCGGTTGCTCTGCGCTTGCGGGGTTGTTGTTGAGTTGCCATCTGAAAAACAGAAATTTAAACAAATCAGTATCGGCAAACTCTCTGTGAAGTCGTCGAGCAACGACCGTTACACTAAGGCATCGATCGTTGCAAGGCGACTTCGTATAATCGAACATTTCCCCAAAATCGCAGAGCAACAACCGTTTCATAAGTGCAACGATCGGTGCAAAGCGATTTTGGCCGCAATCAATCATACAACAAAATCGTTCTAAATTCGTGCTATCAACCACAAAATCGACAACAATCCATCACTAAGCAACCTAAATCATATTCATTTAAGCATGCATTCATCAATTTCAATCCAAAATTCCCAATTTCTAAAACCCTAATAGTTGAATCCGAAAATCATCAAATAGAAGTACATTACCTTGAATTCGTGAGATATGGGTTGGAGAAATAGATTGAGAGTGTAAAAATGAGAGAATAGCGCTTGGAAACAAGGAAATCGATGAAGAAATGATAGTTTTTAGGTGGTGAGGTTCTCGGTGGCGAAAAGAAATGGAGAAGAAAGAGAAGAAAAAGGGTTTAAGGCAACTTACCTCGGTCGTGGGTGCAACGATCGTTGCATAGCAGCAACGATCGATGCTGGTTGAACCAGATCGATTCCGGTTTAGCTCGACATACCTTAATTTTAGATTAAAACCAATTGCAACGACCGTTGCACATGTAGGCAACGATCGTCACACATCTCCAGACTTGTGTTCTGTATAAAAACTAGCAAAAACAAATAAAAAGTGAAATCCTAAGAAAAACAATAAGAATTAAAAAATACTAGAACCTAATAGTGGGTTGCCTCCCACTCAGCGCTTGTTTTAAGTCATTAGCTTGACTTTTGGAAAGAGGTCAGACTCATGGGGGTTTCAACAGAGACTTTGAGTGTCTCTGTGAATGTCTTATCATCCATGGTGGTGTGTAAGCAGTAGTAGCATGATGTCGTCCAAGGAACGTAGGAAGGAATGTAGGGTGGGATCGACATTTGGGTGGTTTAAAGCTTTTTCCTGCATTCAAAACAGTGGAGTCAGGAGGTTTAAACTTAGAGGATTTATGCTTTACCTCTGGCAGAGATTTGATGTTCGGAGCCTTATGCTTATGAGTAGCTATAGGTTTTGAAGATGTTAGAGTAGACTCCTGTGGAACCACCATCTTCTTGTCAACCACAACTGTGCACTGAACAACATCTTTAGCCTTTACAAGAGCTTTTGGGAATGGTACTGGAGGTTTGTAGATCCTTTCCTTAGCAACTCCACGAGGTATAAGTGAAATTGGTTCTTTACGGGGTGCAACGATCGATGCATATGGTGCAACGATCGACACGGATGTCTCAGCTTGAGTTTCAACTACAGTCTCGGGTCCATCAGCTTGATGGTCTAATCCAGCAATCTCATACTCAAATTTCTCCTCTTGACTTGGTCCAGTATCAGTCTGAACTATCGAAGCCAAAAGATCCATGTCAATCTCTGTTGAGTCAGGTCCGTCGAAGCTCTCAAACTCAGGGAATTCAATATCAGACTCCCCTCTGTTTTCCAGAAGTTCCATAGCCTTAACTGCTAGATATGGTTCATGCTCAGCTTGTGGAAAACAGAGGGCAGTCTGATATTGAATTCCCTGAGTTTGAGAGCTTCGACGGACCTGACTCAACAGAGATTGACATGGATCTTTTGGCTTGGATAATTCAGACTGATACTGGACCAAGTCAAGAGGAGAAATTTGAGTATGAGATTGCTGGATTAGACCAGGAAGCTGATGGACCCGAGACTGTAGTTGAAACTCGAGCTGAGACATCCGTGTCGATCGTTGCACCATATGCATCGATCGTTGCACCATATGCATCGATCGTTGCACCCCGTAAAGAACCAGTTTCACTTATACCTCATGGAGTTGCTAAGGAAAGGATCTACAAACCTCCAGTACCATTCCCAAAAGCTCTTGTAAAGGCTAAAGATGTTGTTCAGTGCACAGTAGTGGTTGACAAGAAGATGGTGGTTCCACAGGAGTCTACTCTAACATCTTCAAAACCTATAGCTACTCATAAGCAGAAGGCTCCGAACATCAAATCTCTGCCAGAGGTAAAGCATAAATCCTCTAATTTTAAACCTCCTGACTCCACTGTTTTGAATGCAGGAAAAGCTTTAAACCACCCAAATGTCGATCCCACCCTACATTCCTTCCTACGTTCCTTGGACGACATCATGCTACTACTGCTTACACACCACCATGGATGATAAGGCATTCACAGAGACACTCAAAGTCTCTGTTGAAACCCCCATGAGTCTGACCTCTTTCCAAAAGTCAAGCTAATGACTTAAAACAAGCGCTGAGTGGAAGGCAACCCACTATTAGGTTCTAGTATTTTTTAATTCTTATTGTTTTTCTTAGGATTTCACTTTTTATTTGTTTTTGCTAATTTTTAGATACAGAACACAAGTCTGGAGATGTGTGACGATCGTTGCCTACATGTGCAACGGTCGTTGCAATTGGTTTAAATCGAAAATTAAGGTATGTCGAGCTAAACCGGAATCGATCTGGTTCAACCAGCATCGATCGTTGCTGCTATGCAACGATCGTTGCACCCACGACCGAGGTAAGTTGCCTTAAACCCTTTTTCTTCTCTTTCTTCTCCATTTCTTTTCGCCACCTAGAACCTCACCACCTAAAAACTATCATTTCTTCATCTATTTCCTTGTTTCCAAGCGCTATTCTCTCATTTTTACACTCTCAATCTATTTCTCCAACCCATATCTCACGAATTCAAGGTAATGTACTTCTATTTGATGATTTTCGGATTCAACTATTAGGGTTTTAGAAATTGGGAATTTTGGATTGAAATTGATGAATGCATGCTTAAATGAATATGATTTAGGTTGCTTAGTGATGGATTGTTGTCGATTTTGTGGTTGATAGAATTTAGAACGATTTTGTTGTCTGATTGATTGCGGCCAAAATCGCCTTGCACCGATCGTTGCACTTATGCAACGGTCGTTGCTCTGCGATTTTGGGAAAATGTTAGATTATACGAAGTCGCCTTGCAATGATCGATGCCTTAGTGCAACGGTCGTTGCTCGACGACTTCACAGAGAGTTTGCCGAGACTGATTTGTTTAAATTTTTGTTTTTCAGATGGCAACTCAACAACAACCCCGCAAGCGCAGAGCAACCGCCGCAAGCGCCTCACGACAGTACATTCCACCACCGGAATGGCTGCACAGAGATTCTGATCCTCCAGAGCCATATCAGTTGGTTCATGCAACCATTGGGCCACCATGGCCAAGAGCAGATAACCTTCGGATTCGGAATGATCGCAACTGGGGCATGGCTATTAATAAGCTGCTCACTACGACTGATTTCACAGAGAGGCCGCTACACGAGTACTGGGACGAGTACGATACATTGTTGTATAACGGTTGGTGTGGCATGGAGCTAGCGCCAACCAAGTTTGCGGATTACTCGACCTGTCTGAGTCTCGGCATAGACAAGCAGGTTATGGCGCTTTGCAGAGGCATTGGTCTGGGGACAATGCCAATGCAGCCTCACGATCTATACCCGGAGCTGGTGAGACAGTTGCTTGCCACATGCAGGGTTGTTTACCCAAACCCGGACAGCAGGAATGCTCAAGGAGGCACTTTTACTTTCATGTGTCTTGGCGCCAGGTATCGAGTACCCCTTCTCGATATCTGTAGGATCTATGGGTTTAGCACTGAGCAGACACGCACCGATATGTCCCTTCCATGGGAACCATCAGAGGCTCGGCAGTTCTGGGAGTACATTGGTGGTGGACGGTATCACTCACGGACTACACCTGTGATTCAGGTTAGGCATCCGGCTCTCAGGTATGTCTTGCGTATCTTGGGGAGGCCAACAAGATGCGTAAGAATGAGTTAGAGATACTATTCAGAGGACTGAGGGAGCAGTTCAGGGGTACCGATGTGAGAAACCCAGCTGAGAAAGTCAACCTGGGAGCTGTATTTGCTCATCATCTTTGCGAGCTGCAGAAGAAGCCCTATGACGGCGTGCGCAAAGAGACAGTAGGGAGTCTTCTTACTCTTATTTTCAGACACTGCAGGATCCCTATGGAGGATACAGAGCGCATTACTGAGAGAGAGTTCTTGGATCTCAGTCACTTGCAGAGTTCTAGGTGGCTGAAGGAGGGGCGAGTATGGGTTTACTGCGACCCTGCATCTACACAGTATAGTATTGATCTTCCTGCTGCTGGGTTGACACAGATTGATACGATTGATGCTTTGAGTTTCCGCCCTCCTGCCAGAGCTCGACGCCCAGTGCCTACTATGGCTCATCCACTGGGAGAGCCTTCTACGAGAGCTTCATCTTCCTCTACACATGCGCATGCTGCTGCTCCGGTTGATATCGGCCCTTTTCCTGAGATTACAGTGCCCTACGGTGATATGTCTGAGGCTGAGTGGGGAGAGCGTAGTGATGGGATATGGAAGACCGTCTGGGAGTGGATGCGCGGCTGCACTTGCAGGAGACCGCCACAGGTTCACCAGCCAGTCCCAGGACCTTCTCGACGCAGACGACGATCTTCGACTCCGACTTCCTCGAGTGGTACTGATCGCATAGCTGAGGCAGCCAATGACGATGAGCTATATGGTGGGATAGATGATGTGAGCGAGTGAGATTGATCTCCATTTTCAGACACTCGGTTCTGTACTCTTTTATCTTTTTCTTATTTTTCTTTGCACTTTTTCCTTTTGATTTTTAGGATGCCGTTGTTTTTGGATGCTATGGTTGATTTGCTACATTATTTGCTTCGATTTTACTCTGTTTTCAGTGTTTCCAGCTTGCAGGATTCGAAATTTGATATATTCCAACGGACTAACCTGCTAACTTGCTGACTGATCCGATATACGCATTGCAGCGATCGTTGCAGTCATGAGCAACGATCGACACCCAACGAAAATCGCATAGAAACTATCGATTCACTATGTGCAACGATCGGTGCTTGAGCGACAGAGGTAAAATACGACAGAACTCAAGGAAACCATTAACAATTTTTATTTCTTTTTATCAATCCTTCGCTTGACACTACTGGGGACAGTGTGTCTTAAGTGTGGGGGAGGTGCTACTGCCATCTCTCTTTCTGTTTTCTTAAGAGTCAGTCCATTTTTCAATTTTTTTGTTTTATTGAGTCAAAATTGTTTAAGTAAGAAACTATGAATTTTTGAGAAGATTTATAGCACTTGCAGGAACTTAAGTAACCATTGGGATGAAGTTGCAGGATCTATCTCTGACTATTAGAAAACCCAGACACAGATCAACCTACTGGGAACACCCACATCACTTCAGGTATCAGAGGATCCTTTTACTGACTTCAACCTTCATACTGACTTAGATTTCTCACCTAAGGGCTTGGTATACTTTGTGTCGGATTCCCTTGTTAGTTCTGACACAGCCTGTCAACCTATCCTATTTAGTTCTCTTCTCCCCTTCTATTATGATAAATTAAAAAAAAAAAAGATAATAAACTGAGGATGAGTTAGTAACTCCGAAGTGGTCACGGGAGTGGTAGAGACCCCTATTATCTCCTGTGTGATCCATGGAATGTGTCCAAAGTACACCCCATAACGGGAAGAACACTGATAAAAAAAATAATAAAATGATATCCAATGTGGAAAAAATCAGTTGTTAAGGAAGGGAAAGAGAAGAAAGGGACTAGAGAAAGATAGTATGGTGGTCTAGAGCTGATAAGGTAAGAATTCATGTGCCCTTTGATCGATACTCCTTAGGTGAGACCGCACTTAAATATTTGCAGAAGTCAGTAGGGAGAATTTGAATGCTTGAATGTGATTGTGGAGTTTACTTAGGACAGTTGCTAAGTGTGGGGGAAGTATATGTTGGTCTTGATATCCTGTGATTAATTCTTTCAGTGGTTTACAAAGGGGAATCTGAGTGTTGTTGCTTCTATGACAAAAAGAGTTTCTGAAAGTTTTCAAACCTCTTAACTACATTTAGTTCTTTGTTTTGCTTGAGGACAAGCAAGAGCTAAGTGTGGGGGAGTTGATATACCATGGATTTTAGGGTTTTTAACCATGGTATATGTGTCATTTATCGAGTCTTTTACTATGTTTTAGAGTCTTTTCAGGTGTTTATTAGGTACAAGCACATTTGGAGCATATTTGGTGATTATGGCACTTTCTGGAGCTAATTGGAGTATTTGGCCGAGAGATAGACTTCACTGTCAATATTTCAGAGCCGCAACGATCGACACACTTATGGCATCGATCGTTGCACATGCGAGATGGGCCAAACGACGGTTTAATGAAGAATAATGAAATTGCAGTTTTGCCCAGAAGTTCCTAATATTTACAAAGTGACCCAATTTGTGTTTTAGATTATAAATAGGGATTTTAAGCCATTGTTTAGGCTACCTTTTTACAACGCTTTTCTTAAGTTTTATTTTATTTCAAAGAGCCTTAGGGGCTGATCTTGTTCTCAAAAGAGACTTGATTTCGAACCCCTGTTGATTTCTTTGTTTTATGATATTTGGTTTTCTACTTATGATATTTTCTGTCTCGATGAACATGTCTGAGTAGTTTACCTGTTAGGTTGAAGGATTCTCATTAGGGATTTCACGGAACTATATTTTAAATCAATCTGTAGGGATTCATATCTGCTAGTTCTTTGTTTAGGTTGTTCTTAATGCTTAATCTGAAGTAGCTAATCAGAATTATGATGTTAGGCTGATTAATTGCAGCGAAAGTTGGTTAGTTTAGCTAGAAAGAACCTAGATAAGCAATTAAACTTCTCGCAAACGAAAGTTTGGCTTAGGATAATTGTGAACATATCAAACTTGGAATTAAATCTGGTTTAATCTGTTAGTTCTCGCAAACGAAAGTTTGGTTTGCTGCACTTAGACTTAGAGAATTATCGCAAAGGAATTTGGTTAGTTCTATATCCGTGTTTGAGTTCTAGAACAGTTATTGATTAGATCCTGATTGACTGATTACTTGTGTTCCTGGTTTCCTGAGAACTCCTGAAACCTAACGCTTCGTCTTCTTGCTTACAAACTCACTTGATTTGCTTGCTACTTCGTTTACTGTTTTCACACTTGCTTCGCTTAATTAAATCTGAACTACTAATAATCTATTGTGTGACTGAGAGTCCTTGTGGGATTCGATACCTTATATACTACGATTGCATTAACTGTGCACTTGCAGTAGAATAGGGATAAAACTACACCTATCACCCATCTACCCAAACCCCAAGAGCTTGTTCTCCTAGACTATCCCTTCCTAAATGAGATCTACCCTTTTTCAAGTCCATTCTTCCCTTATCTTTCTTTCACAATCAAAAACCGTTCAAGAAACCCCCAAGGATCATTCAAAACACTTTGAAAACATTGGCAACTTTACTCTTTTCAACTTAGCTCAAAACTTTTCTTTTCTTTTCTTTTCTTTTCTTTGGTCTCTTTTTTCACAAACTTTCTTTTCTTTTTGGTGAGCCATTTGGCTTCTTTTCACTTCAAAACAATGAGACACTTTCTTATTTCAAAATACTTAAGAGCTTTCATTCTTTGCTTACCAAACAACTTTGATCCCATTCAAACTTCTTTCTTTTCTTCACCCTCTTTTTCCTTTCCCAAATCTTCCCCCAAACTTATACTCTAGCCTATTGCAAAGCCAAAGATGTTGAGCTTGCATCTACAATGGAAATCTCTTCTAGTCGCCTCATACTCAACACTTTTTACCGAGCTTATTCCAAGTAGGCCTACCACTCAAGATAGTGTTTGGGGTTTGAAATAAGGGTGGTGAAAGGCGTGGAAGTCTATTTGAGCAAGTAGAGAGGGGTAGAAAGGGTAAGCTTGCTCAAATATTTTGGGGTACCCATGAGTTTATCACACAAAGCATGAACAAGGATAATTAGATGATTCAATTAAAGTTCTCACTTAGATGGAGCTAGCTTCAAATCACAACAAGTCTCAGCATCAAATCAAGGTTCAAAGCAAGTTATCCAAGTAGGGTTCGTTCTAGCTTTCAATCAATTCTCGGGTTGCAACCTTAGTGTGATCTATCTAGCATAGCTAGCGTATGAAACAAGTTTTACCCAATTAAACCTTACGAGGAAAACAAATCATTGTTCCCAATGCATGCGTCCTATATGATGCAACTAGACTCGATCCTATTATGCTATTGGAACTACATACTTTCTTTTTGAATTTTTTTTTTGTTGAAATTTTTCAATTTTTTTGGATTTTTCTATGCCTTAGATGAATGCATGAGACTCAAATGATAAAATCGAAAATAAGAACAAAGCAAACAAGATTAGCAACTGGTCTCTCCCCCCAAACTTAAATCACACGGTCCCTTGTGTGATCTAAGCGAGGAAGAAAGACCGAAAACAAACAAAGAAAAGAAGAAAAACTATGTACAAAGATGGAGTGTAACCTGGTTAGAAGTGGAGGTGTGGAGGTGATGAATCCCCCATAGAGTATGTCGGGTTAGAGGAAGAGCAGGACGATGTCCTCATGGCTCTCCTCTTTCGCCTCCTGTCCTCGCGAGTGGAGAGGCGGTGAGGATCCTCATAGTAGGAATCGTGAGCCATGCGCGCAGATCCTCCTGTCTCGTGTCCAGCAACTGAGTACCTTCCCTGCTCTAACTCTGTCTGCTCAACCAGATCATCGGCTTCAACTATCACTTCCTCAGTTGATGCCCGAAGCTCCTTGTCCACACCAGCCTGAGCCTCTCGGGATGTGGAAGTCTGTCCCGTAGCACCACTCTTATCTTTCTTCCCCACGAACATCTTCATAACCTTGGTCACTTTCTTCAAGCAGGTAGCCATCTTCTTGATGTTCCTTCTGTGCCATTTGCTCTGCCTTTGGAGGTCCCGGTTCTGGTCCCTCAGTGCACTAATTGTCTTGTTCGCGATCGGGTCATCCAATGGCTCTATGTAGTACCCATGCAGCCCATACACCCCGGCAGGTGCGTCGGAAGAATCTGAACCGGCTGCAGGTGCTCTCCGCGGTATGTGAGGCTCAAACTGATGCGCCATTCCCGGCATAAACCTGATGTTGGCCCTGTTGGCAAAACTCGTGATCGTGGGGTTTGGAAGCAGAAACTTCTCCACATATTCTGTGTCTGAACACATCCTGAAGAGGTGACGCCCCGGAGGTGATTTGGAGCCTAGATAATGGGTCTTGATCAACTGGTGCTCGTCCAACCATGCCACCGACGTAAGCTGGCCAAATGTCTTGTCCCGCAAACTGCCTTCGAGTTTAATCTTCTTTGCCTTAAGGATAGGAGTGATCAACCCGCCCATGGTGAACCACAGCATCCTTAACAGAAGTTCCCCAATCTCGGTGAACTGCAAACTGCTCTACCAAGATGGTCGTGTAGCTCGGTAAGCGCTCAACGGGTGGTATAGTCCTGCCGTTGGGAAATGTGAGCAGAAGTGGCTGCAATCCAATGTATAGAAGTTTCATCTCCATCTCTGTGACTTGGTTCGCCTCCTTCCTGGCAAACAGAGTATGGGCTAGTGCCTTATGCACGTACCGAATAGCCGGGTATCGTAGCCTCGCAGACTTCATGCCTCCTGCCTTGTACGGCCCAGTGGCTATCATAAACCACAAATCCTGAAGGTCCTCCTTGTCAATGGGAATGGAACAGCCTAACAAAGCACCATTTTCCTCAAAACCGAAGATGGAACTGATCTCCTCAAAGGTCACAGTGTACTTCTTCCTCCCAATCATGAAATCTATCTGCCCCCGGCTCACTTCTCCTCTCAAGGCTGCCTTCCTCATGTTAACTGTTGTCTTCATAGTTGAAAGGAACTGGCAGGCCGAGCACTGATAGCCATCGCTGGAGACGGTGAAGAAGGTCTTGAGCCCCATGTTCTCCACAATCTGATCATAGTCTTCTAACAGTCCAAGGGCCGTAAGGGTCGGGACATGAGGATACCGTGTTGGCGCTGATATATCATGGTTTTTACCCATTTTAGACCATGATATAGATGTGTTTTAGTGTCTTTTGTCTTTGTTTAGAGTCTTTTACAGGTTAAATCAGGATTGGAGCTAATTGGAGATATTTGGAGCATTTTGGGATTTTTGGGACGTTTTGGCCGAGAGCTTAACTCACTGTTCGTATAATTGATCATGCATCGATCGTTGCACTCAAAGCATCGATCGATGCAGTCGCGAGATGGGCCGTACACGTCGGTTTGACAAGTATTGAAGATTTACAAAAGAGCCCAAGATAGTTCCAGTATTTACACAGAAGCCCCATCCGAGATTATGCCTATATATTGGAGTTTTTAGTGTTTTTATTAGAGAGGCTTTTACTTTTTACCATATACTTTCATAATTAAGAGCAGAGGATTTTTAGAGCTTTTGGGGCTGATCTGAACCTAATTCATCATCTGTATTTGGAGAAGATTTCGAACCCCTTTTACTCTTATTCTTTTATGCAATTTACTTATCATATGATCATGTTTTCATTATCTATGTCTGAGTAGATTTCTAGTTAGACTTAGGGTTTCTCACATAGGATTTCATGACTTGCTAGACTTGTTCAATTTCAGTTAAGGATTCATAACTATATCTGTTCTTCAATTTAATTGTGCTTAAAGCTAGTTCTAACCTGATCAATTAGAATCTAGATCTTAGGTTGCTAAATACGTCACGGAAGTGGGGTTTAGGAATCAGAACTAATTAAATTGGGCAATTAAACTTTGCGCAAACGAAAGTTTGGTTTAGGATAATTGTGAACATATCAAACTTGGACTTATTGCTAGTTTAATCTGTTAGTTCTCGCAAACGGAAGTTTGGTTTGCTGCACTTAGACTTAGAGAATTATCGCAAAGGAATTTGGTTAATTCTATATCTGTGTTTTGAGTTCTAGAACTGTGCTTAATTAGATCCTTGCTGAATGAACTGTCTGCTAGTCTGATTTCCTGAGAATACCCTAGGTTTGACGCTTTTAATTACTTGCTTTCACAACCAATAATCTCTGCTACTGATTTACTTTCTTGCACTATTTTCAATACAATCACATTGCTTATTTCTAGTATTCATTCCCTACGGTTTGATTCTCTTGAGACCAAGTGTCCCTGTGGATTCGATAACCCTATATACTACTTTGACATTGCTGTACACTTGCAGTTTAGTATAGGGATTAATTCTTGACCTATCAAGTTTTTGGCGCCGTTGCCGGGGACTCTTTGAGTCTTCGATAGGACCGAACTTAGGGTTTTACTAGAAATTTTTCGTTTTTTTTTGTTTTTGTTTTTTTCGTATTTTATTTATTTTTGCTGACTTTTCTCTGTTTCTCTCTGTCGCAGGTACGAATTTCGCCTTGCATCGATCGTTGCACCCTTTGCATCGATCGTCACTGAGCGATTTGAGATTGAATCGATCGTTGCACTGATAGCATCGATCGTTGCTGGACGATTACAGACAGTTTATGCCAACGCAGAACACTCGAAGTAATCCGAACTCGAGCTTAGTTAATCTCAACCTAGAAGAACTTGGACGTCTAGAGAGGACTATCAGAAGAGAAAAGAGAGAAAGAATGGTACAAGAACGCTTGATCTTGATACCAGATGCTGATGGAATCCTGAGGGATCCAGAGGACAATCCTTACAATGCTGCTGGGCAAAGGATTGATGCTGAGGGACGAGTGATCCCTGATGAAGTTGAGCCAGAAGGCCGGATAGTAGTTCATGAGAGGACGCTAGCTGATTACAATAGACCTGATGAGTTTCATGCGAACCGAGCAGCTCTAGTGCTTCATGCCTTCGAGAGGAATGATTTTGAGGTAAAAACTATCTATTACCAACTGATGAGGCAGATTGCTTTTCATGGTCTTCAATCAGAGCAGCCTATGGATCACATTGACAAGTTTGAGGACATAGTCACTGGCATGAAATATGAAGGAGTATGCCCGGACTATCTGTTCCTTAAGCTATTTCCGCACAGTCTTGCTGGAGACGCTAGTGCATGGCTGAGACAACTGGCACCTGGTCAGTATACTACTTGGACAGCCTTAAAGAGTGAGTTCCTGCGCCACTTCTACGATGCTGCGCGCTCAGATCAGTCCAGACAGGACATACTCACCTTTTCCCAAGGAGCTGTGGAGCCTTTGACAACTGCATGGATGAGATTTAAGCAGTATCAGCGTGATTGTCCACACCATGGATTCACAGAAGTACAGCTGGTTGGTATTTTCTTCAGAGGAATAGATCTCCCTTATCAGACTGCTTTGGATAATTCCAGTGATGCAAATTTCAGCACCAGAACTCCTACACAAGCTAAACGGTTGATAGAGAACCTGATTGGCAGCAATAGTTGCAAAACAATGGATGAAAGGAGGAAGAGATCTGGTGGAACCGTAGAGAATTCTGATATGGCTAACATAAGATCCAGATTGGACACAGTCTACAATCTTCTGACAAATAAGAAAGCTGTCCACTTTGCCCAAGATGTGGAGGTGATTCAGACTGAGGTGGACACTCAGGAAGAAGATGTGAATTTCATAGGAGGTTCCGGTTTCCAAGGTAATAGATTTAACAATCAACAGGGGAACAGATTCTCAAATGGAGGACAGAATGGAGGTTTTCAGAAGACCTATGGACAGGGTAATCAGAGAACCTATGGATCTACATCTTATCAGACTCCTCCTGCACCTACAGCACATGAGAGCAAAATGGAGGCTATGATGGAACAACTGATGGAAAGTCAAACCAAGCTTTCCATAGACAACAACAAGAAGCTGGACGCTGTCTATCAGGACCTCAATGGGAAGTTTGAGACATTGAGCACTCACATGAAGCAGTTGGACACTCAGGTGAATCAGATGTCCAGCTCACTGAAAGGAAAAGGAGTTGCAGACACTCATATTAAGGCCTGGTCTGTAATGATTAATGATGGATCTTATCTAGGGGAGAAATTTGAGCTAAGTACAGCTGAGTTGGTGACTGAGGAAGAATTTTCGGATTTCTGTGAAAAACTCTCGGGTGGAAGTTGTGATGATCGCGATGCAACGATCGATACACATCTGGCATCGATCGATGCAGGTCGTGAACAAGCAGAGAATCCGTGGGATGAAAATGAGATTGATGCAGAACTAGCCCGCCTATTCCCTAATACATCTGAAATCACTCCAGAAGATGTTTATGCACGAGCTATTTGGCACAGTCCCAAGGTGTCTGAAGTGATTAAACAAGAGATTGAAGAGCTGAAAAGGCTAGAAAAGAGTGGTGAAGACTTGGAAGAAATTCCATCATCTGATGATCCACCTTATCATCCGTGTGTTCAGAAATATTTGAACAAGATGTTGCCATTAGATGAAGAGCTGAGAGAATGGGTGATAGTAGTTCCTCAGCATATTAGTGATGTTCTGTTAACTAAGGTCCCAAAGAAACTGCCTGACCCTGGAGTCTTCATACTTGATTGTTCTATCTTTGAGGATAGTTTTAGGCGTTCACTGTGTGATTTAGGAGCTGCTGGGAGCATAATGTCTTACTCTGTAGCAGAGAAGCTGGGTATGTTGGATTTTGCTCCTACTAGGACACGTCTTATCCTAGCTGATCAGTCCATACGAGTTCCTGAAGGACTCCTTATGGATATTCCAGTAAGAGTTGGAAACTACTTAGTTCCAACGGACTTCCTTGTGCTGAAATACGCCTGCGATCCGGATGAAGCTTTATTGCTTGGGAGACCATTCTTGGCTACAGCAGGAGCTGTGATTGATGTTAGACAGAGTCTAATAGACCTCCACCTGGGAGATGAGACGCTGCGATATGAGATGGAGAAGCTGCGAAAGCCACTGATAGATGGACAGGCTTTCAAGATCTTGGAAGCAGATGATGAGCAGCTGAATGAGACCGTGATAATAGATCCTGGGGCGCATTTTACTCCATCTTTTCTTGGACTGAAGCATTCTGCAACAGCCTATTCTCCACCATGGATGAGGAGACTTGAACAGAGACAGAAAAAGTCTCTGTCAGGATCTTCTGGCACTTGAAAAACCTTGCGCGTCCGGTCAAGCTATTGACCTTAAACAAGCGCTGGGTGGGAGGCAACCCACCATTAGGTACTGGTGTTTTTCTTTTTAATTTTTGGTGTTTTTGTTAGGATTTTACGTTTGTTTTTGTTTCTGGTGCAGTCATGTTTGCAGGTCTGGGATTAAATCGCAGTGCAGCGATCGATGCATTTCTGCATCGATCGTCACAACACGAAAGGAATCGCATTGCAGCGATCGTTGCGGTCCTGAGCAACGATCGACCATACACGAAAATCGCCAAGTAACGGTCGATGCATCTAATGCACCGATCGATGCTGTGCGACAGAGGTAACCCGACAGACATAAACTCACCTTTTCAATTTATTTTATTTTCTTTTTACCGATCCTTCGCTGGACACTACTGGGGACAGTGTGTCTTAAGTGTGGGGGAGGTGCTACTGACGTTTATCTTTCTGTTTTCTTAAGAGTCAGTCCGTTTTTCAAAATTTTTTGAGTCAAAATTGTTTAAGTAAGAAACTATGATTTTCGGAGGAGATTTACAAAACTTGCAGGAACTTAAGTAACCATTGGGATGAAGTGGCAGGATCTATCTCTGACTATTAGAAAATCCCATCACAGATCAACCTACTGGGAACACCCACATCACTTCAGGTATCAGAGGATCCTTTTACTGACTTCACCCCTAATACTGACTTAGATTTTCTCACCTAAGGGCTTGGTATACTTTATGTCGGATTCCCTGTTAGTTCTGACACAGCCTGTAAACCTGTCCTATTTAGTTCCCTTCTCCCCTTCTATAAAGTAAAAAAAAAAAATAATAATAAACTGAGGATGAGTTAGTAACTCCGAAGTGGTCATGGGAGTGGTAGATAAAACTATTATCTCTCATGTGATCCATGGAATGTGTCCAAAGTACACCCCATAACGGGAAGAACACTGATAAAAAAAATAAAATGATACCCAGTGGGGAAAAATCAGTTGTTAAAGAAGGGAAAGAGAAGAAAGGGACTAGAGAAAGATAGTATGGTGGTCTAGAGCTGATTAGGTAAGAATCCATGTGCCTTTAGATCGATACTCCTTAGGTGAGACCGCACTTAAATACTTGCAGAAGTCAGTAGGGAGAATTTGAATGCTTGAATGTGATTGTGGAGTTTACCTAGGA
Organism: Orychophragmus violaceus; assembly: GCA_030180135.1. NCBI lineage: Eukaryota > Viridiplantae > Streptophyta > Magnoliopsida > Brassicales > Brassicaceae > Orychophragmus > Orychophragmus violaceus. The sequence goes on from CM058232.1 coordinate 107,102,900, forward strand.
CAGTTGCTAAGTGTGGGGGAAGTACATGTTGGTCTTGATATCCTGTGATTGATTCTTTCAGTGGTTTACTAAAGGGAATCTGAGTATTGTAGCTTCTAAGATGAAATGAGTTTCTGAAGAGATTTCAAACCTCTTCACCATGTTTTAGTTCTATGTTTTGCTTGAGGGCAAGCAAAGGCTAAGTGTGGGGGAGTTGATATATCATGGTTTTTACCCATTTTAGACCATGATATAGATGTGTTTTAGTGTCTTTTGTCTTTGTTTAGAGTCTTTTACAGGTTAAATCAGGAATGGAGCTAATTGGAGATATTTGGAGCATTTTGGGATTTTTGGGACGTTTTGGCCGAGAGCTTAACTCACTGTTCGTATAATTGATCATGCATCGATCGTTGCACTCAAAGCATCGATCGATGCAGTCGCGAGATGGGCCGTACACGTCGGTTTGACAAGTATTGAAGATTTACAAAAGAGCCCAAGATAGTTCCAGTATTTACACAGAAGCCCCATCCGAGATTATGCCTATATATTGGAGTTTTTAGTGTTTTTATTAGAGAGGCTTTTACTTTTTACCATATACTTTCATAATTAAGAGCAGAGGATTTTTAGAGCTTTTGGGGCTGATCTGAACCTAATTCATCATCTGTATTTGGAGAAGATTTCGAACCCCTTTTACTCTTATTCTTTTATGCAATTTACTTATCATATGATCATGTTTTCATTATCTATGTCTGAGTAGATTTCTAGTTAGACTTAGGGTTTCTCACATAGGATTTCATGACTTGCTAGACTTGTTCAATTTCAGTTAAGGATTCATAACTATATCTGTTCTTCAATTTAATTGTGCTTAAAGCTAGTTCTAACCTGATCAATTAGAATCTAGATCTTAGGTTGCTAAATACGTCACGGAAGTGGGGTTTAGGAATCAGAACTAATTAAATTGGGCAATTAAACTTTGCGCAAACGAAAGTTTGGTTTAGGATAATTGTGAACATATCAAACTTGGACTTATTGCTAGTTTAATCTGTTAGTTCTCGCAAACGGAAGTTTGGTTTGCTGCACTTAGACTTAGAGAATTATCGCAAAGGAATTTGGTTAATTCTATATCTGTGTTTTGAGTTCTAGAACTGTGCTTAATTAGATCCTTGCTGAATGAACTGTCTGCTAGTCTGATTTCCTGAGAATACCCTAGGTTTGACGCTTTTAATTACTTGCTTTCACAACCAATAATCTCTGCTACTGATTTACTTTCTTGCACTATTTTCAATACAATCACATTGCTTATTTCTAGTATTCATTCCCTACGGTTTGATTCTCTTGAGACCAAGTGTCCCTGTGGATTCGATAACCCTATATACTACTTTGACATTGCTGTACACTTGCAGTTTAGTATAGGGATTAATTCTTGACCTATCAGGCGCAAACGATATACCCTCCAGCTTGTCAAAGATTTCAGTAGGAGTAAATTGCAGTGGTGACGCCTGGATCACCTTTTCTTTGCCCGATGGTGCTTCTCCCTCAACAGCTATTCCCTTGCCCTTTGAAGAAGTCCCCACATCTTGTTCTGAAGCCTTTGCCTTTGGTTTTGGGTTGGCTTGTTTTTTAGTCATTGTCCTACAAAACAACAAAGCTTAGATGTGCATTAGTTTAAAGTTCAACTCTCCATCACACATATCTGAATAAGCAATGCTATAGATTGACAATGCACGACTTCATATAAGCACCGTAAGTTCACCATTAAGCACAAACACAAGCTATAAGGCATCAATCTCAACTCCATTTTCAAGCATTTGGTTAACTAACCCATGAAAAATAATGTATGAAATTTTTGAGATCATATAAGCTAGCAACCCTTAAACAACACTCATTCCAACTTCCAAGTTCACAATCAAACAAGCATTAAGCTCCAATTCAACTTAAGAATCATTTTCACTTCTTAAAGACATTTTCTCATGCAATTTCGAAAATTTTATGAAACCAAACTCAATAGAATCAAGTAGTCTCACAAATATAAGCTATATACAACCAATTGCACCTTTAGAAACCATCAATTCTAGTTTACCCCAAAATTTTCGAAATTCATATTTTCTCAAGAACCCTAATTTCCAAAAATCAAATTCAAGCAATCCTAGGGCGAAATTGAGTTGGGTAATCATCTAGAAACAGTCTAGCAAGGATTTCTAACCATATTCATCAAACAAAAAGCCACAATTTTGAGTTCTAAAAATCTGAAAATTTTTGTTCAACCCGAAATTGAGAGAGATTGAATTATAGCTTGCTTTGCTGATGAGAGATGATGGTAGAGAGTGATTGCAAGTGATAGAGCTTAGAAAACGGTGAATTTAGAGCTTGAAATCACAAAATTCGGTTGAGAAATGAGAGAAAAAGAGGGTTTTGAAATCCTTGAAAATTTCCTTGTTAAAATCGCAAGAGTGGAGCAAGGAGAGAGAGAGAAGCGCGTAGGAGGAAAGAAGAAGAAGGAAATGCGGGACCCAGCCGGTCCAAATCGAGTATTTTGGTCAAAACCGGTTAAAATTGGGTTGAAATCGGTTTAGAGTTGAGAGAACTTACCCAGACGAATGGGCATATCGGCTTGGCCGACAGATATGCCACCCGATACGAAGCCGATATGCCCATTCGTCCGGGTAAGTTCTCTCGACTCTAAACCGATTTCAACCCGATTTTAACCGGTTTTGACCAAAATACTCGATTTGGACCGGCTGGGTCCCGCATTTCCTTCTTCTTCTTTCCTCCTACGCGCTTTTCTCTCTCTCCTTGCTCCACTCTTGCGATTTCAACAAAGAAATTTTCAAGGATTTTAAAACCCTCTATCTCTCTCATTTCTCAACCGAATTTTGTGATTTCAAGCTCTAAATTCACTGTTTTCTAAGCTCTATCACTTGCAATCACTCTCTACCATCATCTCTCATCAGCAAAGCAAAGTATAATTCACTCTCTCTAAATTTCGGGTTGAACAAAAAATTTCAAATTTTTAGAACTCGAAATTGTGGTTTTTTGTTTGATGAATATGGTTAGAAATCCTTGCTAGACTGTTTCTAGATGATTACCCAACTCAATTTCGCCCTAGGATTGCTTGAATTTGATTTTAGGAAATTAGGGTTCTTGAGAAAATATGAATTTCGGAAATTTTGGGGTAAACTAGAATTAATGGTTTCAAAAGGTGCAATTGGTTGTATATAGCTTATATTTGTGAGACTACTTGATTCTATTGAGTTTGGTTTCATATAATTTTCGAAATTGCATGAGAAAATGTATTTAAGAAGTGAAAATGATTCTTAAGTTGAATTGGAGCTTAATGCTTGTTTGATTGTGAACTTGGAAGTTGGAATGAGTGTTGTTTAAGGGTTGCTAGCTTATATGATCTCAAAAATTTCATACATTATTTTTCATGGGTTAGTTAACCAAATGCTTGAAAATGGAGTTGAGATTGATACCTTATAGCTTGTGTTTGTGCTTAATGGTGAACTTACGGTGCTTATAAGAAGTCGTGCATTGTCAATCTATAGCATTGCTTATTCAGATATGTGTGATGGAGAGTTGAACTTTAAACTAATGCACATCTAAGCTTTGTTGTTTTGTAGGACAATGACTAAAAAACAAGCCAACCCAAAACCAAAGGCAAAGGCTTCAGAACAAGATGTGGGGACTTCTTCAAAGGGCAAGGGAATAGCTGTTGAGGGAGAAGCACCAGCGGGCAAAGAAATGGTGATCCAGGCGTCACCACTGCAATTTACTCCTACTGAAATCTTTGACAAGCTGGAGGGTATATCGTTTGCGCCAACACGGTATCCTCATGTCCCGACCCTTACGGCCCTTGGACTGTTAGAAGACTATGATCAGATTGTGGAGAACATGGGACTCAAGACCTTCTTCACCGTCTCCAGCGATGGCTATCAGAGCTCGGCCTGCCAGTTCCTTTCAACTATGAAGACAACAGTTAACATGAGGAAGGCAGCCTTGAGAGGAGAAGTGAGCCGGGGGCAGATAGATTTCATGATTGGGAGGAAGAAGTACACTGTGACCTTTGAGGAGATCAGTTCCATCTTCGGTTTTGAGGAAAATGCTGCTTTGTTAGGTTGTTCCATTCCCATTGACAAGGAGGACCTTCAGGATTTGTGGTTCATGATAGCCACTGGGCCGTACAAGCCAGGAGGCATGAAGTCTGCGAGGCTACGGCACCCGGCTATTCGGTACGTGCATAAGGCACTAGCTCATACTATGTTTGCCATGAAGGAGGCGAACCAAGTCACAGAGATGGAGATGAAACTTCTATACATTGGATTGCAGCCACTTCTGCTCACATTTCCCAACGGCAGGACTATACCACCCGTTGAGCGCTTACCGAGCTACACGGCCATCTTGGTAGAGCAGTTTGCAGTTCACCGAGATTGGGGAACTTCTGTTAAGGATGCTGACCCAAGTTCACCATGGGCGGGTTGATCACTCCTATCCTTAAGGCAAAGAAGATTAAACTCGAAGGCAGTTTTCGGGACAAGACATTTGGCCAGCCTACGTCGGTGGCATGGTTGGACGAGCACCAGTTGATCAAGACCCATTATCTAGGCTCCAAATCACCTCAGGGGCGTCACCTCTTCAGGATGTGTTCAGACACAGAATATGAGGAGAAGTTTCTGCTTCCAAACCCCACGATCACGAGTTTTGCCAACACGGTCAACATCAGGTTTATGCCAGGAATGGCGCATCAGTTTGAGCCTCACATACCGCGGAGAGCACCTGCAGCCGGTTCAGATTCTTCCGACGCACCTGCTGGGGTGTATGGGATGCATGGGTACTACATAGAGCCTATGGATGACCCGATCGCGAACAAGACAGTTAGTGCACTAAGGGATCAGAACCGGGACCTCGAAAGGCAGAACAAATGGCACGGAAGGAACATCAAGAAGATGGCTACCTGCTTGAAGAAAGTGACCAAGGTTATGAAGATGTTCGTAGGGAAGAAAGATAAGAGTGGTGCTACGGGACAGACTTCCACATCCCGAGAGGCTCAGGCTGGTGTGGACGAGGAGCTTCGGGCAGCAACTGAGAAAGTGATAGCTAAAGCCGATGATCTGGTTGAGCAGACAGAATTAGAGCAGGGAAGGTACTCAATTGCTGGACACGAGACAGGAGGATCTGCGCGCATGGCTCACGATTCCTACTATGAGGATCCTCACCGCCACTCCACTCGCGAGGACAGAAGGCGAAAGAGGAGAGCCATGAGGACATCGTCCTGCTCTTCCTCCAACCCGACATACTCTATGGGGGATTCATCACCTCCACACCTCCACTTCTAGCCAGGTTACACTCCATCTTTGTACATAGTTTTTCTTCTTTTCTTTGTTTGCATTTTGTTTGTTTTCGGTCTTTCTTCCTCGCTTAGATCACACAAGGGACCGTGTGATTTAAGTTTGGGGGAGAGACCAGTTGCTAATCTTGTTTGCTTTGTTCTTATTTTCGATTTTATCATTTGAGTCTTATGCATTCATCTAAGGCATAGAAAAATTCAAAAAAAATTGAAAAATTTCAACAAAAACAAAAAATCAAAAAGAAAGCATGTAGTTGCAATAGCATAATAGGATCGAGTCTAGTTGCATCATATAGGACGCATGCATTGGGAACAATGATTTGTTTTTCTCGTAAGGTTTAATTGGGTAAAACTTGTTTCATACGCTAGCTATGCTAGATAGATCACACTAAGGTTGCAACCCGAGAATTGCTTGAAAGCTGAAACGAACCCTACTTGGATAACTTGCTTTGAACCTTGATTTGATTCTGAGACTTGTTGTGATTTGAAGCTAGCTCTATCTAAGTGAGAACTTTAATTGAATCATCTAATTATCCTTGTTCATGCTTTGTGTGATAAACTCATGGGTACCCCAAAATATTTTAGCAAGCTTATCCTTTCTACCCCTCTCTACTTGCTCAAATAGACTTCCACGCCTTTCACCACCCTTATTTCAAACCCCAAACACTATCTTGAGTGGTAGGCCTACTTGGAACAAGCTCGGTAAAAAGTGTTGAGTATGAGGCGACTAGAAGAGATTTCCATTGTAGATGCAAGCTCAACATCTTTGGCTTTGCAATAGGCTAGAGTTTAAGTTTGGGGGAAGATTTGGGAAAGGAAAAAGAGGGTGAAGAAAAGAAAGAAGTTTGAATGGGATCAAAGTTGTTTGGTAAGCAAAGAATGAAAGCTCTTAAGTATTTTGAAATAAGAAAGTGTCTCATTATTTTGAAGTGAAAAGAAGCCAAATGGCTCACCAAAAAGAAAAGAAAGTTTGTGAAAAAAGAGACCAAAGAAAAAAAAAGAAAAAAAAAGTTTTGAGCTAAGTTGAAAAGAGTAAAGTTGCCAATGTTTTCAAAGTGTTTTGAATGATCCTTGGGGGTTTCTTGAAGGGTTTTTTAGTGTGAAAGAAAGATAAGGGAAGAATGACCTTGAAAAAGGGTAGATCTCATTTAGGAAGGGATAGTCTAGGAGAAGAAGCTCTTGGGATTTGGGTAGATGGGAATCTATCCTAGTATGCACCAATTGCCTTTAACTCTTAGCATTTTACTATAGCTTGTTCATACTTCTTCTGAGAGAACCTAAATGATTGTGGAGAAACCTTTCCTTCATTTGAGACCATTTTTGTCTCAAGACCTTGACCCTTAAATCAAATCAGTTTGATCACATTGCTTTGAATAGGATTCACTTGAAAATCTAATGAATGTCAAGGAGCTAGTGGATTTGAATGCTTGTGTAGGTTGAAGGTTAAGCTAGAAGTTTTGTCTTGATGAGTATGGCTATATCCTTGGAGTAGGCTTTTCTCGGTTGCACTTTGGTTGTATAGACTTGAAACTTGTTGAAGCTTGACTGAACCTTTGGATATGAGTTCCCACCTTCAAACCTTTTCCCCAACCTTTTTTGATTGACTTATGCTTGACAAGCAAGATTCAAGTTTGGGGGAATTGATATACATACATTTTCATGCATCTAGGATAGTGTTTAGCTCTTATTTGATCTCTTTTTGCTCTCACTCATGTCTCTTTATTGCTTCTTATTGGCATTTAGAGTTTGTAGGCATTTAGGCTAGGATTTAGCATTCTAGGTTGCATATGGAGTGTTTCTTGTGCTTTTGTAGGTGACTTGGGTGCATTGGAGCAAGGGTGAGCTTGGAAGAGGAGTCTAGAGCTCAAAGAACCAAGGAGGAAGAAGCAGGAGTGCATATCGGCCTGAGTATCGGCCAGGCGGGCAAATACGACCCTTCGACAAAGTCCCAGGAAACCATATTGGCTTACATATCGACCTTGAGACCGATATGGACTCTCGGATTAATTTTCGGGATTCAATATCGGTTGGCATATCGGTTTAGCCAACCGATACGCACCTTCGACGAGAGTCCATATCGGGTTACATATCGGCCAAGTGGGCCGATACGCTTCCAAGCCAGAAAAACCGAGAGTCCATATTGGCTTGGATATCGACCGACCAAGCCGATATAGAAACCCAGAAGATTCAAATCGGCCAGCATATCGGTTTAGCTGGCCGAATCCCCAGATTTTCACTTGGATCCGGGTCAACACCCGGTTTGTCACGGGTTGACCCGGTTCCGAACACTGTTCATTTATAAGCCAAAACCCCTCATTTTACTCTCTCAAGCTTGTTTTTGATAAAAAACCTTTTTGTAAGAACAAGTTTAAATCTTTTGCTAATCTAAGTACTTCTTTGAGATTTCTTGTTTTAATCTTTCATCTTTCTCTAATCTGAAGATGCAATGAGCTGGAGCATGAGTTACGACAGATGCTGAATCAAGCAACGTGTGCATCAACGACTAAGTCAACGATAGAGAGCGTGAGCTGGAACTGAAAATTAGGAAAGTATGGATACAAGGAGTTTAACAAGGATGAACTAAAGGAAGAGTAGCTGAGCTGGACGTGTAGAACAGTGAAGATACCCATGGAATATGCACTTAAAAGAATTTAGGAAAATATGCTTTTCTCTAAATAAAGAAAAATGGAAATATACCTAAGAGAGTTTAGGAAATATGTCAAAAAGAAATTAGGAAATTGTACGATGATCTATGGGTATAAATAGATCATCTAGGGCATCTGTGCTTGGTGCGCCTTTAGAGAGAGAGATTGCTTTTAGCAAAAGTGATGAGTTCTCAAGAGAGAATCATACTTGGTGTTAAGGGTGAATCTAGAAAGCTTTGAGATCATTGTTAGATCGAAAAGCAAGAGAGACAAGGTTGTTAAGGTGAAACGTGTAAGTTTTCTTTGCAATAAAAAGTCTTGTGAAAAAACCCGTGTGTTACTTTGTGTTCTAGTTCCTGTGTCAAGTAGTCCTTGCACTTTCAATTGGTATCAGAGCGGGCACTTGTGAGTATTGCAAACAGGTGAGATCCTGTGTAAAAGATGGGGGACTACTCATTAGAGATTCTGAATGAATGGAACTATGGATGTTGGAAGTCAAGATTGAAGTCGATCATTAAAGGCATAGACGCTCGTGCTTGGGGAGCTGTTATATCCGGATGGAAGGAGCCAAAAACCAAAACTCAATCAGGAGATGAAATTAATAAGCCAGAAGAGGAATGGACCGAGGATGAAAGAAGACAATCAAAGTTCAACGCGAGGGCACTCACGGCTATTCATGAAAGTGTATCAAAGATACAATTTGAGTTGATTCAAGGATGTGATAGTGCAAAGGAAGCATGGGACATTCTGCAAATACACTTTGAAGGAACTGAGAAGGTACAAAATTCAAGAAAAGATCTATTGGCTTCTAGATTCGAAAATCTTAAGATGGATGAACATGAGTCAATCTCTGAGTATAGTTCGAAAATATGCTCTCTAGCTCAGGAGGCTTTGACTCTTGGAAAGAAATACAAGGATAAGAAGTTAGTCAAGAAGTTGTTGAGAGGTTTACCTCAGAGATTTCATGTAATAAAGACTGTGATGGAAGTTTTCCTTGACACAAATAATATGACTTTTGATGAGTTAGTTGGAAGGTTACAAGTTCATGAATTGGGGTTACCATATATTGTATCATACGACTGTGGGATCGATGTCAACTCAGTTAGTGACAATGGAGAGAACGTGGGGTCCTATAAAATAGAAGATCTTCAGGATATTGTGGAGAAGAAAGTCGAAGAAGTACTGAAGAGAAAAAGAAGAATCAAGTGTGATACTTTCAAAGGAGATGACAACACCAAATCTAAGGGTGTTAAGTTAAAAGGGAGGAATAAGGATGTTCTTAATCATTCCAACAATGAAGAGTCAGAAAGAGAGACACAGAAAGCGGGGAAATCTAACATTGTGGCGTTATTTGGATTAAGTAAAGTTACACCTGACTCTGTTGTCGCACATTCGAATAATACAGACGCTAGCTCAACAAGTAGCTCAAGACGTGAGGATTCTGATCTTCAATATGCGGATCTTCTGGAAACCTGCAAAGCTCTAGTAGAAGAAAGGAAGAGATGGCAAATCAAGGTTGAAAAGCTTGAAGAAGAACTTGACTATGAGAAGAAGCATTCAAAGGCTTTAGAGAATGCATTAAACAATAACAAGAAGAGTATGAGAAGAAAGGAGAATGCTCACATGGATTGCAGAAGAAACAAATCAGGACTTGAACCAACTCAGAAATCTACTGCAAAAGAAGTGATAACATCAACTGAATCTGAGGAACGCTTGCTAACAAAGGCAAACACAGAAACTGTAACAAACACTGCTACACGTGGTAATACACGATCTGGATCAGGAGGAAGTGTCAAGAAGATGATCAAGCATCATTCACATACAAAGTGCAGAGCAAATCTTGTTGATACATGTGGTGATACAACAAGAGTTGAGTCAAACAGAAGAAGTACAAGATCAAATTGGCATCGATCTACTCAATGTTACTACTGTGGTAAATATGGTCATATCAAAGCACATTGTTACAGATTTCTACATCATACACATCAGATTTGGAGGAGAAATAGATATGTTTCCAATTGTGTGATGTTCAGAAAGGCGTGGATAAAGAAGCCTAAAGTTTATGGTGAATATTCAAGGCATGTGGGACAAAATCAAGGATTGATCAAGAAGGAGAACCACATAAGAGGTATCAATGTGAAATATGATGATTCATGTCAATGGAGGAATCGATCAGTACATAGATATTGATCTGGGTGAAGTCGTCAACAGACAAGAATACAAACATGGGAGAAAAGAAAGAAACTTGTCTGTTTTGACGACTGTTGCAGGTCTTGTGCTAAAAGCTGTAGTAGATCTTGCAACAACATGGAAACCCGAGTTATTTTGAAGAGAACGTTAGTTGTGGTATGTTTTTAACTTAGTTGTGCACTCAAGCAGGGGGAGAGGTCAGCACAGGGCGGAGCTTAACTCATGGGGGAGTTTTCTGATTTTAAAGATGTGATATGACTTAGATGTTGATTCAGGCGGAGCTTGACTCATGGGGGAGTTTTCTGATTTTGAAGATGTGATATGAAGAATTGCTCTATTTGGTATATGTTCGTAAGGGATTGAAGTTTATCAAGAACCAACAATGCTTGAGTTCAAACTAAGCTAAAAAGGGGGAGATTGAAGATGCAATGAGCTGGAGCATGAGTTACGACGGATGCTGAATCAAGCAACGTGTGCATCAACGACTAAGTCAACGATAGAAAGCGTGAGCTGGAACTGAAAATTAGGAAAGTATGGATACAAGGAGTTTAACAAGGATGAACTAAAGGAAGAGTATCTGAGCTGGACGTGTAGAATAGTGAAGATACCCATGGAATTTGCACTTAAAAGAATTTAGGAAAATATGCTTTTCTCTAAATAAAGAAAATTAGAAATATACCTAAGAGAGTTTAGGAAATATGTCAAAAAGAAATTAGGAAATTGTACGATGATCTATGGGTATAAATAGATCATCTAGGGCATCTGTGCTTGGTGCGCCTTTAAAGAGAGAGATTGCTTTTAGCAAAAGTGATGAGTTCTCAAGAGAGAATCATACTTGGTGTTAAGGGTGAATCTAGAAGGCTTTGAGATCATTGTTAGATCGAAAAGCAAGAGAGACAAGGTTGTTAAGGTGAAACGTGTAAGTTTGCTTTGCAATAAAAAGTCTTGTGAAAAAACCCGTGTGTTACTTTGTGTTCTAGTTCCTGTGTCAAGTAGTCCTTGCACTTTCATAATCCTCAATGATTAACACCATCTTTATGGATTTTGTTGATCAAATGATGATTAGTGAGTAGTTTCTCATAGGGTTTATGGGTTAGGTAGGGTTAGCTTGATTAGGGATGATCAAGGGATGTCTAATGTTTAATCTTTCTCATATCTCTTCTATCTAAGTGTACTTAATGTCTAATTAACCTTGATCAAGTTGATTAGGATGTTTAGGATTTCTTGCTCACCATGTGTTCGATGAAATGCCAGTTTTAGCTTTGATAGGATTTTCACATTCTAGCTCATGAAAATGGATGTCTAGAGTGATTATTGGCTATTTAGAACTTGATTGAATGCTTGCTTGATCTTAATTCACAAATGAGAGTTTGTTCTTGGATAAGGATTAAGTGAAGAGATTAGCTCTAAGAGATTAGGCTAATTAGCTTATTGTGTTCTTGCTAGGATGTTAGCTTGTTTGAAGCTTGATTAGCATCCCGAGATCATCCCGAGTCACTAATCCATTGACCTATACTCATGAGCCTTATCTTTAGTATTTGATTGTCTTTGTGTTTGCTTGCTTAGTTCTCTTTTATTTCAATTTGATTGCTTTGTTATTGTTAATTGAACTTAGAACTATTAGAATCTCATCTTCAATTTGAATTGCTTGGCTTTTAAGGTTAGGTGTTGATACCTCGAAGGATTGTAAATTCTTGTTATCACTAGAATGTTTTTGGAGTGTTCTCTGTGTTTTTCAGGTGCTATTGAATTTGGGTGTGGCTAAGGAACAAGACTGGAGCTCAAAGGATGAAGAGGAGAAAAACAGGGAGTGCGTATCGGCCAGCGTATCGGTCTGCATCTCCTCGGATTAAAGTCCCAGATTGCACAGAGAAAGCATATCGGCCAGCATATCGGTTGGCCAAACCGATATGCTCCTTTGACGCAGAACGAAGCAGAAAAACAAAGAGCGAGTATCGACCACCATATCGGTCAGGGTGGCCGATACGTTTCCCAGATTTTTCATTTAGATCCAATTAAATCGGGTCAACACTGATATATCATGGTTTTTACTAGTTTTAGACCATGATATAAGTGTGTTTTAGTGTCTTTTTGTGTTCTTTTAGAGTCTTTTACAGGTATAATCAGGTTTGGAGCATACTTGGTGATTATGGCACTTTTTGGAGATTTTTGGAGTGTTTGGCCGAGAGATAGAGTTCACTGTCCGAAACAGAGGAATGCGTCGATCGTTGCACTCTAGCATCGATCGTTGCACCAGCGAGATGGGCCAAAACTCGGCGGTTTATGAAGAGTCAAGATATTGCACTCTGATCCAGAAGTTCCTGATATTTACAAAGAAGCCCCTGGCCGAGATTAGACCTATATAATTAAGTTTTTGGTGTTTTATTTACTTACGCTTTCATAATTAAGAGCATAGAATTTTTAGAGCTTTTGGGGCTGATCTGAACCTTTACTTCATCTGTATTTGGAGAAGATTTCGAACCCCTTTTATTCTTTATCTTCTATGCAATTTATTCATCATATGATTATGTTTTCATTATCTATGTCTGAGTAGATTCCTTGTTAGGTTTAGGGTTTCTCACATAGGATTTCATGACTTGCTAGACTTGTTTAATTCAGTTAAGGATTCATAACTATATCTGTTCTTCAATCTAATTGTGCTTAAAGCTAGTTATAACCTGATCAATTAGAATCTAGATCTTAGGTTGCTAAATACGTCACGGAAGTGGGGTTTAGGAATCTGAACTAAATAGGTTGAGCAATTAAACTTCTCGCAAACGAAAGTTTGGTTTAGGATAATTGTGAACATATCAAACTTGGAATTAATGCTAGTTTAATATGTTAGTTCTCGCAAACGAAAGTTTGGTTTGCTGCACTTAGACTTAGAGAATTATCGCAAAGGAATTTGGTTAATTCTGTGTTTTGAGTTCTAGAAATGTGCTTAATTAGATCCTTGCTGAATGAACTGTCTGCTTGTCTGATTTCCTGAGAACGCCCTAGACTTAGCGCTTTTAATAACTTGCTTTCACAACCAACAATCTCTGCTTTCTGTTTACTTTCTCGCATTGCTTTTAATTCAATCACATTGCTTTCTTCCTAGTTTAATTTCCTGTTCTTGAGCTATTGAATACGGAGTCCCTGTGGATTCGATACCTATATACTACGACTACTGAACTGTGCACTTGCAGTTAGATATAGGATAAAACCTGACACCTATCAAGTTTTTGGCGCCGTTGCCGGGGACTCTTTGAGTCTTCGATAGCTTAGAACTTAGGGTTTTACTAAGATTTTTCGTTTTCTTTTCGTTTTTATTTTTGTTTTTTTTTAAGTTACTAATTTTCTCTGTTTTTCTCTGTCGCATGTACCGATATCGCACTGCGTCGATCGTTGCACCCTTAGCATCGATCGTCACTAGGCGATTCAGAGATTGAAACGGTCGTTGCACTGATAGCATCGATCGTTGCTCGACGATTACAGAGAGTTTATGCAGACGCAGAAAACTAGAAGTAATCCGAACTTGGACTTAGTTAATCTCGATCTTGAAGAACTTGGACGTTTAGAGAGAACCAACAGAAGAGAAAGAAGAGAAAGGATGGTGCAAGAGCGTTTGATTATTGTAAGTGATGCTGAAGGTACCTTGAGGGACCGAGATAACAACCCATACAATGCTGCTTGGCAAAGGGTTGATGCTGAAGGGAATGTCATCCCTGATCCTCCTGAGCAACAGCAACAGGAGCAGAACCAGGGTCAAGGACAGGCCCAAGGTAGACAGATGGTTGACCATGAGAGGACTTTAGCTGACTACAACAGACCGGATGAGTTTCATAGAAACCGGTCAGCTTTAGTGCTTCCTGCCTTTGAGAGGAATGATTTTGAGATCAAAACCATCTACTACTCGCTGATGAGACAGAATGCGTTTCATGGTTACCCAACGGAGCAGCCTATGGATCACATTGATTCGTTTGAGGACGTAGTCACTGGCATGAAGTATGATGGAGTGTGCCCGGACTATCTGTTCCTTAAGCTCTTTCCGCACAGTCTTGCTGGAGACGCTAGTGCATGGCTAAAGCAGCTGGCACCTGCCCAGTACACTACTTGGGCAGCTTTAAAGAGTGAGTTCATGCGTCACTTCTATGATGATGCGCGCTCATACCAGTCCAGACAGGACATACTCACCTTTTCTCAAGGAGCTGTGGAGCCTTTAAAGACTGCCTGGATGAGATTTAAGCAGTATCAGCGTGACTGCCCACACCATGGATTCACTGAAGTTCAGTTGATTGGCATCTTCTTCAGAGGCATAGATCTTCCATATCAGTCTGCGCTGGACAATTCCAGTAATGCTAACTTCAACACCAGGACTCCTACGCAAGCTAAGCAGTTGATTGAGAATCTAATCGGCAGCAACAGCTGCAAGACTATGGATGAGAGGAGGAAGAAATCTGGTGGAAGTGTAGAGAATTCTGACATAGCTGATATTAGATCTAGGCTGGACACAGTTTGCAATCTCCTAGCAGGTAAGAAAGCTGTCCATTTTGCCCAAGATGTAGAGGTAATTCAAACTGAGGAGGACACTCAGCAGGAAGATGTGAACTACATAGGAGGTTCTGGAACAGGGAAACAGATTTTTCAATGGAGGACAGAAAAGTGCTTTCAACAGCAACTCATCTAATTCTGGACAGACTAGTGGTTTTCAGAAGACCTTTGGACAAGGTACTCAGAGAACCTATGGGTCTTCATCTTATCAGACTCCTCCTGCACCTACAGCTCATGAGAGTAGAATGGAAGCTATGATGGAACAACTAATGGAGAGTCAGACCAAGATTTATGTGGACTGCAACAAGAAGTTAGATGCTGTCTATGAAGACCTCAATGGGAAGTTCGAGTCCCTGAACACTCACATGAAGCAGTTGGATACTCAGGTAAACCAGATTTCCAGCTCAATAAAGGGAAAAGGGCTAGCAGACATTCATATTAAGGCCTGGTCTGTGTACGTTAATGATGGATCTCACCTAGGTGAAAAATTTGAGCTAAGTACAGCTGAATTGGTGAAAGAAGGAGAAATCCCGGATTTTGGTGAAAACTCTCGGGTGGAAATTGCAGAGCTGCAACGATCGACACACACCTAGTGTCGATCGATGCACGTCGGGAACAGACAAATTCGCTGAGTGATGATGGTATTGATGCAGACTTGGATCTTGATTGCTTATTCCCTGGAGTCTCTGAGATCTCTCAACAGGAGATTTATGCGCAGATTGTTAGACAACACTCCTCAGTGTCTGAAGTGATTAGGCAGGAAATTGAAGAGCTTAAGAAGCTAGAGGAGATTGGTGAAGAATTGGAAGAAATTCCAACTTCTGATGATCCACCTTATCATCCATGTGTGCAGAGGTATTTGAACAAGATGCTGCCTCTAGATGAAGAGCTGAGAGATTGGGTGGTTATAGTTCCTCAGCATATTGGTGATGTTCTGTTAACCAAGATTCCGAAGAAGCTGCCTGATCCTGGAGTTTTTGTGCTTGATTGTTCAATCTTTGAGGATAGTTTCAGGCGTTTTCTGTGTGACTTAGGAGCTGCTGGAAGTTTGATGCCATACTCTGTGGCAGAGAAGCTGGGTATGCTAGATTTTACTCCTACTAGGACCTCTCTTGTCCTAGCTGATCAGTCCATACGAGTTCCTGAAGGACTCCTGGTAGACATCCCGGTGAGAGTTGGAAACTACTTAGTTCCAACAGACTTCTTAGTGCTGAGATATGACTGTGATCCGGATGAAGCATTGTTGCTTGGAAGACCATTTTTGGCTACAGCAGGAGCGATCATTGATGTTAGGAACAGCCTGGTAGACCTCCATCTGGGAGATGAGCCGCTGCGTTATGAGATGGATAAGCTGCGAAGACCACTGATAGATGGGCAGACATTCACCATAAGGAATGCAGATGATGAGCAGCCTGATGACACGGTGATTATAGATCCTGGAGCACATTTTACTCCATCTTTTCTTGGACATGAGCATTCTGCAACAGCCTACTCGCCACCTTGGATGAGGACACTTGGACAGAGACAGAAAAATTCTCTGTTGGGATCTCCTGGTGCCTGAAAAATCTTCTCCGTCCGGTCAAGCTATTGACCTTAAACAAGCGTTGGGTGGGAGGCAACCCACCATTAGGTACTGGTGTTTTTCTACTTCATTTTGGTTTTTTTGTTAGGATTTTACGTTTGTTTTTGTTTCTGGTGAGTTTATGGTTGCAGGTCTCGGACAGATTCGCAGTGCGTCGATCGACGCACTTCTGTGTCGATCGTCACAACACGATCGTAATCGCATTGCAGCGATCGTTGCAGTTCTGAGCAACGATCGACCATACACGAAAATCGCCAAGTAACGGTCGATGCACTTAGTGCAACGATCGATGCTCGAGCGACAGAGGTAAACCCGACAGAACTCAACAGAACTTTAACAATTTTTATTTTCTTTTTATCGATCCTTCGCTTGACACTACTGGGGACAGTGTGTCTTAAGTGTGGGGGAGGTGCTACTGACTTATATCTTTCTGTTTTCTTAAGAGTCAGTCCATTTTTCAAAAAAATTTGTTTTATTGAGTCAAAACAAAAGTCAAAATTGTTTAAGTAAGAAACTATGATTTTCTGAGAAGATTTACAAGACTTGCAGGAACTTAAGTAACCATTGGGATGAAGTTGCAGGATCTATCTCTGACTATTAGAAAACCCCATCACAGATCAACCTATTGGGAACACCCATATCACTTCAGGTATCAGAGGATCCTTTTACTGACTTCAACTTAATACTGACTTAAATTGCTCACCTAAGGGCTTGGTATACTCTGTGTCGGATTCACTGTTAGTTCTGACACAGCCTGTCAACCTATCCTATTTAGTTCCCTTCTCCCCTTCTATAAAGTAAAAAAAAAAGATAATAAACTGAGGATGAGTTAGTAACTCCGAAGTGGTCATAGGAGTGGTAGAGACCCCTATTATCTCCTGTGCTATCCATGGAATGTGTCCAAAGTACACCCCATAACGGGAATAACACTGATAAAAAAAATGATACCCAAAGTGGGAAAAATCAGTTGTTAAAGAAGGGAAAGAGAAGAAAGGGACTAGATAAAGATAGTATGGTGGTCTAGAGCTGATAAGGTAAGAATCCATGTGCCCTTTGATCGATACTCCTTAGGTGAGACCGCACTTAAATACTTGCAGAAGTCAGTAGGGAGAATTTGAATGCTTGAATGTGATTGTGGAGTTTACTTAGGACAGTTGCTAAGTGTGGGGGAAGTACATGTTGGTCTTGATATCCTGTGATTGATTCTTTCAGTGGTTTACTAAGGGGAATCTGAGTATTGTAGCTTCTAGGATGAAATGAGTTTCTGAAGAGTTTTCAAACCTCTTCACCAAGCTTTAGTTCTCTGTTTTGCTTGAGGGCAAGCAAAGGCTAAGTGTGGGGGAGTTGATATATCATTGTTTTTACTAGTTTTAGACCATGATATAAGTGTGTTTTAGTGTCTTTTTGTGTTCTTTTAGAGTCTTTTACAGGTATAATCAGGTTTGGAGCATACTTGGTGATTATGGCACTTTTTGGAGATTTTTGGAGTGTTTGGCCGAGAGATAGAGTTCACTGTCCGAAACAGAGGAATGCGTCGATCGTTGCACTCTAGCATCGATCGTTGCACCAGCGAGATGGGCCAAAACTCGGCGGTTTATGAAGAGTGAAGATATTGCACTCTGATCCAGAAGTTCCTGATATTTACAAAGAAGCCCCTGGCCGAGATTAGACCTATATAATTAAGTTTTTGGTGTTTATTTACTTACGCTTTCATAATTAAGAGCAGAGGATTTTTAGAGCTTTTTGGGCTGATCTGAACCTTTACTTCATCTGTATTTGGAGAAGATTTCGAACCCCTTTTATTTTTTATCTTCTATGCAATTTATTCATCATATGATTATGTTTTCATTATCTATGTCTGAGTAGATTCCTTGTTAAGTTTAGGGTTTCTCACATAGGATCCCATGACTTGCTAGACTTGTTTAATTCAGTTAAGGATTCATAACTATATCTGTTCTTCAATCTAATTGTGCTTAAAGCTAGTTCTAACTTGATCAATTAGAATCTAGATCTTAGGTTGCTAAATACGTCACGGAAGTGGGGTTTAGGAATCTGAACTAATTAGGTTGAGCAATTAAACTTCTCGCAAACGAAAGTTTGGTTTAGGATAATTGTGAACATATCAAACTTGGAATTAATGCTAGTTTAATATGTTAGTTCTCGCAAACGAAAGTTTGGTTTGCTGCATTTAGACTTAGAGAATTATCGCAAAGGAATTTGGTTAATTCTATATCTGTGTTTTGAGTTCTAGAACTGTGCTTAATTAGATCCTTGCTGAATGAACTGTCTGCTTGTCTGATTTCCTGAGAACGCCCTAGACTTAGCGCTTTTAATAACTTGCTTTCACAACCAACAATCTCTGCTTTCTGTTTACTCTCTCGCATTGCTTTTAATTCAATCACATTGCTTTCTTCCTAGTTTAATTTCCTGTTCTTGAGCTATTGAATACGGAGTCCCTGTGGATTCGATACCTATATACTACGACTACTGAACTGTGCACTTGCAGTTAGATATAGGATAAAACCTGACACCTATCAAACACCTGGTTTGTTCCGGGTTGACCCGGTTCGCCCCATACTCACTATATAAATCCAAAAACCTATTTTTTATTGTTCTTAAGCTTGTTTTGTTTCCAAAAACTCTTTTGTAAGACAAGTTTGAATCTTTGTTTAATCTAAGTATTTCCTTTTGTGATTTCTTCTATAAATCTTTGTATCTTTCTCTAATCTTCATGATTGACACTATCTTCATAGGTTTTGTTAATCATAGCATGATTAATGAATAGTTTCTCATATGGTTTATGGGTTAAGTAGGATTTGGTTGATTAGGGATGATTAATGGATGTCTAATGTTTATCTATCTTAAATCTTTTCTATCTTAGTGTGCTTAATGCCTGATTAGCCTTGATCATGTTGATTAGGATGTTTAGGATTTCTTGTCCACCATGTGTTCGATGAAATGCCAGTTTTAGCTTTGATAGGACTTTCACATTCTAGCACATGAAAATGGATGTTTAGAGTGATTGTTAGCTATATGAAACTTGTTTTGAATGCTTGATTGATCTTAATTCACAAATGAGAATTTGTTCTTGAATTAGGATTAGGGAAAGAGATTAGTACTAAGGGATTAGACTAGTAACCTTGTTGTGTTCCTTGCTAGGAGATTAGTGTAACGCCCGCGTTCTAAGGATGAACGAAATCCGACCAAGGATGAACGGATTGGATTATTTGATGGTCATCCAGAATGGCCTTTTAAGGCAGGGAATAATAAAAACTTGCGGGTTCATCCGACTAAGTAAGGCTTACTGTGTGGAAGCCGAGCTGAAACGAGCTGGATGAGTTCAGACCGTGATTTTTGGACCGAGAGCGGATGTTGAGCTGACTGGTCGGGATTCAGATAAGCATGGTCGGCTTTCGGACAAGGCAGTTAAGATTGTCGGCCTAAGCTCATATCCGCGGATGGATTGTTCGACTGATTTATTGGCGGGAACGGTTACTTGGCCAAAATCAGCATTTTCGCCCAAGGAAGAAGAGCGGGAATGGCTTTGTGGAAAAACTCGCGCAGCCAAGTGAAGTGAGCGCGGGGAAACAGCTGGATTGGCGTGGCCCAGCAGAATGACGCGGAAAGCCACCTTCTGACGCGGAAAGCTAGCTTTTGACGCAGAAAAATACATTTTGACGCGGAAAGCCATCCTTTTGACGCGGAATGCACGTTCTGTCGGTTTTGGCTTAAAATAACCGACCACTGATCAATAAAAGTCGTCCTTGATCGACTATGGATCATTTTGTCCGCGACCAGAACTCTGAAAGAGAGAGAGAGAGAGAGAGAGAGAGAGAGAGAGAGAGGAAGTCCGAAGAGAAAAACGAGATTTGGCCGAGGAATTGATCGAGTTGGCTTACCGTGACCGAGCAAGGTTGGGCGATCGTCTGAACTGTTAGATTCGAGCGCAAGAGGTGTCAGGAAAACCGCCTTCATCATCCGATCTGAAAGACTAAGGTGAGTGCGTGATCGTGGCTATAGATCGATCGTCTGCTTGCATAGATTCGTTGAGTCTAGTTGGCTAGTACTGTTCTGATTGCTTGCTTATCGATACTTCTGTTCTGCTGAGACTTAACTGATGGATCGATTCCTTCCTTCGAGCATCTTGGATCAGATCATGCGCTTAACGGCAGTTAGCTCGTTAAGGCTTGATGCTGGATCGTAGAAGATGGCTTGATGGCTCGGAATGATCAGATCGGGTTAAGCATCTATCTGTTCAGGCCATTCTGTTTCTGCTGACTTGATCGATTGATTGGTTTCTTGCCTTGAGATACTGCCTCATGGCCTTGAAACAATCAGATCGGACTAAGTGTTTGTACTGATGATAAGCTTGATAGACTTGCTGATTTATGGCTTGTTGCGTGATTTCTATGGCTAAGTGAGACGGGACGACCGCTCTCACTAAGCAATCCGTTTGCTTATGCCTCCTTCGTGGATGCAGGTGATCGTTTCTGAGAAGGCTTAGGCGCGAGACTAAAGGCGGCTGGATGGAAGGGATGGTTAGAATTTGGGTAGATTGGTTAAGTTTCAATGTAATAAGCTTAGTGGCAGAACTGATCATTGTACTTAAACCTCGGAAATCTATCTAAGTTCGTTTTATACTTAAAGATGCTTGTCTAGTTCGGATTGAAAACGCAAAATAATTCTAAGTAAAGAAAAACTCGAAATTGGCCTAAGTCTGGACGAGGAAGTCGTCCCAGACACTACCTTCGGGTGGGAAAAATTGGGTCAGGACATTTCAGGTTGGTATCAGAGCGTAGTTCGGTTCTAGGACAATTTAAGCATAAATGGGTTAGTGGGTAAACCATCCTTCCAGCTGCTGTCTCGCGGTAAGTCATTATGTGTTGTGTTAACAAGTTAATGAGGGGGCTAACTTGCCTGAGATAATATTGGCAGATGGCTAAGAGTAACCGAAACACCAGGAGGAATGTTGGTGAAACTGGGGAGACATCAGGGAACAACGTGGCAAGGAATGTTGCAAACGAGGAAGTTCATGATGTTCAGAATGACGGGAATGCTGCTAATGGTGCTGTTGCTGCCGCGGCCGCTGCTGCCGCTGCTGCTAATGCCGTTCCTCCTCCGGTCGGTTGGGAAGCAGTGTTAGCATTGTTGGTGCAAGTCTTGGAAAGACTGCCGGTTGTTGCGCCTATTCCGAATGATTTACAAGTTGAAGTGGAACAACTTGTGGAGGGAGAGGAGGATGTGTTGCCTGCGCCGAGAAACCCATCCTATCTCCAAGTGATGGATCACATGAGGAAGCTGAGAACAAAATTCTTCTATGGAGGAACAAAGTTGATTGAGGCGGATGAGTGGTGGACAAGGTTGGAGCGGAACTTTGACTCCATCCGTTGTCCTGATGACTACAAGAAAGATCTAGTTGTGCACTACCTGGATGGGGATGCGCACACTTGGTGGAAAGGTGAGGCAAGTCAGATGGGTGACGAACTTTGCACTTGGGCGTAGTTCAGTGAGAAGTTTAAGGGGAAGTACTTTCCGGCGGAAGCCTTTGACAAGTATGAAGGTGAATTCCTTAAGCTGGAGCAAGGGTCAATGACCGTGAGGGAATATGAAGTTGAGTTCAATCGGCTTAGGAAGTATGCTGGTCGTGAGGCAGAGGACGAAGAATCCTTGGTGCGCAAGTTCATGCGCAAATTGCGTGTTGATCTGAACACTCGTTGCAGGATCCGTAAGTATGATTCTGTTGCCGAGCTGGTGGAAAAGGCTGCGGAACAGGAAGAAGGATTGAACGAGGAAGCAAAGTTGCTGGGAACTGGAAATGATGCTGGGAAAAACAGGAAGTTTGGGAAGAACAACAATTCTGGCAAGTCATCTGCTGGCCGCAGTGTGTGTCCGACTTGCAAGAAGATGCATGTGGGATCATGCAGGAAAGCTTCTGGAGCATGTCACCGATGCGGAAGTTTGGAGCATAAGGTGCGTGACTGTCCAGAAGAGGATACAAGGCCGAAGGATCAACAAGCTAAGGGTGCAAAAGAGCGATTGTGCTACAACTGTGGTGAAGCTGGACATTTCAAGAATGATTGTCCTAAGTTGGCTAAGCAGAGTGGGAAACGTCCAAGTGAAGGACATCAGCCGAACGCGAAGAGGCAGGCCATCATGCCACGTGTGTACACAGTCGCAAATGAGTCTCAGGATCCTTCCACCTCTCGTCCGATCACTGGTGAGTCTCCTATCACTTACCTTAAACATTTCTGTGTGATTTGCTTGTCTGTTGCGTGGTTAGTCTAGGTTTCTTAGCATTCAGGGCGATGAATGTGTAGGGACCTTAGTCATGGGTGGTGTGGCGACCCATGTTCTGTTTGATTCCGGTGCATCACACTGTTTTGTGGTTCCGGACATGATTGGACTCGGCGAGTTCAAGAAGGAAAATGATGGAGAAGTGATGAAAGTTCAAGCAGCTGGCGGGCAGGTTATGTTCACAATGGGAAAAGTCCGTGACATCTCTGTAATGATCGGTGAAGTGAACATGCCAGCCGATTTGATGATTTGTCAGGTGAAGTCTTACGATGTGATCCTTGGAATGGATTGGCTTGGAAAGCATAGGGCACATCTAGACTGTCACCGTGGTCGAGTTAGGTTTGAAACTGACTAAGGGAAGCTAATGTATCAAGGAGTTAGACCGACAAATGGAAGTTTGATTGTTTCGGCAATTCAAGCTGAACGGATGTTGGAGAAGGGATGTGAAGCATATCTGGCCGCAATCAGTACAGTGGAAGTTGGGCTGAATGCTGAACTAAGTGAGATTCCGGTGGTAAATGAATTTGAGGATGTTTTCCAGTCACTGGCTGGGTTACCACCGACTCGATCAGATCCATTCACGATCGAGCTTGAGCAAGGGACGGCTCCAATCTCTAAAGCGCCTTACCGGATGGCTCCGGCAGAAATGGCCGAGCTAAAGAAACAGCTAAGTGAATTGATAGAGAAAGGATTTGTGCGACCAAGCAGTTCATGAAACGTCCTGACCCAATTTTTCCCACCCGAAGGTAGTGTCTGGGACGACTTCCTCGTCCAGACTTAGGCCAATTCCGAATTTTTCTTTACTTAGAATTATTTTGCGTTTTCAATCCGAACTAGACAAGCATCTTTAAGCATAAAACGAACTTAGATAGATTTCCGAGGTTTAAGTACAATGATCAGTTCTGCCACTAAGCTTATTACATTGAAACTTAACCAATCTACCCAAATTCTAACCATCCCTTCCATCCAGCCGCCTTTAGTCTCGCGCCTAAGCCTTCTCAGAAACGATCACCTGCATCCACGAAGGAGGCATAAGCAAACGGATTGCTTAGTGAGAGCGGTAGTCCCGTCTCACTTAGCCATAGAAATCACGCAACAAGCCATAAATCAGTCAGTCTATCAAGCTTATCATCAGTACAGACACTTAGTCCGATCTGATTGTTTCAAGGCCATGAGCCAGCATCTCAAGGCAAGAAACCAATCAATCGATCAAGTCAGCAGAAACAGAATGGCCTGAACAGATAGATGTTTAACCCGATCTGATCATTCCGAGCCATCAATCCATCTTCTACGATCCAGCATCAAGCCTTAACGAGCTAACTGCCGTTAAGCGCATGATCTGATCCAAGATGCTCGAAGGAAGGAATCGATCCATCGGTTAAGTCTCAGCAGAACAGAAGTATCGATAAGCAAGCAATCAGAACAGTCATAGCCAACTAGACTCAACGAATCTATCCAAGAAGACGATCGATCTATAGCCACGGTCACGCACTCACCTTAGTCTTTCAGATCGGATGATGAGAGCGGTTTTCCTGACACCTCTTGCGCTCGAATCTAACAGTTCAGACGATCGCCCAACCTTGCTCGGTCACGGTAAGCCAACTCGATCAATTCCTCGGCCAAATCTCGTTTTTCTCTTCGGACTTCCTCTCTCGATCTTTCAGAGTTCTGGTCGCGGACAAAATGATCCAAAGTCGATCAAGGACGACTTTTATTGATCAGTGGTCGGTTATTTTAAGCCAAAACCGACAGAACGTGCATTCCGCGTCAAAAGCTATCTTTCCGCGTCAGAAGGTGGCTTTCCGCGTCATTCTGATGGGCCACGCCAATCCAGCTGTTTTCCCCGCGCTTACTTCACTTGGCCGCGCGAGTTTTACCCTTCCCCGCGCTTCCAACACTTGGCTGCGCGACTTTTACCTTTTCCCGAGCTTCCAACACTTTCCTTGGGCAAAAATGCTGATTTCGGCCAAGTAACCGTTTCCGCCCAGAACCAGCCAGTCAATCAATCCGCGGACTGAAGCTTGATCCGACAATCTTAACCGTTCGGTCTGAATGCCGACCAACTTGTCTGAATCTCGACCAGTCAGCTCTACAACTCACTTATCACGGTCTGAACTTCTTCCAACTCGTTTTAGTTCGGCTTCCACACAGTAAGCCTTACTATCAGATGAACCCCCAAGTTTTTGATATTCCCTGTCTTAAAAGGCCATTCTGGATGACCATCAAATAATCCAATCCGTTCATCCTTTGTCAGACTCGTCCTCGAGTCTTTCTCTTCCTGCCCGAATTTTCCTTAAGTTTCTCAAACCACTTAGGAAATTCAGCCTGCATTTTTGCTTTCGGTTCCCAAGTTGTTTCTTCTTCGCCATCACAATCCCAAACAACTTGAATCACCCTTACGTTCTTTCTTCTTCCAACATTCTTCATCTTTTCGTCCAAAACTCGGACTGGTCTTCCTTCCACTGTCAGATTTTCCCTTAAGTCCGAAGGTGGTTCAGAAACCACAATATGCATGTCACTTATGCATTTCCTTAGCATAGAGACATGAAAAACGTTATGGAATGCGTACATGGATGGAGGTAACTCCAACTTGTAAGCTACTTCTCCAATTCTCTCCACAATCTTGTACGGTCTCATGTACCTTGGACTTAACTTTGCATTCTTTGTTGTTCGATCTTTGCCTTTGTATGTGACTGTTTTAAGATAGACCATGTCTCCAACCGAAAATTCCAACTGTTTCCTCGGTTTATCGGCATAACTTTTCTGTCTGTCTTGAGCTTCCTTCATCTTAATCTTCAGAACCCTTATTCTTTCAGTTGTTTCCTCAACAAAGTCTCGGCCAAAGATACTTCTTTCACCCACTTGTGTCCAACACAATGGTATTCTGCATGGCCGTCCATAAAGTGCTTCATAAGGCGACATTCCGATACTAGCTTGGTAGCTATTGTTGTAAGAGAACTCGGCCAGATGCAAGTATTGATCCCAATTACCGCCCCAATCCAGAACACAAGCCCGCAACAAATCTTCAAGTGTTCTGATCGTCCTCTCCGACTGTCCATCCGTCTGAGGATGATAAGATGTACTCATATGGACTTTTGTCCCCATTGCCTTCTGCATTGCTTTCCAGAAGACTGAACTGAACTTTGCGTCACGGTCTGACACAATGCTCTCAGGTACTCCATGCAATCTCACGATCTGTTCCACATATAACTTGGCCAACACTGCCGTATTATCCATCTTGTTGATCGCAAGAAAATGTGCTGACTTAGTCAGTCTGTCCACGATAATCCAAATTGCATCCTTGCCATTCCGCATTGGCAATCCAGTCACGAAATCCATCGTGATCTTGTCCCATTTCCACTCCGGGATGGGTAAGCTTTGCAACAATCCGCTTGGAACTTGATGTTCTGCCTTAACCATCTGACAGATAGAGCATCCAGCAACCCACTTAGCAACATCACGCTTCATTCCAACCCAATGATAATACCGCTTCAAATCACGATACATCTTAGTTGTTCCTGGATGTATCGAAAATCTTGACTGATGTGCTTCCTTAAGGATTTCATCCCGCAACTCTTGATCCTTTGGAACACAAACTCGGTCGTTTATCAAAATCGTCCCATTGTTTGATTTCTGATACTCAGCCTTTCTTTTCCTGCCTCATCAATCAAATCCTGATCTTTCTCTTGAGCTAACCGTACTCTGCTCAACAAATCCGCTTGATCTGCTGCACTTAGACCCAACGGTTCCACTTCATCAGTCAAGGCAGTCATACGCAATGTACTGATCATACCGACTAATTCGTCCAGGTCTTTCTCTGAATCTGAAGCCACTCGCTTCCTGCTCAAAGCATCAGCCACTGTGTTTGCCTTTCCCGGATGATAGGCAATATCCAAATCATAATCGGCCACTGTCTCCATCCATCTTCTCTGTCTCAAGTTCAATTCCGGCTGTGTGAAGATGTACTTCAAACTCTTATGATCCGTGAAGACTTGCACCTTTGCGCCATAGAGATAAGACCGCCAAATCTTAAGGGCAAAAACAACCGCGGCCATCTCTAAATCATGAATCGGATAGTTTCCTTCGTGCTTCCTTAACTGTCTTGATGCATAGGCGATCACCTTGCCTTGCTGCATCAGAATGCATCCGTATAAACCACATAAGGCTCACCGTCCATAGGCAAAGCCAATACTGGAGTACTCGTCAGCATATCCTTTAGCTTAGAGAAACTCGCTTCACAGTCCGCCGACCACACGAACTGAACATCCTTCCCAGTCAGTCGAGTCATTGGCTGAGCTATGCTCGCAAATCCTTTAACAAACCGTCGATAGTAGCCAGCTAATCCCAGAAAACTCCTTATCTCTGTCGGATTTCTTGGTCTAGGCCATTCCGCTATTGCCTTAATCTTTTCTGAGTCAACAGACACTCCCTTGTCCGAGACAACATGACCCAAGAATCCGATTTCCCTTTGCCAAAAGCTGCATTTACTGAGCTTAGCAAACAATTGATGTTCCCGCAGTCTGTTCATGACTTTCCTCAAATGAGCCTTGTGCTCTTCCTTGTCCTTGGAGTAAACCAAGATATCATCTATGAAGATGATCACGTATTCATTCAGGCAGTCTCTGAACATGTTGTTCATTAGCTTCATAAAAGCTGTCGGTGCATTAGTCAATCCGAAGGGCATAACCACGAACTCATAATGCCCATACCTCGTCCTGAAGGCTGTCTTCGGTACGTCCTGCTCAGCTACCGGAATCTGATGATAACCCTGAGCAAGATCGATTTTTGAAAACCAAGTAGCACCTCGGAGTTGATCCAGCAACTCGTCTATCCTTGGAAGAGGGTACTTGTTCTTCACGGTTACCCTGTTCAACCCACGATAATCGATGCAAAGTCTGAAACTTCCATCTTTCTTCTTGACAAACAAAACCGGTGCGCCCCAAGGTGAACTGCTTGGTCGCACAAATCTTTTCTCTATCAATTCACTTAGCTGTTTCTTTAGCTCGGCCATTTCTGTCGGAGCCATCCGGTAAGGCGCTTTAGAGATTGGAGCCGTCCCTGGCTCAAGCTCGATCGTGAATGGATCAGATCGAGTCGGTGGTAACCCAGCCAGTGACTGGAAAACATCCTCAAATTCATTTACCACCGGAATCTCACTTAGTTCAGCATTCGGCCCAACTTCCACTGTACTGATTGCGGCCAGATATGCTTCACATCCCTTCTCCAACATCCGTTCAGCTTGAATTGCCGAAACAATCAAACTTCCATTTGTCGGTCTAACTCCTTGATACATTAGCTTCCCTTGGTCAGTTTCAAACCTAACTCGACCACGGTGACAGTCTAGATGTGCCCTATGCTTTCCAAGCCAATCCATTCCAAGGATCACATCGTAAGACTTCACCTGACAAATCATCAAATCGGCTGGCATGTTCACTTCACCGATCATCACAGAGATGTCACGGACTTTTCCCATTGTGAACATAACCTGCCCGTCAGCTGCTTGAACTTTCATCACTTCTCCATCATTTTCCTTCTTGAACTCGCCGAGTCCAATCATGTCCGGATGCACAAAACAGTGTGATGCACCGGAATCAAACAGAACATGGGTCGCCACACCACCCATGACTAAGGTCCCTACACATTCATCGCCCTGAATGCTAAGAAACCTAGACTAACCACGCAACAGACAAGCAAATCACACAGAAATGCTTAAGGTAAGTGATAGGAGACTCACCAGTGATCGGACGAGAGGTGGAAGGATCCTGAGACGCATCTGCGACTGTGTACACACGTGGCATGATGGCCTGCCTCTTCGCGTTCGGCTGCTGTCCTTCACTTGGACGTTTCCCACTCTGCTTAGCCAACTTAGGACAATCATTCTTGAAATGTCCAGCTTCACCACAGTTGTAGCACAATCGCTCTTTTGCACCCTTAGCTTGTTGATCCTTCGGCCTTGTATCCTCTTCTGGACAGTCACGCACCTTATGCTCCAAACTTCCGCATCGGTGACATGCTCCAGAAGCTTTCCTGCATGATCCCACATGCATCTTCTTGCAAGTCGGACACACACTGCGGCCAGCAGATGACTTGCCAGAATTGTTGTTCTTCCCAAACTTCCTGTTTTTCCCAGCATCATTTCCAGTTCCCAGCAACTTTGCTTCCTCGTTCAATCCTTCTTCCTGTTCCGCAGCCTTTTCCACCAGCTCGGCAACGGAATCATACTTACGGATCCTGCAACGAGTGTTCAGATCAACACGCAATCCGCGCAAGAACTTGCGCACCAAGGATTCTTCGTCCTCTGCCTCACGACCAGCATACTTCCTAAGCCGATTGAACTCAGCTTCATATTCCCTCACGGTCATTGACCCTTGCTCCAGCTTAAGGAATTCACCTTCCAACTTGTCAAAGGCTTCCGCCGGAAAGTACTTCCCCTTAAACTTCTCACTGAACTTCGCCCAAGTGCAAAGTTCGTCACCCATCTGACTTGCCACACCTTTCCACCAAGTGTGTGCATCCCCATCCAGGTAGTGCACAGCTAGGTCTTTCTTGTAGTCATCAGGACAACGGATGGAGTCAAAGTTCCGCTCCAACCTTGTCCACCACTCATCCGTCTCAATCAGCTTTGTTCCTCCATAGAAGAACTTTGTTCCCAGCTTCCTCATGTGATCCATCACTTGGAGATAGGATGGGTTCCTCGGCGCAGGCAACTCATCCTCCTCGTCCACCACAAGTTGTTCCACATCCGCCTCAACTTGTGGAGCAATCGGAACAGGCGCAACAACCGGCAGTCTTTCCAAGACTTGCGCCAATAATGCTAACACTGCTTCCAAACCGACCGGAGACGGAGCAGCAATAGCAGCAGCGGCAGCAGCAGCAGCAGCCGCGGCAGCAGCAGCACCATTAGCAGCATTCCCGTCATTCTGAACATCATGAACTTCCTCGTTGGCAACATTCCTTGCCACGTTGTTCCCTGATGTCTCCCCAGTTTCACCAACATTCCTCCTGGTGTTTCGGTTACTCTTAGCCATCTGCCAATATTATTTCAGGCAAGTTAGCCCCCTCACTAACTTGTTAACAGAACACAGAATGACTTACCGCGAGACAGCAGCTGGAAGGATGGTTTACCCACTAACCCATTTATGCTTAAATTGTTCTAGAACCGAACTACGCTCTGATACCAACTTGAAACGTCCTGACCCAATTTTTCCCACCCGAAGGTAGTGTCTGGGACGACTTCCTCGTCCAGACTTAGGCCAATTTCGAATTTTTCTTTACTTAGAATTATTTTGCGTTTTCAATCCGAACTAGACAAGCATCTTTAAGCATAAAACGAACTTAGATAGATTTCCGAGGTTTAAGTACAATGATCAGTTCTGCCACTAAGCTTATTACATTGAAACTTAACCAATCTACCCAAATTCTAACCATCCCTTCCATCCAGCCGCCTTTAGTCTCGCGCCTAAGCCTTCTCAGAAACGATCACCTGCATCCACGAAGGAGGCATAAGCAAACGGATTGCTTAGTGAGAGCGGTCGTCCCGTCTCACTTAGCCATAGAAATCACGCAACAAGCCTCAGTCAGTCTATCAAGCTTATCATCAGTACAGACACTTAGTCCGATCTGATTGTTTCAAGGCCATGAGCCAGCATCTCAAGGCAAGAAACCAATCAATCGATCAAGTCAGCAGAAACAGAATGGCCTTAACAGATAGATGCTAAACCCGATCTGATCATTCCGAGCCATCAAGCCATCTTCTACGATCCAGCATCAAGCCTTAACGAGCTAACTGCTGTTAAGCGCATGATCTGATCCAAGATGCTCGAAGGAAGGAATCGATCCATCGGTTAAGTCTCAGCAGAACAGAAGTATCGATAAGCAAGCAATCAGAACAGTCCTAGCCAACTAGACTCAACGAATCTATGCAAGAAGACGATCGATCTATAGCCACGGTCACGCACTCACCTTAGTCTTTCAGAACGGATGATGAGAGCGGTTTTCCTGACACCTCTTGCGCTCGAATCTAACAGTTCAGACGATCGCCCAACCTTGCTCGGTCACGGTAAGCCAACTCGATCAATTCCTCGGCCAAATCTCGTTTTTCTCTTCGGACTTCCTCTCTCGATCTTTCAGAGTTCTGGTCGCGGACAAAATGATCCAAATTCGATCAAGGACGACTTTTATTGATCAGTGGTCGGTTATTTTAAGCCAAAACCGACAGAACATGCATTCCGCGTCAAAAGCTATCTTTCCGCGTCAGAAGGTGGCTTTCCGCGTCATTCTGATGGGCCACGCCAATCCAGCTATTTTCCCCTCGCTTACTTCACTTGGCCGCGCGAGTTTTACCCTTCCCCGCGCTTCCAACACTTGGCTGCGCGACTTTTACCTTTTCCCGAGCTTCCAACACTTTCCTTGGGCAAAAATGCTGATTTCGGCCAAGTAACCGTTTCCGCCCAGAACCAGCCAGTCAATCAATCCGCGGACTGAAGATTGATCCGACAATCTTAACCGTTCGGTCTGAATGCCGACCAACTTGTCTGAATCTCGACCAGTCAGCTCTACAACTCACTTATCACGGTCTGAACTTCTTCCAGCTCGTTTTAGTTCGGCTTCCACACAGTAAGCCTTACTATCAGATGAACCCCCAAGTTTTTAATATTCCCTGTCTTAAAAGGCCATTCTGGATGACCATCAAATAATCCAATCCGTTCATCCTTTGTCAGATTTCGTTCATCCTTAGAACGCGGGCGTTACAGTTTACCTTGGGGCGCACCGGTTTTGTTTGTCAAGAAGAAAGATGGAAGTTTCAGACTTTGCATCGATTACCGTGGGTTGAACCGAGTAACCGTGAAGAACAAGTACCCTCTTCCAAGGATAGACGAGTTGTTGGATCAACTCCGAGGTGCTACTTGGTTTTCAAAAATCGATCTTGCTCAGGGTTATCATCAGATTCCGGTAGCTGAGCAGGACGTACCGAAGACAGCCTTCAGAACGAGGTATGGGCATTATGAGTTCGTGGTTATGCCCTTCGGATTGACTAATGCACCGGCAGCTTTTATGAAGCTAATGAACAACGTGTTCAGAGATTGCCTGGATGAATACGTGATCATCTTCATAGATGACATCTTGGTTTACTCCAAGGACAAGGAAGAGCACAAGGCTCATTTGAGGAAAGTTATGAACAGACTGCGGGAACATCAATTGTTTGCTAAGCTCAGTAAATGCAGCTTTTGGCAAAGAGAAATCGGATTATTGGGTCATGTTGTCTCGGACAAGGGAGTGTCTGTAAACTCAGAAAAGATTAAGGAAATAGCGGAATGGCCTACACCAAGAAATCCGACAGAGATAAGGAGTTTTCTGGGATTAGCTGGCTACTATCGACGGTTTGTTAAAGGATTTGCGAGCATGGCTCAGCCAATGACTCGACTGACTGGGAAGGATGTATAGTTCGTGTGGTCGGCGGACTGTGAAGCGAGTTTCTCTAAGCTAAAGGATATGCTGACGAGTACTCCAGTATTGGCTTTGCCTATGGACGGTGAGCCTTATGTGGTTTATACGGATGCATCAAGAGTTGGGCTTGGATGCGTTCTGATGCAGCAAGGCAAGGTGATCGCCTATGCATCAAGACAGTTAAGGAAGCACGAAGGAAACTATCCGACTCATGATTTAGAGATGGCCGCGGTTGTTTTTGCCCTTAAGATTTTGCGGTCTTATCTCTATGGCGCAAAGGTGCAAGTTTTCACGGATCATAAGAGTTTGAAGTACATCTTCACACAGCCGGAATTGAACTTGAGACAGAGAAGATGGATGGAGACAGTGGCCGATTATGATTTGGATATTGCCTATCATCCGGGAAAGGCAACCACAGTGGCTGATGCTTTGAGCAGGAAGCGAGTGGCTTCAGATTCAGAGAAAGACCTGGACGAATTAGTCGGTATGATCAGTACATTGCGTCTGACTGCCTTGACTGATGAAGTGGAACCGTTGGGTCTAAGTGCAGCAGATCAAGCGGATTTGTTGAGCAGAGTACGGTTAGCTCAAGAGAAAGATCAGGATTTGATTGATGAGGCAGGAAAAGAAAATGCTGAGTATCATAAATCAAACAATGGGACGATTTTGATAAACGGCCGAGTTTGTGTTCCAAAGGATCAAGAGTTGCGGGATGAAATCCTTAAGAAAGCACATCAGTCAAGATTTTCGATACATCCAGGAACAACTAAGATGTATCGTAATTTGAAGCGGTATTATCATTGGGTTGGAATGAAGCGTGATGTTGCTAAGTGGGTTGCTGGATGCCCTATCTGTCAGATGGTTAAGGCAGAACATCAAGTTCCAAGCGGATTGTTGCAAAGCTTACCCATCCCGGAGTGGAAATGGGACAAGATCACGATGGATTTCGTGACTGGATTGCCAATGCGGAATGGCAAGGATGCAATTTGGATTATCGTGGACAGACTGACTAAGTCAGCACATTTCCTTGCGATCAACAAGATGGATAATACGGCAGTGTTGGCCAAGTTATATGTGGAACAGATCGTGAGATTGCATGGAGTACCTGAGAGTATTGTGTCAGACCGTGACGCAAAGTTCAGTTCAGTCTTCTGGAAAGCAATGCAGAAGGCAATGGGGACAAAAGTCCATATGAGTACATCGTATCATCCTCAGACGGATGGACAGTCAGAGAGGACGATCAAAACACTTGAAGATTTGTTGCGGGCTTGTGTTCTGGATTGGGGCGGTAATTGGGATCGATACTTGCATCTGGCCGAGTTCTCTTACAACAATAGCTACCAAGCTAGTATCGGAATGTCGCCTTATGAAGCACTTTATGGACGGCCATGCAGAACACCATTGTGTTGGACACAAGTGGGTGAAAGAAGTATCTTTGGCCGAGACTTTGTTGAGGAAACAACTGAAAGAATAAGGGTTCTGAAGATTAAGATGAAGGAAGCTCAAGACAGACAGAAAAGTTATGCTGATAAACGAAGGAAACAGTTGGAATTTTCGGTTGGAGATATGGTCTATCTCAAAACAGTCACATACAAAGGCAAAGATCGAACAACAAAGAATGCAAAGTTAAGTCCAAGGTACATGGGACCGTACAAGATTGTTGAGAGAATTGGAGAAGTAGCTTACAAGTTGGAGTTACCTCCATCCATGTACGCGTTCCATAACGTTTTTCATGTCTCTATGCTAAGGAAATGCATAAGTGACAGGCATAATGTGGTTTCTGAACCGCCTTCGGACTTAAGGGAAAATCTGACAGTGGAAGGAAGACAGGTCCGAATTTTGGATGAACAGATGAAGAATGTTGGAAGAAGAAAGAACGTAAGGATGATTCAAGTTGTTGGGATTGTGATGGCGAAGAGGAAACAACTTGGGAACCGAAAGCAAAAAATGCAAACTGAATTTCCTAAGTGGTTTGAGAAACTTAAGGAAAATTTGGGCAAGAAGAGAAAGACTCGAGGACGAGTCTAAACCAAGTGGGGGAGAGTTGTAACGCCCGCGTTCTAAGGATGAACGAAATCCGACCAAGGATGAACGGATTGGATTATTTGATGGTCATCCAGAATGGCCTTTTAAGGCAGGGAATAATAAAAACTTGGGGGTTCATCCGACTAAGTAAGGCTTACTGTGTGGAAGCCGAGCTGAAACGAGCTGGATGAGTTCAGACCGTGATTTTTGGACCGAGAGCGGATGTTGAGCTGACTGGTCGGTATTCAGATAAGCATGGTCGGCTTTCGGACAAGGCAGTTAAGATTGTCGGCCTAAGCTCATATCCGCGGATGGATTGTTCGACTGATTTATTGGCGGGAACGGTTACTTGGCCAAAATCAGCATTTTCGCCCAAGGAAGAAGAGCGGGAATGGCTTTGTGGAAAAACTCGCGCAGCCAAGTGAAGTAGGCGCGGGGAAACAGCTGGATTGGCGTGGCCAGCAGAATGACGCGGAAAGCCACCTTCTGACGCGGAAAGCTAGCTTTTGACGCGGAAAAATACCTTTTGACGCGGAAAGCCATCCTTTTGACGCGGAATGCACGTTCTGTCGGTTTTGGCTTAAAATAACCGACCACTGGTCAATAAAAGTCGTCCTTGATCGACTATGGATCATTTTGTCCGCGACCAGAACTCTGAAAGAGAGAGAGAGAGAGGAAGTCCGAAGAGAAAAACGAGATTTGGCCGAGGAATTGATCGAGTTGGCTTACCGTGACCGAGCAAGGTTGGGCGATCGTCTGAACTGTTAGATTCGAGCGCAAGAGGTGTCAGGAA
Organism: Orychophragmus violaceus; assembly: GCA_030180135.1. Taxonomy (NCBI): domain Eukaryota; kingdom Viridiplantae; phylum Streptophyta; class Magnoliopsida; order Brassicales; family Brassicaceae; genus Orychophragmus; species Orychophragmus violaceus. The sequence goes on from CM058232.1 coordinate 107,137,732, forward strand.
AACCGCTCTCATCATCCGATCTGAAAGACTAAGGTGAGTGCGTGACCGTGGCTATAGATCGATCGTCTGCTTGCATAGATTCGTTGAGTCTAGTTGGCTAGGACTGTTCTGATTGCTTGCTTATCGATACTTATGTTCTGCTGAGACTTAACCGATGGATCGATTCCTTCCTTCGAGCATTTTGGATCAGATCATGCGCTTAACGGCAGTTAACTCGTTAAGGCTTGATGCTGGATTGTAGAAGATGGCTTGATGGCTCGGAATGATCAGATCGGGTTAAGCATCTATCTGTTCAGGCCATTCTGTTTCTGCTGACTTGATCGATTGATTGGTTTCTTGCCTTGAGATACTGCCTCATGGCCTTGAAACAATCAGATCGGACTAAGTGTCTGTACTGATGATAAGCTTGATAGACTGACTGATTTATGGCTTGTTGCGTGATTTCTATGGCTAAGTGAGACGGGACGACCGCTCTCACTAAGCAATCCGTTTGCTTATGCCTCCTTCGTGGATGCAGGTGATCGTTTCTGAGAAGGCTTAGGCGCGAGACTAAAGGCGGCTGGATGGAAGGGATGGTTAGAATTTAGGTAGATTGGTTAAGTTTCAATGTAATAAGCTTAGTGGCAGAACTGATCATTGTACTTAAACCTCGGAAATCTATCTAAGTTCGTTTTATGCTTAAAGATGCTTGTCTAGTTCGGATTGAAAACGCAAAATAATTCTAAGTAAAGAAAAATTCGAAACTGACCTAAGTCTGGACGAGGAAGTCGTCCCAGACACTACCTTCGGGTGGGAAAAATTGGGTCAAGACGTTTCATTTAGCTTCCTTGAAGTTTGAATTAGCATCTTTGATCATCCCGAGTCGCTAAATCAATTGACCTCTACATATAAGCCTTATCCTTTAATCTTTGATCTTTTATTGTGTTATTTTCTTGCTTAATTCTCTCTCGTTTAGATTTGTTTGCTTGTTTATTGTTAATTGCATCTAGAATTATTAGGATCATCATTTGAGTTTGTGTCGCTCGACTATTAAGGTTTGGTGAATTCTTATTGGCTCAATCTAATCTCATTTTGGTTCGATACCTCTTGCTATAACGATAAGCAAGAGGAATTGATACCTCTAAGAATTGCAAAAAATCTGTTATCAACAATCCTCACAACGCTCAGGGACAGAGGATTGATGACGAAGGGAATGTGATTGTTCAGGAGATGGTTCAGCAGCCACAAGATGAAGAAGCTCAAGGTGGAGAAGAACAAGGTGTACAAGGAAATCCACAACCAGAAGCGCCTAGAGCACCAGAGCTTCCTACTAGAAGGACACTAGCTGATTACAACCTGCATGATTAGTTATATGCTAATAGGTCTGCGATTGTATCTCATGCGTTTCCGCGAAATGATTTTGAGCTAAAGACTTTGTATTACACACTTGTGGGACAGTATGTTTTCTGTGGACTTCCACATAAGCAGCCTATGGATCACATAGAGGACTTTGAGTCTTTAGTCATTGGGATGAAGCACAATGGAGTGAGCAATGACTACTTACACTACAAGCTTTTTCCTCACTCTCTTGGAGGAGAAGCTGCTAATTGGCTGAAGCAGTTTCCACATGGGACTCTGACTACTTGGGATGCAGTGAAGAAGAAGTTTATGCGATATTTCTATGATGATGCTAGATCTAATCAGCTTAGAAAAGATCTCTTGACTTTCAAACAAGGATCTACAAAGCCTTTCAAGGCAGCTTGGTGAGATTTAGGATGTACCAGAGAGATTGCCCTCATCACGGCTTTTCTGGGGATCAATTGCTAGGCATTTTCTTCAGAAGAGTTGATTTGTGGTATCAGATGGTTTTAGATGCTGAAGTAATGGGAACTTCAACAGAAAGGTAAGGAATTCACTGTTAATGGACAGAGGGTGAAACATTATTGGGCTAAGGTCGATTCCAAGAGGTCAGATTCTGCCTCAGGATGATGCACCTTTTACCTGATTCGCAGAACAATCAGACTAATGACGTTAAAAGAGCGCTGAGTGAGAGGGTCCCCATTGGTTTGTCTGTACATACTCTTTTGGTGTTTTTGTTAGGATTTTACGTTTTTTTTTGTTTTTGATGTTTTTGTCTGCAGAATACGAAGTCTGGAAAAAGCGTAATCGTATTGCGTCGATCGTTGCAGTCCTGCCCCATATCAGAGAGACCGTGAGGCTATACAGTTTCCTTGGTCTAAAGGAGAGAATGATGTGATTCCGACGAGTAAAGAGTGGGCACTTGCGCCTAAGGACTTGATTAAGAGTGCAGAGTTTACAGATAGAACGATCTCAGAGCAGTGGGATGACTACGACACGTTGCTCTACAACGGTTGGTTAGACATGGTGATTGAGCCCACTAAGTTTGCGGACTATCGGACCTGCAAGATCATGGGCTCATGACTGCATCGATCAATGCCAAAGTGGCAACGATCGTTGCAGATCGTGATTGGTCGGACCGAAATCGAACCAATCCGATTTTTTGGTTTGTAGCTCGTACCTTTGATTTCAATTTAAACCAGTTGTGTCGATTGTTTCTCAGGACCGCAACGATCGTCACACTAAGATCGCGTTTCTTCACCTGATTTCTCCTTGCATCGATCGTTGCTCAGGACCGCAACAATCGTCACAATGGAAATTTCTTCTTCAGCGCTTGCTGCTTATATTGGTCCATATCCTACTCCATCGATGAGCGTCCGTGAGATGACTGAGGGTGATTGGCGTGAGCTTGTGGATAGTCGATTACAGAGGATGTGGGAGTGGATGCATATATGCACTTGCAGGAGACGGCCACAAGTCCATCAGCCCGTTCATGTCCTTAGACGTCGTCAGCGTTCTCCTACTCCTGCTGCTTCGAACGGTTCTGAACCATTTGATGGTATTGATGATGAGATTGAAATCAAGTGAGATTTGAGTTTCGTTTCCTGATTTTTGGTTTTGCACTTTTCATCTTTCTTTTTCATTTCTTAAGAGTTTTGTTGGTATTTATGTTTTGGGATGATGTGGTTGTTTTATAACATTCTGTTGCTTTGATTTTTGCATTGTTTGTGGTGATTTCAGCATACATGTTCGATTTTTGAAAAATCTCACAAAATGATGTTATGTGATGTAATATCCGACTGGATTCGCAGTGCATCGATCGACATGGTATGTGTACTGATCGGCTCATGACGACTAAAGCACTGCAACGATCGACACGGTCATGTGTGTCGATCGACTCATAACGCAGTCGATCGTCCCGGTCCTGTGCAACAATCGACGCAGTTGCGAGACAGGTAAAAATCGACACTAACCAAGCACATCCAAATCCTTTTTTCTTATATCGATCCTTAGCTTGACACCACTAAAGACAATGTGTTTCAAGTGTGGGGGAGGTGATACTGACATTTTTTTTCTTTTTTTTTTTAGTCAGTTCAGTGTTTTGTGTCTGTTTTATCGAGTCAAGACAGTTTGAGTAAAAAACAATGATTTTTTTGGGGAGACAACAACACTTGCATGAACTTAAATGACCATTGGGATGAGCTTGCAGATCAATCTATGACTATTAGAAAACCCAATGTGGATCAGCCTATAGAAGACACCATATCACTTCAGGTATTCAGAGGATTTACTGACTTCACCCCTAATCTTGACTTAATTTTTCACCTAGTGGCTTGGTATACTTTGAATCGGATTCTCCCGTTAGTCTTGACATAGCTTGTAAACATGTCTAAGTAAAGTTCCCTTTTCCCATTTCTTAAGAATAAAAAAGAGAGAATAACTAAAGATAAGCTAGTAGCTTCGAAGTGGTCGCGGGAGTGGTAGAAACCCCTATTACCTTTTGTGTATCCATGGAAGTATATCCAAAGTTGTACCCCGAATAAAAAGGGAATAACACTGATAAAAAAATGATATCCCAGTGGGAAAAATCAATTGCTAAGTAAGGAAAAGAAAAGAAAGGAACCAGAAAACAATTAGTATGGTGGTCAAATGCTATAAGAATCCATGTGTTGTTTGATCGATACTCCCTAAGGGAAACCGCACTTAATTGCTTATAGAGGTCAGTAGGTGAATTTGAATACTTTGGGTTGATTGTGGAGTTTACTAAGGCTAAGTGTGGGGGAATTGATATATCATGCAACATTAATGACATTACCCTCAAGAAGAATAAGAAACTGATCATCGGTGACAATCAGCCGATCGTCACCATCTCTTTGACGATTTCCTTGCTTGCTGTCATTTTTAACTTCCAACAATCTTTTTTTATGTGCCCTTTCTTATGAGTGGCACTCAAAATTCGCAAATCTATTAGATTTGATTCTGCTCCTGTTTTTTTTCCTTCTTGGGCTCTCGATATGAACTTCTCCCACTTGACTCAGCAACCATAACAGCTGAACGCGAAGAACTAGGATTTGACTGCCTTCTCGTTTTCTCATTCAAGACATTGTTCTTCACTAAGTCCATCGAAATAGCACCATTCGTTGTGGAATTACAAAGAGACATCGTGAACACGTCCCAAGAATCCGGTAATGTACCAAGAAACCACAAACCGTGAATCTCATCTTCAAACGTGATACCCATGTCAGACAGCTTGTTGATTAATCCCTGAAACGCATTCAAGTGATCCATCATCGGAGTACCATCCTGATACCTCAACTCAATCAACTTTTGATCATAAACATCTTATTATTCTCGGTCTTCCGAGTATACAAGTGCTCCAGTTTCAACCACAAAGAACGAGCATTTGTCTCTATTTCAACATGATACAGAACATTATCATCTATCAACTGCCTTATCGAACTACACACTTGCCGATGCAGCAATTTCCACTCAGCATCCGTTTTCTCATCGGGTTTCTTCTCTTGAAAACTGGTACGTGAAATTCTTTCACGAAAAGCAAATCTTCCATCTTGCCTTTTCATACATGATAATTAGTACCATTCAGACATCCTGCCCATATTTTCCATCTCTCACACAAGCAGAACCAATAACCAAAGTTACCAAAATCCAAAGCGCATAACCTCAAGCTCTGATACCACTCTGTTGGGGAAACACGGACGCGACAACGGCGCAGCGGAATATAGTTTCCTGCACTTGTGTGAGTCTGTGTGAAAAATATATACAATGTGATGGCACAATCAATCTCAAACCGAAATGAAATGAAACCGACAATTTTTACGTAGAAAACCTCTTCGATATGAGAAGAAAAAACCACGGGACCGTAGCCTACTCCAAATCCACTATATCAAATAGATTGAATACAATCATGTCCTCTTTGTTCCACAGAACAACACCAGAGAGTAAGGCTCAACAAGAACACTCTCCAACACAAAGAATCAATAAGAAAGCTATATAAAAGCTCAGAAATATGCAGCCTCAAGCGACCAGCCATGCTAAAACCCAGATATCTAATACACCAACTGTTGAAACCAAAATCCCACCGTTAAATATGAAGACCATTGAGTCACGAAACTTCTTTGAAAATTTCAGCCAAATCGGAGCTCGTTTGGTAGTTCAAATCATCAACCTGAAGATCTCTGGCGAAATAGATTTTTCACCTCTCTTTCTTCTCTCTCTTCTTTTGATCTCTACCACTGTATGATTTTGTGTGTTCATTGGTGTAATTATCAGATTACAACCTAACATAATCATCTAGGATCTAGGTGATTTGCAGTTGAATCATAAACAGATCAGGATCATTACCTTGTGATTGCAGCGGATTGATCAAAGGAATATCGAGATCTGTAAGAGCTGATGATAACCGGCTCCTCCTAGGTATCCACACTCTTACAAGCTACTGGATCAGGCTGCTAGACCAAAGCTGGAACAACATAGAGAGAGAGGACGGCCAGCCCTAATAAAATCGCAGACATGTAGGCTTAATGGCGCCTCTCTCTTGCTTATATGGGCTCAAGTAATTAAACTAATGGCCTATTAGGCTTTTGGGCCCAAGACCCAAATCAGACAAAAGACTGTCTTTTGTCTGGCCCAAATTCTCTGTACAAATACAGTAAATGCCTTGCATCTTACCGTATTAATTCCATTTAACTTTCTCGTTAGCTATGGTGTGTGACCCTTTGGGATCATACAATACTGATAATAAGTCCTAAACTTATAGATCATGAGCGGGCTCTAGCAAGTCATCATGATCACCCAGTATTTATGACTTATGTCTGATCTCGACACTTATCATACTTTCTAGAGATAGTACGGTAGATTTCAGGACATTCCCAACAATCTCCCACTTGTACTGGAATCCTACATTCCCTAATCCTTTTGTCTCAATATCTCGATCTGGCATAAGGCAAGATGCGTGTCATCCTTATATAGCCAGACCATGTTCATCGGACCAGATTTGATACTGACAATGCAAACGACTTGGGCAAGTCCGTTTGGGAGTGGCCACTCTCTTACCAGCTATCAAGTCTCCGATTGGCCTAGAGATATTACGTCCGTTAAACGGCAGGGACAAATCCCATCTTGTTCCATCACTATGAACTACACACTTCATAACCCACAGAGCCAGGTCATTAGGTTTTTGCTTTTTGGATCATACTAGGTTGTTTATTAGTTTGATGAATCGATTTTAATGAATAAAATTGATTGAAACTTTGAAAACCTAGAAATAAGAAATCGATATGAAAGCTTGATAATTAATGTCGATATCGTCTTATTGTAAGAATCGATATCTTTGCTGTTGACTTTGCTTTTAACTTTGCTCTTGATAGTTGAATTAATTATCAAACGATAGTTGCTGTTGACTTTGCTTTTAATCGATAGAAGGAATTGTTGATAAAACAATCGCTGTTGATAAGCAATTATTGAATTATGATTGCATGAAACGAAAAAGTAAAAGTCGATTGTTAAATTAATTATCATTCGATTGGAAAAAGTCAAAATCATTTTGTCTTTATGTGAATGTCTTGATCGTTTTGATGAATGAGCAATTATTGAATAAGCAATAAGCAATAAGCAATCGGTTGTATCAATTTGTTAGCGATCGATTAGGGTTCAAGCGGTTAACCCAAATCGCGGTTTGCTAGAAATTATTTAATACAATTGGTATTATTTAGTTTCTGGTTAAACCGGATTTAAATTCAAAATTGAATTTTAACCTAAACCGAAAGCTGGTCTAAGTTTGATTTGGTTGAACCAAATAATCTTCTTTTTGTGTTAATTTTCTTAGGTCCGTGAAGTCTATCAAAAATAACATTATAGGAATGTATATTAAACATACTTATTGGGTTAGAATTATTATAGGACCGGATGGTTTTTCTTCCACTAAGGAGGATTACCGACAGGTCAAAGTAAACTCGGGAACTGATTCAGAGCCAGAGTTTACGAACTATACCCCAAATTGGAACAGGATTCAGATACGCCAACATAAGATTAGTTGGAATCTGACTGTGATAAGCTTGAAAAAATTACCTTAAGGGTCTTGGTAATGCGAGCAATCTGTGACGTCACATCGATCAGCACAGAAAGCAACAAAATTTGGAAGAAGTAAGCAGAACATGAATCTAAAAGACCTTGGAAAAATGAATCCGATCCCACTGATATCATAAGGAAATCAGAAAAAGGTTATATCCTTTGAAATGATTCGAAGTGTTAAGCACAAATCAACAAATGCAAGTTCTGAGAATCGATCAGGAACCTCGTGAATATCGATGATAACAGTGAAGAGGAGGGAGTGGATGAGAGACTTACACGACGCTCGACTTTCGATAGAACAAGATCGGAGAACGCAGGCGATGCGAGAACAGCGATCGCTAGCAGAAGAAGTAACAGATCAACACTCGATTGCTTCATTCTCGATGGATAGCTCTCAGATCAGTCTCGAAACAGAGAACCTCAGCGTTTTATTTACATAAAAATTGACGATTATCCGGACACACATTTTTCCGGGTCGGGTTCACCCGCACAAACAGTATTAGAGATCTAAGCGGCCCATTAATATGGGCTTCGATCTTTAAGTTTGAGACTTTAACTTTTGGTTAAGATAAAATTAGATACGGCTGTTGAACTTCAAAGCAATTCTTGGAGTATGAAGCCTAACCTGAGTGAATTTGCTAATGAATCTGACATGATATTTGTTCCAAATGTTAAATTTGGGTTGTTGCTAACAGAAGAATCCTAAAGGAGCTGCAGAATTTTCCTGGAAGGTAATGAGTTTAAAGGAAGATCAGGATGTACGGATCAAAGTTGGCTACAAAAGGTATCTCTCTCGCGTGTCGTGAAGCCTTTTTATTTTGTTTGGATTCTTGAAAACAATGTGTTGTGCCTCTTTCTTTCACGTCCTCTATATGCAGATTAGAGAAAACAATTGGACCTTAACGCCAACATGAAGGGAAAATGGAACTTGAGGTTAGACCTGTAGCTCATCATCATCATCTGAGAATTGTATTAGAACTACTACGGATAAACACACTTTAATTCTACCAACTAGATTTTGACCCGCACTTTTAAGTGCGGGTATAATTTTCTTTACAAATTTTACTTTTTATTCATTTTGTTAATAGTAGTTTAGATTTTTTAATTATGTAATCTAATTTTGATTATAATTGTTTAACCAACATTATAAACAGTGAGTTAGCAATTTAGTTTTTTTTTTAAATGAATTATGTGTTATTTGGAGGAGATATATCGTAAAGATTAAGAGATTAAAATAACGATTTCGCATTATATATTTTAATCTGTGTTGTATCGTAAGATCATAGTTTGGAAAAATATATATATGTGAAAACAACTATTGTAAAAGTTATGTGATATATGTTTAATTGTTATTTTATTTATCTAAAATATTATTTTATAAAATATATGATGTAGTCGTATATATAATTTGCAAATTTGATGGAACTATCCGTTAAAAACTTCATTCAAACATAAAGCATAATTTGACGCTTCAAATATTTGAATAATATAAGTATGAAATCATTTTAATATTTTTATTAATTTTAAAATATATCAACTGAAATTATTTACTATATGCGAATTTTTTTTTTAGAAAATTTATAATCGAGATTGGCTAATTAATTTTTCAACCCGTTTAATTAATTAAATATTTTTCAGTTTGATGGAAAAACCTGCTAAAAAGTACAATCGTAAAAACATCAATCGTAATATGTGTATATATATATATATATATATTTTTGAAACAAAATAAAAAGATATTAAAATATATTATAAATATATTTTGAATCTTAATTTATATATAATAGTTGATGTATTTTTTTTTGTCAGCATAGTTGATGTATAAATTATTAATTATATTTATCAATTAATTTGTTTTGATTTTAATTAATTAAGAAAGTGGGACCCATTAGATTTTGGTTGTTTGGATACATGTTTAATAATTATCTTGTTTGGAAACATGGATTGTAGAGATAATAAATCAAATATAAATTGTTTTACAGTTTTACCCTTAATGAAGGTTACAAATCTTAATAATATCAAGGGCAAATTTCGGGAATAACATTTATGTACCATGGCAAACCTTCCTGTTTTAATAGTATTGATTAATTGAATTCAGAGATCTTCCAAATCATCTTCATTACTATCGCCATCGCAATCGTCTGTGAACTTAACAATTGTTGCTGAGATTATAACCAAATGGGACTTCCTATGTGGGATAATAGAGCTCGTATCTACTAGGATGACTTTATGTTTGGACTTAAACAAACATCCATGGGTTCCTCAAGTATGGATTGGTCCTGAGCCGAGTTAGGATTGGACAAAATATTCGGACCTGAAGAATCGAATTTGATCTAAAAAAATAGTACCGAATCGAATCCAGAAATAAGAAAATATCCGAACACCCGAATCGAATCGATAACCGAATGAATATTTGAAATATCCAAAATACAATTATATATTTAAAAATGTTAATTAATTATAGACGTATAAAATTTAATTTAAATTATAATTATAAATCTAAAGTTATTAGTTATTTTAAGTTTAAAATAATTGAAATATCCAAAAATAACTGATTAAAATATTTAGTTATATTTGTCAAAATTTAGTTAAAATTTATTCTAATTTAATTTGTTTTACATTTCAGGCATCTGAATTCAATTCGAACTCGGATCAACCGAATCTAAACCAAATTCTAAAATATTTGACAGTTTTTATATTTTTAAATCCAAAAATAAAATCTCAAACCGAACTCGAATAAATATATGAACGTCTAGGTCTAAGTCGAGTGATGGATGCTAAACTTAACCGGTAAACATGCCAAACCGCAGCAACTAGACCGAACAAAATGTCTTCAATTTGCAATCAAACCGAAATTTCTTCATGAGCTCATTTACCAATTCCAAACCAAGATCATCAGAGAACCATCTGTATCTTAAATCGGTTTGGTCTGGTTTGTGTGGTTGATTTTTAGATAGTGCTGATCAGAACATCAACATCAGTACCAAAATATTAACTTTAAAAAGTCATCACAAAGTCTTGATCTTGAGAATCGGAAGATGGGGTATGCGCAAGATTTGCTTACTGATCATCATCACTCAAAAAGAATCAAAGATCGTTTTCAAGCAGTAAAAGAAAAAGAGAACCTCGACAAGTCACCGATTTTATCGTTAGATTTATTAGTGGCTTCAACTAAAATATCCACGTGATATCTATGTATGTATATTTAACTCTTATCTCATGATTTTTATTAGGAGGCGGCCGTATCTTAAAGCTGTAAGTGATGAGGTTCCTTTTCGTTGTTTATTTGTTAAACAACTTTTTTGGTTCGGTAATAAAGAAAATTGCAACTAGATGTGACAAGTTTTATCCCAAATCTTTGATACATACTTTGAGTACCCCTAATCTGTAAAGTTATTTTGGAAAGTAATTGCAATGATTTCTTTTCCATGTATGTGATTTATCTTTTTAGATATCATCTTTGTATATGTAAATGATTTAAGGTGATAAGCCGTTTTAGCATGTAAACTCAATGTCAAATGATTATACGTAGGAAAAGTTTATGTATCCAGTATGATAGTAATATTTTTACTATGATATAGTGATTTTAATGATTAAATGACTACAAAGATTTGTTATTATTAATCAGGATTCAGTTTTTTTAAAACATTTTGTTTTATTAAGATTGGTTTAAATCATTGAAAAATACAATACATAAAATATTATGAGAAAGTAATGATATTTTTACACTAAAATTAAATGAGGATAACAACCATTAATGACATATTACCAAATCAGGTTGGTCTTGTGTTGAACTAAGGTAAAATTAGACATTTTCGTACCTACAATAACAGACGGGACTTTTAATATATTTTTTTACTATAACACAATAACAATTTTCGTAAGTTAGATAGATTTTCTTTTGGATTGCACTTTGTAAACTTTTTTTTTTTTTTTTTTTTTTGTAAAAGGGCTTACTATTTAAATTGCATGAGAAATGTAAAATGTTACAGACCTAGCCAAGGCCAATGAGCAAATGCCCTAAAACAATTTGGGAGCAATCCTGAGCTTTTTAATTTTAGCCCAGTTCCACTTTTGAAAACAAATCTTCGCCGTCTTCTCACGATCAAGGGAGGCGTTAAAATTCTCCAAGTAGAGTAAGGAGGATAGTGAGCACATGCAAACATGGTGATAGCAGTTGAAATCAGAAGCTCCCCTGGTACCAAATTTGGAGCATAGAAGAGCTTAGGGAAGGGTTTGAGTCTCTATAACCTGCGATTCGATTCCTGATTGTGAGATCAATCTCTGAGATTAAGGTGTCCTTGGAGTTGAATATTGATCGATGGATGCGGTTATTACGTTCCTTCCACAAGATATAGAGAACACATTGCCACGCCATGATGATTAGCCTGACCTTTGCTATACCGCCAGTCAGTGAAATCAAGCTGCTAATTTGATCATTCCAGGATCGCATCGGAGAGTAACAACACTTATTTGCGACAGAGCTCCATAGATCCCAGCTGAAGTGACAATTGAAAAACATGTGATCACGGGATTCAGCTCCTGATCTGCAAAGGAGGCAAGCCGGATCAGTGTTTAGGCCCCAGTTCAGCAATCGATCTCTAGTTGGGCAGCGATTTAATATCCATAGCCAAGTTTGAAAACAGTGCTTTGGTATCCCTCCTTTAAGCCAAACAACCTTCGCCCAAGGTACTTGTTGTTCCTCAACTTGTAGAAGTTTGTAAATCTGACCTGTCTGAAATCTTTTAGCCTTGATCCCACCTGGTTGCCACTCGTAGTTATCCTCCTGAGAAGTTAACACAATTGTAGTAAGGAAAACTTGGAGAGATAGTTGATTTTCAGTTCTTGCTGCAGGTATGTTCCAGCTCCCTCCATTGTAGAGATCTGCGATAACAGCTTTTTTCGGAATCCCCAAGTACGAATCGCCCTCATTACGGATGAAAGTATCTAACGACCCAAAGTCAGTCCAATTGTCTGTCCAGAAACGACATTGACGCCCATCTCCAAGCCTCAGTTTAATCCAAGGGTATGCATCATTCCTCAGTTTCAGAATCTTGTTGACTGTGGAAGAAAAACGTTGGCTCTTTTTTACTGTCCAAAAGTTGTTAACTGAGCCATTTAAGACCTCCTCTACAAACCAAGCCACCCATATTGATCCACTTCGGAAAAACAGTAACCATAGCAGCTTTAGAGAACAAGCTTTGTTCCATACTATTAAGTTCTTTATCCCTAAGCCGCCTGATTTTTTTTCACAGCAAATAGTCTCCCAAGCAACCCTTGCAGAATTATGGCCATCAGCTCTGCCCTTCCACAAGTAAGTACTGCACATTGAGTTCAATTTTTTTATAACCGCTTTTGGAATAGTAAAGGCCGAGCACCAGAAATTTGTGATTCCAGAGATCACTGTGTTAAGGAGCTGAAGTCGACCCGCAAAAGAAAGTGAACGAGCACTCCATGAAGTTATCCGTTCTTTGACTTGCTGAAGTAAAGGAGCACAATCCAAGATTGACAACTTTCTCGTACACAACGGTACTCCTAAATATCTTACCGGTAAGGACCCTTCTTGCATTCCCGTTGAGAATTTTATCAAATCAGATTCATAAGTGGAGAGCCCTAACGCGAAGAATGATGTCTTTTGCATGCTTATAGCAAGACCAGAGCGCAACTCGAACTCCCGCAACACTTGGAGAACATGCTGCACAGATGCTAAGTTTCCATCAACAAAAATGAGCAAGTCATCAGCAAAACTGAGGTGCGTTAGCTTTGTCCTTTTGCATTGAAAATGGTAACCAATATTCCCATCTTCAGCTGCTCTATTTAACATGGTAGAGAGACAATTCATTACGATGACAAAGAGATAAGGGGATAGAGGATCCCCTTGACGTAAGCCCCTTCTACCTTTGAAATAACCATGGACCGAACCATTGTAGCCAATAGTAAAACTCGATGTGCATACACAAGCCTCTAACCACCTGATATAGGTCGTAGGGAGTCTTAGACCTCGTAGGCAAGTAAACAAAAAATCCCACGATAAAGTATCGAAAGCTTTCGCTATATCTACTTTTATCGTGATTTTCTTTGGCCCTTTATTCCGGTGGTAACCATTTACAAGCTCCCCAGCAAGCAAAGTGTTTTCAACTAAGAGCCTATCTTCCACAAAAGCTGTCTGATTAGGAAGAATAAGCGATGGAAGAATAGGTTTTAACCTTTTGACCAGAAGGCGAGAGATGACTTTGTAGATGGTATTAAGGCATGAGATCGGCCTGTAGTCCGTAATAAGAGAGGCTCCTGGTTTTTTAGGGACTAGTGACAGAATTGTTGAGTTCGTAGCTGCTGGGAGGAAAGCTGTGGAGAAGAAATGGGCAATCGAAGTCACCACCTCCGCTCCTAAAATACTCCAGGAATGTTTGTAGAAAGCAGAAGTAAGACCATCAGGTCCCGGAGCTTTATTCGGGTTGAGTTTCAGCAAGCACTTGGAGATCTCAGCAGAAGTGGGAATGGACTGCATGTTATGGTGCATAGCTGGAGTGATAGTGAAAGCTAACAATCCTTGAATCCAGTCTGTCGTTGTGCTTAACTGAGTCTGAGGGAGAAAGTCGGGGCCGAGAACAGACTTGAAGTGATTAATGGCTAAAGAGCTCATTTCAAGAGGATCGTCTAGCATCTCACCCGTGGGTAGCATGAAGGATCTAATAGCATTGAAGCTCTGCCTAGACAAAACCACTCGATAGAAATAAGCAGTGCATAAGTCACCTTCCTTTAACCATTGGATCCTAGACTTCTGCTTGAAGTAGCTTTCCTCAATCCTTCTCAAGAAATTCCATTTGTCATGAAGTTCTCGCTCCTCCTGAAAAGAATGATTAGAAGGGTTGTTTAGGGCTTCTACCTGCAAACAATTAAGCAACTCGTTAGTTTCCCTCACCCTCTCTTGAATATTTGAGAAGTTCTCTCTATTTAGTTGTTTAAGGTCTCTCTTAATCTGTCTCAGTTTCCAATATAGGCTGGTTAGGTCCATTGCGATGCCTCCGGCTTGGATCCATGCACTTACAACAACTTGGCCAAAGCTAGGGTGTTTGATAAGGTAATTAAAGAACTTGAAAGGACGGGTACCCACCGTGGGCAGGGTTAAAGCAAGGTTTACAAGGCTGGGACAATGATCTGAGGTGAGAGGTGGGAGAAAAGTGGCAGAACTGTTTGGGAAAGAGGCAAGCCAGCAATCATTAACCAGCACTCTATCCAGTTTTTTAGCAATCGGGAAGAGAGGCTGGCAATTTGACCAGGTATAGAAAGGGCCATTGAAGCGAAGATCATAACACCCCAACTGAGTCAAGCAGTCCCGGAAAGCAGTCATTTGGCTAGAGTTTACATTTTCAGCATACAAAGAGTGCTCCATGTGGTGTATAATCTCATTAAAATCACCTCCCATGATCCAAGGGTGGTCTTGAAGAGCTAGAGTAGCATGTAACTCCAACAGTTCAGCCCATAAATCAACACGAGTAGATAAGGTATTGGACGCATATACTGCGGTATGAATGAACTTTGGGCAAGTAGGGATGTCAATCTCACACGTCAGGGACTGAGAGGAGTGATGCAGAAGCTTGAGCTTAACAGGATCCTTCCATATGGTTATGATTCTACCATCAAAGTCATCAAGGTGATTGGAGATAAAATTCCAGCCGCTGCATAGTTTTAGCATTAGTGGGCTCAGGTTTTGATCCTTAATGTGGGTTTCAAGTAACGATCCAAAAAGAGGTTGATGGCTAGTCAACCAACGGCAAAAAGGCTCATGCTTGTCCGGCTCATTAAGTCCTCGGACATTCCAAAAAAAAGTTTTGATACTCATTAAGAAAGTAAGGAAGACTCCTCCGAGGAGAGAAGTCCAGGTTGGTCAAAAGAAGTGGGATGAGGAGGTAAAAACAAAAGGGGCTTTGTAACAGAAGAGGGCTGGGATAAGAGTTGAGGTTGAGCAAGAGAAATAGGGGTCAAGGTAGGGCTTGAAAGAGAACGCTTTAAGTATTTATTTTTGTGGATTTCAGGAGGAGTGGTAGAGGTTGGCTCAGACAATGGAGAAAAGGAAGAGATTAAGGAAATTAAAGACTGGTTTACTGCAGGGGAGTTAAGAAAGTAGGCAGGGAGGGCTCGGGTAGGGGTAGTGGTAGGTTGCAAGGAAGGAAATTGGGTAGGGGGTTGAGCAGAGGAGTTTACGACAGTCTTTTCCAGTTGCATAGAAGCAGAGCATGGAGGGGGACATGGATCATTAGAGATCACAGTACCCTGAGAAGTTACAGCTGGAGAAGAAATACCAACATTTATAACAGCTTCCTGAGGAGGGACATTAACTTCAGTAACCATTGCAGCCTTAGGGACATTTTTAGTGGCTTTTGATGCTGATGTATTGACCTCTTTAGCCTTGTAAGACACATCTTTTTCTGATTTTTTGCAGGAGGAGCTGGAGGAGGAAGTTGAAGGCAGTTCTTTTGGATATGCCCAAACTCATGGCAGTGAGCACATTTCGGAGGAAGCCATGGATAATCAACTTCTACCTCAACAATCTGACCATTCTTCCTCTCAAATTCCACAACTCTCGGTAATTCCTTTGATAACTCCACTTCTACTTTAACATGAGAGAGAGTAAGGCTCACTAAATTTAGGGTGAACTCATCTGTTTCAACAGGTTCACCGATGAGGCCCGCTATTATATTGTACCCTTCTGAGTGCCGCAGGTCAAGAGGAATCCCTCTCAGATGAGCCCAGAGTTTAATCGTTAATGGTGGATCAGAACTAGAATCCAGATTGGAGGACCACTTGGCAGTGTGGAACATTGAATCCCCAACGTACCAAACACCTTTTTCAAGAACTTTTTCACGGATGAAATCATTTGGAATACGTACCAGCATCGACCTTGAGTGAGGATTCATATGAATCTCAATCCTTCTTCCTTTAGTCCACATATGGCTGAGAACATTCTGAACTTGAGTGAAAGGAGGAGGCCTGCCATGGAAATGGCACACGATGAAGTCTTTATGGATGATTTCACCTTTGAGGAAAACCTCATCTGGGATTAAAACTCTTGGACGGCCATTTTCCGCAATGGTGACCGGAGCTAATCTTTCCAAGGTAGTTTTGTGAGCTGCACGGATTCGTTCCACTACAGATGGAGTCGGAGTTACAGTTTGAACAGGAGCAGTAGGAGGGTTAGCAGAGGGTACAGAGGTAGATGGGGGAGATTTACTACCAACCAGAGATGGAGGAGCTTTAGTCTCTGAAATCGGCTTAACTGGGTTGGGGACTGACACATCCTTCTGTAAAGATTGCTTAATAGAGCTTGCTGGCGAAGCTTTATTAGTAACCAATGGGGAAGAGTGTTTAGGACCTAAGATCTTGTAGTGTTTTTGAGCATCTGATTTTAGATCTTGTTTTTGAACAGTGTTGCGTTGAACAATAGTTTTTGAGGGTTCTACAGTAGATACGCTTGCGTCTGCCATGACAACATCCGCAGGAGTAGATGAAACTGAGTGAACTACCGTAGACGAGCCATTCACCGGCACCGAGGAGGGGGCAGTAAGTGAAGAGGAGTCTACAGTGGCTACAGTGGACGAGGGGTTGAGAGGAGGGAATTGGGCTAGGGATAGAGGCGAGGATGGGTCAGGGGGATCAGGGGGGAGTGGAGGAGGAGGGCTGGAAGTTGCTGAGGACGACGGGTCGAAGGCGGAGGCACGCGCCGGTGGAAACCAGCGATTAGCGACGGGCATTGGGAACAGAGTCAGAGAGAGTTTGACTTCACTTTGTAAACTTTTCCTGAATTACTTTCAACATATCAAATAGACTTGTTCCCTATCACCTGATAGGCTGATACCATCTAGAATATGTTAAAACTATATATCACAACAATGCTATTCTTCTAAATTCAATCTCTAGATATTGAAAGAGTGCATTAATAATAATTTATATACATATATATATATATATGGGTGGAAAAGTTTATAATAATTTCATTCGAAGTCTGTTTGGTGAAAGGCTAAATCACAAGGCAAACCACTTCTTCGATGGAAAGAATGTCATGTCGGCTTTTAAACAATAATGTGGAAAAGTTGCGTATGCAATACATAAGCCACTAATGAAGAAAATCTCATGGCTGAGATTAAGTTAATTTGGTCACACATTCGAAGCATTTTCTTATATCCATTATTATAGTTCCATGTTTCCCTATATATTATAACAAACCTTTCCGCATAATGAGATTTTTAAATATATACTAATACGATCATTCACAATATAAAAATGATTGGACAATAAGGTCCGAGAAAGGGTTTGTATATATATATATATAAAAAGTAAAATGTGCTTTACTTGTTCACATGTGACCTACACCCGCCGATGCATATATATCCAAACGTCGTATAATAATAATAAGAACTATCTTTTAATAAAAATAATAATATGAACTATTAACCATTACTCCAAACTTACACGAACTCGTAAATAAAGCGTTTTATAACTCAATAGATTGATATTGGTAACCTAATATTAGTTATAACTACATCGACTGGTACAAACCGTTTGACAAAAAAAAAAGACTGGTACAAACCGTTTATAATTACATGAATTCGTTTAATATTTTCTGAAACCTACCATGAATTCATAGATTGTTTGAAAGTCTAATACCATTGTAATCATGTTGAAATAAATATATACTAGATTTTGACCCGCACTTCTCTAAGTGCGGGTATAATTTTCTTTACAAATTTTACTTTTTATTCATTTTGTTAATAGTAGTTTAGATTTTTAATTATGTAATCTAATTTTGATTATAATTGTTAAACCAATATTATAAACAGTGAGTTATCAATTTAGTTTTTTTTAAATGAATTATGTGTTATTTGAAGGAGATATATCGTAAGTATTAAGAGATTAAAATAACGATTTCGCATTATATATTTTAATCTGTGTTGTATCGTAAGATCATAGTTTGGAAAAATATATATATGTGAAAACAACTATTGTAAAAGTTATGTGGTATATGTTTAATTGTTATTTTATTTATCTAAAATATTATTTTATAAAATACATGTTGTAGTCGTATATATAATTTGCAAATTTGATGGAACTATCCGTTAAAAACTTCATTCAAACATAAAGCATAATTTGACGCTTCAAATATTTGAATAATATAAGTATGAAATCATTTTAATATTTTATTAATTTTAAAATATATCAACTGAAATTATTTACTATATGCGAATTTTTTTTTAGAAAATTTATAATCGAGATTGGCTAATTAATTTTTCAACCCGTTTAATTAATTAAATATTTTTCAGTTTGATGGAAAAACCTGCTAAAAAGTACAATCGTAAAAACATCAATCGTAATATATATATATATATTTGAAACAAAATAAAGAGATATTAAAATATATTATAAATATATTTTGAATTAAATCATAAATTAGAGAATCTTAATTTATATATAATAGTTGATGTATAAATTATTAATTATATTTATTAATTTATTTATTTTGATTTTAATTAATTAGGAAAGTGGGACCCATTAGATTTTGGTTGTTTGGCTACATGTTTAATAATTGTCTTGTTTGGAAACATGGATTGTAGAGATAATAAATCAAATATAAATTGTTTTACAGTTTTACCCTTAATGAAGGTTACAAATCCTAATAATATCAAGGGCAAATTTTGGGAACAACATTTATGTACCATGACAAACCTTCCTGTTTTAATAGATTAGACTAGATTTTGACCCGCACTTAGAAAGTGCGGGTTTAATTTTCTTTACAAATTTTACTTTTTATTCATTTTGCTAATAGTAGTTTAGATTTTTAATTATGTAATCTAATTTTAATTATAATTGTTTAACCAACATTATAAACATTGAGTTAGCAATTTAGTTATTTTTTAAAATGAATTATGTGTTATTTGGAAGAGATATATCGTAAGGATTAAGAGATTAAAATAACGATTTCGCATTATATATTTTAATCTGTGTTGTATCGTAAGATCATATATATATGTGAAAACAACTATTGTAAAAGTTATGTGGTATATGTTTAATTGTTATTTTATTTATCTAAAATATTATTTTAGAAAATACATGTTGTAGTCGTATATATAATTTGCGAATTTTATGGAATTATCCGTTAAAAAATTCATTCAAACATAAAACATAATTTGACGCTTCAAATATTTGAATAATATAAGTATGAAATCATTTTAATATTTTATTAATTTTAAAATATATCAGCTGAAATTATTTACTATATGCGAATTTTTTTATAGAAAATTTATAATCGAGATTGGCTAATTAATTTTTCAACCCGTTTAATTAATTAAATATTTTTCAGTTTGATGGAAAAACCTGCTAAAAAGTACAATCGTAAAAACATCAACCGTAATATGTGTATATATATATATATATATATATTTGAAACAAAATAAAAAGATATTAAAATATATTATAAATATATTTTGAATTAAATCATAAATTAGAGAATCTTAATTTATATATAATAGTTGATGTATAAATTATTCATTATATTTATCAATTATTTTGTTTTGATTTTAATTAATTAGGAAAGTGAGACCCATTAGATTTTGGTTGTTTGGCTACATGTTTAATAATTGTCTTGTTTGGAAACATGAATTGTAGAGATAATGTTATATTCCCTAATTACCCTTAATGAAGGTTACAAATCCTAATAATATCAAGGGCAAATTCCGGGAACAACATTTATGTACCATGGCAAACCTTCCTGTTTTAATAGTATAGATGCATGCGTGTAAATCTACTTAAGGACATATAGTTTCGTAGCGCGGGTATATATTTCTTTTTTATATTTTAAAATTTATTAGGCATTGATATTTTATAAATTATGTTTAAAAAAAATTAAATTAGATTTTGTTATTAATTAAATCATAGGATAATATGGTGCTAACTATTCAGAGAATATGATTATATATTTTGTTTTTGTTTTGTTTTTATATTGTTTTACGTGTGGTAGCTAGTTATTATGTGGTTTGTTATTATTTTTAATCGATACGTAGTTTATCTTAAAAGTGCATGTATATTTTATTTTTAAAAATTTATCTAAATTAATTTAAACTTAGTCCAACCCGTGATTTTATTATTAAAAGTTGTTAAATCAATAATATTTGTATATATTATACAATCTTAGCAGTATATATGTTATTTTATAGATCAAAATATAATAATTTGTTCATTTTACAGTTTTGATTGGTTTAAGTTCATTTTAATTTTGTATAGTTAAAATTGGTTAATTCATATTTCTAACTTGTTTTCCAATAAACATAAATCGTTTTAAATATTTTGATAAAACAATCCTTTAAATATTGTCATCATAAAAACATTGACCGTAATCAAATATTGAGAGCACGGATTTTTTTGTTTTTTTTTTTAATATTGTTTGTTGCAGTATTTTTTATTGTAGTTTATGTTTGTCGATAAATTGAATGAGTTATGTTTTTGTATTTTGTATCACTACTAATTTTAATATTGTGGTTTATTATAACATTTTTTAATATTGTGGTTTATTATAACATTTTGTTTACACATAAATTAATGATATATGTTATTGCACTTTTAAACTATTTTGTTTTGTTTTAGCAATTAAATTTTTGTTTTTGACATGTTTTGATACTATTTCAGACATTAAATGGTATACGTTATTTTACTTCTCAAATTGCTATTTGATACACAATATTGTTCAATGTGTATTTAATAAGTCAATTTTAATTCAAGATTGTTTGAACATTGTTTTTATGGTATTCCCATAATTAACGTATCATGTTATAATTCATGTATTTGAAAATAAATATATTTTCATGTATATTTTAATTTGCATAAATACTTTTTATTTGGAAATAAATTGAAAAAATACAAAAAAACAGTCCACCTGATTAATTTCAGGCCCATTCGATAAAGAAGAAGTAACAATTGTGATTGTGGATGCCCATCATTTCTCTCTGTTAAAAAAGTAAAGCCCATCATTTCTGCAAAATTAAAGAAAATAATTATTTTCTACAAAGTTAATAAAATCAATGACATATTTACCCTTAATGAAAGTTATAAATTCTAATAATATCTAGGGCAAATTCCAGGAACAACATTTATATACCATGGCAAACCTTCCTGTTTTAATAGAATAGATATACGTGCTTACTAATGCTTGTTGAAAAACAACCAATTTGGAATCAAGATGTAGCATATATTCTAATAATGATAATCTTTTTTTTTAAAGGCGGAGCATGTGACGGAAAGCACAAATGGGTTGTGTGAAATCGGAAAGTGGAGTGCACTAGAAGAGAGAGAGTCAACAAAACTAACAAATGGTATTTTAATATTTATATATTCAATTTTGTCATGTAACTCTATTTGGCAAATCAGAATTTCACACGATTGCTCCTTCTATTTCTTTATCATACATTGTTTCATGTGTTATTTTTTTTTTTTGTCAACAAAAATAGATTCATGGGTCATGCTTTAAAGTAAATGGACCGAATCCGATACAACGAAAATATTCAGAAAACACGTAACAAGCCCAACAACTAAAGTAGAGATCGCCAACGCGTCTCTGGGAGAAAGCACCGCCGGGAAACTGAGAAAAATCGCGGAGGAGAGCAACACCAAGCCTCGCCGGACCACTTCCTTGCATCCACCATGAACCATTCGATGATCGAGCCTTCAAGAACCGCCGCCAAACCACCAACAAGAAAGAAAACCAGTCACAACATCTCCGTCGGGAACCACCACAGTCAAGAAGACGCAGCCGCCGTAGGCTTAAAAAGCCTAATAGAACCCACCATACGCTTGTCCTCTAAAACGGTGGTGCGACAGAGATATTATTTCCCAACAAACGGGAGAATCGGAGCAGAGAGGAAGAAAAACCAGAGTTGGACGGTGAAGAGAAACAGGGGAAGCTAGATCAAGAGCGCGGAAGCGCTGGAAACCGGAAACATCGGTGAAATCCGAAAAATCGGAATAGGGACAGCCTGCCACGACATCTATCCTGGACTTATTCCGGCAAGACCAGATTTACATCGGAAAGAAATCCGAACTAAAGCAAACAAATAAAACAATGCCGATCGAGAAGAGATAGGAGAAGACAACCAACGAGCGGCGAGATACATCAAATAAGGAAAAAAAGATCGGACTTTCTGAAGGATAGATAAGCGAGAAGAAAATCCGATCAGAAAAAAACCTCAGCGGAGACGAGAGAGAAAACTTCTCTCTAGAAAAAGGAGAAAGCCTCTTTGGTTAGTAGTTTTATTTTTTATTTTTTTATTAATCTATGATATCTTAGACATATGAAAAAAATTCAAACTAATTTTTTTTTAAAGTGATAGATTTCTCTCTGAATATACAAAGAACCTAAAATACGGGTTCACATATGTGTCGGTGTTCAAAACAACATGTTGTAGTTTCTTGCAATAGAGATCGAATTCGAAACGTTATAACACTTTTAGCCTGTCTTACTACCATTAGACCACAAAGTCCTTAACTATTTTTTTTCTTCTTCTTTAAATTTCTTGTAAATCGTTTATACCGTTTAGTTCCCATGCAACGATACAAAAGATTAGTAAAACATAAGAGTCCAAAATAAATAAATAAAACAACGAAGAGTATATGTAAATAGAGTTATAAGCAAGAGTTTGTGAATAAGAAATAGACAAGCGTCCCTCTTCGCCAAATCTTTTTAGAGTCTTTTGAAGCATGTTTTTCAGTTAGTTGTTATTATCATCTTTCACGCAAAACTATAGTCTATATGGTCTGGTGACCATAGAATAAAAAAGTGTCACAACAACTTTCATTTTTTTCTTTACATATTAGGCCGATTAGGTGATTGTTCTCCACGTATAATTTATAACTGGATTAGTACTTACTTTAGGCAGGAAATTTTTTTATAACTATTTTGCCGTATGAATACTTTCATTACGATTATAATAAGCCTTTTTCAAAAAAGATGTTATAGAAATCAAAAATATGATTTCATAATCTAAAACGAGTAAGAAACATGCTTATCATATATGTTGAACTAATATTGAGTTATCGAACGATCGGGAAACTCTGATGTTGGTACTGATTCATTAGTGAGCAAATGATGATACATGTTGAAGGGTAACTTCACATAATGATATTTTTATAAATATGTTTGTAAAGGTGGTGGAATTAGAATAATAGAGAGACATGACTCAATATGTTTATTAATAGTTGTGAGAGTGATTATATACAATATTGATAATAAGAAATCGTGATCGTAGTTACAAATGGGACGGAAAAAGGGTGTTTAAAAGAGATCCAAATAACAAAGTAACGTATCTCAAGACTTAGAATATGAATTCTCTTTAAAAAAATACCATCTTCTCTTTCTCTAGAATTGAATGTTTTTTCTAATGGAGGATGTTGAGTATTTATAGTGATCCTCCTTAATTTTTGGATTGATAGCTCGGCCGAGGATATCCGTTAATTTACTTAATCCTCTTATCTTACTACGGGTGTCATCGAGACCCTTCTCATATCTTTTTCGGTAGAGTAGGTGCTTGGGGATCATTGCGCCGTTTCCACTCTTTGATGTTGCGTGAACGCATCGCATGTACTTTCGCGCATCTCTCTCTCTCTCTCTCATGATTTGGGCTTTTGGATTGTTGGACCGTCGTTTAAATACTTTAACGGAAGTAGCCTCTCGAAATGGGCCAAGCTATCCGGGAGGGGTAAAAAGCCCACCCCCAACAATACGGCAGCATTTCGTCATTAAACTTTAAGGTGTTAAAATTCTGATATTCGCGCTAGAGCTTAACGACTCAATGTGATGTGGTTAATGGTGAGTAATGGTTCAGGTATAAGTTGTGTTGCTTTCAAGTTGTTAGACCTACCAAAGTTGTGTAGCTTAGTGGTAACAATATTTAAATCGAAATATTCAAAGGCTGATGATTTCGAATTCATAAAAAATTATGGATCTAAGACTTGAAATTTTCACTTTTTAATGTTAGAAATGAAATTCACTTTTCCTATTATTGTTTTTGAGTGTTAGAGAGGGAAAACGAGAGAGCGAACTTGTATTCTTCGTATAGGCGTTGTGTGTGTACGTGGCATTAATCTCATGGCTAAGAACGCTTGGAAAAAAATGCGTCCTCCAAAACTATTGTTGAGACTTGTAAGCAAAAACTTTCCTCAATTAGGGTTCAACTAGTGTTAGTGTAGTACGAGATTTTTGATAATTTTCCAAATTACATGCATGAAGCTGCATGTGGATTAATTTTCTTATGAAATATTAATCTTTAGAGTTGCACATAGCTTCCAATAACTTTATACGGTTCTAGACTTCTACTTGAGATTTCAAATTATTTATATGAAAAATAACTGGATATATGTAGTAAACAGTAGAGAGACCTGATTATTCATTCACTATCCTTATTTTTGTTATAAGTAAGTATGAGATTATGGTTGGTGATACCTTACCTGGTTTCTCACAGATAAGATCAAATATTCTTATCTTGGTATATAAGATAATCGATAAGAGTCAGAATTGGTACAGTATAAAAATGGCTAAGAGATAAATTTATTTCTTTCCTCGGAATTATTTTTCTTTGAGGTAGTTATGTGGGTTAATAATCTTACACAATTAGGTCTTCTTAACAGCTTAATTGATTGTCTAGACTTGGGATTGTAATCAAAAAGGTTATAAACGTTCATATTTATTTTGGAGGAATAAGATTTAAGATGGATCTTATCTAAACATTTTTTAAAAAGTTTCCTAGTGAATTAATTAGTCTCTATCCCAATTCAAAATGGCATGTCAGCTTACATTAAAATTCTTCTTCGTAGTTTATTAAAAGCTTGTTAATTGGGATATTATTTAGGAAATGGATTAATGAGGTCTTTTTATAAACGACTAAATTTTGAATAATTTTTTAGACACAATATCAATGTTTTATATACTTATCAGTAGAACGACCATAAAACTTAAATCATATATCAAACATTTTTTAATATATCATCTTTTGTCTAAAAAGAAGAAGTAAGTAATCATATATCTCATAATGTAACGTTTTAATTATAACTTATAAGTTATAACAAACGATCGGTTTTGTGGTTTCTAAGCTGTCTAGCAGCCACTAATTAAAAACAAAATGTTCTTTTGGTGAGTTCAAAGGTCATTAGTTTACGTAGAGAATCACATTTCTCCACTAGGTCAAACGTCATTACGTTCTTCGTAACAATATGTATCATCAATATTGAGGCAAATACTTAAAAGTACTCGGGTAAATAACTAATTAACCCAATATTAAAATAGCAATTGGTTAAACTAGTACTAGTATTATTAATTAAGAAGTACTAGGTAAATACCCGCGCTACGCAGCGGATTTTTTTATAAATATTGTTTTTAAATATATTTTCTCCTTTTCATTCTAAGAATAATTAAACCGATTGGTTACGAATGTTATTATATAGATAAAGTCTCATCCAAATAGACATCCCGATTAAATCGTATGTCCGATCTTCGTTTATCTTTATTCTTCTTTTTCTTTCAACTTCCGTAGTTCAAGGTTGCCCTCCGGATTTTCTTCTCCTAGTTCTTTTGTATGATTAGTATTAGAATAAAGAATTATGTATTTTAAATGATGCAGTGAACGACAAATACCTGGATCTCGTAGTTGCAGATTGTTAAAAATCTCCTTGTAGACGACATTCTTAAATGTTGGCGTTGTTCGGTTTTTTATTTCTTCACTTCAAATATGCAATCCATTTTTTGAAATGATACGAGATAGAGCAATATAAAGTTGTCCATGACTTAAAACTGGCTTTGGAAGATAAATCCCAACATGTTGTAAGCTTTGTCCTTGGCTTTATTGTTATAGCATAACAAATCCTGATGGGGAATTGTCTCTCTTCTTTCCATCTTGTATGGACAGTTTGTACCTGTTGTTGTCAAGATAATTCTTGGATTAAGTATCCTCTTCCCCGCATTTTTGCCGAATAAAATCTTTGCTTCGAACACTTTGTCTTCCAACCGAGTAATGATCAGTCTTGTGTTATTGCGCAAACCTTGTTTTTGGTTTATGTTTTTGATAAGAACCCTAGTTGATCATCCACCGTTTGTTTTGTGTTTATATTTTTTTAGTTAATTTATATTAGACTAAATTTGTGTATTTTCTTTGATATTATAATATTGTTTTCCCCCCATTTTTTGTTATGAAGTTTTAACTATTTTATTTATATCTGTTTTAGTTTTTAAAACTCTTTATTGTTTTATATCTCGTCTATAAATTTTTCATTCTAAACTTATAGTTTTTGTATTTTTATCAGGATTAGGCTACAAAGCCGGTTCATCATCAAGTTTACGTTTTTTACTCAGACTCCATGTGCATAGAAGCTGAACAAGTGCTGAATAAGAACCATGAGAATCTTAAAATCGAATATCGGCTCAAGTCATGTGGTGAGTTTTAGGTTGTATCTTGTAACACACAAAACTGACCAATGCCGTGTTGTCTGAGTATTGTGCTAAGCATACTACATGTACAAGCTACTTCCAGCGGCACAAGCAATTGAGTTCTCGTTTTTATGCCAAGCAAGATGCAGCAACTTTGTTGTGTAATCAAGAGCATTGATGTTCCCATCGACTCTGGGACTCTGATCCTGCTTTGACCATTAGTCCATTAAACGTATTTACTGATTATCATGCCAATGTCTTAAAAAGGTATATGATTAAATGAGAGAGAAAGAGAGATTGACCTCTACTTACAACACGCGCTATACTGCCTAGTCTGGATGGCCTCGAGGGAATTGGGACATGTCTCCTATGACAAACCAAAAAAAAAAAAATTCATTTGATTGAGAAGATCGAGTACACTAACTCTTAATAGATTTTATGAAGTTTACCTCATCAGATTTCTGCTTGCTTCTAAGGTTGCAGTCTCAGTACTTCCCGGGGAAACACCAAACAGACAGAACAGATTGCAAGATAGAGTAGTGTAAGCGGAAGGAACGATAATACAGAAAATCATAGTCATTCACTACAGGAAAACAGGCTTTTTGCGACTGCGTAAATAGTAGCAAATCAGTCGCTATATTATATTTTGTGACTCAGTAGCGACTAATTGTGTTAATCGGAAATCGGTGGTCGCTAATTCTATTAATCGCTATATTAGTCGCTAAATTGCAACTATTAGCGACTATATATTTTTTGTTAAAATTAGTCGCTATTGAGTCGCTAAAAGTAACGACTAATTTGCGACTGATATGTGGTTATTTTAGCGACTGATTAGCGACTAAGAATAATTAAAAATATTAATTTTGATATATACTAATTAAATATTAATTAATATACTAATTATATGCTAATCCACAACCAAAATTTATATTAAATATTAATTAATATACTAATTATATGCTAATCCATAAACAAAGTTTTTTTTTAATAAAAAGGGCTTTCAAAATCCACAAACAAAGTTAACTAAACAAAAAATTATATTAAACATATTATGTTTACAATTCATACAATTTATACACATTTTCCAGCTCTTCTTTTCTCCTCTTAAAGCAGGCCAGTGTTCTGGCTAGCAGATCCAGAAACGAAATCCATGATATTGTTTATACATTTCTCGGTGTGGTTCCTGGTCACTGCTGACTTGATATACGAAAGCATCTCCCTACACGCATCCATCATCTCCTTGTATTTACCTAGACGATAGTAAATCTTTACAGTCTGCTTAAGAGCTTTGAACCCCCTGACAAAGAAATAGACGATGGAATGGGCGAACAAGATTAACAGAACTTCATGCAGATAATTCACTCGTATTAGAGGCATTAAATCATTGGAATACAGCTTACATGACAAAACTTTCCTAGACATAAACCAGGAAGATCTTGCAGGTAAACATAGCCCAATTTTAACTCTTTAAACTGCCACACAACAAGTTATATGATATGTATTGTAAATCAGAAAGTGTATCTCTATCTCTTTCACCATGGTAAGATTCAAAACCAGCTCCAACCTTCCAAGTGCAGGCAAAGACAAATCTAGTGTTCTTTAGAGCTACAATATCTTATAACAACGGAACTTCTCTGGGATCTTACCACTCAGCCTTGTCTGGTTCCATCTTAACAACCTCAGCAAACCCAGAAAGTGCTTCTTCAGGCTCAGTCTCAACCATCCCTATAAGAAAGAAAAGACACTATGAGTCTAAGAGATTATAACCATAACATAAATTGAGAATACTGACCCATCAGGATTCATGGCCAAATCAGTCCCAGCCGCAATACTGGATCATGCAAGCAAAAACACCAAGAGTAACTACGATGAATGGTTCAATTGCAAATTTTCAAAATAGAATAGCAAGGTCAATCCACCGTACCCAGATGAGGCATTGGAAACCATCATCAATAAATCATCATCCTTAACACCCGAGGCACTTAACTTCTCGGAATTCCTCATCTCGTTTCCATTATACAACGGCTGTTGCTGCTGAATCGGAACATTCGACTGCTCATTGATACAAAAACAAAGTAGCTTAAGTTCAAAAACCCCTTGAAAACCCCAGCTTTCAGTAAAATTCAACATGATTTTAGCTGCTTCGAACTTTTATTCTCACAATACCAAGCGACACAATTATAAATAACAATCAACAACAGAGATCTGAGATCCCTCACCTCAACTTCGAGCAAGGCTTCAACATTCTCAACCTACGAGAAAACATTCGACCTCTTCCTCTTCCTCCAGCAACTGACGCAACTTGGTTTCTTCCCTCTTCAGGAGGAGTCCAAAGTTGAGTATCTTCATTCGATATCCTCAAATTCGGTACGATCCAAAACCAAATCAAGATTCCTTCAATTCTTCATCTAAATCATAAACCCACCAATCATACCTTCGGAGGCATATATGGCCCTGCGAATTCGTCTGAATCGGATACCGATGTTGGGTTTGGTCATGGGTTGGGATTTTTCTGGAGCTGAAGACGAGAACCTAGGAGATTGATATATAGGAAAAGAGAATCGGAAAGAAGTGAAATTGGAAAAGAGATGACTCAGCAACACATGTGGAAGATTGTTATAATTTGATTGGGCTTTCAACTTTTTTCATTTATTGACATGACTACACCAGAAAACTTAAGGGGGCTGAGGTGTCAATACCTTGTGAGGCACTAGCTCTATTATTGTATTGATTAAAATCTTTAGAGGGCAAATTCTAGGGTCTTCCAGTGGAATGTGCATCTAATGATCTAATAAGTTGTTGTACGTAAAATTTGTCTAATTTCTGCTACATGTAGACTCTAGAAGCAGCAACAACAAAAATAGTGAAACTTAGCCTATAGCTACCAATTAAATTTATTTTTGCATTTTCATTAAAAATGTATATAAAATGTATATATCCAAGTTATAATCAGATTTGGTTTATACACAGGTCTGGTCCGTTACCAAGTAACGCCTAAAGCAATTTAAAAATTAATGCCCCTAAAAGGGTCCAACCCTCCACCTTTTAGAGAAGAAGTAAGCAAATATGCCACTGCACTACAATAAACTTTACAAAAATATGCCCTTAAACTTTTTAATATTGTTTGGCGTCTAAAGCACCAGCTTCATGTGCTTTAGCCCCGGGCCGGTTCTGTACACACACAACATAAACAAGACTCTCATGTCCATATTCGAACAAATCAGTGAAGTCATTACAGCTGAATATGTTGTTTTAGTTATTGATGTGGATGACAAACTGACGGTTAATAGTTTGTTTAGAACATGAGTAGCAGAAAGAATGTTAGGATAAGTGATCATACACACACCATATCAATCTATCTCGTGATTTGGTGTTCAGTGGTACAAGCAAACACATCGCATCACACACACACACGCTTCTGCCCCCACAAGCACCACTATCTCATCTAAATTTTATACACCGAATCTAAATGTTTTTCAATATCCACCAAAACTATTAATCATTTCACACAGTTATTTGTTTATATATTTATGTCTTTTTAAAAATTATGTATATATAATCATCTTGAAGTTCCAACATATATATATATATATATATATATATATATATATATATATATATATATTTGAGTATCTCAAATCTCTTGAGAAACTCAGACTAATCCTCAAATAAATGTATCCATAGATATATCTTTAATATGCATATATTTACTAATAACGAATATTTATATTTAGGTCTAAAGATATCTAGTAAACTGTAAACACCCCCATAACTTTGGGTAGGAATTATATAACCAAACTTATTGATAAACTTAATGATATTTACATGTGAAGATTATAGTAGTATGTATAGAGAGAGAACAGTATATTTATTCATAGAGGTAATAATAATCATTGAAAAAAAAACTCATCATCTTGTTTTCGTAAAATCTTGAGACCGTTATAATATACAACAATTAACAAAACATTGAAAGAAAAACATAAGAGTTCCCATGAGTCTTTTATTCACTGGACCAAAAGTAACTATTTAAATTTAATTACGAAAAAACTAGATTTACTATAACCGAAAGCGATTTATAAAAAGCAAAAACCAACATGACCGATCGATCTCTCACTATATATACCTTTGTTCTTTGCCTCCACAAAGAAACGCTCACACTCCTAATCCCTCTCAATTTTTCAAATCAAAGCTCTCTCTCTCTCTCTCTCTCTCTCTCTAGTCTCTGCAATGGCGCGTCTTCTCTTTCGTCTTCTTCAAGAAACCAATTCCCCGTCACCGGCCGAAGCATCACCAACTTTATATTCCGATCTCGTAGTCGTCATAGCGGCTCTTCTCTGTGCACTGATTTGCGTCCTCGGCTTAGTCGCCGTCTCTAGATGCGTCTGGCTCCGTCGTATCGCCTCCGGTAACAGATCAAACACGAATTCCGATCAACCACCGGCTAACAAAGGATTGAAGAAGAAAGTCCTCCGATCTCTACCGAAGCTCACCTACTCACCGGATTCTCCACCGGCTGAGAAACTCGCGGAGTGCGCTATCTGTCTCACGGAATTCACCGCCGGCGACGAGCTGAGAGTGTTGCCACAGTGTGGTCATGGTTTCCACGTATCGTGTATCGACACGTGGCTTGGATCTCACTCTTCGTGTCCTTCCTGCCGTCAGATCTTGGTGGTTGCCAGGTGTCAAAAATGCGGCGGGTTACCCGGTAGCTCAAGCTCAGGACCCGAACCCGATACCCGAATCATGCAACGTGAAGATGATCCTAATAATAATTAACTTCTTACCTTAATTTTTTTTTAGATCCCTTTCCCATTTTACATACTACAGTATATATTAAAAAATGATCCTTGTCATTTTAAAGGATAATGTTGATCTGTCATTTTAAAGGATAATGTTAATCTGTCACATGTATATATTTATTTATTATAAGAGCACATACATTGGAGTTTCTTAAGGGAGAGTTTCTTAACACGTGGGTCCCACGTGGGGCCCACATGAATAGTTAAGAAACTGTCTCTTAAAATCCTTATCTAAGGATCGATCCTTACACTGTTCACGCCACGTGTCACGTAAAGATTGGTTCATTTTTTTTTTTTTAATTTTTTTTTTTTTTTTCGGATCTGAAAAAAAAAAATTAATAAATTAATAAATTTTTTTTTTCTAAAGACTCCTAGTGGGTAAAACATGGATGGACATGGTCTAAATGGATTATATATGTAATGGAAAGTTAATGCCATTGAACACTTTATTTCCTTTTAGTAGTATATTGCAAAGGAATTAGTTTTCTTTTATTAATATATCGTTTAATTATATTTAGATTTCAACATGATTTGTGAACTAACTAGAGACCATTGAAAAAGTTACAAGAACTTGAAAATGAGACGTTGGACCACACAGTTTATACGTGACTACGATCCAAATTAAATTACCAGAATTTTTAAAAGTTGGTACCAAACCAAACAATAAGATGCTTGATTCCATTTTTTGTTGTGTATCCATTGGCTTATAGTGTGGGAATATGCGATGGTAGCGTGAATGTATGTATCAATGGTAAAGATTTTTATAGGTCTAAGATGGTTCCATGTCTTGCCAAACTAATTATGAATCTACTTAATATCATAGATAACTATCTAACTAACTAATCATGCATATAGTATATTTTAACCCCATGCAATTCTTTCAATATCATAATATATAAATCAACATTTCCTGAAAAACAAAGCATGCATGTATTTTTTTCTAGTTAAGAAAAAACATGTATATAATTCATGTAAGAAATCAAAATACATAACATTTTGCATAGTACCCGCACTCTTGTGGTTTAGTGGTAGACAAGTTCTAGCAATACGTTACAATGTTCTCCATGGGTTCAAACTTCCCAGAAAATAAAAATTATATTTGTGTGAAAAGTTTAGATTTGAAGCCAATTTAGCCCAAGCAGTTTACATATAGTTCAGTAATAGGTTATTTGGCTCTTCCCTGGCATTAGTCGGAAGACATTCAAAATTCAGGACAGATAGTATAATGGATCTCATGGAACTCATGACCCGTTGACCCGAATACGTTACATTGAACCGTTGAACCTATATAGTCTACTTTATAGCACTTTGGTGCGCTTCTACCGGGACTGACCGGATCAGCCGATAAAATTTACCAAAAAAAAAATCATTTTGCATAGTAGTTTTTTTTTGGTTAACTAAAAGGGATTTGGACCTCAAGTCTTGATCTTCTCTTGGCTCGGGACCAGCCTTTGCTAGTATCTTATGAATTGCATAAATCATCATTTTGAACGGGAATCGAACTAGAACCACAAAAAACTAACCTTTACGCTTAATCACTAACCCACTTCACCCGGTGGTAATTCCATAGGAGTTGCATGCATGGTTTACGTCTAATTTCATGTATATAGGCATCAATGGACTTCAATTAATCTAACTGAATGTTGGTTGTTGTTCGTTGCTACGAACTCGATTAACTAATGGAATATTCCATAATGAATATGAGAAAGTAGACAGATGGACCATTGTGCGTAGAACAGATGGTGTGATGTGTATTGTGTGAGTTCTCTCTTTTCTCTTTTCCCTTAATAAAGCAGCCAAACTAGTAAGTAAATGTCGGATTTTATATAAAATAATCATTCATGTTTCTTAGGTTTACAATTATTGTGAACACGAGCCTGTATCCCACAAAATACTAAACGCGACTTTAAATTATTAGGACTTCGAAAATGACCATGAAGATGGTCTTATTTTGTCGTCGAACATTGACCTAACAAAAGATTGCCAAAATCTTTAAGAGTACAACTAAAGCGAGGATTAAGACAATGAGAAAGTAATTTGATAATAATTAGTCAAGATTTAGATAATTACCCACACGAAAAAATATACTAATTATATGGATTATTTATATCTTTCTCTGTGTAGCCATCAAATAAAACACGTACGAATGGTCCACCATCGGGCAAGCTATCATCATTCATCACGAGTTCTTCCACTATGAAAAGTGCAGTGCGTCCATGTGCTAGTGCTTATCTTATTTAACTGTAAAATTTTAAATGTGCATAAATATTCTGTAATATAAAGGTAACCTAAATTGCACAACTGACGTTGAATATAGCATTTTATCACAAAATATTTTTAGTAACGCAATGTAGTATTTAATATACAAATTTAAATATTGCGTTGCATACATGCATTAGCATACTCTGTTTTTTTTTTTTGTCGATAGCATACTCTGTTACCTTATCCCTTTTTGGCTTTACTGCCATGGATAGATGATACTATGATAGCATTATTTAGCATATTTTCTAATCATATTACTAAATTGTAGCTAATACTTTCTCATATTAAATATTAATGACTATTTTGTTTATGCATTTTATTTGTTCTAGCTAGTATCTCACTGATTTGTTCTTTTTGATCAAAATCGTGTAACTTTAGTTCCTTTTATTTTGTATATATATAGTTAATTAAATCTCATGAAAATATAAACACAATTCTTAAATAGAGAAACTAAATAAAAAGAGAAAGTGGAATAAACTTCCCCATAGTAGTCAAATGATTAAAACTTCTACCTCAGTAAATTTTGAGTTGTATTTTTTAAAAATGCAAATTTTATAAGATTAATAAAGATTAATTTATAATAAAATTTTCAGAAATATATAAAATCGTTGATCATAGTTGTAGATTTTGGTAGAGCGGAAATAATATTATCTACAAAATTGTTTTTGTATATCTGCTTAAAAGAAAAAAAAATCAATACATGTTTTATTAAAAATTAGAGGATGGCTATAAACGCAGGATTCAACCACTATTTATACCAAAACTGGGCCTCAATGATATCCGTTGGGCTTCGTTGTTTGAAACTGAAGTAAACTTAACAACCAGAGTTTTGCTTTGGTTAAAGGAGAAAACATTCGGAAGGGAAAACTGAAACTAATGAAAGCAGAAGTTTAGATATAGATAGACCTAATTTGTGAAGTTCTTGAAGTCATATTAACAGATTAATTCTGTTTCTCATTAAAGTGTAAAATCAACATATACATTGTTTATATTGGAATATTGGAATCGATTATCAAAGCAACACAAGAACAACCAAAACACTTCTTTATTAATCAAGGAAAAACTTCTCAAAACCTTGATCTCTCAAGCACACACTACTATTGAGATATCACACACAGATCTCTTTATATATATATGTGTCGACATACACATATTTTCCAAAACCTTTAATTAGCTAACTCCTAAGAAAAGGAAAACTCACATAATTATCTTCTAATAAATAGAATATGTATATTTAGCTTTATCTCCTAAATATACTCTTGTTTGATCCTCAAGATTTACTTCAAGCTTAATCCAACATTCTCCCCCTTAAGCTTGAAGTAATCTTCACTCACGTCTTGTATCCCAATGAGACTTCTCATCTCTTCAAACTTGATCCTCCCAAGTGCCTTCGTAAGAATATCCGCCTTCTGCTCTTTACCAGAAACATACTCCACTCGGATTTGTTCATTCTCCACACATTCTCTAATAAAATGAAACCTCGTATGAATGTGTTTACTTCTCCCATGGAAAACCGGATTCTTTGTAAGAGCAATGGCCGATTTATTGTCAACCAAAATAGTCACCTTTCCACATGGTTCCTCCATAACTTCACTTACGAGATCTTGAAGCCACAACGCTTGCTTGGCTGCTTCCGTGGCAGCCATAAATTCGGCTTCACACGAAGACAGGGCCACTATCTCTTGTTTCTGCGAGCACCATGTTATTGGACAAGCATTAAAATAGAAAATGTGACCCGTAGTGCTCTTACCATCATCAACATCGACATTGTGTGAACTGTCACTATACCCGACCAAATCAACTCCTTTCTTGCGTTTGAATGAGAGTCCAAACGAGAGAGTACCACACAAATACCTCAGCACTTGCTTCAACGCTGCTCCATGTGATTCTTTCGGTGCTTGCATATACCTACTTAGAACTCCAACTGAGTAAGACAAGTCTGGCCGAGAGTGAAGTAGATAACGAAGACAGCCTATACATCTTCTATATTCCCTTTCATCGATGGCCTTTTCATCTTTAGATTTGGACAGCTTCAAATTCATATCCATCGGAACTTTTGTTGAGTTACACCCATTCATTCCGGTTTCCTCCAAAATCTTTCTCGCATAACGCTCTTGTCTCAAGATGATACCATTACAGTGTTGGAGAACCTCTATTCCGAGATAGTAAGTCAAGCGGCCAAGATCGCTCATCTCAAATCTCACCGCCATCTCCTTCTTGAACTCCAACGTCATCTTCAAAGAGGAGCTCGTAACCAGCAAGTCATCCACGTAAACAGCAACCATAATTGAATGACCCTTCTCTCTCTTTCGGTACAGTGATGGCTCTTTAGAACATCTCTCAAACTTCAGTTCCATGAGTGTCTTATTCAGCTTCGCATTCCAAGCCCTTGGGGCTTGCTTTAACCCGTAAAGAGCCTTACAAAGCTTATACACTTTGTTTTCATTTCCCGTAATAATGAAACCCTCCGGTTGAGTTACGTAGACTTCTTCTTTTAGTTCTCCGTGAAGAAACGCGGTTTTCACGTCAAGATGATGAACTTCCCATCCTTTCGACGCGGCAATGGCAATAATAAACCGAACAGTCTCTATTCGTGCAACTGGAGCAAAGACTTCATCGTAATCAACACCATGTTTCTGAACATACCCCTTTGCTACTAACCGTGCTTTATACTTGTTGATACTACCATCAGAGTTCCTTTTTATCTTAAAAACCCACTTCAATCCGATTGGTTTTACTCCAAGAGGAAGATTAACAAGTTTCCACGTCTTGTTCTTTTCTATAGACGTAATTTCGTCTTTGCATGCATCCAGCCATACTTTCAACACTTTCGCTTCGTGATAATCCCATGGTTCATCATCCATGCTCAATAGCAGCCTCTCAACATCAGTTTCTTCAAACTCTTCCCTCGCAATAAGCTGGACATAATCATTCAAATAGGATGGTCTCACACTAACCCTGCTTGATCTTCTCAGTTGTGGTTCCTCACCATGCTCTACATTATCTCCATCGTCTTCATTCTCTTGAGCTTCTCCGTCAAGTATCTCTGTTTCTTGACGTTCATCATCGACTATCTGAACATTATCGGCCTCTTCAGATGAAGATTGACCATTACTCCTCATTCCATTATCAACCCAGCCTCTTAACTCAACCGTAAATGTTCCTGGTTCCTCTCTTGATCGTTCTTCTTCACGGTTCCAGCTCCAGCAATTCTCTTCATCAAACATCACATCTCGGCTAACAACAATTTTCTTGCTTTCAGCATCATATAGTCGATAAGCTTTAGATCCAGGCTCTGTTCCCAGGTGAATTAGAGTTCTAGATCTATCATCCAACTTCTTCCTTCCCACGGCTTCGGTTCTTGTGTAACCGATACACCCAAAAACCCTAATATGATCAACGTTTGGTTTGACCCCTTTGAGCATCTCATATGGAGTTTTCTCGTTCAAAGACTTCATTGGCAGTCAGTTTATCAAGTACGTCGCATGTCTAACAGCCTCTCCCCATAGATGATTCGGTACATTCATATGTTTCAACATACTTCTAGTCATATCCAAGAGTGTTCTATTGCGTCTCTCAACTACACCGTTTTGTTGAGGAGAGTAAGGTGCTGTCATATGCCTTTTGATACCATACTTATCACAATTGGCCTGAAACTCATGAGAAGTTGATAACAGAGATTTACTAATCTCTAAGGGTATCAATTCCCATGCTTATCGCGTAGCAATGAGAGATCAATCCATTTTTAGGAGCGGACTAGACCAAAGTGAATACACCTAACCACAAAAGCCAAGCAAATCAAATCAAATGAAAGTTCTAACAGTTCTAAGCTTAACTAATCAAGATAAAGCAACTGAACAAGCAAGCAATCACTAATTAAGATAAAACAAAGATAATCAAATAAAGGAAACAAGGCTTATGGGCTAAGGTCAATGACTAAGACTATCTAGAGCTAACAAGGATGTCTAAACAATCAATCAAAGAAGCAAATCTCAAGCTAGGAACAATAACAATTGACTAATCCAATTTCTTGGTACTAATCACTTTCCCTAATCATATTTCAAGATCAAATTCTCATTTGTGAAATAAGATAAGGCAAGCATTAACAATCAAGTTCCATAAGCTAATAATCATTCCAAACATTCATTCCCATGAGCTAGAATATGAAAATCCTCTAATAGATCATAGCTTGCATTTCATCAAACACTTGGTGTGCAACAAAAGCCTAAGGATCTAGATTAACTTGATCATGGATAATCTAGCACTAAGCACATCTAGAAGGGTGAGATCAATCATGAATAAGCTTTAAACATCCTTGATTCACTCTAAATAGCCCTAATCTACCTAACCCATAATCCTTGAATGAGACTACTCACTAATCATGCTAAGTTCAACAAAATCCATAAGAATAGTGTCAAACATGATGATTAGTGAAGGATTAAAGAAAAGAGATGAAGAATCAAAGCAAACTCTAGGATTAAGAAAAGATCAAACTTTTGTCTTACAAAGTACTTAGAACAAAAACAAGCTTAAGAGACAACAAAAATCAGGTTTTTGGCTTAAATAGTAAATGGGGTGTGAACCGGGTCAACCCGGAACAAACCGGGTGTTGACCCGGATCCAAGTGAAAATAAAGGGTCTGTATCGGCCTGGCTGCCCGGAATGCAGGCCGATATTGATTCTTCTGGGATTCTGTATCGGCTTGACTGCCCGATATTGAAGCCGATATGCTTCAGTCGAGATCTCGTATCGGCCTGTTTGCCCGATATTGAAGCCGGTACAGACTCTCGGATTAAATTTTGCATTTCTGTATCGGCCAAGCAGGCCGATATCGACACCGATATGGAATTGGCGAAGGTTCGTATCGGCCTACTAGGCCGATATGGAAGCCGATATTGAGCAGGCTTGCTTCTCCTTGGTTCCTTGAGCTCTAGACTTCTCTTCCAATGCTCCTCTTAGCTCCATGCACTTCAAATCACCTGCAAAATCATAAGGAAACACTCCACAAGCAACCTAGAAAGCTAAAACTTAGCCTAAATGCCTAGAAACTCTAAATGCAAACAAGACAAAGGAAAAAGAAGCTAAAAGAGCTAAAGAGAGTTAAAACATGCACTAATCAACATCGTAATATGCCATGAAATACAAATATATCAATTCCCCCAAACTTGAACCTTGCTTGTCCACAAGCAAGCATAAGACAATCAATCCATTTGGGAGAAAGGTTTGAAGGTGGGGACTCAAAACCACAAGACTCACATCAAGATACAAGATCTTTCAAAGAAGTTACAAGTTGCTCTAATCACATTGACTATCCATGTACTTCCACATTACCGTTCCCTCAATCCCTACTCCAACTCCCGAGATCCTATAGAACACAAGCAATCATCAACTCAATTCCTTACATTCATTTAGAAGTTTAGTGCGATCTCACAAAGGGGCAATCAATCAATTCCCAATTGGCAAGGTTCAAGAGAGGCTATTTGAGGTGGCTAAGTAGAGTTTCTTTTGGGGTGGTTAACTCTCAAGAATAGGAGCAATTGGCATTACACAAAATCTATCTAAGAAAGGGAACAATTCATGCATACAAAGTTCTTTTCTCATTGTTCTACCCAATTCCTAGAAGATTTCTCTATACATTCCCATAATGAAAGACAAACACTCACCAAACCCTCAATTCATTTACCAAAACACTCACCCTTTTAGCTCTTTTCTCTCTTCTCTTTGTCACTAGGAAACACTTAACTGATTTTTCTCTTTTTCAAACTTGAGCAAACTCTTTCATAACTTACCCCTCTTAAAACTTGATCTTTCTTTCTTTTCTTTTTGATTCAATCTAGGGGACTTACTTCTTTTTCTTTCTTTTTGCACAATGCTCTCTTCTTAACTTAGTTCCTAGTGACTTCTTTTCCTTTTTGAACCTTATTCAACTCTTTTCATTTATCCTTTCCATTCCCAAAACAACTCTCATCTCTCCCCCAAACTTGTTTCCCATCCTAGTGCTAGACTCTTATGGCAAATAGAGCTAGCTAAAATGAGAAAAGACCATTTGTCGTTCCCGATACTCTCAAGTTTTTGCACATGCCAAAAGCTATCAAGAAAAGGCCTCACTCACAAATCATTTTGGCTTCAAGGAAAGGTTTGGGTTCATTGGGTAGGGGAAGCCATGATCATAAGATCAATGGTTGTCCGAGTTAATCAAAAGAGTGGCAAAAGGGAAAGCATAACTCGGGCAAGGACCATGGGATTGCATTTCAAGCTGATATATCATGGTTTTTACCCATTTTAGACCATGATATAGATGTGTTTTAGTGTCTTTTGTCTTTGTTTAGAGTCTTTTACAGGTTAAATCAGGATTGGAGCTAATTGGAGATATTTGGAGCATTTTGGGATTTTTGGGACGTTTTGGCCGAGAGCTTAACTCACTGTTCGTATAATTGATCATGCATCGATCGTTGCACTCAAAGCATCGATCGATGCAGTCGCGAGATGGGCCGTACACGTCGGTTTGACAAGTATTGAAGATTTACAAAGAAGCCCAAGATAGTTCCAGTATTTACACAGAAGCCCCATCCGAGATTATGCCTATATAATAGAGTTTTTAGAGTTTTTATTAGATATACTTTTATAATTAAGAGCAGAGGATTTTTAGAGCTTTTGGGGGCTGATCTGAACCTAATTCATCATCTGTATTTGGAGAAGATTTCGAACCCCTTTTACTCTTATTCTTTTATGCAATTTACTTATCATATGATCATGTTTTCATTATCTATGTCTGAGTAGATTCCTAGTTAGACTTAGGGTTTCTCACATAGGATTTCATGACTTGCTAGACTTGTTCAATTTCAGTTAAGGATTCAAACTATATCTGTGAAGGAACGTTTAGTTGATCCTGATTCAATTCCAGATTCATATCAACCTAAACATGCGATCTAGGTTCTTCTCAGAATAGAAACAAATGATGATCTCACCTTATACCTGTTTGTTGCAGCGGAAAGGGATGGTATGTCTGAGATCAGAGAAACACCGAGGGATGAATCCTCCAAAGGTTCACACACGCTTTCACAGGAAACAGCTGCTAGACCACAAGGGGAACTCGGCGCAGAGAGAGAGAGTTTACGGCTCAAGTGTTAGGGTTAATCAGTCTGAAACTCGAGTTTTATGACACAAAACTCGTCCTGTTCCCTTTGGGCCATTTGGCCCAAATACCAATTAACTCGTCGGTGTTTGCGCACTGCATCGATCGTTGCACCTTATGCATCGATCGATGCACAGTGGCTAAACCTCTTATTCTCTCTAAGTACAGTAAATGCCTAGCACTTTTACTGTACTTCTGCTAAACCGTTCCTACACATTTTCCTGTTAGCTTAGGCGTGTGACCCATATGGGATCATATAATAAAGGCAATAAGTCCAAGACTTATAGATCATGAGCGGACTCTAGCAAGCCATCATGACCCCCAGTATTATATGACTTATGTCTGATCATTGACATACTCTTACTTTCTAGAGACAGTACCGAGATTACTGGACACAATTCCAACAATCTCCCACTTGTACTGGAATCTCTGTATTCATAATCCTTTTGTCTCAATATCTCGATTAGTCATAAGGCAAGATTGGTGTCATCCTTATAAAGCCTAATCTTGTTCATCGGACTCTGATTTGATACTGACAATCCAAACGACTCGGAAAGTCCGTTTGAGCATGGCCATGCATTTTCCAGTATACAAATCTCCGATTGGCCTAGAGATATTCACTCCATTTATATTGGAGGGACAAATTCCGTCTTGTTCCATCACTGTAAACTATTCATTTCATAATGTACCCAAACAAGGTCCTTATAACTATCGCAGAACGATAGCGTTAGACAATGATCAAAGTGCATCAGTCCATGTGCAGTCACATGCATGCGAACTCAGGTCTAAGGACTATACTCTATAGTCGTAGTAAGAATCTCTTATGACACAGATATAAATATCCTGAAGAGTTCTTATAAGCGGGTCTTGTCCGGTCGTATGTTCCCAACATACACCTATGTACTGACTTTGATGCCGCGCATCTATGACACACTGAGACTTTGTCATAAGTCACGTACCAATCCAGTCTCACATGGTTGTTGGTGTTCCAGTTTCAACAACCTTCGACTAGGGACAGGATGATATAAAACATTTATCAAATATAGGGCCTCATGATCAAGCTAAATGACTTTGATGACTCAAGATCAAATCACTTACTTCGATGACCTATAAAATGCTTCATATCATTTTGGAACGATTATTTCATCACAGTTAAAATAATCTTGAAATAATAATTTCATTAAAACATAAAATAATGTTTTACTAGAACATATCAAATAACTAAAATAAAGCTCACAAAACTCCCACTCAAATTTAGATTACATTTCAATGTTTCTAATGCCTACAGCTTCAGTCAGGAACTCGAGCTTAGGCCTTGGGAGTGGCTTTGTCAACGGATCAGCGACATTATCATCTGTCGGAACTCGGCTGATCTTGACTTCCTTTCTATTAATGATGTCACATATCAAGTGATATCTTCTTAGAACATGCTTGGATTTCTGGTGTGATCTTGGTTCCTTTGCCTGAGCTATAGCACCATTGTTGTCACAAAACAGTGCCAGAGGCTCAGCCGCATCTGGTATCACACCTAGTTCCATAATGAACTTTCGTATCCAAACAGCTTCCTTCGCCGCTTCTGAGGCGGCGATATATTCAGCTTCTGTAGTGGAATCAGCAACGGTGTCCTGCTTGGAGCTTCTCCAACTTACTGCACCGCCATTCAGACAAAAGACATAACCGGACTGTGACCGGAAATCATCTGTGTCTGTCTGGAAACTTGCGTCCGTGAATCCACTGACTTTAAGCACATCACTTCCACCGTACACCAAGAACTTATCCTTAGTATGTCTTAGATACTTTAAGATATTCTTTACGGCAATCCAATGGTTTTCACCTGGATTTGACTGGTATCTACTCGTCATGCTCAATGCATAAGCAACATCAGGACGAGTACAGTGTTGGATAGTTCAGTTGATCCTGATTCAATTCTCATATTGATATCAACCTAAACATGCATCAGATCTAGGTGTTCTTATTTAGAAACATTATGATCTCACCTTTTACCTGTTTGTTGCAGCGGAATTGATGAACAGGTCAGAGATCAGGGAGATACACCAAGAGATGAATCCTCCAAAGGCTCACACACGCAATCACCGGAAACTGGCTGCTAGACCACGAGGAGATGGGGCGCAGAAGAGAGAGAGAGAGGCGCGGCTGGGGAGGCTAGGGTTCAGGAGAAAGAGCTTTGGCTTTTAGCTTATAAAAGCCTTCTCTTTCCCTTTTGGGCTTTTGGGCCCAAATGCCAATCTGATTAAATCCCATGGATTTAATCAGACCCATTAAGCTTTCTCTCTTAGTACGACAAATGCCTGGCACTTTTATCGTACTTCTGCTAAGCCGTTCCTACTTTATTTCCTGCTAGCTTAAGCGTGTGACCCATATGGGATCATACAATAAAGGCAATAAGTCCAAGACTTATAGATCATGAGCGGACTCTAGCAAGCCATCATGACCCCCAGTATTGTATGACTTATGTCTGATCACTGACATACTCTTACTTTATAGAGACAGTACAGAGATTGCTGGACACAATTCCAACAATCTCCCACTTGAACTGGAATCTCTGTATTCATAATCCCTTTCGTCACAATATCTCGATTAGTCATAAGGCAAGATTAGTGTCATCCTTATAAAGCCTAATTTTGTTCATCGGACTCTGATTTGATACTGACAATCCAAACGACTCGGGAAAGTCCGTTTGAGCATGGCCATGCGTTTTCCAGTATTCAAATCTCCGATTGGCCTACAGATATTCACTCCATTTATATTGGAGGGACAAATCCCATTTTGTTCCATCACTGTAAACTACTCATTTCATGATGTACCCAAACAAGGTCCTTATAGCT
This sequence comes from Orychophragmus violaceus, assembly GCA_030180135.1. NCBI lineage: Eukaryota > Viridiplantae > Streptophyta > Magnoliopsida > Brassicales > Brassicaceae > Orychophragmus > Orychophragmus violaceus. The sequence goes on from CM058232.1 coordinate 107,181,661, forward strand.
ATCGCGGAACGATAGCGTTAGACAATGATCAAAGTGCATCAGTCCATATGCAGTCACATGCATGCGAACTCAGGTCTAAGGACTATACTCTATAGTCGTAGTAAGAATCTCTTATGACACAGATATAAATATCCTGAAGAGTTCTTATAAGCGGGTCTTGTCCGGTCGTATGTTCCCAACATACACCTATGTACTGACTTTGATGTCGTGCATCTATGACACACTGAGACTTTGTCATAAGTCACGTACCAATCCAGTCTCACACGGTTGTTGGTGTTCCAGTTTCAACAACCTTCGACTAGGGACTTGATGATATAAAACATTTATCAAATATAGGATCTCATGATCAAGCTAAATGACTTCGATGACTCAAGATCAAATCATTTACTTCGATGACCTATAAAATGGTTCATATCATTTTGGAACGATTATTTCATCACAGTTAAAATAATCTTGAAATAATAATTTCATTAAAACATAAATAATGTTTTACAAGAACATATCAAATAACTAAAATAAAGCTCACAAAACTCCCACTCAAATTTAGATTACATTTCAATGTTTCTAATGCCTACAGCTTCAGTCAGGAACTCGAGCTTAGGCCTTGGGAGTGGCTTTGTCAACGGATCAGCGACATTATCATCTGTCGGAACTCGGCTGATCTTGACTTCCTTTCTATTAATGATGTCACGTATCAAGTGATATCTTCTTTGAACATGCTTGGATTTCTGGTGTGATCTTGGTTCCTTTGCCTGAGCTATAGCACCATTGTTGTCACAAAACAGTGCCAGAGGCTCAGCCGCATCTGGTATCACACCTAGTTCCATAATGAACTTTCGTATCCAAACAGCTTCCTTCGCTGCTTCCGAGGCGGCGATATATTCAGCTTCTGTAGTGGAATCAGCAACGGTGTCCTGCTTGGAGCTTCTCCAACTTACTGCACCGCCATTCAGACAAAAGACATAACCGGACTGTGACCGGAAATCATCTGTGTCTGTCTGGAAACTTGCGTCCGTGAATCCACTGACTTTAAGCACATCACTTCCACCGTACACTAAGAACTTATCCTTAGTATGTCTTAGATACTTCAAGATGTTCTTTACGGCAATCCAATGGTTTTCACCTGGATTTGACTGGTATCTACTCGTCATGCTCAATGCATAAGCAACATCAGGACGAGTACAGATCATGGCATACATGACAGATCCTATTGCAGATGCATAAGGAATATTCTTCATGCGCTCAAGCTCAGCAGCCGACGTAGGGCTCTGCTTCTTGCTTAGCGTTGTGCCATGTACCATTGGCGTGAAGCCCTTCTTGGAATCTTTCATGCTGAATCTTTGTAGGACTTTGTCAATGTATGAGTCTTGACACAAGCCTATCAGCCTCTTAGGTCTATCCCGATAGATCCTAATTCCAAGAACGTATGCGGCTTCACCCATGTCTTTCATGGAAAAACAACTTCCAAGCCAGTCTTTTACAGATTTCAGCATTGGAATGTCGTTTCCGAGAAGTAGTATGTCATCGACATACAGAATAAGAAATACAATCTTGCTCCCACTAGATTTCTTATACACGCATTGTTCTTCTTCGTTTCTGATGAAGTCAAATTGCTTGATCGCTTCATCAAAACGAAGATTCCAGCTCCTCGATGCTTGCTTCAATCCATAAATGGATTTGTGAAGCTTGCATACTTTCCCAGCATTCTTTGGATCTATGTAACCGTCAGGTTGTGTCATATACACATCCTCTTCCAGAATACCATTCAGGAAGGCGGTTTTCACGTCCATCTGCCAAATTTCATAATCATGAAAAGCTGCAGTTGCTAGTAGAATCCGAATAGATTTCATCATAGCCACCGGTGAATAGGTTTCATCGTAGTCCACACCGTGAACTTGTCTGAAACCTTTTGCCACCAACCTGGCTTTATAAATCTGGACATTTCCATCCACGTCAATCTTCTTCTTGAAGATCCATTTGCACTCGATGGCTTTTTACACCAGCGGGTAAGTCAACCAACGAAAATACTTGGTTGACCGACATGGAGTCCATTTCGGAATCAGTGGCCTTGCGCCATTTAGAGGAATCTGGGCCCATCATGGCTTGATTGAAGTTCGATGGTTCATCACCATCAATGATCAGAAGATCATGACAGTTAGTCACGAGGAATCCTTGATATCTCTCGGGTTCGTGACGGATCCTCCCGGATCTTCGAACTTCAGGTACTACAGGTTCAGGCTCTACAATTTCTTGTAGGTCCTCCTGCTGCTCTTCCTCATTAGGTTGAGCAGTATCCTGTTCATCTTGAATTTCTTCAAGCAGTACCTTACTCCCACTGTCTTTCTTAGAGAGAAACTCTCTCTCAAGAAAGTTACAATCCCGGGCAACAAAGATCTTGTTCTCGGAACGTAGATAGAAGTAATAAGCCTTGGTTTCCCTTGGATAACCAATGAAGTAGCATTTATCAGATTTTGGTGTAAGCTTATCTGAGATTAATCTCTTAACATAGGCTTCACAACCCCAAATTCTTAGATAAGACAGCACTGGAGCTTCTCCAGTCCATAATTCATATGGTGTCTTTGCTACTGCTTTTGATGGCGCTCTGTTTAGTGTGAACACTGCTGTTAGCAGAGCATATCCCCAAAGGGATATTGGAAGGTCTGTGTGACTCATCATAGATCTAACCATATCCAATAAGGTCCGATTTCTCCTCTCAGACACACCATTCCATTGAGGTGTTCCAGGAGGAGTGAGTTGGGATACGATCCCACACTCTCTCAGATGATCACTGAATTCTTGGCTTAAGTATTCTCCTCCTCGGTCGGACCGAAGAGCCTTAATGCTTTTGCCAAGTTGGTTCTGTACTTCATTTTGGAATTCTCTGAACTTCTCAAAAGATTCAGACTTATGTTTCATTAAATAAACATATCCATATCTACTGAAATCATCAGTAAAGGTAATGAAGTACTGATAGTTTCCTCTTGCATTTGTGGACATTGGGCCACACACATCAGTGTGTATCAGGCCCAATAAGTCACTGGCCCTCTCGTTAGGTTTATTAAAGGGGGCCCGTGTCATTTTGCCCATCATGCAGGATTCGCATTTCTCACATGACTCAAAGTCAAATGAGCCAAGAAGTCCATTCGAATGGAGCCTCTTGATGCGTTTCTCGCTGATGTGCCCTAAACGACAATGCCATGGAAACGTTCGGTTTTCCTCATTAGGTTTAAACCGTTTTGTATTAATGTTATAAATTGGCGCGGATTGATCGAGTATGTAAAGCCCATTCGTAAGAGGGGCAGAACCATAGAACAAATTGTTGCGATTGAAGGAACATAATTTATTCTTAACTGAAAAATCATAACCTTCCAAATCCAACAAAGAAATTGAAATAATATTTCTGCTTATAGCAGGTACAAAATAACAATTATTGAGTTCTAAAATCAATCCTGAAGGTAAAGACAACAAGTATGTGCCTACAGCTAGTGCTGAAACTTTCGCTCCATTCCCAACTCGTAGCTCCACTTGTCCTTGCTTCAGCCTTCTACTGTTGCTGAGTGCCTGCATATTAGTACAAATATGAGCCCCACAACCAGTATCCATGACCCATGAGGTATTATCAGAAGTAGTTGTATTAACTTCTATAACAAAAATACCTGATGAAGAAGTCTCGAAAGTCTTCTTCTTTAATTCCTTTAGACCTTCCTGGAATTTCTTACAATCTCTTCTCCAATGCTCCAGTTCTTTGCAGAACCTGCACATGTCAGTAGGCCCAGCCTTGGACTTGGGCTTGGGCTTTGGCGTGTCCTTGTCCGCGACTTGGACACCCTTGGCCTTTCCCTTATCCTTAGCAGAAGACTTCTTAAACCCCTTGCCCTTTTGTACCATAAGTACATTGGGGTCCTTGGCGGTTTTCTTCAAGTTGGGCTCTGCAGTCTTGAGCATTCCGTGAAGCTCAGGCAGTGTCTTACTCAAGCCATGCATGTTAAAGTTCAGAATGAACTGATCATAGCTTGCAGGTAAAGACTACAGAATGATGTCGCAGGCAAGTTCCTGGCTGATTGGGCAGTCGAGTTTCTGAAGATGATCGAGATAACCCATCATCTTCAAGACATGAGGACTCACTGCCGCATTCGCAGCCAACTTACAGTCCAAGAGGTTCTTAACTGTCTGGAACCTCTCGGTCCTAGCCTGCTCCTGAAAAAGCGATTTCAGGCTTGCCATGATCTCGATTGGAGACAATACACTTTCGAACTGTTTTTGCAGCTCAGGAGTCATTGTCACCAACATCAGGCAATAAACATCATTTTCATCTGACGAATACTTTTCCCAAGCATTGTGCAGAGTCCTGGCAGCATTGGCAAGAGGCCTCTCGGGGAGGGGATCTCGAAGGACATAATCCTTCTTCTCCTGCTTGAGGACCAGCCTCAAGTTCCTTGACCATGTCAGGAAGTTCGTTCCAGTCAGCTTCTCTTTCTCGAGAACAGACCGGATCGAGAATGTGTTTTGTGTGCTTGTAGTAGTCATATCTGAAATATATAAATAAAAAGGTTATTAGTTATTATGTTCAAAATGACTAATCTCGTATTAAAGTATAATATGATTAATCACGCATTATATTCAATAACCTAAGTTACCCTCAATAGAATATAATGATTCCAAGATCCACATATAACTAAAATTAAAGTGGGCCACTGGCCGTCACCCAACCTTAGCTTATATCGGTAAGCCCTATATCGGCTAATTATATCCGTGATATAACTCTTGGTTGTGAATCTGGGCCCGAGGCCCAATCCACTCTGATGTCTCAAGGCCCGGGACTCCCGATGGCCTAGTCAAGAAAACCAGACTATACAGTCATGTAATCATTAATGTCTGGGACTCCCAATGACATTTATGAATCACAAACCGTCTTACTCACGCAAAAGCAGACATCCTCACACTGTAAGGCCATGAATGCAATTGAATGGGCTTTGACAGCTGACATAGCCTGGACAAGACATCCAACGCTTGATATTATTTGAGGTTCGTAGGTTTATTAAAATTCATTCCCAAAATAGAAGATTACTATTTCGGGAAACTTTCTATTTATGGAAACCTACTATTTTTGGAAACTTTCTAAAATTGGAAACTTTCTAAAACCGGAAACTTTCTAACTTTAGAAATTTCTTTAAAATCCAAAACCCGCAAATTCAGAAAATTCTATTTTAAGGAACTTTCTAATTTCAAAATTTCGGAAACTTTAATTTAAAAACGACTGTATAATTTTATAAAATAGATTTTAAATTAATCTGAAGAAAGACTCAATTAACTGGCCCAATTGTTTTAACTTCTTGGCCCGAGGCCCAAGAATTGGTCCATGTCCAAGACATGACCCAATTGTCCAATTAATTGACATAACCGGTCTGGTTCATTAAAACTGGTCTAACCAAGTTTTAATTACTACGATGACCACAATTGTCAACCGGTTATTTACTAAACCGGAATTTCTCAATTTGTTTGGTCCAACCAAATCAAATTAGAAATTCCTGGTTTAGGCACTAAATCCAATATTTCTTTCGAGATTGGATTTCTTATCCTGGTTTAACCAGACTTAATAAACTTATCAAATCTGTTTATTAAACCAGGACGATTTAATTTTAATTAAAAACTTAAACCGAACCGCCAAAACGAACCGTGACGATCACGTCAGCCCTAGCTTCGCGACCATTGTCCAGCCGCAAGCCGTGCAACGATCCGAGATCGAGACGACGTGCAGCTCCGGACGGGACGCGACAGCCGGGCAGGTTGGGACGCTCGGGTGGGACGGTCGGGACGCACGGTCGCTCCACGATCGCCGAGCGATCGGGACGTGACGCGCGCGACAGCCGGGAAGCGATCGGGACGACGCGATCGACTCGACGCGACGATCGACTGCGATCGGTCGACCGATCCGATCCGATCCATCCGTCCGATCCGCGTCCGACCGGTCCAATCCGACCAACCGGCCATGCCGATCCAATCCGATCGCAAATCTGAGTCATATAGCTCATGTTTTGCGATTTTTCTTGTGTGTTTAGAGTTCAATTATGTTTCTTAACTGTTTTATCTTATCAGTAATTGATTCAAAAACAATTCTAAACAGATTAAACAACCTAAACAATGAATCTAAAACAAGAAACCTAAGAACCAATGGCTCTGATACCACTGTTGGATAGTTCAGTTGATCCTGATTCAATTCTCATATTGATATCAACCTAAACATGCATCAGATCTAGGTGTTCTTATTTAGAAACATTATGATCTCACCTTTTACCTGTTTGTTGCAGCGGAATTGATGAACAGGTCAGAGATCAGGGAGATACACCAAGAGATGAATCCTCCAAAGGCTCACACACGCAATCACCGGAAACTGGCTGCTAGACCACGAGGAGATGGGGCGCAGAAGAGAGAGAGAGGCGCGGCTGGGGAGGCTAGGGTTCAGGAGAAAGAGCTTTGGCTTTTAGCTTATAAAAGCCTTCTCTTTCCCTTTTGGGCTTTTGGGCCCAAATGCCAATCTGATTAAATCCCATGGATTTAATCAGACCCATTAAGCTTTCTCTCTTAGTACGACAAATGCCTGGCACTTTTATCGTACTTCTGCTAAGCCGTTCCTACTTTATTTCCTGCTAGCTTAAGCGTGTGACCCATATGGGATCATACAATAAAGGCAATAAGTCCAAGACTTATAGATCATGAGCGGACTCTAGCAAGCCATCATGACCCCCAGTATTGTATGACTTATGTCTGATCACTGACATACTCTTACTTTATAGAGACAGTACAGAGATTGCTGGACACAATTCCAACATACAGATCATGGCATACATGACAGATCCTATTGCAGATGCATAAGGAATATTCTTCATGCGCTCAAGCTCAGCAGCCGACGTAGGGCTCTGCTTCTTGCTTAGCGTTGTGCCATGTACCATTGGCGTGAAGCCCTTCTTGGAATCTTTCATGCTGAATCTTTGTAGGACTTTGTCAATGTATGAGTCTTGACACAAGCCTATCAGCCTCTTAGGTCTATCCCGATAGATCCTAATTCCAAGAACGTATGCGGCTTCACCCATGTCTTTCATGGAAAAACAACTTCCAAGCCAGTCCTTTACAGACTTCAGCATTGGAACGTCGTTTCCGAGAAGTAGTATGTCATCGACATACAGAATAAGAAATACAATCTTGCTCCCACTAGATTTCTTATACACGCATTGTTCTTCTTCGTTTCTGATGAAGTCAAATTGCTTGATCGCTTCATCAAAACGAAGATTCCAGCTCCTCGATGCTTGCTTCAATCCATAAATGGATTTATGAAGCTTGCATACTTTCCCAGCATTCTTTGGATCTATGTAACCGTCAGGTTGCGTCATATACACATCCTCTTCCAGAATACCATTCAGGAAGGCGGTTTTCACGTCCATCTGCCAAATTTCATAATCATGAAAAGCTGCAGTTGCTAGTAGAATCCGAATAGATTTCATCATAGCCACCGGTGAATAGGTTTCATCGTAGTCCACACCGTGAACTTGTCTGAAACCTTTTGCCACCAACCTGGCTTTATAAATCTGGACATTTCCATCCACGTCAATCTTCTTCTTGAAGATCCATTTGCACTCGATGGCTTTTACACCAGCGGGTAAGTCAACCAACGAAAATACTTGGTTGACTGACATGGAGTCCATTTCGGAATCAGTGGCCTTGCGCCACTTAGAGGAATCTGGGCCCATCATGGCTTGATTGAAGTTCGATGGTTCATCACCATCAATGATCAGAAGATCATGACAGTTAGTCACGAGGAATCCTTGATATCTCTCGGGTTCGTGACGGATCCTCCCGGATCTTCGAACTTCAGGTACTACAGGTTCAGGCTCTACAATTTCTTGTAGGTCCTCCTGCTGCTCTTCCTCATTAGGTTGAGCAGTATCCTGTTCATCTTGAATTTCTTCAAGCAGTACCTTACTCCCACTGTCTTTCTTAGAGAGAAACTCCCTCTCAAGAAAGTTACAATCCCGGGCAACAAAAATCTTGTTCTCGGAACGTAGATAGAAGTAATAAGCCTTGGTTTCCCGTGGATAACCAATGAAGTAGCATTTGTCAGATTTTGGTGTAAGCTTGTCTGAGATTAATCTCTTGACATAGGCTTCACAACCCCAAATTCTGAGATAAGACAGCACTGGAGCTTCTCCAGTCCATAATTCATATGGTGTCTTTGCTACTGCTTTTGATGGCGCTCTGTTTAGAGTGAACACTGCTGTTAGCAGAGCATATCCCCAAAGGGATATTGGAAGGTCTGTGTGACTCATCATAGATCGAACCATATCCAATAAGGTCCGATTTCTCCTCTCAGACACACCATTCCATTGAGGTGTTCCAGGAGGAGTGAGTTGGGACACGATCCCACACTCTCTTAGATGATCACTGAATTCTTGGCTTAAGTATTCTCCTCCTCGGTCGGACCGAAGAGCCTTAATGCTTTTGCCAAGTTGGTTCTGTACTTCATTTTGGAATTCTCTGAACTTCTCAAAAGATTCAGACTTATGTTTCATTAAATAAACATATCCATACCTACTGAAATCATCAGTGAAGGTAATGAAGTACTGATAGTTTCCTCTTGCATTTGTGGACATTGGGCCACACACATCAGTGTGTATCAGGCCCAATAAGTCACTGGCCCTCTCGTTAGGTTTATTAAAGGGGGCCCGTGTCATTTTGCCCATCATGCAGGATTCGCATTTCTCACATGACTCAAAGTCAAATGAGCCAAGAAGTCCATTCGAATGGAGCCTCTTGATGCGTTTCTCGCTGATGTGCCCTAAACGACAATGCCATAGAAACGTTCGGTTTTCCTCATTAGGTTTAAACCGTTTTGTATTAATGTTATAAATTGGCGCGGATTGATCGAGTATGTAAAGCCCATTCGTAAGAGGGGCAGAACCATAGAACAAATTGTTGCGATTGAAGGAACATAATTTATTCATAACTGAAAAATCATAACCTTCCAAATCCAACAAAGAAATTGAAATAATATTTCTGCTTATAGCAGGTACAAAATAACAATTATTCAGTTCTAAAATCAATCCCGAAGGTAAAGACAACAAGTATGTGCCTACAGCTAGTGCTGAAACTTTCGCTCCATTCCCAACTCGTAGCTCCACTTGTCCTTGCTTCAGCCTTCTACTGTTGCTGAGTGCCTGCATATTAGTACAAATATGAGCCCCACAACCAGTATCCATGACCCATGAGGTATTATCAGAAGTAGTTGTATTAACTTCTATAACAAAAATACCTGATGAAGAAGTCTCGAAAGTCTTCTTCTTTAATTCCTTTAGACCTTCCTGGAATTTCTTACAATCTCTTCTCCAATGCCCCAGTTCTTTGCAGAACCTGCACATGTCAGTAGGCCCAGCTTTGGACTTGGGCTTGGGCTTTGGCGTGTCCTTGTCCGCGACTTGGACACCCTTGGCCTTTCCCTTATCCTTAGCAGAAGACTTCTTAAACCCCTTGCCCTTTTGTACCATAAGCACATTGGGGTCCTTGGCGGTTTTCTTCAAGTTGGGCTCTGCAGTCTTGAGCATTCCGTGAAGCTCAGGCAGTGTCTTACTCAAGCCATGCATGTTAAAGTTCAGAATGAACTGATCATAGCTTGCAGGTAAAGACTGCAGAATGATGTCGCAGGCAAGTTCCTGGCTGATTGGGCAGTCGAGTTTCTGAAGATGATCGAGATAACCCATCATCTTCAAGACATGAGGACTCACTGCCGCATTCGCAGCCAACTTACAGTCCAAGAGGTTCTTAACTGTCTGGAACCTCTCAGTCCTAGCCTGCTCCTGAAAAAGCGATTTCAGGCTTGCCATTATCTCGATAGGTGACAATACACTCTCGAACTGTTTTTGCAGCTCAGGAGTCATTGTCACCAACATCAGGCAATAAACATCATTTTCATCTGACGAATGCTTTTCCCAAGCATTGTGCAGAGTCCTGGCAGCATTGGCAAGAGGCCTCTCGGGGAGGGGATCTCGAAGGACATAATCCTTCTTCTCCTGCTTGAGGACCAGCCTCAAGTTCCTTGACCATGTCAGGAAGTTCGTTCCAGTCAGCTTCTCCTTCTCGAGAACAGACCGGATCGAGAATGTGTTTTGTGTGCTTGTAGTAGTCATATCTGAAATATATAAATAAAAAGGTTATTAGTTATTATGTTCAAAATGACTAATCTCGTATTAAAAATTAATATGATATGATTAATCACGCATTATATTCAATAACCTAAGTTACCCTCAATAGAATATAATGATTCCAAGATCCACATATAACTAAAATTAAAGTGGGCCACTGGCCGTCACCCAACCTTAGCTTATATCGGTAAGCCCTATATCGGCTAATTATATCCGTGATATAACTCTTGGTTGTGAATCTGGGCCCGAGGCCCAATCCACTCTGATGTCTCAAGGCCCGGGACTCCCGATGGCCTAGTCAAGAAAACCAGACTATACAGTCATGTAATCATTAATGTCTGGGACTCCCAATGACATTTATGAATCACAAACCGTCTTACTCACGCAAAAGCAGACATCCTCACACTGTAAGGCCATGAATGCAATTGAATGGGCTTTGACAGCTGACATAGCCTGGACAAGACATCCAACGCTTGATATTATTTGAGGTTCGTAGGTTTATTAAAATCATTCCCAAAATAGAAGATTACTATTTCGGGAAACTTTCTATTTATGGAAACCTACTATTTTTGGAAACTTTCTAAAATTGGAAACTTTCTAAAACCGGAAACTTTCTAACTTTAGAAATTTCTTTAAAATCCAAAACCCGCAAATTCAGAAACTTCTATATTAAGAAACTTTCTAATTATAAAATTTCGGAAACTTTAATTTAAAATCGACTTTATAAATTTTTATAAAATAAATTTTAAATTTATCTGAAGAAAGACTCAAATAATTGGCTCAATTGTTTTAACTTCTTGGCCCGAGGCCCAAGAATTTGTCCATGTCCAAGACATGACCCAATTGTCCAATTAATTGACATAACCGGTCTGGTTCATTAAAACTGGTCTAACCAAGTTTTAATTACTACGATGACCACAATTGTCAACCGGTTATTTACTAAACCGGATTTTCTCAATTTATTTGGTCCAACCAAATCAAATTAGAAATTCCTGGTTTGGGCACTAAATCCAATAATTCTTTCGACATTGGATTTCTTATCCCGGTTTAACCAGACTTAATAAAATTATTAAATCTGTTTATTAAACCGTGACGTTTAATTCAAATTAAATTAAACCGAGCCGAAACCCTAACCGCATCGATCGATGCTCACAGCATCGATCCTGCAACGATCGTTCATCGATCCTGCATCGATCGATGCTCTCACGCGTGCACGAACGGTTATCAGGTTTGGCCGAGAGATTCTCGCGAGATCCATGCGATCGTTCGAACGATCCATGCGATCGCGGTCAATCTCTCGCGACTGCAACGATCGATCCTTGCATTGCATCGATCGATGCAATGCGATCTCAGTCGATGCAAAATCAGTTTAGATCACATACCAAATCAATATAGTTTGGTCATGCGATTTTTAAACAGTTTGTTTAGGATTCAATTCTTGTTTCTTAAGTGATTTATCTTATCAGTAGTTGATTCAAAACACTTCTAAACAAGAAAACAGTCCTAAACATGAATCTAAACAAGAAAAACCAGAACCTAAAGCTCTGATACCACTGAAGGAACGTTTAGTTGATCCTGATTCAATTCCAGATTCATATCAACCTAAACATGCGATCTAGGTTCTTCTCAGAATAGAAACAAATGATGATCTCACCTTATACCTGTTTGTTGCAGCGGAAAGGGATGGTATGTCTGAGATCAGAGAAACACCGAGGGATGAATCCTCCAAAGGTTCACACACGCTTTCACAGGAAACAGCTGCTAGACCACAAGGGGAACTCGGCGCAGAGAGAGAGAGTTTACGGCTCAAGTGTTAGGGTTAATCAATCTGAAACTCGAGTTTTATGACACAAAACTCGTCATGTTCCCTTTGGGCCATTTGGCCCAAATACCAATTAACTCGTCGGTGTTTGCGCACTGCATCGATCGTTGCACCTTATGCATCGATCGATGCACAGTGGCTAAACCTCTTATTCTCTCTAAGTACAGTAAATGCCTAGCACTTTTACTGTACTTCTGCTAAACCGTTCCTACACATTTTCCTGTTAGCTTAGGCGTGTGACCCATATGGGATCATATAATAAAGGCAATAAGTCCAAGACTTATAGATCATGAGCGGACTCTAGCAAGCCATCATGACCCCCAGTATTATATGACTTATGTCTGATCATTGACATACTCTTACTTTCTAGAGACAGTACCGAGATTACTGGACACAATTCCAACAATCTGTTCTTCAATTTAATTGTGCTTAAAGCTAGTTCTAACCTGATCAATTAGAATCTAGATCTTAGGTTGCTAAATACGTCACGGAAGTGGGGTTTAGGAACCAGAACTAATTAAATTGGGCAATTAAACTTTGCGCAAACGAAAGTTTGGTTTAGGATAATTGTGAACATATCAAACTTGGACTTATTGCTAGTTTAATCTGTTAGTTCTCGCAAACGGAAGTTTGGTTTGCTGCACTTAGACTTAGAGAATTATCGCAAAGGAATTTGGTTAATTCTATATCTGTGTTTTGAGTTCTAGAACTGTGCTTAATTAGATCCTTGCTGAATGAACTGTCTGCTAGTCTGATTTCCTGAGAATACCCTAGGTTTGACGCTTTTAATTACTTGCTTTCACAACCAATAATCTCTGCTACTGATTTACTTTCTTGCACTGTTTTCAATACAATCACATTGCTTATTTCTAGTATTCATTCCCTACAGTTTGATTCTCTTGAGACCAAGTGTCCCTGTGGATTCGATAACCCTATATACTACTTTGACATTGCTGTACACTTGCAGTTTAGTATAGGGATTAATTCTTGACCTATCACAAGCCCCTAAGCAAGATATTTCAAAATTAAAATTAAGTCCAATATCATAGAATTGAGCTAAGTTCATGCGAGCTTCACAAGGATAGGGAATTTCGGAATCTCGAAGTCAAGCAATGGGTTTTCCTTTGTTTTGAAAATCAATTAAAGCAACGAGCAACTTAATTGGTGAGCCTCTACAAGGCAAAATCATCATTGTCCCCAATGCATGAATCATAAACTACTAACTAGACTCGATCCTACATGCTTCTTTTTGTGAAAATTTTTGAAAATTTTTCGATTTTTTTGGTTTTTCTATGCCATAAATTAAATGCATGAGACTCAAAATAGAGAACGAAAAATAAGATCAAAACAAACGCGATTAGCAACTGGTCTCTCCCCCAAACTTACTTCACACCGTCTCGGTGTGAAAGAAGAAAGGAAGAAAGACCGGGAAAAACAAACAAACTCAAGAAGAGAGAAAAAGCAAAATATTTACAAGGCTGGAGTGTGTTACTTGGAGCTTTAAGTGGAGTGGAATGGGATGAGAGCTCAATTCTTTGTTGATTTCGCCATGACCTAGGCTCATTCCGATTGATCCCCAACTTCACCTACTGGCCAAAACCTGATAAAACTTAAAGAAAGAACATCAAAAATAACAAGCAAAAGATCATATGTACAAGGATAAACATGGGAATGTCTCCCAAGTGCGCTTTTGTTTAGAGTCGTTAAGCTCGACTGTTCAAACCGGTTTTTAGGCGGTTGAAGAGCGAGTCCTGCCCTCGAGAGTGATGGTCAGGACCTGAGAAGTCAGCTCACTGAGATTGACTGAGTCACCTTGAAACCTTGGACTGATTGAAGCTTTAGCACTTGCAAATGGCCTAGACTTTCCCTTGGTCTTGACCTTGTACTCAATGTAGTCACCCTTCAAACCCAATGGATGCAAGCTGAGATGGTTGAGAGAAGTAGGAGTGTCAACAACTATTTGAGCTTCCATATTGTCCTCATGTCCTTTTTCAGCTCTCTTAACTCCATCCAATCCATTGGTTAGAGCATTTCCATTATACCCATCAAACAAAGATTGTAGACTCTCACTATCCATGATCTCCTTTTCAAATTCTTGGGCCTTTGGGTGATTGTTGACAACCTTATCCTTCCCAACCTTTGCCATTTTTGGAGCCCTCTTTGTCACCATATCCACAACCTTCTCTTTTGGAGATTTTTCCTCATTGATGCTCAGCTTCTTCAAAGAAATAAATCCAACATACTCAGTCCTTATGGGTATAGGAGGAGTTCCACCAGCTCTACCCACCTCCTCTATTTGAGCACGTCCCTTGTGCTCAGTCAATGATCCATAAGGAGTGGGTTTATGCCAAATTTGCTTCCCTACATTTGCAAAGAGTCTTGCCTCCTCTAACACATCATCCTCATTGGGAGAGAGAATGGCACCACAAGTGTGGAGAGATGTGCTCCTCAAAGGATAGTAGACCTTGTTGTCAACATTATTCAGCACCGCACGTTGCTTTTTGAAATCCATACAAGCTCCAGTGGTATGGAGGAAAGAGGTACCAAGTAAGAGAGGTAGTTGGGTATTCCTCTTCATCTTCATGACAATAAAGTCAGTTGGGATTGTGCACTCACCAATCTTCAGTGGATAGTCCTTGATCATTCCCATTGGAGTTTTTGAGTAAGAGTCTCCAAATGTAATAGAAGATGGGTATCTTTCCATGCTCTTGATCCCAAGACTTTCCACCATGTCAAGAGATATCACACTCACAGTAGAGCCGGAGTCACACAATGCATCATTAATCTCCAAGTCTCCCAAAGTACAACTGATGGTAAATTTACCCGGATTGCCAAGCTTGGGAAGCACTTTTGGTGCTGTTTGGACAGGAGGCACAATATCTTCAGCAAAAGTATCAGTAGCACGCATCACCTTAGCTGGTGCAACATAGGTAGGTTTAACTACAGTGGCCTTCATTTCCTTGAGAGGGACATGTGCAGCCGGAGGGAGTTCATAACCATAGAGAAGTGCTTCTATCTCATCAACCTCTCGCTCATAGTCTGATTTCTCATAATCAACAGGAGAGAAGATAGCATTGCAGTAATCTTTCGGGTTCTTCTCCGGGTTTCCGGGCAATGTACCAGTAGGTCTAGAAGTAGAAGCGTGCGTGTTTTCAACATTGATCAAACGAGAAGTCAAATGCTGCAGCTCATTCTTTAAGTTCTTCACTTCCAATGCCCCACTTGCTTGCCCTTGGATGAGTTGCTGCATCATACCCTTTAACTCGCTGTCCAAACTTGAGGAAGAAGATGCTTGTGTCTGTTGTTGGCCAAATCCGGGTGGAGGGTATTGTGGCTTTGGGGCATATCCTTGTTGACCTTGAAATTGAGCCTTATTGCCAAACCCTTGCTGGTTAGTATAAGGGACAAAAGGCTGTTGTTGCTGAGTTTGTGTGAAGCCATGTTGCCCTTGTTGTTGAGCTTGAGCTTGGGGTTGAGCTTGGGGATAAACCTGATCTTGTGGGTTGGCAACATTGGGGTTTCTGTAAGAGAAGTTGGGGTGATTCCTGTAGTTTGGGTTGAAACCCCTGTTGAAACCTCCTTGGCCAGCAATGAAATTGATCTCTTCTTGGGTCATATCACCTTCAAGACTATAGAGAACGGGCTGAGAATCTTCGTAGTTGCCTACAAAGCTGATTTGCTTTTGACTAGAGCTGATCATCTTGTCTATCTTGTCATTTAGAGACTTGATTTCCTTCTCGTACTTCTCATCCGTAGAAGATGATCCTCTACTAGTCCGCTCATAGTCCTCATTGTAATTCCCATCACTTGTAGCAAGGTTTTCAATCAATTCCATAGCCTCATCAACTCCCTTGCCTAGGAAGTGTCCATTGCTGCAAGAATCAAGCATTGCCCTCATTCTAGGGAGCACACCGCGGTAGAGGTTACTGAGTAGTGTCTCCTTGGTGAAACCGTGGTGTGGGCATTGAGTAGTGAGCTTATTGAACCTTTCCCAAGCTTCAGCGAAGGTCTCGTTGTTTCTTTGGACAAACCCGGATAACTCATTGCGGAAACGGGCAGTTCTCGTAGTTGAGAAGAATTTCTTCAAGAAAGCCTTCTTAAGGTCTGCCCATGTAGTGATGGAACCCGGTGGAATGGTGCTTTCCCAATCTTTGGCTCTGTCCGCCAAGGAGAAGACAAAGAGGCGCATCTTGAGACCCTCATCCGTCACACCGTTGAGTCTTGTAGTATCACAGATTTTGTCGAATGTGTCTAAGTGCTTTAATGGATCTTCTGAGGAAAGTCCATGAAATTGGTTGTTCTGCACCATATTCATGACCATGGCTCTAATTTCAAAATTGTTGTTGTTCACTGGTGGTGGAATGATGCCCCTTCGAATAGCATTCGTATCCGGTGTATCGTCATCACCAATGGCTCGAGCTGGTCTCTCACGATGAACCGGGATCCTGTTTCCCTGTCCATCTCTAGCATCCGCATCCTGGTGATGCTGCTCTTGATGGCCCTGTTGGCCCTGTTGGTTCTGTTGACCCTCTAGATCCATAACTGGCTGCTCTTGAGGCTCAAACTGAGGCTGAACTACTTCTTCCTGTTCCAACCCGAGTCTCTCTAAGTGAACAACTCTTTCTAGTTCTCTTCTCTCTCTTGCTAACTGTCTTTCAAGTGCTTTGATATCTGAAACACGCGCAACCAAATCTGTAGGGCCTCGGCTCCGCAAGTTCATGCACCTGACATCAAAGAGAAATGAAGAAGCAAAGTTAGTAACCAAAAGTTGATCTAAATAGGAAAGAAAATCGAATTGATCTATCCAAGTTCCCAAAATGGCAACGGCGCCAAATTGATAACAGAGATTTACTAATCTCTAAGGGTATCAATTCCCATGCTTATCGCGTAGCAATGAGAGATCAATCCATTTTTAGGACCGGACTAGACCAAAGTGAATACACCTAACCACAAAAGCCAAGCAAATCAAATCAAATGAAAGTTCTAACAGTTCTAAGCTTAACTAATCAAGATAAAGCAACTGAACAAGCAAGCAATCACTAATTAAGATAAAACAAAGATAATCAAATAAAGGAAACAAGGCTTATGGGCTAAGGTCAATGACTAAGACTATCTAGAGCTAACAAGGATGTCTAAACATTCAATCAAAGAAGCAAATCTCAAGCTAGGAACAATAACAATTGACTAATCCAATTTCTTGGTACTAATCACTTTCCCTAATCATATTTCAAGATCAAATTCTCATTTGTGAAATAAGATAAGGCAAGCATTAACAATCAAGTTCCATAAGCTAATAATCATTCCAAACATTCATTCCCATGAGCTAGAATATGAAAATCCCCTAATAGATCATAGCTTGCATTTCATCAAACATTTGGTGTGCAACAAAAGCCTAAGGATCTAGATTAACTTGATCATGGATAATCTAGCACTAAGCACATCTAGAAGGGTGAGATCAATCATGAATAAGCTTTAAACATCCTTGATTCACTCTAAATAGCCCTAATCTACCTAACCCATAATCCTTGAATGAGACTACTCACTAATCATGCTAAGTTCAACAAAATCCATAAGAATAGTGTCAAACATGATGATTAGTGAAGGATTAAAGAAAAGAGATGAAGAATCAAAGCAAAACAACTCTAGGATTAAGAAAAGATCAAACTTTTGTCTTACAAAGTACTTAGAACAAAAACAAGCTTAAGAGACAACAAAAATCAGGTTTTTGGCTTAAATAGTAAATGGGGTGTGAACCGGGTCAACCCGGAACAAACCGGGTGTTGACCCGGATCCAAGTGAAAATAAAGGGTCTGTATCGGCCTGGCTGCCCGGAATGCAGGCCGATATTGATTCTTCTAGGATTCTGTATCGGCTTGACTGCCCGATATTGAAGCCGATATGCTTCAGTCGAGATCTCGTATCGGCCTGCTTGCCCGATATTGAAGCCGGTACAGACTCTCGGATTAAATTTTGCATTTCTGTATCGGCCAAGCAGGCCGATATCGACACCGATATGGAATTGGCGAAGGTTCGTATCGGCCTACTAGGCCGATATGGAAGCCGATATTGAGCAGGCTTGCTTCTCCTTGGTTCCTTGAGCTCTAGACTTCTCTTCCAATGCTCCTCTTAGCTCCATGCACTTCAAATCACCTGCAAAATCATAAGGAAACACTCCACAAGCAACCTAGAAAGCTAAAACTTAGCCTAAATGCCTAGAAACTCTAAATGCAAACAAGACAAAGGAAAAAGAAGCTAAAAGAGCTAAAGAGAGTTAAAACATGCACTAATCAACATCCTAATATGCCATGAAATACAAATATATCAGAAGTAAACTCCCCTCCTCTATCCGATCGAAAAGTTCTAATCGATCTTTGTGTTTCTTGCTCAACCAGAGATTTAAAACACTTGAACTTCTCGAATGCTTCGTCCTTTTCTCTCAATAGTATACTCCACATGTACCTCGAATGGTCATCAATAATCACAAAAACATACCTCTTACGAGCTGGAGTGGCAGGAGTGATAGGTCCACATAGGTCTCCATGAATAAGCTCAAGTGGTTGCGATGCTCGGAACCTAGCTGCTTGAGGAAACTGTTTCCTTGTTTGTTTTCCACGAAGGCATGATACACACAGCCCTTTCTCAACTTCGATCATTGGTAAACCTTTGACCAACTCCTTGTTAATCATCATTCTCATTGTTTCCAAGTTCACGTGACCAAGACGAGCATGCCACTTTCCCGAAATACTCGTTGATGCAAGTTGGAGACACTTGATGTTTTCAACCTCCAATGACACCTTATACAACCGATTTTTAGACCTTGTTGTCTTCACCAAGAGTTGACCAAGTCGATCATAGAGCATTAGAATATCTTCTTTCATTCGAACCTCACACCCTACCTCCGTAGCTTGGCCAAGGCTAATGATATTGCTTTTTAGTTCTGGAATGTAATATACATTATGCAAAACTTTCTTCTCCTCGTTCTGAACCACAAAACGAACCGAGCCCTTTCCTTTAATGTCAATACGAGAGTCATCTCCAAACCTAACCTTTCCCGTTACACTTTCATCAACCTCCAAGAAAAATTCACGATTTCCACTCATATGGTTGCTTGCACCATTATCAAGGTACCATATGTTCTTCGAATCCAAGGCTGTTTCAAACAATTTTGGATTTACCTTTCTCTCATTGAGCAATAAAACCTCATGCATCATTAGCTCGTCAGCTTCTTGGGTATCTTCGCTCTTCTTCTCAATAGCTTCTTGAAGCTTCAGCAATCTGTTTGGACAGTTATACGCATAATGACCTTCCTTATCGCATATCCAGCATGTTATTACTGTCTCTTTGCCTCTATCTTGCCATTGTCTATTCTGCCCATATCCAGTTTGGCCTCTGCCTCTTCCTCTCCAGTTAGAACGTCCACCAAAACGTCCTCTTCCCCTATTGTAACCGTTTCCATCTTGATGGAAACCTTGTGTCTGCGAGTTCGTATACATTAGTCGAGCTTGATCATCTTTTCCTCTACTTTGGCCTTTTCCTCCGAACCCATTATTATACGTTCCTGGAGACTCCGAGCCTGCATACATTAATTTATTTTGCTCTTCCTGCTGATCTTCTTCCTCTTCGACTATTCTTTCTTCATATGTCTTTAACCTCCCGACTATATCCTCAAAACTTGTTGTTTTCAAATCAAGCACCTGTTCTAGGGCAGCAACAATATGTATGTATTTCTTCTTTGGTAAGCTTTTCAAAAACTTCTTCACAAGCTTTGGTTCCTCAATCGTTTCACCAAGCGATGCAGCCTTAGAGGATATTTCAGATAGCTTTCCCACAAAACTATCAATCGTGTCTGCCTCCTTCATCTTAATTCTATCGAATTCGGCCATTAGGGTTTGAAGTCGAGCTTCCCTTACTCGTTCAGCTCCGACATGCCTTGCTTTAATCCCATCCCAAACTGCTTTTGCCGTGTCCAAATCACCCACTTGTAAGATTAACGCTTCTGGTATTAACTGGAAAAGCAACGCTATCGCCAAGTGATTCTTTTCTTCAGTTTTATCTCCAGATTTATTGCCTCCCAAACCTTATTTACCTTCAAAGCAATCTTCATTCTCATCGCCCATACGGTATAGTTTGAAGAAGTTAGCATTGGACACTTTATGGATGAAGGTCCACCTCCTTTAGTCTTGACGTCTTTATCATCTTCCTTGTGATCTCCCATGATGAGATCTTCTTCTCAAACTCGATCGATTTCACGTGTGTACGCTCTGATACCAAATATTGGAATCAATTATCAAAGCAACACAAGAACAACCAAAACACTTCTTTATTAATCAAGGAAAAACTTCTCAAAACCTTGATCTCTCAAGCACACACTACTATTGAGATATCACACACAGATCTCTTTATATATATGTGTCGACATACACATATTTCCCAAAACCTTTAATTAGCTAACTCCTAAGAAAAAGAAAACTCACGTAATTATATTCTAATAAATAGAATATGTATATTTAGCTTTATCTCCTAAATATACTCTTGCTTGATCTTCAAGATTTACTTCAAGCTTAATCCAACAGTTTATATATACAACAGGTTTAGTAAAAGGAAGCTAAACTAATATAATAAATCAACTAAACCAACATCACATCTCCAATAAGTCACTGTATGATCTCATGATATATACCAAACTCTTGTTGCGTGTTCGTGAGGAAAAATGCAAACTGAACCCAGTGGCTCAGAGGCTCATCGGCTACACAGATAAGCCCGGGTTATGCAAGCCGGCTTAACATTCGAAGACCATGATCGAAGATGGTTAGTGTTGTGCGTGCTAACCAAAACGCTTACATTGGTGATAAAATCTTGATTTCCAAGGAAATTTTTTCAGTTGGCTAAAAAAATTTTAACCACAGGCTTTGAATGGCAATATAGATCAAAGTGGATTAGTCTGTGAACAGTGAAATCTATTTTATTTATCAATTATAATATGTGATAGGTAGTGGTGCATACCTAAATTAAAATGGTTTTATCCACACTTAAATTAGTCTATGACTATTGCTATCATTCAAACCGAACCAGATAGTATAGTGTCTAACCAACCACTCGTATCAACTCATATGAAACGCCATTTTCACAGTTCCAAACTTCCAATACATTGAACACACCAAAAGCATCTTCGATTTCATTCTATTTTTCATTCAAATTTTATTTTACCATAAAATTTACTTTAATCACATTCTATTTATCACTTTAAAGTAGTATAAATATATTTTCTACTTTATATTTAGAGTAAACATATTATCTTAGTATTATTTTTTTAATTATAAAATAGTCTTTTAACTTTAATATATTTTAATTATATATTAAATAAATAATTATAACAATGATTTATAGATAGAGTTTATTTTTTATTTGTAAAAATTTCCTTACTTTTAAACTCTATTTTAGAATAAACTTTTAAATGCTTTATTTATAATTAAATTTTTAACTAGCTAATCATTTGTGGAGAAAATAAAATAATGATGCTATTTAAATTATAAGTTATTTTTATTTTTATACGATACAATGTTGTTTTCTAATTTTATAAATATTTATTTTAAATAATATTATAATTTATGAAAATTTTGCAAAGAATAAAATAAATAAGGTTAATTTATAAATTTTATAAATATAAGATATTAGTAACAAAATAAAAGGTAATATATTGAGAATATTTCATTTATTTAAGTAAAAATAGAGTATTACATTGGAAAATAACACAATTCAATTTAAAATTCTACTTTATTGTGAAAATAAAAATTTACATGGGAAATGGCCTAACAAAATAAATAATTATACTTAGATGAAAAAGAAAAAAAAAATAGTTCATCCAAAGAAATAATAGTTCATCGGACAATGCGAACCATAATTATTTCGCTGCATTATCACACAAATCCACGGCTACAACCGCTATTCCAGCGTTGGTATAGTTAAGGGCTTTTGATCACCAAGTATATGCAGTACTATAATCTGTTTTAAAGCTTCTTAGAGCATGATTATCCAGGTATCTTAGCTGGATATCTTAGCAAATATATATTAAAATATTGTGGGTTCTACGTGGGACCCACATGAATAGTTAACATATTCATCCCAAAAGTTTCTTAGCTAAGATACATATCTTACCTGTAGCGCCTACGTGGCGCTACAGGATTGGTCCAAATTTTTTTTTTTTTTTTCAATTTTTTTTTCGAATTTAAAAAAAAATTAAAAAAAATTAAAAAAAAAAAAGTTAAGATACCCAAACCGGGTATCATGGATATTCATGCTCTTAGTTCCCTGTTTTTGTTATCTTCTCATTGTTTTGGGTTTATGATACCTCTTCTGTAAATATTCAGCTCATATTGGTAATATAAATTTAAATTTTACCAAAAAAATAATAATAATAATAATAATAGTACAGAACAATGACGTCAGAATAGTTACAAATATCATTCATATTTATGACTCTACATCGAACAGTGAAACGCCCACAAATACAGTTCATAAAAAGTAACACACTATTAGCTTTTCATGCAAAGCTGCGGCAGCAACATATAAAAATTAAATTTGGAAAGTCCTTAATCCACAAAATACCAGGGATCTTAGGAATAATAATATTTATATTAATATGTATTTTACAAAAGGTGAAGAATATATCAAAAAGAAGAAAAAACAAATATATAATCCAAAGCCATATTTTACAGGTGGAAACCTAAAGGACATATGGAGAATCTAAAAACATAAGAGGTCCAGGAGAGGACGAAAAACCCAACAGACTGTAACCCGCTTCTTGAAAAAGAGGGTTCCCTAAGTAATCTCGTACGTCAAGATCGTTACTGCCACCGTTCGGATATTGTTCTGTCTTCACGCCGAAGTTGTCGTTGTCAATTTCTTGCGAGAAAATGATTCCGTTGAGCTGAGACACGACTGGGTTGATTACAGCTTTCAGCTCGTCGACGTTGTGGCCTAATGAACTGTGGTGTAGGTTATCATCGTAGAGTAGTGATGGAAAGTTGGTTAGGGTTTTGGAAGGTTCAAGAAGAGGAGGCAAGGTTTCAATATGATGATAATGGTTATGGTTATGATGATGTGTTGTTGTTAGGGAACTGTTATGAAGGTAGCTTATTTGGTTATGGATTCCAACATTCTTTCTGTCTCCTGATTTATTAAACACTCTGCAAATCACCCATTCCTCCTATGTCACCACCAAAAATTAAACATAAAAATGTTATTATACATTATGCTTCGAAGTAATAAATAAATACACATATTTCAGTAGTTAAAAAAAAACATATAGATATATCTTTTAGACTTGTATTATTTGTATTAACTACACCTAACCAAGATTGGTAGAGATCTTGTTTGAAATGTGAGCCTGGCCAATTGATTTGTGATGATACATAGAAAGCAATAGTGATGAAAACGACACAACAGTGTAGCATGGAAGAACATGAAACGGCAAGTTGTGTTTGGTGTTGACATCCACACGTACAGTTTTATATCAAATCTATCACATCTAAACTGCTGTCTCCCCTGTCCTTCCCATACTAGCCAAACCAAATAGTGACATAGTTTATAGTAAAAAGTTCAATAAATGAACATGAGAAAAAGTGAAATATTTCCGGTTAAACCTTTCTTCTCAACTCAATTTTTTTTAAAAGTCAACTTATTAGTTGAAGTTCATATTAAATTTCGGTTATACATATAAACATTTGTTATAAATAGTTTATAGGAAAAAAAGTATAACAAATGAATATGAAAAAAGGTGAAATATTTCGGTTAAACCTTTCTTATCAACTAATTTCTTTATAAAAGTCAACTCATTAGTTGAAGTTCATATTAAATTTGCAGTGCTGAAAAATATAGTTAATCTTGTAATATAAAGTTTAAGAGACGCACGTGTGGGAGTAAAGTAGAATTATTTTTACCTTACACGTGTGGCGGTGTGAAAGGTCGGTTTCCAGGCGATACTCATGCATGACCCACTTACTCTTGAGGCCTCGTGGAGCTCTTCCCTTGTAGAACACAAGGGTTTTCTTCATCCCAACAAGCGCTCCTCCTCCTCCGCCACCACCACCGGCGGCAAAGACCTCCTTATCTTTTCCGGTAGCCTTCCAATATCCAGCAGTAGTGGCTCTGTTAGTCCTGAGCCCCGTCGGATATTTTCTATCCCTTAGACTGTAAAAGTACCACTCTCTTTCTCCCATCTTGGCCATTTCTTCATATAACAAACCAAATAAAACATTAAACTTATAAAAAGATTCCAAATAGAAAAATAAACAAACTTTTAAAGAAAACTAAGTCGTTAATATATTATTAAACCTAATATAGTACCAGGTAGTTCCCATGGCTCGCAGCGATTGAGGTCAACTTCGGCGAAGTGAATGCCACAGAGACCTCCATGGAAGACTTTAGAACCTAAGTAGAAGGTAATGAGCTCTTCATCCGTCGGATGAAATCGGAAGCCAGGTGGCAATCCTCTGTCGTTGCTTTCTTCTCCGGCGAACTCGCTCAACACATCTTCCACCGCAAGCATCATCTTCTAATTATTATAACCGAAAAGAAACTTTTTAAAAGTCTTGTTACTCGAAGAGACACGAAAAAGGAGAACAAAGAGAGCAATGATGCAAAAGGTGATGGTGAGTATAACCTTATTGTGTGCAAGATTATATATTTATAGAGTACAAAAATGGCACATAAAACGAGAGAGAGAGAGAGAGAGAGAGAGAGAGAGAGAGAGAGAGAGAGAGAGAGAGAGAGAGAGAGAGAGAGAGAGAGAGAGAGAGAGAGAGAGAGAGAGAGAGAGAGAGAGAGAGAGAGAGAGATTTGTGTGGATTGTGAGGAGTGTTTTAGGTTAGTGTGTTATGTAGAGGTGTGTATAGATAGATGTGTGGATTTTGAGTGTTTGAGGTTAAAGGAGCATTGATGATAAAGGCTGTGAAATTCAGGGAGCAGAGGCTGCTATTTTGCCCTCACCTGGGGAGCTTTCAGGAGTCTCTTTCTATTTTTTTCCTCATTTTTGTGTCCTATGTGTAATTATCAAATTATAACATTTTAAATTCAAAAAACAACTTTTAGCCGTTTTGTGTTTTATCACTACACTGCTATAGTGAAATTCTTATGGTCTTTGGAGTTTTGATTGAGACAATGTGATGTTAAGTTGTGATCTTTCGTTAATGACTACTCGCACTACAACAAATGGGATGTGTTACATCATTTATTTTATTTCTTTATATCATTTTTTGATTGATGCAAATGAATTTACATCACTAATATAAATGACTCTGGAAGTGGTGACTCTAATACTTGTATCATTTAAAACCGATCGATGTAACTATTTTCATCATTTTGTTTAAATGACGTTAATTTCTATCATTTGCTTTAAGTGATGTTAAAATTCGCATCAATCAAAATAAATGATATAACCATTAGTTTCAGTTTTAACAATTGATTTTAAATATTAATATCATTTATGTTAATTGATATAATAGTTATGTCAATTATAAATAAGTGATACCTAAATCAGAATCATTTTTAATAAATGATCAGAATGAATGTATCATTTATTTATAATCGATGATAATATGTCTGTCATTTAATTAAGTGAGGGTAATATATGTATCGTTTATATATTTGATATAAGTCAATATTTTTTGTATCACTTTAGCTTAGTTTTTGATGATGTTACTATATCATTTACAAATGATACTAAAACCTACGCCTATTAAACAGCAAAATTAATTATAATTTAATTTAATTAAATATTTAGTAAAATCAGAAACTAGTTAATATTTCAATTGCAAATAATTTTATTATAATAAAAGACAAAGCTCAAATCAATCTAGACAAGAGGTTCAAATAAGCTAAACATAAATAAGTACTAACTGAAAATTAAAAAAAAACGCCTTGAGCTAATTAAGCTAATGATCTTCGCCGTTATGGTTGTCCTCATTCTGGTTTCTGTTGACTTCATCTCTTCTTACCTGTTAAAAAAATTAAAAGATAACATAAAACTAATGAATTACTTACAAATTTGAGTAATTTCTTAAATTTAAATCAATACAATATTTACCTCAGAAGTTGAAGGATTTGGATTTAGTATACTAGCATAAGCTGCTAATGTAGATACCTACAAAGGTAATTATTTTGTGTCAGCAAAGAGTAGTTTAGAATATTAAGATTTACTAAAATATTTTATTGTTTTAAATTGAAAGTTAAATAAAAAAAAATTACCTGATCGCCAGCCCTAGCACCAAGCAATTGTTGGATAACAACTGTGAGGTTTTCGACTTGGTTTTGCATTGCTTTCATATTTGTCCTCATTTGAACTTTTTCAGCATAATCAGCTTCTGCTCTAACTGCAGCACAACGTTTGGTTAATTTCGAAGGTGTAGGTCCTCGACCAACACAGCGTACTCTTCCTGAACGTTCCGGACCAAACACTAGAGAAAATTCATCGTCCAAACTAGCAGTGAAATTTGTTGTTATCTGTGTCGATGGGTTTTGGCTCATCAAAATGGTAAGCTCATCCTGATAAATACATACAATATAACACAAAAATCAGGTACAATCCAATAATAGTTCAGATATGGCTTAAACATTGTAACATATTTATTTCACCCTTTCATGTCCTTTACCAATATGAAATCTATCCTACAACGTAACACATCACATTCATATACTAACAAAGTCAAAGTGACAAAATATTTATAAAATACTTACCGCACGTTTTTTAGCCTCATCGGATACGAAACTACCATCAGATTTGGTGCGAGTCTTGATGAAAAACTCTGCTCGGCTTGGTATTTTTCCAGTCAAGTTTTTCTTCACAATTAACACATGCATAATCAACAACCAAAGTAAATGTTACGTGTCACATTTTAATAACATACATTCATTTTTATATATATAACATTAGATAGTCAAACAAAGACTCACCATGGCACGTCTATTTCTTGCAAAGCTCTTTCTTCCACAATTATGAGGCATGATATGTTTCTTTCGGCTTATGGTATTTTGTTTTTGTTTTTTCTGTAAAATCAAGTCGTAAGTAAAAAAACTTTAAAATGAAATTATACTATAGATATAACAAATATCAATATATACCTTCCACTTTTCAGTGAACCTCGTGCAAACAAAATCATTCCATTGATCTTCAGGTACATGAGTGGGACGATTCGCAATTGTCTCAGTTTGGGAGTTTCTTTTGTGATCTCTCCAAAGACGTAATTTTACATCCTTACATTTGTTCCCTAGGAGACTAATTACGTAACTACGTCTTGTTGGTGGGTCATCAAAGCAAAACTTTGCCTGCATAAATCAATATAGCTTAGTGGTTACCTTCAAATTCAGTTTACATAACAAACAAAAAAAAAACAGAAAAATATTTTTGAAGATAAGTATATTTTTTGTTACCTCGATTACTTCCCATGCCTTTTCCTTTCTGTGAGAAGGTAAGGTTCTCCAATCACTATAGTTGATTGGTAGCAGATTCAAATCAGTACTCAACTGACCTAACCATGATCCAAGTAGCCCTCCAGAATCTTCATCAGGTTGACCGCAATCTTCATCGAAATGAACAATCACTTTTCGATTTTGTAACTTCCACACATCTCTGGTTGTCAGCGATTGGTCTTCAATGTTTCCATCATCATCTATTTGATAAACATATGTAGTTCATACACAAAATTGAACTAAATTATGTTTTAGTAAAAATTCAGACACATTACCTATCAACTGAACTTTCCATTTGAAAGTTCTGCATTCTTGAGCAAGAGCAGGAGGGGAGTTGTAACACGTCTCCAGATCTTGAAAATCATCTGGTGCTTGTGTTTCTGTATCTGTTAAATCCATTCTCCTTTACAGAAAGGTTAATATCAAAAACGTTAGGAATCTATACAAAATTAAATATACATAAAAAACAAGAAAACTTAAAGATATACAGAAAAACGTGTAGACTAAAACTCCATCTTTCTTCTGTTTGATAGGAAAAACAAGCAAACTATACTAGATCAAAGCACGTCATTTTAGAAATTTATAAACAGTTTATGGTCTCAACTTAGTAAAACATGACCCAAACCCTCCCAATATATGTTATAAGAACCTTGAAAATTAGCTTACGTTCATTTAAGAAATAGATAACAATGTAAACTGCTTAAACAAGAATTATATGTGCCGTCAAATCTCTGAATTTTTTGCTATACAGAGTCTGTTTAAACTCTCAAAGCAGGAACTGTAAAACTGTCCTAGATCCAAGCAATTCAGGAACTATCAAACTATCCTAAATCCAAGCACGTCATTTTATTAGATGATGAAACAGTGATGGCAATTGTTACTCAAGACTTGCTAATAATGAAATCACAAACCAATAGTGAAACACAGAAAGGCGAGATGGTCATACTTCAACCTAGAAAGTACCTTAACCTTAACCTTCAGATTTCTCAAGAGCTCTTTGTTTTTCCACAATCGTGTAAAAACCCTAAGTCCAAGTAATACTAATAAGAAACTGCAGCGACTAAATAGGGATATGGAAACAAAAAATTTCTAGAATCCCGCCTAACAATATTTACCCGGCGGGAGTAATTAGATTCCTATATTTTGGAATATGCACAAATTTTATTTTGACTAATTACATATTTTCCTTTTTTGATAAAAGAAATATATATCCAATATCTACAATTAAACAAAAGAAATATATTCCAAAATGTGTCTCAGGAACAATCGTTCATTCACGTTCATTCACATTCAAAGAAATATATTTCTTACCTTATAGCAACAGGAGCGTTCCCAGTACGAGTTCACAAAATCATCAGAAAAAGATCTCCTTGTTGAGTGAAACCATTACACGTTCATTCATATAGCTTACTCTCGGGTTTGTGGTTTGAAAGCCGCCTCCATGAATATGATCATTTGACATTGATTCCACTCCTGCATCACCAATACATGTACCAACAAAGAGGAAACTGAGTCACAATCTACACTAGACTAGAAGTAATCAGATTAAGGTAGCGTTTACTTACCAATGTCGTAGTATCCAGCTCTAATTGATGCAGCAACATCAGCAACTGCTTGTAGTCCAACATATCATCAACAAATGTTTCTGCTCTAAGATATTAGCTTTCATTTACTGTAATAAAGAATCTGATTTATACGTATATACCTGGGAAACCAGCAAAATAAGCTGCTACGATATGAAATCTGTAATTGACTCTTGATATGAAATGTCAACCAATCGTGAAGAGTAGACTTGCTCTACCTTGGAAAATACTGCATTGTTCAATAGAGAAATCACCAGAATAGTTTTACAAATGAATAAATGTAAACTCTAGCTTTTTGAAAACCCCAAATCTCCAAAGATCAAATGTATTTAGAATCAAATAAGAACAAGAAAAACAGAGTACGATTCAAATAACAAGAATCAAATAAAACATGTCACTCATCAGAGAGATCTGGATCACCCATATCGTATACATCTCTTGGTTGAACATGCACTACATAATTCCATTCTTTCTCATGTGGGTCTTCAACGTAATATACCATTCTTGCTTGTGAAGCCAATACATATGGCTCATCATCTTCAAAATCTCCCGTGTGTAACAAACGTGAGAAATTTACCGAACGATGACCATAAGCATCCGTTTTATATCCTCTGTTAGTACGAGTGTCAGCCCATTTACACTTGAACAATACAACCCTAAAAGTTTCATAGTAGTTCAACTCAATTACTTCAACAAGCTTTCCATAGTAAGCTACATCTCCTACCCTTGGGTTATGATCACGAGAGCTTGCATAACTCATCGTTTCAGCCTCGATACAGACACCATTGTTCTGTGTTTTCAGATCATCGTCTCTTTCTGTAATCCGAAATTTGAGTCCATTGACATTGTAGGCTGTGTATTTCATAACTTTATCAGATGGACCCATAGCTAAGCACCTTAAATCATCATTGATACCATCAATGTCATTATTCTCTACTTTCTCTTTGAGCCATTTTGTAAAATTTAAATGTAGTTCTCTGTCAATGTCAAGAGCACGACTCCTCTTGCTTCGACGAGACTGTTTTCTTGCTAGCTCACTTTTGTACCGCCTATATACACAACTTCATTAGCTTCTACCTTAGAAAAAGAATTATAATTTGGTAATTAAACACTTACTCTCGTATGTGATCAAGAAGCTGGCAACTAATCAATACATGCCGATGTGCTTGGAGCCTCTCAACGTAGCTAAGAGTGTGTACATAACCTGCTCCAACAAGTCTACCAACATTTGGGAAGATAGATGCAAGCTCAGAATTTGGTCTTATTCTGTTTTCGATAGCAGGCTGATCATCAACACGTCTACTTCGATTAAACCGTGTTTCAATGTCGTCAAGATACATTGAGCAAAATGTTATGCATTCATCAGCTAGATATTGCTCACATATAGAACCCTCTGGTTTGGCACGATTACGAACGTATGATTTGAAACGTTTAAGAGTCCTACATATTTGTGAACGAAGTATACATCAAATGATCGAATGCATTTATTTTTATAAAAACTAAATTAAATGAAATTACCTCTCAATTGGATACATCCAACGAAAAGGGACTGGTCCACCTCGTTTCACTTCTTCAGTGAGATGTACGGTTAAATGTACCATCACTGTAAAAAATGATGGAGGGAATAACATCTCCATTTGACATAGGGTTAGGACAATACGTTGTTGTAATTTAACCAGATCGTCATTAGAGAGGACCTTCACCGATATATCTCGGAAGAAGTGGCATAACTCAACAATGGTAGATGTCACTTCTTGTGGCAGCAAGTTCTGGATTGCAATTGGCAACAAATCTCGCATTATAACGTGAGAATCATGACTTTTTAAGCCTGATAACTTTCTGTTGTTCACATCAACACACCTCGAAATGTTAGAAGCATAACCATCAGGGTATTTAACCTTTTTTAAGACACTTAAAAAGCAGTCTTTCCCATCTTTGTTTAGAGTAAAACATGCTGCTTGGTACTTTTCATCCTCATCAGGCCACAATTCTTCACGAATCCCAAGCGCTCGAAGATCTTTTCTGGAATTCAGGTTATCTTTGGACTTGACTTTGTCATCCAATATTGTGTTGACTAAATTATCAAACACATTCTTCTCTATGTGCATAACATCCAAGTTATGTCGTATCATTACGTTTTTCCAGTAAGGTAGCTCAAAAAATATACTCTTTTTTTTCCATTGTTGTCTATCTTCTTTACCACTTCTACCTCTCTTTCTCCCAACTAGATCTGCTCCCTTACCTAGTGTAACGTTAACTGTTTCAAGCTGCCGCATAACTGTAGAACCTGATGGCGTAACTGGTGGAGATCTAGTTTCTCTTGTTCCATCAAAATCAGTTTCATTTTCTCGAAAGCTATGTTCTAATGGAAGAAAACGACGATGCCCCATAAAACATGCTTTTTTCCCATGATCTAAACGTCGTCCCATGGCATCATAGTTGCAACTAGGACATGCTAATTCTGTATATGTATTCCATCCCGACAAATTTCCAAGACCTGGGAAGTCACTAACAGTCCACATAAGTGCTGCTCGCATATCAAATGCCTGATTTGTAGAAGCATCTAGAGTATTGATCCCGTCAAACCACAATTCTTTCAACTCTTTGATAAGTGGCTGCAAATACACATCAATATCATTACCAGGCTGTTGCTTTCCAGGAATAATCGTAGAGAGAATTATTGACGTTTGCTTCATTGACATCCATGGAGGCAAGTTATATGGGAATAAAACCACTGGCCAGATACTATAACTCGTACTCATGTTACCAAATGGATTAAATCCGTCTGAAGCCAATCCGAGTCGTACATTTCTTGAGTCAGATGCAAATTCAGGATGGTGCAGATCAAATGCTTTCCAAGCTTCTCCGTCTCTAGGATGTCTAAGCTTACCATCATCACTACTTGAGTTTGCATGCCATCTCATGTGAGCAGCCGTTTTGGACGACATATATAATCGTTGTAGGCGTGGTTTTAGAGGGAAATAACGCAAAACCTTTGCAGGTAGTTGTTTCTTCTTCTTTTTTGACGCGGATAGTTCACTGGTTGCAGAAATATTTGTCTTCCATCTAGATGTGTCACATACTTTGCAAGTTTGCCTATCTGCATTCTCTTCCCAATATAACATGCAGTCATTTGGGCAGGCATGAATTGACTCAGATGTCAAACCTAACTTGCGAATAACCTTTTTCATATCGTTGAAAGAGTCTGGCAGTTTTGCATGTTGAAACGCTTCTTTAAGCAACTTAAGAATCAAGGATATTCCCTTGTCGCTGATCACACACATACACTTGATATGATACAACTTCAATACAAAGGATAACTTGGTGAATTTGGTACATCCTTCGTATAGCTCTTGATTAAAATCAGCAAGC
Organism: Orychophragmus violaceus; assembly: GCA_030180135.1. Classification (NCBI taxonomy): domain Eukaryota; kingdom Viridiplantae; phylum Streptophyta; class Magnoliopsida; order Brassicales; family Brassicaceae; genus Orychophragmus; species Orychophragmus violaceus. Next base: position 107,214,093 of record CM058232.1, read on the forward strand.
AACTCTTCAAAACTTTCCCCTCTTTCACAGTTTCCCCTTGAAGTTTCTGGAAACTCGCTGTTCATAGGTTGCTCAGTCGAACCAAAATCTTCATCCACATTTCTATTGATATTTGGGAAAAGATCATCCAAGAGACTCGTAGTTGAACTTGATTCCACATCGATCGATTGGTCAATGGATCATGACAAGCACATTTATAATTTTAAAAAAATAAATTGAAGTGTAAGATATATGGTTATTATCAAAAATTTAAAAGTCCGAGCATTTTCTTCTTATTATTTTAAACTAAAAACGAAATAAAACTGGTTGATAAAGTGCATTTTTTGGGTTGATATATAGTTGAAAATTTGAAATAGATGCTTACAGCAATTTAATACGAGGCTTTTACCATCACTTGAGTTTATCATATCCCGGGTGACTAATAAAATACTACTACATTTTAATGATTTGATGCAATAACTTTCAACTGAAATCATTTGAATTTTGCATTGTGTAGTTTAAAATGAGTAAACCGTTATATATAGATACAAATAAGAGAATGAGGTTATTTCATATTATACCATTTTTAAAAAATATCACTTTATATTCTAATTTAATTTTTACACTAAATTCATAAACTAAGTTTAATGTATAAAAATTTATTTACAAAAGAATGTATGAATCGTTATCTCATAATTTCTATTTAATTTTTATTCTAATTTTATATTTTGTAAATAAATTTGTATTATGTGTGAAATGTGTTATTTTGTCAACAAAGGAATGTGAAATGTCTTAAATGACACTCATTTTGTAACATATAAATTATGAGATACCAATTGATTACCCAACAAAAAAAATTGTTGTAGCAGTTGAAGTTTTCAGATTTCAAGAAATGTCAAATAAATAATGACATTTAAAGAAGTTTTGCATATTATGGTTATCATCAAAATGAAAACAAGTAGTAGATTTTTACTTTTTAAGAAGAAAAAGGAAAAGAGTGTGCAGTAAATATGGCAGAGGTTTATGCGTGCGGGTGTAAGCATATCATTATACTCAGACCTTTTTATTTATTATTTTACACACATTCTCCCCTGAGATCCCAATTCCTTCCATTCCCATTTTTTTCCCTGAACCACTTTCTTTTATGTACTATTTTTCAACTGTTAAATCAATTATGTATGACAATTTTAATTAGTTTTGTTTGATACTATACCAATATAAAATGAGTTTTACATAAACCATGAGCATATCCCACAAAAAAATCTGAATGTTTTATTTATTTTCAATTTTGATACTATACATATACTCTTCATTTTTAGTATATATTTTCTTATGAAAAAATATGAAACCAAAGACCATTTACATCATCCGACTATTAATACATATCAAAAAATAAAACTTAAAATAAAACCAGAGAACATTTAGGAGTTTAGTGTGTTCATGTTTTGAGGAAAACTGAAGTTTAGAAGATGAAATATTTGAAAACAAGACCATCGGTATAAATCATTGATTGATTCTTAAAACCCCGTTTTTAAGTGTTCAGTTTTCAAAATTTAATATATTAAACATAAATTATTCAAAAGAAGGAAATTCTTAAAACACAAAAATTGGCATTTGAAGCAAATTTATAGAAACCCCATAGAGAAATTATTGTAACACATAATTGTAACAAAATGACCCTTGTTACAAAAACAAAAATATTTGTAAGAAAACATATTATGAAATTTTAAAATGAAATGAAACAGTTGAACATAGCAGATGTCGGCGGTGACACGTGCATAGAATGATATAAAAATCAGGTAAAACTATAATAAATGCAAAACGTACTACACTATCTATCTCACATAAATATTAACTGCCCACACGATCTTTTGACAAATCTACCAAGTCATTCTTTTACCCTAAATGCTACCCAACTCCATAATATTTAAAAATAGATTTTGTAATGGATTTTTAAAAGTATAAATATGGAAATTGAACAAATGTTCATCCAATAATTCAAAACCTGCTGTACTTGCATAGGCTTAGCTAAGCCTATCCATTATTAAAAGGCTTATTATATAATATATGTATTATTTAAAATCCAAATTATTTTTCTCCAGGGGGTCTGGTCTATCCCTCTAGCTCTGATGATACTTTTTGTGACTCTCTTTTTTCCTTCTCCAAATTGTTATTTTTAACTATTTCGGTTAATTATTGCCCAAGTGATACCGTCGGTCTACTAAATTATAGTGATGTTCATCTGCATCACAAACAATATTATTGGTCCTGTCAAAAAGGTAAATTATTCATTTAGTTATAATTGTATATTGAATTAATTTGTCTGCTATATATCATCACTAAACTTGGCAGAACATCAATTAGTAGTTAAAGCAGCGAGGGCTAGCATACTTTGGAAATCTTTCTATAGTCGTACGTTATTTCAGTAACACTATTATTATTATTATTATTATTATTATTATTATTATTATTATTATTATTATTATTATTATTATTATTATTATTATTATTATTATTATTATTATTATTATCATCGTTATGAAAGTATTGATTGTGTATGGCATTTGTTTTTTTAGTAGGAAAGCGAGGTTAAGGCGAAGCCAAGAGTAAGTACTAAAGGACCTCAAGACTTTTGCTCCCAGGCACGACTACCGAAGGTGACCGTTACAGCACAAGTCAACCCAAAAGAAGAAAAGAACCTCTAACAAACCAGCGGGTAAAAGCATCTCACCAACTCTTCCTATAGCTGAAAAAGGAAAGTCTAGCCTTTAACCGGCGGTTACTCCGGCCTCCGTCGGCCGACGGCTTTCCTTAACGCGGCAAAGGAACCGTCTCAACGCCGACTCTCTTCTGCAACCTCCAAGCATCCTGCTCAAGAAGACCTTGCTCTCCATACAAAGAAGAAAAGAGCTCATCCACACAACCAGCTACAAACGCAAAGACAACAATCAACATCCAAAACAAATCTGAAAAACAAAATGGAAAGAAGACTTACTTACGCTGAGAAAGGAAAGATGATAGCAAGCGAGGGACCAAGAAGGGTAAGGATCCGAGCTCCTGAAATTGACACATCCCAGCAAATAAGAGAGAACAAGCTCACCTTGATTGGAAGGCTAACAAACCCTGAAGAACAAAGCATGTGGGATATGATACCTCACTTGTCTCGACGGTGGAACCTTAGAGGTAAAGCAACAGGTTCAGACCTAGGAAAAGGCTGCTTCCAGTTCAGGTTTGAGTATGAAGAAGATTTGAAACAAGTCCTGGATAACCGGCCTTACCAGTTTGCAAGGTGGATGGTCATCATCCAAAAATGGGAACCTACAATCTCTCCAACTTTCCCATCTCTTATCCCCTTCTGGATCCGCATTAGAGGCCTCCCTCTACACTACTGGCAGCAGGCCCTGGTTTCAGACATTGGAAAGGAGATTGGCAGACTTGACGATGTTGAAATCACCACATCTGCTGCTCGGGTCCGCGTCACTGTGGAAGGCTTACAACCACTCCTCATGGAATCCATTGTGGAATATGCTACTGGAGAAGAGTCCACCATCTACATGGAGTATGAGAGATTGGGAAAACACTGCAGTAAATGTTTCAGATTAACCCACGAAGCAAATAATTGCCCTACTGCTAACCCTACCAAAGATACTGGAAAAGAGGGGACTGTGAAGGAAAGAACCAGAGATAACCCATCTTACGGAAGGATCCAACAAGCTTACCCTCCCTACGGAAGAAGAGAAGAGGATTATCACGCTAGACGGGATAGACACGGTGCTCCCTATGGAAGAAGAGTTACGGAAAGACCACACAGGGGAGATAGTGCGATGGAAACCTCTAATCATAAAGCTGAATATGAAAGAACAAGCTATAGAGAAAGAGCAAGAACTCAGAAAGAGTGGAGACCAACTGGAAACTCAATTCAAAGAGAACTACCAATGGAACAGCAGAGGCAGGAGTTTGATAACAGGATTGGGCTGAGAGATGAGACCATCAGAGAACAAACGCCCACAAGCCGGTACAATGCAAAAATTGATGAACAAGTACCTGCTAGAGAAACCCAACTCTTAAGCCAGAACCACTTAGGAAGATCCCCACTCTACAATAGAGGCAACTCGGGAGCTCTTGAAATCAACCAAAGACAGAACCAAAGGAGCCCACAAAAGAGTCAACCAAGCGGAAAACACCCTCTGATAAGAAACCTTGAAGCCATTGACTACCCAATAGACCAGGGAATCCCCTCCTTTGAGGAAGTCATGGAGGAACTAAATGTCCAGACCCTGAAGTACATAAGCTGCGATGACCCAGCTGAGAGAGCTGCAAGGATCCAAAGGGTTCAGAGGGGTGAGGAAAGAGACCTGATGAAAGAAACAGCCTTAACCATAATTGAAGCTGCAAAAGAAAAAACAATGGGGATATGGAATTCTTACCAACTAGTGGATACTGAGGAGGGATCAATCAACCTGATAAAGGAAAATCCACCAACCTGCCAAAATGATAATGAAGCTGGCACATCTCTAAGGCTGGGGAGCCGAAGGAAAACCAAAACCCCCAACAAACGGTTTAATCTGTGCAGCCCACTCCACCTGAAAGGCATCAGCATGAAAAAACAAAAATCTCTGCTCAGTCAAGGCACAAGCAGAAGAAGATCAATGCCTACAAGAGATGGAGACAGGAATAAACCAAGGACTGAGGATGAGGAAGATACACATGGGAATCACAATGAAGAAGAGGAAAGAACCCACCATGGAAACACCTCAGAAGGAGATAACCATAGAAAGACAAACGAAAGGAGGAACAGGAAGGATTTTCGGCATCAGGGAGAATCCGGTCCTTAGCTGTAACAGCATGGAACTGCTGTGGACTGGGGAACCCGGCAACGTTCCAAAGGCTGAAAGAATTAAAAGGGAAGCATGAGCTCAATATCCTGTTCCTGAGTGAAACAAAAAATAAGAATGAATATGTGGAGGAAAAAATGCAAGAGCTAAGACTTACCAACTACTGCTTAGTGCCACCCCAAGAGAATGCCAGAGGAGGCTTAGCACTAGCATGGACTGAAGATGTGGAAATGGAAGTCTTGGAGCAGAACCAAAACTACATAGACACAAAGATAAAGTTCAAAAGAAACTCTTTCTTTGCAACCTTTGTCTATGGAGCTCCTGAAATTGATAGAAGAAAGCAAATCTGGGATAAGTTGACAGAACTTTCAATAACCAGAGAAGGCCTATCTTGGTTTTTAACTGGAGATTTCAATGAAATCCTCAACAGCTCAGAGAAACGAGGAGGCAAAACTAGACCTGAAGGCTCGTTCTCAAACTTTAGGACCTTCATGGCGCAATGTGACCTTTTCGACCTCAAACACTCTGGGAATTTGCTGTCATGGAGAGGAAAGAGAGGAGAGCACCTAGTCTATTGCAGACTGGATAGAGCAATGGCAAACAGTGCCTGGGCAGATGATTTTCCAACGGCAAGAAGCGAGTACCTGAAGTTTGCAGGGTCTGACCATAGACCAATTCTAACCCACTTTGCCCACAAGAGGAAGAAGAAGCAAAAACTGTTTCGATATGACAGAAACCTGCGCAATAATAAAGAAGTAGTGCAACTGATCAGGAAGGCTTGGACGGGAGAGGGCAGAGGCACGATTGCTGAAAGAACCACAAGAGTAAGGAGTGCTATCATACACTGGAATAAGGAGAAGCACCGGAACTGCAGAGCAACAATTGAAAAATTAAAAGAAGAGCTGGATGAAGTAATGTCAAACCCAAATGCTCAAGAGGAAAGAGTACAAATCATAAATGAGGAACTCAAAGAGGCTTATAAGGCAGAAGAAGCCTATTGGAGACAGAGAAGTCGACAAAACTGGTTAGCACTTGGGGATAGAAACACCAGTTACTTCTTTGCGGTTACACGTGGTAGAAGAGCCCAAAACCGTATCACTGTCCTTGAGGATGATGAAGGAAACACCTTCTATGAGGATGATCAGATAACACGAGTAATATCCACTTACTTCAAGCAACTGTTTGAAACTGAAGGAAATGACCCAAAGGAGACAGTCAACAGAGCTATTAAAAGAGTGATATCAGAAGAGATGAATCAAAAACTAATAGCCATACCCTCATCGGAAGAGATCAAGCAAGCCCTCTTCTCAATTCACAAAGACAAAGCTCCAGGCCCTGATGGTTTCTCCGCCTGCTTTCACCAATCAAACTGGCTGCATATTAAAGAAGAAGTGGTTCAGGAAATCCAGAGTTTCTTCAGATCAGGACTCCTGCCAAAAGAAATGAATCACACGCATATCAGACTCATACCAAAGGTTCCTAGCCCAAAGAACATAAAGGAATATAGACCTCTAGCTATGTGCAATGTCTACTACAAAATCTTCTCAAAGGTTATTACTAGAAGACTTCAACCGACTCTCAATGCCATTATCTCTGAAAACCAGTCTGCTTTTGTGCCAAAGAGAATCATCACTGATAATGTATTGATTACCCATGAGATGCTGCATTATATGAAAAACTCAAAGGCTACAAAAAGATGCACCATGGTAGTCAAAACTGACATGAGTAAGGCATATGACCGCCTAGAATGGAGCTTTATTGAATCAGTCTTGAGAAGAATGGGTTTCCATGAGAAGATGATAACCTGGATCATGCAATGTGTAACCACAGTGAGCTATTCCTTCCTGATTAATGGGGAGGCAAGAGGAAGGGTCAATCCCTCAAGAGGAATACGACAAGGTGACCCTTTATCACCATTTCTTTTCATCATCTGTAGTGAAGTTCTCAGTGGTCTTTGTAAAAAAGCTGAACAAGAAGGAAATCTAGTGGGGATAAAAGTGGCAAATCAAAGTCCAAGGGTCAACCACCTACTATTTGCTGATGACACCATGTTCTTCATCAAAACAGAAGAAAGAAGTTGTGACTATCTCAACAAGATAATTGAGGACTATGGAAGGGTATCAGGTCAGAAGATTAATAAGGACAAATCATCTGTAACATTCTCATCAAAAACCAGCCTAGAGATAAGGGAAAGGGTCAAAAATCAGATTGGGATCAACAAGGAAGGAGGCAAAGGAAAATACCTAGGCCTCCCAGAGCTGTTTGGAAGAAAGAAAAAGGATCTATTTTCTTCTATTGTAGATAGAATTAAACAGAAGGCACAAAGCTGGTCATCTTCAAGACTTTCAAGTGCTGGAAAGCTAATCATGCTTAAGTCAGTACTCTCAGCAATACCAGCCTATTCAATGACAAGCTTCAGACTCCCAGTGGGACTGTGCAAGAAGATCCAGTCAGCCTTGACCCGCTTTTGGTGGGACGCAACACCAGAGAAAAAGAAGATGTCCTGGATAGCCTGGCCAAAACTAGCACAAGCAAAAGGAAGAGGAGGACTTGGATTTAGGGAAATTCAATGCTTTAATGAAGCCTTATTAGCGAAAACAGGATGGCGGCTCTTAACTAACCCATCAAGCCTCCTTGCAAAAATCCTGAAGGGTAAATACTACCCAAACCAAACAATACTTGAAGCTCAAATCCCATCAAATGCATCACATGGATGGAGAAGTGTTGTGGTGGGGATTGATCTACTGAAAAAGAAATTAGGACGAGTAATAGGAGATGGAAAGAGCACAAGTATCTGGAGAGATAACTGGCTGTCAAGAGAGAAAGAAAGCCTCATTATGGGACCGGCTACTGCAGAAACTTCAGACTGGAAAGTGTCGAATCTCCTAAGGGATAATGCAGTGGAATGGGACAAAGAAAAGCTAAAGGAAATATTTCCACTGATTTGGGAGCACATTATGTGTATCAAACCTAGCAGAACAGGAGTCAAGGATGAGTACATATGGCTAGGAACAAAGGACGGATCTTACTCAACAAAATCAGGTTACCACTCGGCTCTGGAAAACATTGAACCAAACAACCAACAAAGCCACGGCCATGAGGAGTTCAACTGGGTAGAAGCAATCTGGAAAACAAAGACGATGCCAAAAATCAAAATGTTCCTATGGAAATCAGCACAAGGAGCCCTACCAGTTAGGATGAACCTGATGAGAAGGAAAATAACTACATCAGGAACTTGCATCAGGTGCAACAAACCGGAGACAACAAATCACATTCTCTTCAACTGCGAATTTGCAAAAAGAGTATGGGAGCTAGCGCCTTTCAACAAGGTGTTCTCAGTATCTGAAGAGGAAGAATTCAAAACCACGCTAAAGAGATCGAAGATGCTGTTAACTCTTCCACCCACTGGCCTAAACAATGTAACACTCTTCTACTGGCTTTGCTGGGAAATTTGGTGTTCTAGGAATATGAAGATCTTCGAGGATAAAGAAAAATCAGAAACGGAAACAATCACCACAGCCGTTAAAGCAGCAAAGGAATGGGCAGAAGCCCAAATGAAGCTCGACGAAAATGGAAAAGACAGTAGATCTACAGGACCAAACAGAAATGCAATTCGATTGGAAAGTGACGAAACCTTATGCCACACAGATGCAGCTTGGAAAAAGGAAGATCAAAAAGCGGGATTGGGATGGATTTTCACAGACATGAACAACAAAATCCTGGGCCAGAAAGGGATCGGTCGAGAATACCTGGGATCACCGATGCAAGCAGAAGCAGCAGCTATCCTGGAAGCTCTTCTAGACGCCCAAGGCTTGAGAACGAGGAAATTGAGGGTCGTCTCGGACTCAGCTTCAGTAATCGACGCCATCAACAGACAGAACCCTCCTCCGGACTGCTTCGGAATCATCAACGACATTATCAATGTGTCAAAGTTCTTTCATAGGTGCACCTTTGATTTCGCACCCAGGAACGAGAATAGAAACGCAGATGAGATCGCTAAATCGACTCTTAGGCAATTCGACTCCTCTTCCATTGTACTCGGATAATTTTAAGTTTGAATGAAATTTCAGTTTGCCCAAAAAAAAAAAAAAAAGTATTGATTGTGTATCTCTAATGAGAGAAGATATAAATCTCATTAGACAACACTATTTTTTTCAGGAAAATACTACCAACCATCAGCACAATCCTGTATTCTCTAGTGAAACTTTAGATAACAAAAACTATTTTCCTTTTTTTTTTGAAACAATCAAAAACTATTTTCCTTTGGCTAAACAATAACAACGTAGTTTCTAACAGAATTGAACTCATAATCAATGGATTTAGATCTTCCCCTAAGTCAATCCCTACACCAAATATTGCTTGATTATTTTAACTTATTTTGAAATAACTTAATTGAAGCTAAACCACTTAGAACCAGCAGAAACGGTACTGGCTACTGTTTAACAAAAATAATGTAAAAACAACAGTCCATCTTTGTTCAGAATTTTACTGTGTTAGTAATTTCGTATATACTATACATGACACTAAACTTTGAGATATTAGGTGAAACAAAAAATCACTAAAATGAATGTAGACGACTGTTTGGCACACCTCTCTTATAGTATGTGTCAATCAAATGACAAAAGGGGGCCATTCTTCGTCTTTGTCTGTTTGTATTTAATATAGGCATGTATCAAAGTTCATAAGCTTAGAAAAATGACAAACAGACAAACAAAAATAAAAACATATTTATTGATTTTTTTTTTTGGGCAGATATGAACTGCAATTAGGAGTTAACATAGCAGTTACACTTCTTAAAATCAAATTGCACAACATAAACCTCTCGCATAAATATATACTTCATCTGTTTCAAATATGTTGTTTAAGGTTTTTTCACTTACATTAAAAATGATTTAAAAGTTCAATCTTACCTTTATATTATTAAAATTCTTTAGCATTTATTATTTTATTAATTTAGTTATGGATAAAATAATAAACTAATGAATAAATTACAATGAAATTATAAAATAACACATTTTGAAACATTTTTTTTCTCTCTAGAACAACATTTAATTTGAAACGGAAAGAGTACATGTTACTCTCGTTTCATTCACAAATTAAAGTTAAACTTCTTTTTTTGGTGAAAAAAATCAAAGTTAACTTAGTAAATAAGTTCATTATCTATCACTATAGATTAAGAAATTTTGCAAAGAAAAGAAGAAGTAGAAGAAGCCTAGAAGGAGAGGGTGAAGAAATAATAAATGAAGGAGGAAGAGGAAAAGGACAATGGCAGCACCGACCTGCTCCACCAGAGAACGACCTCTCACTCATTTCCCTTCACAAGCATTCCTTTATTTTTTCTCTCTAATTACCTACGAAATATATTTGTTTTTTTAACTACTACGAAATATATTTGTTATATCAAAAATTTATTTTTTTAACCCATTGAAATTTAGTTTATTTGATTCTAGTTTAAAACACTTTGAGATAGTAAAATCATAAGGTGCAATTTCGTTTTTTTTTTGTCGGGGAAAATTTCATTCCATAATAACTTGCGATTACAAAACAGTTTGATCTAAAAGAGCATAGCCGGAAAATCCGCTAAAGAGTTGTTCTTCTTTGGTACAAAAGCAAAAGAAATGAAATCAAAAGATAGAGATAGATCGTTGATGTCGTTGATAATTCCGTAGAGTTCTTTTGAGTATATCTTCGAGTTGATTGTTTGGATCAGAATAAGCGAGTTTGAAGATATTCTTACTTTGTTCCTTTGCATTGGCTTGTTTCAAAGCTTCAAACATATATAGCATGTGCTTCCGCTATTAAAGGTGCAATTTCGTTAAAAGAAAAACTGAACCTTAATTAGTTGAACATACATCACTATATGATTGATTAGAACTTACAAATAATCATTGCATAATTCATTAGCCTATATATACATATACTATATTAGCACGCGAGTATAATTTTTGGTCCAGTTTAATAAAAGTTTGATGTGTAGTTTGGTTATGTCCGTACAGTAGATGAGCAATAAATGTGAAAGGTCTTGAGGATGTTGTGACAGACGAAGCCTTCATAAATATAGGCGATAAGTTGCAAACTTGGGTGGGACCAATAAAACCGTGCATGCACATATATATATCTTCTTACATTATTGAAATTCTGAACAAAAATATTTGTAATCGTGCGCTTGTATTTGTATGTCTCTAACTAGCATAATGACTGTAATACAATGTGATATGATAAAGATCCAAGGGTGAAATATCTAACAGATGAGTTGTGAAATATCTAATTAATTAAACTTTGAATGATAAAATTTGTCAAGGTGGATAACTCCGTATATGGTGGTCTACAACAATCAAGATGTCAATAAATAAAACAATTGGTTGTGGATCAAATGCATATTATTTTTATGAACAAATAAATTAATTTGATGCATAACAAATTGTAGTCTATCCAAAAATGAAATGATCCTAAATAATTTCTTTATTATGCTGTTTAGCCCTTTTTAGTAACTAAGCAGTAATGCTTAACCCTGATCGGTCAATTATTTTTTCCACTTATATGAGATTTTCTACTGCTAGGAACTATTTTCATCGCTAAATATGGTTGTTTAAGTAAAATGAACATACGTGAGACTGTTTTTTGTACATTTCCATATCTCAAATGAGACTGTTTAATCAGAAAATGGAAAATCTTCTAATACAAAGTGACAAAATGTTAAAATTAAAACCATATTTCATAAAGATGGATAATTTAAACACTAATATAATGGGCATACGATGTGCTTACGAACGACGAGAAGAGTATTAAATGCACTAGGCTAATCAGCTTTTACAAGATTTTCAAGAAAATAGTAATAATGAATTTAAACGAAATACATAAGGTTCTAAACCATTGTCTTGGTTATGTGCGGGAAAGATCTTGACCATGGTGTAGCCGCGGTTGGGCACGGATCTAGCAAGGGCATGAATTAATTACGTCATAGTGAAGATATTTGGGACCGAAATGGGGAGAAAAAGGTTTCATTTGGATGAAGATGAACACTGGTCAGCCAGAAGGATTATGGGGAATCAACAAGATGGCTTCTTTACTAACCAAAACTAAGTGATGTAATTATTACATTCCAAATTTACTTTCTTATGTTTCTTAAATGGGTAAGAAGCAAACTTTAATAAACTGATCAACCTGTGACATATAAATACCCCTTCGATATGCACGTAATTAAAAAAAAAAAAAAAAAGATTCGAGTAAACATGAGAACAAAAGTAACAAAGAAACTTGAGTATCAAACATCAAAATCCAAGGAAAAATTAAACGTTAAATTAGAGAGGAAAGATCAAAAGACAATTGATTGGTGTTATTATTGTCTTGGAAGTAACTCATTAGCAGAAGATGTTCCTGCTTCTGACGTAGAACCAATCTCATCCTCTTCGTTCTCTTCTAACGATCTTCCCATAGTTTCACGTGTGAAGAAATAGGTCACCAACACTCCAGCGATACAAACGCCACCTAGGATCAAAAACGCGATCCTAACGCGTTTCACGTCTGGAAAAACATCCTCTTTATGCTCTTCATCATGTTTCGTGGCCCACAAGAAACCAACAGTTCCAACAATAGCGCCAAATTTCCCGGCAGCTCCGGATATCCCATGACACGTGGACCTAAACCTCGCTGGAAAAAGCTCAGCCGGGATGATAAACGTCGTCGTATTGGGACCAAAGTTGCTAAAGAAGAAAATCAAACCGTACAGAACCATGAAGCCTTTATTAGTCTTCTCATGTTTAGACCAATACCAACTGTACGGAATGCCAGCGACTAAGTAAACAACGGCCATAAGAAAAAACCCCATTATCTGAATCTTGACTCGACCGATTCTGTCGATAAAATAAACGGTGAACCAGTAACCGGGGATGGTGGAGCAAGCGGCTACGATGGCTGCGAGTCTAGCAACTTCGAAGGCAGAGTCGTAGACGTTTGAGGAGTTGAGAGGTTTGTTGGAGAAGTTAAAGATTTGAGAGAGGAGGAGATTGCTTGTGTAGAAGACAACGTCGACTAGGAACCAATTGGCGGAGGCTGCGAAGAGGTCACGGCCGTGGAGGCTGAGGAAACGGCGGGAGAATAGTTTGTAGGAGGAAGAAGACGGTGGTTGTTGTAGTGTCTCCGATGATGATGAATCTTCGGCTAGTTGAGATATCATGGTTACGGACATGACTCTTTGCATGTCTTTTGCTGCTTGGGTTGCATTGTTCTCAACTAGTGCTGTGTATCTGCATGCATTTTTAAAATTTTAGTAATTGAATTATTGATTTGATTATTTAGTAGAAAATACTGAAAAATGGAAAATTTTAAAATAAAGACTTAATACTACTCAAAATCATCTAAAAGTTATGTTTTAGTTAGTGGATAAAACATATATTCAAAACTTTCTAAAAGATATGTAGCAAAACTATATCATTTATTCTGATGTAAACATAAAAATGATTTAATATGTTCTTATTTCAACTAAATTTACAATAAAAAGAGAGAGAATATTATCAAAGCTCATTAAATTGTAACTTGAAACTAATATTGGCAATGAATAAATAACATATACTTTTAGTTGCTGTTTTAAGATTATTTTTCGTTTTAAATTAATTGTTATTTTAAATTTCTAATGCAAAAATTTAAATCAAATCACCGTTTTAATCCTATAAGTTTAGTGTTTTAATATAACAGATAATTTTATATAATATATTAATTAAGAGTATAATAGATATATTTAATATATTTTTTAAATGTATAAAATATTCTAAAACTAGATCTAATTTGAAACGGAGAGAGTATTATATTTGTCTCAAGTTATGTGTGTATGCTTCAAAAAAAATTTTGTAGTATGTGTGACATATTACACATTAACTAACTAAACTAATTAGATACATTTTTCAATTGATTATTGATCACTTTTTCTATATTGTTAACAAAGATTTACTGAAGTTACTTAAACTTTACTCAGTCGAAACAGATTCTATTTATTAATTATTATTATTATTAACTGATATCATCGCAGCTATATAATCATTTTTAACATTAATATACTCATGAGTTTATACCTAGTTATATTTACGAAACAAAGGTAATCAAAGTGGGAGAACTTGATAGGAAGAGACTACATATTAGTTGGAGAGATTAAATCTATTTATAACAAAATTATTAAACTCTGTTTCTTAGCTGGAGCTTATACCTGGGAAGATTAATTTAGACATACAAGGCATACTAAAACCATATATTATACATATTAAAATGAGAATACTATGTGAAGACGCTATCATGAGAGGTATATACCATTGTGTTCGGTATATCTCCCTCACAAGTCAACTTACTTCCTAGAAACAAACCACGAAGTTCCCACTCTTTACATTATTACACATTGATATTATTTTATGTTTATATCATTGGAACAAAATCAAATCGAATTTAGGTTAAATTTTTCTTGAATTCTTCTCTCACACACAACACAAGTTTCAGTTTCTCCAACACTATTTCGTACGGAAACGTGTGTACTAATTAAACTTTTTAATGATTTAGTTTATATATTCTTCATTGAGATTTCATTAAAAATCTGAAAATTTCCAAAGTTTGTTTGAAGATAATCGCAAACAAAGTCAAGCAAGACATCCATTTACATAACCTTAAAATATTAGTATTGTTATAAAAATGTGGATGTTGATAACTACTAGCGGCCATTGCTGATAATATGTCTGTTTGTATACTATAGTAAACTTCTATAAATTAATAATATCAAAATCATAATATTTTATTAATTTAATGATATATTAATTTATTTAATTGAATAGAAAAAATTAAAATTAAAAATTATCTTAATTTATCAAAATATTAATTTATATATAGTGTAATGTATATCGTTTTGGGGTGAAAATACGGGGGAAAAAATTGATGCGAAAAATCATTTTGTCGTAGTATGTTTTCCGACTAAAAAACCAGACCATCTAGTTTGCAATATAGTGACAATAGTTAACGTTTAAAAAGAGTTATTTAAATATAGTTTCTTTCTCGCGTTTATTTTATATATAGTTATTTTATATATAGTTATAGACTTTGATAATCTATAAAAAAAAAAAAATTGTATGCGTGGGATACTCGGATAGATAGGATGCAAAGTCACACAAGATAGTGCATACCTGCATATACTCGTATTCTATATTATTGATGAATAAAATGACAAAAAATAATCAAAATGACCACGACCAAAAAGAGAGACAGAAATAGTATATAAACATTGTATTCTTTATAAAACATTAAAATACGGAAAATTAAACAATATATTTATTTTGTTTTTACGGCGGAAAATAATTTTAAAAATTGACGGAAAAAAGAAGAAAAAAGATAACTGAACGGAACCTGGCGGTTTCAGGCATAAGCATTCGCCAGTAAAACGTTAACGCGGCGGGAAGAGCACCGATCATCAGAATCAACCTCCAAGCAATATCCGATT
The DNA here is from genome assembly GCA_030180135.1 of Orychophragmus violaceus. Taxonomy (NCBI): domain Eukaryota; kingdom Viridiplantae; phylum Streptophyta; class Magnoliopsida; order Brassicales; family Brassicaceae; genus Orychophragmus; species Orychophragmus violaceus. Next base: position 107,229,378 of record CM058232.1, read on the forward strand.
CCTCCGGAGCCAAAGTCTCCATCCCCGCCGCCACCGTTTTCTCCGAACTCTCCACTCCAGCCTTCTTAAACGCCTCGCACACAGCCATCGTAACGGCGGAGCTCATCAAGATCCCCAACCCCTGCATCGAGAACACAGCAGCGATAAAAGCCCCACGCGTCCTTTTATTAGCAAACTCCGACATGATCGTGGCGGAGAGAGGATAATCACCACCGATCCCGAGTCCGAGAACGAATCTAAAGAATCCAAGACTCGCCATGACGCAAGAACGGCGAGTGGTGCAGACGGAGAATCCACAACCGAATGAGCTTAAAACCATGATCAAGAGACAAAGACCGTAGACTCGAGTGCGTCCGACTCGGTCTCCTAAGTAGCCGAAGATGAGCTGACCTAAGGCGGTGCCGAGGAGAGCGATGACGTAAGAAGTGGAGAGAACAGCGGTTCCGATTGAGTCTTTGTGGTAATAGATTTGACTGATCATTTTCATGACCGGAGCTATACAGAAGAGATCGTAAGCGTCGGTGAAAAGACCCATTCCGGCGACGATTATGGCTTTGAAATGGTACCACTGTATCCTCGCCGCATCTAACGCCGATAACACTCTCAGAGCCGGCATGGTTGATTAGTTGTTTTAAATAAAAAAATGTTTTTTTTTTTGTTTGGAAGAGTTCGTGGATACACAAACCGAGAACAATTGAAGTCTCTGTCTCTTCATTATAATGTTTGGAGAGTTTTCTTCGAGAGAGAGGTCACCATGGAATATGCTTTTGTCTTGACTGCGAGGAACACAACACCTCCCTGGATCGAGTCCACTTCTTTAGTTGACTTCCACAACCTTTGTTTTGTAAAATCGGATTGTAAAGTCTTTAAAGTTTGTCTTTTTCACTTCTGTTTTCACGATGGGCACAACACAAAAAGGTTTTCATCTAAGATTTTTTTAATTAACTTTATGATTCTATTTATGTTTTGAATGTTTAGTGCAGTTACAAGTCACACTGGACGAAGACTTCGAATGGAGAAAGCGGATCAGACGTTGCAGATCAAACGGTTCAAGCAGATCAGGCGGATCACGTGTGGATCAAACGGATCAGGCGGATCAAGTGCGGATCTAGCAGATCTGTTCAAATTATAGATTTTGAACGGAGAAAGAGGATCATGTGTTGCGAATTATGCGGTTCAAGCGAATCAGACGAATCAAATATAGTACATGCGGATCAGGCGATACAAGTATGGATCAAACGGATCAAACATAAAGTTGAATGAGAAAATTGATACATAATATAACAAATATAAATATAATATATACTCTGTTCGATCAAAAAAAATATATATATAATATATACCCTAAACCCTAAGTTATATATATATATATATATATATGAAATAAATTTAAATACAATACATGAGTAAAAAAATTATGATTGAGTATTTTGGTTTGTTCGAATCATATTTTAAGAATATCACTCACAACAAAATAATTATCATAAAATTATAAGATATTAGGAAATCAATATATTATTGAAATTTTAGTTTGGTTTTAACCAGTATGATTTTGGTTTAAGTTTTTTTTTCCAAGAAAAGAACCGAACTATCTAAATTAGTTGATTACCAAGCCAAGCCAATAACCGAATTTTTTAATCTACCAAATCAAACCAAACTTATAACCGAACTTAAACCGAAAATCATAAGTTTTGATTCAGTTCGGTTCGGCTGGTTCGGTCCGGTTCAAATTTTGAGGCATAAATAAAATTATATTCATAAGAATTATGTAAAAAGTGAATATAAGAAAATAAGTCGAAGATAAGATTTTATAATTATTTGTATTATTTAATAAATCTGATGTCGATAGTTTCTAGTTTTCTTTAGAATTTAAATAATAATACTATTTTTGTTGGTAATAAAAATTATTATCTATACCTGGCATTCTACTTGAAAGTTGAAACACCCCATTTATCCGGTTAAAATACTGTTCAAAGTGGATCATCAAATTTTGGTCATGGTTTAGAACCACTTGCGGTTCAAAACAAGATTTCTATTTTTTAAATTATATTTTAAGATGTGAACCACTTTTGACAAAAGAAATGATGAATGGAAACTGTGTTGCAGACCATCCACTTGAACAGGAGAACCATTTTTTATCTGCTTTCCATTCATAGCCTAAATCACTAGTGGACTAAAACACTCTATTTTTGGGCGGTCTATAATTCACCGTAGATCAAGTTTATTTATTTAAAAAAATAGTTGACACTTGATTTGCATTGAAATTTGGTTTTAAATGGTAGCAGCCGATTAAACTGTGTATAGATTGAACAATTTTATTTTTGAGGCAGACTGCAATCTACTGCGGACCAAGTTTATTTGTTCACAAAAATAATCTGTATTTAGTCCGCAACAGACTTCTTTTATTTCATATTTTCAAACTTCTGCGGACTTAAAACTATGAATAGTAAATAAAACCAGTTTAGACCATTTATGAACTAATCCCCCTAGACTCCACCCTGTTGCTACCATTCAAAACCTTTACCTTTTAAAGATCTGCACCTATATAGACCAAAAGTTATGAATCTTACAGAAAAGCAGTCTAATCCGCCCCGACCATAATTTGCACAAAGCAGTATCATTTTCACATCTAACTTTTTGCAGGGTCTTAAGAACATCTCAAAAAATCGGATCATAGGTGATTAGAGAACATGTTTTAAATCACTTGAACATATCCAAGTTAATTAATTAGACCGACTGAACTATGAAGATGGGACGCGTACGCCGAGCTTGACAACAACACCTTCAAAGATCCCATCAGGTCTCAACTTCGGAGAAAACAAGCGAGGATCCACTTGTCCTGGAAGATTAAACGTGATTGAGAATGGACCTGGCGGGCAGAACTGTTGCACTTGCATTCTGTACACGCATCCTGAGTCACTTGGGATCGCAATCTCAGGTACTAGTCCTTGTATGCATACTCTCCCCTCCCTCTGAACCTCACATTTGATCTTATCTACAAAAAGATAACATTTAGGGTCACCAGTTCTTCAAGACGCAGATGTGTGTAAAGAATGTAACTTTCTTTTCATGTCATTGGTTACTATGAAACCCAAAACATGATCAAACCATTAACATGTGGCAGAAGTAGAAGGGAAATTTGGTACTGAGACGGCTCTTTCTTTGACTAATCAAGAATGGTGAAAGGAGGAGATTTGAGAAAGAGAAGCTTACTTTGATATTTGTTAATGCCAGGAAGAGAGACTCTGAAGATGTAGGCGATATCGCTCTCACCAATATCGACAAGACCGATGGGTGGTCCAGCACAGCCTTGCTTGGCAGTACCAGTGAAAAATACATGTGAGATGACTTTGGAGTGAGTAGTCTGATGATTCACAGAGTTCATGGTGTTGATTCTTGCTTTTGTTTTCTCCACAAACCGAGCTATTAAGGAAGATAATAAACAATCAAACCAAGCACAGGTTCAAGTTTGAAGACGTAAGCAGAGAGACCCAAGAAGAAGCAAGCAGTAGTCAAGTTAAAGACCACCAAAAAAAAGCTTGAAAGAGTTAAAGATGACCGGTTTTGATGAACTCACCGGTCAGGAGCAGCTGAGCAAACACACAGAGAAAGGCTCAATCAGTCGAATTCCCTTTAACAATTTAAACCTCAATTCAGTTTAACGCTTTAAATTGCTGAAAATCTAGATCTGAGTAGAAGGAAACAGACAAAACCCAGAAAGAAAAACCCTAATCTCAATTCTACAATGCCCAACCAGACATGAAATTTCTAGAAGATAGTGAACGAAAACGAAAACGAAAACAGACAAGGGTGGGTAAGGGTACCGTTGCGAAATCTCCGGTGGTATTGACTGCGAAGCTTATTCCAAGTTTCCGCCTCACCAAAACTTGACCGTCACCGCTGGGGTGAATTTGCGAGACGGAATGGGGAGCCACGTATGATATAAGTAGCAGTTACATGTATCTAGTCATACATTTCATAAATTTACTAGTCTCTAGCTTCACTAATTTAGTTTTAAAAACTATATCAAAATTATTTTATGGAAACTAATCATAAACTAAGTTTCAATTATGATATGCTGAGAGGACAAATCTTGTTGTACATAATCTCTTTCACTTCTACTTTATGTATAAAGATAAGTAAGTGGAATAAATAATACAGCATTGTTAGTTAAACCTTGTTCTTGTTGGGTTTGTTGAAATATGTACTAAAACAGCCATTAATCCATGTCCATGGACACACTCTTGTCTAACGGCCGGTTTATTAGTCTCGGAAGCTAAAAACTTGTTTACTGTCACAGATTAATACTAGATGCTCCAAGATTGAGAAGGTAAGAATGAAAACGCAATAACAACCAAGTATAGTTCACCAAACGAGTTGCTTATGACTTTTTCTCGGTTTTTGCAAGCAGTCAAGTCTTTTAAATTCATATGAGAATATGTCATTCATATTTATCGCCCGAACCAAATTGATATTTTCACTCCTCAACATTGATCAAACATATTGTTTACCGAACAATCACTTTTTCAATCAAATTCTGAAATAAAAACTGACTCCATACTTTGAAGTAAGTTTCGGATAACAATGATTCATCAATGTGTTCAGACATGGAAGAAGAAACAAACCCTAAACATGAACATGTGTTACTTACAATGCAGGACTTGGGGACAGACTATATACCCTTGAATGTTACTCACTATACTCCATTTCCTGAAGGAAGTGTAGTGGTATTACGACTTTAAACTAAAAAAGAATCAGCTTTTGATTCTACCATGTATATGCTTGTGTATGTATATACACCAACGGTTTCCCCTCCGAGGAGAAACCGTTATAGTGCCTGCAAACTCAACCCGAGCTCAAGCCAGCAGCATTCTTGTGGCTGTGTTTAGATATACACATTGATGGATGGGTAAGGAAACGGAAGCACAAACCCTGACACTCCAATTTCCTTTTCTTTTTCCTTCTGCGCCTTCTCAGTGAGCAAGACTAGTTTATGTAACCTACAAGATCCCGAGGTTAATGAGATCAGGGTTATGATGATGATCGTCCTCTGTGTATGCAGTTACCGTAAATGTCGAATAAGAACACACATACCTTTAGGATGCAAGATAAATAACGTTGCAAGACTTAGTAAAACAGGAAGCCTCTGCTGCCACCTTGAATAGCAATTTCACTATCCCATAACTTCCTTTCTTCTCAGTCTTCAAGGATGACTGAAACCATTGAGATCATACAAATGTGCACCACTAAACCCGAAAACAAAGAAAGAACTGAACTGATCCTCACCTTGTTGTTTGGTCAGAACCACTACTCTGCATTAGTTGAGGGGAATGGACAACGATACGCGACTGTACTGGAGCAGGGCCTGACAAACACTCAAAAGAGAAGCCGTCGAGCCAGTACTTTGGATTTGATCATAGAAAGGATAAGATTATAATGTATGAGACAGTAAAATGCACCTGAAGGGTATGGAGCTTGATGAGCAGGCATCGATGTAGTAGTCATCGCACTAACAGTTGGTCCACCAAGTTGCAGAACATGGCTTCCTGGAACCGAATACCCTTGAACGGGTGTATAACCTTGGCCACTGGGAACAACAGTCTGACCTAATTGCCCGTATTGGTAGACAGGTGAACCAACTGCCCCAGGTACTCCGTAGACCTGAAGGTATTGCTGACCCATGTATGGACTATATAACCCCTAAACCATGAAACAAGACAAAGTTACAAGAGATCTAACTAGGAACAGAGATAAACAGCAAATGTTTTGCGCCATTTTCAACCTGTGACTGTGAGTACATGTACTCGGGTCCATATGCAGCTACCCTGAGAGAGACAAAGAGAGGAAAAAACATTAGAAACACATTCATGAACCAGAGTTAGAACTGCATTAATTACCCATAAGGATAGACAACTCCTTGCTGATAGTTATATGGAAGTGGTTGCTGATACGGATAATTTCCAAATAGTGAAGCACGAGGACCCTGCACATTTCCAATGTATGGGGAAGCAGGTCTTAAGCGTCCTAACCAAAGAAAAACCACTAAATTACAAGTAATCTACAACAGCAACGATCCACAACAACATAGAATATTAGACCACAGTAAGAGAAAGAGCAATGGAGGATGAGTATTGCAGCAAGACTGACCAGGTATATTAGGTACCAATGCATAGGGCAATGGAGGCCGAGGTCTCCCAAGTGAAGCAAGATTACAGTTTGCACGTCTACCATCTATAACTGGAGTTGGGTCAGCACAAGCTCTCCTAGCAGCTTCTGGATCTCTAAAAGTCACCTAAATCCTCCATATGAAATATAAACAGAGCACTGAGTCACCTAATCAACTAGCAACGAAAAACTGAAGGAGAAGAGGGAGACTCACAAAACCGTATCCTTTGGATCGGCCAGTGTTCTTATCAGTAATGACGACGGCTTCAAGGATTTCACCGTACTGTTCGAAATGGCGACGAAGGGTTTCACTTTGTGTCTCCCAAGCAAGGCCACCGACGAATACTTTTGTGAAGGTTGTATCTCCAAAAGGCGAATTCAAGTAGTGAAACCCAGAACCCGGAACCGATTGATACGCCATGATTGTTGGTGAGTGAGAGAGAAGAAAAAATAAAAATGGAAACTTTATCACGAAGAACAGAGGGTGGGTGAGTTATAGACAAGGATCAAACTTCCGAGTAAACCATAGATATAATTACAATGATTAAGATCGGTTAAAACCGTAGACGAAGAGGAGATTCTAGGGTTTACTCGGAGATTGTGAAAAAGGAAAAGCGAGATTGAGGGGAAACAAAAACCTAAAAGATCATTCCCGACTAATAATGAATAAAGGAGGAAAAGAGATCAAATTTCCCGGGAAAAAAAAAAGAAAAGAAAAGCAGAGTGGGTTTTAAGGATGGGCCAGAAAGAGGACGAAGTTAGTGGGTGGAATTAGGGTTTCTGTACTGGATGGTCACACAAACAAAAAAGATGAAATTATACACACAAAAAACGAAGCTACAGGGTCGAATTCGAAAATCTGGAGAACAAAATCAAAGGAAGAAAGAAAGATGAATCTATTTACGGAAAATGAGGTTTTGTTTGGGAAATTCTATTGATGGTGATGATGAACAAGTTGATGTTGATGATGATGATGATGATGATGTGCGTGATTTGTTGAAGAGGAGAGAGAGAGAAAGATACTTTTGTTTTAAACCATTGTAATGACGTGGGGACCATATATTTATACACTAATTTTTGTAATTAATTAATTAATTATTGTTTTATCAAATTTTTCCGTTGTAGCAACGTTACAGGAAATGTGAATTTGGTTTTGGTGCGAAGGGATATTTTTTGTTTATTATTATCCATTTAGAATTGAGATTGTAATGAGGACAAAGAAGAAAAAAAGACAAAGCTATAAAACGATAAAATGAAGAAATCTGCCATAATTTTATCGACTTTGGACGGTGTAGATGATTCTTCACCCTCTGGAAATCCCAAATCAATGGCTAGGGCTCTTAAGATCGTGACTCAGATTGTGGTCCAATGTCAACGATATTAAGAAGCTATAACGACATAATTACATTGGCTTTACGATTCGGACATTTTAGAGTGGTTGGTTTCAAATCCACTAAAAATAATTGTCTGAAGATACGGTAAACAATCTAAAATGTTACATCAAAATTATTCATGCAAGTTAAAGTGATAAAAAAAAAGTTGAGATTTGTTTTGTCAAAGAAGAGCACCAATATGAAATAGTGGACTTGAGATTTTTATGGAATCATTTAATGTCAAGAGTAATATAACAAGTCAAGAAGAAGACTCTCTTCCTTCACTATGAGTAAGCTATTATTACTTTGGAAGATCACTAGTAGTTGCAAAGCTCACAACAGAGTCATCAATGGTTTCTACTAATGGCCTAAACTTCCACCCCAGTTCACCTCCTTCTCGTTTCTCTCAGTGAAACTGCCATTATACATTTGATCATATCAGACCGGGAATCTCAAGATATGAAAGCAACCGTTGGTTGCTTGGACCCGCTTCTCCATTAGAGCACTGTTGTGAAGTGAATGAGAACTGCATATGTATCTTCCTTTTGCCTCTTGATTTTCATACAGTTGGTCACTCAACAAGGAAATTATGCCGCCTGAGACACACCAATTCATCAAAACTTTCAAGAATGAAGTCACTTTTTTTTTGACAACAAGATTTAAAAAAACCCCGCTAATTCTCTATCATCTATATCTGTGGTTTCCGTCCGATATGTGTGTTTGGTGACTGTCTGAGGTGAGCACTCCGTGCTAGCCTATCCGCCGTCTGATTATGTGTGTGTGATATATGCTTGAGGTCAAAGGTGGTGAAGATTGAAGAACATCTTCCTCTTGTCATACTCTTCAGTATATACTGCAAAGGCTGGCCAACTCTTCGGCTCAGATACTATCTTCACCACTTCTGAACAATTCGTTGCAAAAGTGATATGTTTGTGGTTGAAAAACGTCATGCTTTCCATGGCCCAGAGCAATGCTTCAAACTCCGTGTGGAGTGGTGATAGGCTCTGTCTGATATTAAATTTTACTATTAGTTTCAACATTTTATATATGATTTTATTTCCTCTAACTCTAAGACTTTTTTATAAAATAAAGAATATAACTTTACATTTCTTCTTTGTTTACGACTTTTGGATTTCAAAACGGAAGCGTAAGCTTCCAATGCATTTTAAAAAGTTTTTTTGGAAGCGTTTTGGAAGCGAGATTCTGAAAGCTTCCACAAGCTTCCGATTCCGACTCTGATTCCGAAGCGGGAAGCGGTCATCCGGCGAAGCTTCCGTGCTACCTAGGTGAAGAACATCTTCCTCTTGTCATACTCTTCAGTATATACTGCAAAGGCTGGCCAACTCTCCGGCTCAGATACTATCTTCACCACTTCTGAACAATTCGTTGCAAAAGTGATATGTTTGTGGTTGAAAAACGTCATGCTTTCCATGGCCCAGAGCAATGCTTCAAACTCCGTGTGGAGTGGTGATAGGCTCTGTCTGATATTCATAGCTCCCATTAATACATTTGCACCTCCATCATGAGAACTATACCATCCTTGACCAGAGAAAGCGTTCCCCTCCTTCCATGATCCGTCCACAAAACACTATTGTCCTTGTTGTACCTCAATAATTTGGTCTATACCTTTAGTTCCCAGTGATCGTTGAGTATTCTCTTGTGTACTTGTTTGGGCTCCTTCCCATGACAAGAATTCTGTTTCCGCAAGTTTTAATGTCTCATTAGGGTCCCGATCAACCTGGTTGAATACCATATCATTTCGGCTTTTCCAAATGTACCATAAGATCCATGGGAACTGATTATTCGTTTCCCTTGGAGGCAACCTCCAAAACAGAAAATTCATATTGGTGAATAAGGCCTCCGTAGGGAAACATGTCGGATTTGTTGGAATACGGAACAAGGCCCATGTCTGTAGTGCTGGCGGACATTAAAAAAGGACATGATTTATTGTCTCCTCAGCACCACATCTGACACAATATGTGTCACATTTAAGGCCTCTCGCTTTTAAATTCTTGGAAACCGCAAGACATCCTGATACTATTTGCCATATAAAGTGTTTCAATTTAGGTGAGCAATTTAACTTCCATGAGTGAGATTGTATCTCCTTAATAAAGGGTCCCAACACTTGAACATGATTACCACCATCTGGATATTCCCTCTCTATGAGATAACCTGATTTTACCGAATAGCGACCTGATTTAGTAAAGTGCCACCCATATCTGTCTGGCTGCACAATCTTACTGATTGGCATCTTCTGGACCAGCAATGCATCTTCTGGTTCCATTATTGCTTCTAACAGAGATTTTTTTCCATACTCGACGATGTTGATCAATCAATTGTTCAACCATGTATGCATTAGTGTTAGTGCCTTGTTTACGGGTTGCTGGTCTCGGGCGATAGGCTGGTATCCACGGGTCATTCCAAATTGAAATAGACGAACCTGAACCCACCTTTTAATTAGTCCTTTATTAACCAAAGATCTAGCTGATATCATACTTCTCCAGCCATATGATGGCGAGTATGATCGTATTGGATCTAGAGGATCTCTTTTCATGAAATATCTTCCCTTGAATACTTTTGAGAAGAGAAGATCGGGTTGATCAATCAACCGCCAGAGTTGTTTGGCCAGAAAAGCTGTGTTCGTATCATTGAAAGCTCGAAATCCTATTCCACCATTATCTTTATCCTTACATAGCTTATCCCAGGCAATCCAATACATTCCCTTATTTCCTCCTCCCGAGCTCCACCAAAATTGAGAAACGACGCTTGTTAATCTTGTTGTCACAGTCTTTGGAAATCTAAAACAAGACATCACTTGGTTCGGTAATGCTGTGGCCACAGATTTTATTACTACCTCTTTCCCTCCTCATGTCAGATACTTGGTTGTCCATCCATTAACCCTTCCATGAAGTCTGTCTTGAAGGAAACTGAATATCTGTGTTTTTGCACCACCCAGACTTTCCGGAATTCCCAAGTAAGATTCCATCCCTCCCAGCTTTGTAATGCCAAGAATATTTTTCATCTCCTCCCTGATTGGTTCCTCCACCTTATAACCAAATTGTAAAGAATATTTTTCAAAATTTATCTGTTGACCCGATGCACTTTCATACTCCTTTAGGATCCTTAAGATCATCTGGCATTCTTCTTTCAGAGCCTTACAAAAGAATAGACTGTCGTCCGCAAAAAGCAAGTGAGATATAGCTGGGCTTTTCCTTGCTACCTTTAATCCTGTTAATTGCTTCATTTTTTCCGCTTTCTTTATATTTTTTATAAGAGCTTACGTACATAGTATAATTAGATACAGAGATAGCGGGTCACCCTGCCTTAATCCTCTCTCCGGAACGATATGCCCATGTGGTTGACCATTAATCAATACCTTATATTGAACCGAAGTGATGCACCACATTATACGATGAATCCATTGTTCGGCAAATCCCATTTTTCCAAGAACTTTCTCCAGAAACTTCCATTCAATCCTATCATAGGCCTTACTCATATCTGTCTTAATTGCCATGAATTTTCCTTTACATGTTGGATTTGTTCGTAAACCATGAAACATTTCCTGCGCTATCAGTATGTTGTCTGAAATTAGCCGTTCTGCCACAAATGCTGATTGCGTTTCCGATATGAGTTTAGGCAGTAGAGGCTTGAGCCTTTGGCATAATACCTTAGATATTATTTTATAGACCACATTACAAAGGCTTATTGGCCTTAGTTCAGTCATTATAGTGGGACGTTCCGTCTTGGGAATTAGACAGATATTTGTAACATTTAGCCGTTTATCAAAATCTACATCCCTTAAAAAATCGTTCACCAGTTGGAGTACATCTTTTTGATAATATCCCAATATTGCTGGTAAAATAGAGCTGTCATTCCATCCGACCCATGAGTTTTCTCGGGGTGCATCATAAATAAGGTTGTCCGTATTTCTTCTTCTGATGCTTGTGCCATAAGTTTATTATTCATTTGATCTGTAATCAGCTTTGGTAGCTCCTGCAGAAAGCCGTCAAAATCTGTTGGATTTGTAGTTTCAAAAATCTCTGTGAAATAATCTATTGCCACTCCTTCAATCTCATATTCCTTTGTTACCCACTGTCCATCCGAATTATGTAATCCCACTATTCGGTTTCTTACCCGCCTCTGTTTTGTTAATGCAAAGAAGAATTTATTATAACGGTCCCCCGACGTGTGCCATGTAGTCCGACTTTTTTTGTTGCATAGAACTCTTCATCCCAATATGCTTCCTTCAGTTTATTCGAAATTTCCCATATTTTCTCTTGTGTTCGTTGATCATCCTTTTGGGCCGTATCTAACTCTCTTTGTAGTTCGCTGATTTTCTCTTTTCCATATGGAATTAAACCTTTCCTTCATTTCGAAATCTCATGTCTACATCTTCCAATTTTCTAAAAGAGATCATTTCTTCTGTTATCTTCCCATCCTATTTGAATAGTATCCATGAGCCCTTCTTTTCCGATCCATCTTTTATCAAAATGGAATTGACTTCTCCTTTTTTTCCTCGATTCCTCAATTGTCGCAACTAGTGGACGGTGATATGATCCTATCATTCCTAAGTACTCTACGAATGAAAAGGAGAACAATGTATGCCAATCCTCGTTTGCCAAGCCCCTATCAAGCTTACACCTTACTACTTGTTTTCCTCGTCGACCTCAGAAAGGGAGTTACCCAGGTGTGGAAATTCAATCAAACCGCAATCGCGGATCATATTATTAAAAGACAAGAAGGTCGATGCCTGTCTTAAAGTTCCTCCTTGCTTTTCGTGGTTTCCTGTGATTTCGTTCAAGTCCCCAATGATTAGCAACGGACTGTGCCTGATTAAACCAAATCGAGTTAATCGTTCCCAGACTTGATCTCTAAGTTTCTGTACTGGATCTCCATATACAAAAGAAATAGCTACTCTTCTACCCTCTACATCGGCTTCGATATCAATGATTCTTTCGCTTGAATAAATAATATCCACATTGTAATATAGGGCTAATCCACCACTTGCTCCTCGTGGTTCCATCGTGTGCAATTTGTCATAGCCAAAATGGCCTTTAAAACCATATGTAAACATTAGATCCTGTTTGGTCTCAGATAAAGATAAAAAATCTGGTTTATTTTTATGCCAGATTTCTCTGAGATAACTGATTGTCCATTTGCTTCCTAACCCTTGGCAATTCCAACTTATTATTTTCATTTTAAAACAGTTTTTTTCGAGTCCCTGTGCAGTATATGAAATCCATATCTCATCCTTAGCCAAATTAAAGTAACCAGATAACCATCATACCGTCCAGCATCACCTATCCATATCCTCCTTTCCATACGGATCATGCCACCACAAACTTCATACTCCTTCTTCTTCTTCTCGATAAATCTCTGTGAAAATTCCAGCCACCACCAAGTTAATCTGTATGATGACACCATAAGGGCCATTAATATCAACCCCTTCTGGTATAATAATTTATATTGTTCGTCCTCAAGCTCACCCATATTCCTGCAGAGTCTCTTATGAGCCTTTTGATATAATTTTCTGGGATATGCCGCCCCAACCACACCATCTTCAATTCGGTAGCTTGCAAAAAACTATGACGTAGTGATATTCCCATTGCCATCCTATTGCCAGACCACTCGAGCGTGATGATCAAAATCCACAGCCTCCATATATTCACTTGCCCATATATACATTTCCATAACCAATGTGATTCTTGTTCGTTAAACCCTGTGGTCGTATGCATCTGTACTTCAAACAATATCAATTCAAACCAGTATGTTTCCTGACGTGTGATATAAATAGTCTGAGACCATATTGTTACATTTTCATAAACTAAAACCATAGCAACACACCAGAAAACCAAATATCTTGCATTTAATCGATAACGACACAATACAAGCCATAGTACAACCATGTATAACCAGAAATAAGAAAAAAACAATACTAGAAACAAATTCCTTCCCCTAGCTTGAAAGAAACCCAAAACAGTATTTGAACATTCCCGAACTAGAACTTGATGGCTTATTGAATTCATTAAAAAACTCATAAGAAATGCTTGAATATGGCAGCTTACTGATCCAGAGCCTTCTCAATGGCAGACTTGAGCTTGTGATTCTTAGCTTCCTCCACCATTGATTCCTTTCCGGATGTCCCTGCTACTACACCGGCTTTTGCTGCTTACGCCTAGGAGAATAACCTCTCTTTCCCCTGGAGCTTCCTTCTCCGTATGATCTGTCATACCTCTTGGCATCAGGCCTAGACTCTCTTCTAGTAGACTCTGGTCTCATCTGTTCCCTATGCTCCATTGTCCTTTCCCTCCCTCTGTGATTGCGCGCTGCTTCTCCATGTCTTGCAGAGTCTCTTCTACCCTCGCGAGACTCTTCCTGTCTTCCCAAAGTTACAGCTCCTTTGTAGCTAACTCCGCCAGAGCCATCAGAATGAAGTCACTTAAAACAGAGATATGTGTAATTTGAGAAACATATATACATCACCTTTTTATGAATTTGAGAAGTCCCAAACTACTAGAGTTAAGCGTGGACTGAAGCCTAGGGCCTATCACGACTGAGGGACAGACCATATCAACATCAGGTAAGCTTTTCTTGCTCCACTCTGTAGCTTCACGTTAAATTAAAGTCTTGGCAAGAAAGTTATAAGGCCAATAACAATGAGATCCTCAGATTTTATGGAAAAACATAAATCTTTTTAATGTCTACATCACCTCAATTTCTGCAGTTGTTTACAACCCAAAAATGGCCTAGGGATGTTGCAGTGGACGAGAAGTGTTGGTCAGACACTCATTACCTTCAGTCACTTGCAAAGTTTCAGATTCTTAGCAGCATTATCAAATTTCTTGAAATGGTTGTTCTTTTGTTCACCTAAGAACAATCAATAATCAATGCATGCAACATCAAGAAACAGAGAAAATATAAAGGGCGGAAGACTTTGAATTTTTTTCATCCACATATTCCACGTCATAGCCTAATTTGATTACTTTATCATAATTTACAGTCATTTTAACAGCATACTTTATTTTTATCTATGAAAAATCTTAAGGGAAAAAGACTTTGCACTATATCATGCACATAGTCCACAGCCAAATTTGATCTCTTTCTTAGAAACTTACCGTCATTTAGCAGCGTGGATCTCTGCTTACTCTTTCTCTCTATCATACTATTGGGCAGAAAAGTCTTCAAATGTTAAAGAATCAAAAGAAGAAGACAAATTTGGATTGTATAACTGATTGTATACCTAGAGCTTTGTCAGTTTATAAGCACAACAAGAACTGGTTTTAACTTTTAAGTGAATCCAAAAGAAGGATTTATATACCTAGAGCTTTGTCAGTTTGCAGTAGAACTGGAGATTTAACCTAACAACAGTTGGAGCAAAATTGAGTAAAAATACACTAATTAGATATGGACAAGTTAATGTAAAAAGAAAGAAACATTTGTGACCTCAAGCATCCTTCATTGACGTTTTGGGTTTTCTAAAAGAAAAATAATGAAGGAACGTTTGTGCAAAGGAATCTGAAAATATAAAACTAAAATAAATAGGAGCAATTGAAGGATTCCTAATAGTATTTAATTTCCTCATTAATATAACATAGGGGAGGGTTGGTTTTATTTGTCTGCTTACTTCGAGTAAGTTGTAGTCGACCAGAACCAGAACGTGACAATGTGACTTCCACTGCTTCAGGACAAATCAATTATGGACCCCCCCCCCCCTCACTAATTATCCTTTTTTTTGTATTAACATGGTAGGATGCGTTTTTGGAATACAAAAGCTGGCAGAAAACAAACCTTTCTCCGGAAACTAAAACGGCGGATTAACAGAATATCCCTGTAAACTAAAGCCCATAAAGGGTTGCTACTCCTACAACTATAATAAAAGTAGATCGATACAAACAAAACTAACAATAACATAAAGAGCTTGCACAGCTTGACACCCGCGAAGAAGAAGAAGCGAGATAAATCGTCGTTGCTCACGGCCCACCGAACGATGACATCAACTACCTGGAGACTCACAGAGAGAACACTCTCTCGACACACGAAACCAAGAACTAAAGCTTCACAACCCGACAAGAAAGAACCTAAGAAAGTTCTCCTACACCTCTTTCGGATACGGTACTGACACAATCTCATGTGCCCGGAAACACCTAGATAGAAGCCCAAACCTAACCCCAAATCTCCACCGAAGCCTAAACAATCCATGACCTCAAAGCCAAAACTAAACAAAAAAACCGGATTGAAAAGCACTCACCAAAAACCCACAAAAAATCAAACTGATGCAAGATAGTAAGTTATAGCCAAATTTTGATCAACAATCAACTCCTATAGAAGAGGAAACCAGATCTAAAGTAAAACGATTAAAACCAACTAAAACCCAAGACTATCCAAGAGAAACCGAATCAAACCACATCCGCAGATATGAAACCGAATTAACTAGGGAAAAAACTTCCCGAGACCAAACCATCACATAATAGTACCATAGACTGAAGACGACGACCCGATCCTACCAAAACCCGGCGGATCTGACCCACATAAAGCGGATCGACCGGAGAAGCAATCACACCATACTAGATCACAAGCTGTTAAGAACACGGCGGACAGGACGACTGCAGGCCACGACTGAAGATGAAGATCTGACGGCGGCGAAGAAACGGTGACATCAGAGGAGGCGGCTTGCTCGGGCACCACCGTAGGTCAGAGGCAGCGTGCACAACGGGAAACTAAAGACGAACCTCCTCCGACGGAAGCAGCGACGAACGCCGTCCCCGGAGAGGTGATGAAGATGATAGCGGCGTGCCTCGAAAAACGTGCCTGTAAGGTTTTTTTAGGGGGAACCGTAACTTTTGACCCTCACTAATTATCCTTATTATAGTATTTTATAATTATCTAGTTTTAATAATACAATGAAAGTTACTTTTATCATATAAATTATTCACAAGAGGCTTTATTTTTACACATTTCCAGTATATACGTTTAAGCTATATATTTTATACGTTTTTTAATCAAAATATTTGGTCCAAAGATCACATGCAACGATTTGAAACGTGGATATTCTTCATGTTCTCAACATCAATGACGTATTGTTTTATCTGAATTAACAATGGCCGATTGTTATTTTTCCTTTTTTTCATCTAGAAGTATTCTGAATAATTTCCATGAAAGTGCAATTCTAAGGATACTTTTTTTTTTTCCAGATATACAAATAAATTTTGAAGCATGAACTTATATTCGTGTGGATTTCCAAAACAAAGTGTTATAGTTTTGCATAGTAGATAAATCAAATCCAAAATATATTGCATCCTAAACTGAATTTTTACCACATGATCATTTTATCCGAACAAAACATTAGAGGATTGTTAACAAAAAAAATCAGCCATAATCTTTAATCAAACAAGTGAAACCTTTTGAGATATTTTTTTTCTTCAAAAATTAATTTAATCAAAGAACATAACCGACCAGTCTGTGGTCTATGAGACTGGCTACAACTTGAATTGTCATTTATTTTAATAAAATTATTAGCATAATTTATTCGCATCCGATACAAATACAAACATTATTAATTAAATATTTTTTAAATTATTAATTTAATTTAATAATAACAGTATTATGAAAATATCTATATCATATAAATTTAATTATATATATATATAAATTATTACATTTAACTTATTATTAAAGTATTTTATTATTTATATCTAATTTAAAATTAATATAAACAAAATCAATTATGATCTAAATTATATTTATAAATATATAATTTTATTTTGTAAACATATCTTTATATTAATTATAATAAATTATAAATATATATAGATATTATTTTTTAAACTTATTAAAATTTATTAGTTATATTTATCCAATTTTAAAATTCATATATATAGTAAAAATTTATTACATAAAATCATATTATCTACAAAATTTATTAGTTATGATAGCTATAAATATATATTTATATTTATCTAAATTTAAAATTTATATATAAAACATATTTACTATAGAATATTATTTAAAGCAATCATATTTATTAATATTTAAAATTTATATTACAAAATACTTTTATAATTATCATCTTTTTTTGTTTGGAATTATGTATATCTGTAAATAATAATAAAAATAATCTAATATGATAAATAAAAAATTAGCAATATGAAATAAGTAAAAAAAATTAGTTTTATTGAAGACAAATAAGTAATCAACCATTTAGATAATGAATGAGAACTCAAAATCTCTTCCAATTAATATAAAGATTAGTTTAAAAGTGAATAAAAACTCAAAACACTTTCTAATTAATATAAAAATATAAAACTGTTGAATAAATAAATAAAATTATTATTTAATTTAAATGTAATAAATTCGAATAGTCATTTCATTAATTTCATATAAAAATTCAGAAATCTTCTATAATTACGATACAAATAAATGGAAAATTTTTACCTCATCTTTATACATTTTATTTCATTCATGGGGCTGATTGGGTACAAGACTTTAGACTTTTATTTTTTTTTAAAGTTTTGAAAGTTTATTTTTTACCAATCGCACTTTAAAAATTTTACAGTCTTGAAAGTCTCCTAAAAAATCTCAAAGTCTAACTTCCACTATTCTTTTTCTACGCTGAGTAATTTTTTAAAACCAAAAATATAAGACTTTTATTTTTTTTAAAGTCACAACCTTTAAAGTTACAACCAATTTTTTAAAAGTCACAGCCATTATTTTTTAACAGTTAAAGTCTAAAGTAAAAGTTCTAAACAAGCAATCCCAATTATTAATTCAATTAGATTTCGGATTGACTTTGGGAATGCCATTAAATTATGTTCATTTCTCAAATCTTCCACTTTTTAAGCTTACCGACTTTTTTTTGGGTTTTATATAGCTATTTTACAATCTAGTTTTGGATATTCCCCCTGTTAAATCCCTGGTATGACAACTAATTTTATTTGATTTAATTCAATTTAATTTCTCATGTAAAAAATAATGAAAATGCCTAATAATAGACAAGTTATAAGGAAATATGTAAAAAAAAATGGAGAAAATTTGAAAGTAAATATAAAATGACGTGTCCTAAAACAGAAAAGCGCGTTCGTCTCCTATAAAAGTTGCTCATCTTCTCTCCTTCTTTTTTTCCTCTCCACACTTATCTCGCCACCGCACCATCTCTGTCTTCCCTCTCGCTGGATATTCCTCCAATGGATATCCGACGGAGGCCTCCCAAACCGCCGGTTAACCCCGACGGATCCTACCGCCTCTCCAAGGATCTCTCTCCCTCCTCCGTTGACAATCATCGCCGCACCACGATCGCTCCTCCTCCTCCAAAGGCTTCCGACGCGCTTCCTCTCCCTCTCTACCTCACCAACGCCGTCTTCTTCACGCTCTTCTTTTCCGTTGCGTATTATCTCCTCCACCGGTGGCGTGACAAGATCCGTTACAACACGCCTCTCCATGTCGTCACCGTCACCGAGCTCGGCGCCCTTATCGCCCTCATCGCCTCTTTTATCTATCTCCTAGGGTTCTTTGGCATTGACTTTGTTCAGACATTCATCTCACGCGCCTCCGGTGACTCGTGGGATCTCGCCGATACCAACGATGCCGACAGGAATTTCCTCATCAACGACGACCACCGCCTTGTCACCTGCTCACCTCCCCAACCGATTGTCTCCGTTTCCAAATTACCAAATCCGAAACCTATTGTTACCGAATCGCTTCCTGAGGAAGACGAAGAGATCGTGAAATCCGTCCTCGACGGAGCGATCCCATCTTACTCGCTCGAATCTCGTCTCGGCGATTGCAAGAGAGCGGCGTCGATCCGGCGGGAGGCGCTACAGAGGATAACAGGTAGATCGATTGAAGGATTACCGTTGGATGGATTTGATTACGAATCGATACTGGGGCAATGCTGTGAGATGCCTGTAGGATACATCCAGATTCCAGTGGGGATTGCTGGACCATTGTTGCTCGATGGTTACGAATATTCGGTTCCGATGGCTACGACTGAAGGATGTTTGGTTGCTAGCACCAACAGAGGCTGTAAGGCCATGCATATCTCCGGTGGAGCAACTAGTACGGTTCTCAAGGACGGCATGACCCGAGCACCTGTTGTTCGGTTCGCGTCGGCAAGACGAGCTTCGGAGCTCAAGTTTTTCTTGGAGAATCCAGAGAACTTTGATACGTTGGCCGTCGTTTTCAACAGGTCCATCTTTTTCAACCAATATCTTTCTTTGATTTCTCGAGTTTTGACTGATACAGTACCATGTGATCTGATTTGATTTTGATTTGACTTTTTGTGCTCATGCAAGATGTCATGTCATCTAGTGGAAATAAATTTTAGACCTTTAAGCTTTTACAACAAATTTGTGTTACTGCTTATGGATTGATTTGGTTTGATGATTGAAAAATTTTCCATTGACAAAGATGTGATTTTGTGGATGCAGGTCAAGTAGATTTGCAAGGCTGCAAAGTGTTAAATGTACGATTGCGGGGAAGAATGCTTATGTAAGGTTCAGTTGTAGCACTGGTGATGCTATGGGGATGAATATGGTATCCAAAGGTGTGCAGAATGTTCTTGAATTCCTCACAGATGATTTTCCCGATATGGATGTGATTGGAATCTCTGGTGAGTTCCTTTTCTGTGTGATTGATTTGATTTGATTTGAAATTCCTCCCTTTTAGCTTAGTGTCCGCGTTTTAATTGTTCAGGTAACTTCTGTTCGGACAAGAAACCTGCTGCTGTGAACTGGATCGAGGGACGTGGCAAATCAGTGGTATGCGAGGCAGTAATCAGAGGAGAGATCGTGAACAAGGTCTTGAAAACAAGCGTGGCTGCTTTGGTGGAGCTCAATATGCTCAAGAACCTCACGGGCTCTGCTGTTGCAGGCTCTCTAGGTGGATTCAACGCTCACGCTAGCAACATAGTCTCTGCTGTATTCTTAGCTACTGGCCAAGATCCGGCACAAAATGTTGAGAGCTCTCAATGCATCACAATGATGGAAGCCATTAATGACGGCAAAGATATCCATATCTCTGTCACTATGCCATCTATCGAGGTAACTAATCAATCTTATAAAAGTAAAAAGTTTTGAATGGTAACTGCGGTTAAGGCGGATTAGTCTGTGAATGGTTTTGACCGCTTTTATTTACCATTCACATTTCACAGTTTTTAGTCCGCATCGGTTTAAAAAGAAAAATAAAAGAAGTCCGCTGCGGACCATTTTTGTGAACACATAAACTTGTCTGTCCGCCCCAAAAACAGAATGGTTTGGTCCGCATATAATTTAGTCCGCAATGACCGCTTTTACCATTCAAACCCAAAGTTTTTTGAATTTTGAGAGATTTTTTATATTGGTTTGGAATCATATTCAGGTGGGGACAGTGGGAGGAGGAACACAGCTTGCATCTCAATCAGCCTGTTTAAACCTGCTCGGAGTTAAAGGAGCAAGCAAGGAGTCGCCGGGGATGAACTCAAGGAGGTTAGCGACGATAGTGGCCGGAGCAGTATTGGCTGGGGAGTTATCATTAATGTCAGCAATAGCAGCTGGACAACTAGTGAAGAGTCACATGAAATACAATAGATCCAGCAGAGACATATCAGGATCAACGACAGCGACAACAACAACATGATCTGTTTGGTCCAAAACTGGAAGGAAGGACAAAAAATCCAAAGAAGGCAAGGCTTTTACAACTCATTCACTCAAGTGGACAGATTTAGAGCCATGTGCGTGGCTTGCCTTCTTTTGTTCAATAAAAGCTTAATTGTTTTTGTTTTTTGTTTGACTTTTAAACCTTTTTTTTGGGATGAAGGGGTGAGAGAGGGAGAGATTTGGGATTTACATTTGTCTCCTTTCTTTCCTCTGTTCTGTCTCACTCATGGATAATTCATGTTCTGTTTGATCTGTCTTGTGTTTGTTAGGAACTGTGGTGTGGGTGTCTATATGATATAAAATGTATGCAGTTGCGTTTTGGACATGATGATTGTGCACTCTCAGAATCAATACTATTAAAAAATTGGAGTTTGGCCATGGTACATAAATGTTGTTTCCGAAATTTGTCCTTGATTTTATTAAGAATTGTATCCTTCATTAAGGGTAAAACTGTAAAACAATTTATATTTGATTTATTCATAATATCTTTTAATATCTTTTGTTTTCCTTTTTCTATCATAATCATATCTAACAAAAAATTTTTTCAAAAATTTAGTAAAATAATAATTAATTTCGAAATTAATATTAAAATAAATATTATAAATTATTCTTAACTAAAATTTAACTTAAAGAAATAAAATCAAGCATAATTAAGTTATTAAATCAATCATAATTAAGTTATATATATAAGTTAATATTCTTACAATTTTTATTTAATTCAAAATATATTTATAATATATTCTAATATCTTCTTTATTTTTGTTTCAAAAAATATATATATACATATTATGATTGATGTTTTTACGATTGCACTTTTTAGCGGGTTATTCCATCAAATTGCAAAAATATTTTAATCATTGAATGGGTTGAAAAATAAGTTAGCCAATTTCGATTATAAATTTTCTTTAAAATTTATAAACATTAGTTTAATATATATATATATATATATATATTAAATAATTTCAGTTGATATATTTTAAACTTAATAAAATATTAAAATTATTCCATATTTATATTATTCAAATATTTGAGGCGTTAAATTATACTTTATGTTTGAATGCAGTTTTTAACGGGTTGTTCAATAAAATTTGAAAATTATATATACCATTACAACATGTGTTAAATATATATATATATAAACGGATTGTTTTGTTTCTACTTTCGTAAATATTTAATTATTAAATATAAAACATAATAATTTTTTTAATTATCTATTGTTATATAACATAATATTTAGATAAATGCAATAAAATTAAACTTATACCACATAAATTTTACAATGGTTGTTTTCACACACACAAATATATATATATATATATATATATATATATATATATATATTAAACTTATACCACATAACTTTTACAATGGTTGTTTTCACACACATATATATATATATATATATATATATATATATATATATATATATATTCAAATCATGATCTTACTATACAACACGGATTAAAATATATAATGTGAAATCGTTATTTTAGTATCTCTTCCCAAATAACACACAATTCATTTTTTAAATAATCTAAATTACTAACTCACTTTTTATAATACGGGTTAAACAATTATAATCAAAATTAGATTACATAATTAAAAATCTAAATTACTATGAACAAAATAAACAAAAAAATTAAAATTTATAAAGAAAATAAATCCGCGCTTTCTAAGCGCGGGTCAAAATCTAGTTTTATATTATATAAACTCCCTGTGTGTTGGGACATCTCTCTCTAGTAGTTGTTGGGGAGTGGTAATAAGATATGGATCTTCTTTTGTTCAGAAGACTCCACCTATATAATAAGAATCACTCAGATGTTGACGGATAAAAATAAACAAATATTGGTCTTGAACCTGAACAAGAGGAGGTTTTTACTCAGTCATGAGCTCTCAAATTACGATTGAATTTGACTATATTTTTAGGTTTTGAATGGTAACTACGATCGGTGCGGATTGGTCCGTAAATTGTCAAAAACCATTTTTTTTGTTATCGTTCGTAAATTTTGGTGAACAGTACTACAGACGAAAAAAAAAAATCAAAGAAATTTGATGCCAACACATACTATTTTCATAGAAAAAAAAAGTTTGGTTTGCAAGACTATTTTCATAGAAAAAAAAGTTTGGTTTGCAATGGATTGTATCTGTTCAAAATAAAATGTTTTAATCCATAATTGATCATGTTAGTTATAATGGTAGTAGCTATTCAAAATCTTAAAAATAACAATTTTTTATTTATTTAATAATGGAAAGAAATATAATATTTCGTGATACATTTAAAATTTAGATTTGTTTCAAATATAGATCTTTTTGTCATTGTAAAAGAAGTAAAAGGTATTCACTCCGTTTTTAATATAATCTTTTTAGAGCCTTAGTTTTTTCTTAAATATAAAAATTTCTCATATTTTTATGTAAAAGTATTTTTAATTTAATATTAAAATTTTGAAAAATCAAAATACAACTAAAAAACTTTTGATAGTTTTGGAAACTAAAATATTAAATGATATATTATTGTTTTAAAATAGAGATTTTTTTTTTTAATATGTGTTTTTATTAAAATCTTTATGTTGAAAAACGAAAAAAGTATAAAAGGACATGAATCCAATCAATAAATTATATATTGAGATATTGTAGAGATTAATGGGCCATAAGGCCTTAATCTCTAGAGAGTGTGTAATTGTCCCACATTGGAAGTGGGAAGGGACCTTGACTAATATATAAGAGACTTGGACCAATCCACTTATCACCAATTGGTTTTAGGTTGGAAGCCCATGAAACTTAACATGGTATCAGAGCCTGATCCACACACTCTCGTAACCCGGCCCAAAAGTGGCACGTGCCTTCGGACCCTAGGATTGATGGTCTGTCGAGATTAATGGCTAGAAGGGCCATTATCTCGAGGGGAGGTATTGAGATATTGTAGAGATTAATGGGCCATAAGGCCTTAATCTCTAGAGAGTGTGTAATTGTCCCACATTGGAAGTGGGAAGGGACCTTGACTAATATATAAGAGACTTGGACCAATCCACTTATCACCAATTGGTTTTAGGTTGGAAGCCCATGAAACTTAACTTATCACCAAAATCGAATCTATCTATATCTAAATAGAGTATATCCCGAATATAATATATCAACAAGATATATTATTTGTATTTATCTCTAACTCCAATATTATATCTTAGACATTGCAGAAGTGATGACAGTGAGCATTGATCACGAGGACACGTAACTCCTCTAAACATATCTTCAGTATCGACATGCGTTCAATAAAAAAGGGCAATGAGTTTTCGTTTTGGTTTTCTCAAATTCAATATGGTGGAAATGAGACTTGAGGGGCATATGATTTGTTATTGACTTATTGGGCAACTCTTACTTACACATAAATGCGGTTTAAAGAAATTTCAAGTTTCATGTGCCGACATCATCTTTGTTTCGTTCACGTCTCCTAGTTTTACTAACGTAGACTACTGGAATTTGTCCTGTGTGTGAGTCTCTACTTGGGCCCAAATCCTCGACAATAACTCACAGAGTCCGTAACGGTTAGCTTGACATGTGGGCCTTTTCTCGAGCCATTTTGGTAATTTGCGCTCTGTGTATGAATTTTGTGAATTCATCTTCATGTTTTTTCTTTTATGGGGATTCCAAACTTTAACGCATACTTAGTCCCAAACCTAAACAGAAGTAGAGATTCAATTTTTTTTTTTTTGCCATTTAAGGTATATACAATTGCCAATGTGATTAGAATCATAGTGGAAAGATTCTGAGCTTTCAACTTTTTTTTTTTCCTTGACATCATAAAACTTCATTCTACAAAACTTTCCGAGAACTTGTATGTTAGGTTAGCCAAGATTGCCACTCTCATGAATCAATACACTCAACATATTTACGTGAGTGTGCTTTTTTAGCGAAGGCATCTGCACGGATATTTAAAGCTCTAAGGATAAAAACAATCTTAAGAACATGAAATCTAGAATGGAAGAATCTAAAATCATCCAAATTTGCTTCAAGGGCTGGCCACTCCTCTTTTTTTTATGATCTTCACTAATTGTTCGCAGTCCGATTCGATTCGTATGTGTGCATCGTCCAGATGATCGCTTTTAACTCAGCATGAATCAGAGATGTTATCCTTGGTTTGCCTCCTATTCAAATGAACTCGATGCTATTGTTCTTTATCAGTACAAAGTCGAAGCCTGATCTCGAGGTTGTGTTGATCCAGGACACGTCCACCTGACATGTCCAAATTGGATCAAGCGGAGATACCTCTGAGCTTCCAACTTACATAATCAATTTTCTCAAACTTAAAATTATCTAATATATTATAAAATGTAGTAAATAGGTTTGTACTGCCCAAATCATCGTGTGTGGACTCCACTTCCACTCTATCGGCTGGATTGTTAATTTGGGAGATTCAAAAAACTTATTTACTAACACAGAAATTACCACATGAATTTTTCGTGTTTTGTCTTCAATTACATGATACCGTGAATCATTTTTTTATAAGTCACTCATCTTTCAATTATTCTAATTCAACCACGTTTAATTTTAAAATATTTTCTAAACAAATTATCGAAAAGATTTTTTTTTTTTTTAAGCAATTATCGAAAAGATAAATACACTTTGATGATAGATGACTAAATTAATTCTTTTAAACTTTTTTCGTATATATTATAAATTGAGATGTTACAAGAGTATTCTACAAATAACTTATCCTATAAAAACTAATCAGTGTTAAAAGCCTATATCATTTCTTAGTTGTAAAAAGACTTGCATGATCAATCTTTTAACCGTTAAACCAATGTGTTGACAGTTTTTATTTTATTTTTTATTTTATAAATATGCATAGAAAAAGCATATATGGTTTTAATCATTGGCATATGAGGTTAATTCTTTACAAGCAAAACGTGTAAACCAAATATGTCCACTATTTTTTGTTTGAATACACTCAGTGCCTTTTTGGTTTACTTCATCGTTCTTGAAGGTTGATTAAATCTGAACGGATACAAGATTTGGTTTAGTTATCTTTTCCAGCATTATTAGAAAATAATGATGAAATATAATTAGTGGATGGGGTTACTGGGTTAGTGGCAGATCACATAAGTCGCCAAAGTTTATATGGAAAAGAGAAAGTGTATTGTCAATAGTGTTGGTTGTCCTGTAATCTTCTTGATTCATTATCTACTATTTAAAAAGTCATTAAAAACTCAGTAGATTATATATTAATCTTATTTTTACAAACTTAAAAAAATACTTTTGTCAACAATTTAAAAGACGTTTTATTACCTTATTATTGTACTAGTCGCTTCAATGGATTGTTGGAACTTGGAAAATAGCTACATTAGTCAATAACTCATTGGTTTAGCCATATAACCATCAAACATTTACTATGCATAATGCATTTTACATACATTTTGCAGCTAATAGACTCCAAGTTTTTGATTCATCCCCTATTGGCCGAACCCCGAACTCCATGGCTCATTTTAATTAGAAAAATAATATACGTATTTATGTATGGACCCAAATTATGTATGGACCCAGAGATGCATGATCTCAATCCAAAATCTAATCAATCGTTTGTGCCACGAGGAAAATAAGGATAGAAACGAATTCAAATTTGTATGGGTATTAATTCCTACTGCTTAATTTTCTAGATGCAATGCATTATACAGTGAGGTCCAACGAAGAGTATATAAGATTCGGTCCATTCGGAGGTCACATGCTAGGTTTAAAATGTATAATTAAATACAATATATTACCATAACTTATTTTTGTCACGAATGTTCTAGTCTAGTGATGTACGTCAGTATTTGATATGATAGTTTTGTAGGAAAGACTGGATATTCGACCAGTATAAGCAACTCTTGAATGTCATCACTAGTTTGAGCAACTAGTGTAAAATAATATTTTAAATTGCAAAATAGGAGATTCGACCAGTATAGTTTATTCAAACAAGTCGTATATTTTTCCTATAACAATGAAACTTGCATGAGGTGTTCTCGTACGTTCATCATGTATAAATATTTCCTTGTGGTACAATCATCATGTTATAAACATGCAATCAATCATTTCCAAGTGCCTGTTTACATGTATTATGAACAAAAGTTTTATTCTGAACATAAAATAATTAACCATGAGTTCGTATGGTAACAGTAAAGCTGTAAAGGTAGTGGTAGTATTCTTCCGCCACTCCGGTCCGAATCCTCCTAACCACCTATCTACGCTTAAAATTGGGGAAAAATTCCAAATGTATACCCCCGAATGCAAAGTCTCGTAGAATTAGTTTTTAGATTTAGAAAACTTTTGGGATTTCCACTGTTATAAAAAAGTAACTAAAATGTTTTTTTCCGAATGAATGTAAAATTGTATTCAATCAAAAACTGCTTTACATCTGGTGCTTCCTTATTGTGTTTATGAAGTAAAGAATAAATCAATCAATGATCCTAGAAAACAAAGCAAAAATCTGTCTCTTGTGTTTAGGTTGAGATTCTGGTTCTAAACCAGACTTGAAGCCCTTCATTCAAATCATGTTTCCCTTTTTCACGCAGAGAAAGGAGTTTGTTTCTGACTTCTTTATCAATGTGCCTTGAGATGAATTGACTGCTCTTTGGTGGATCACCATGTCTTCATGAATTCCTCTCCCTCTATATGCAGTGAATAGAGGTTTGAAACACATATCTTACTAGGAATAAAGTTGTTTTCCCAAGGGTTGAGGTTGCTAAGAGATTGACAATATCTGCCCAGTTGCAGGTATAATGTTGTTGCAGTAGCCCAGTTACTTGTTGTTTCCAAATTTCATTTGTGAAGGAGCAAACAAAGAATAGATGCTCGCGAGTTTCTAGAGGATCATTGCACATGATACAACTGACTTCGGTGTTACCATTCCACATCTTCATCCTGTCACCGGTGGACATCCTGTTGTGCATAACAATCCAAGCTAGCATAGAGTACTTAGGTGTGTGATGTTTAAACCAGATACTTGTGTACCAGTGACAATCCGGATGTGTTTCTCTGATTTGAAACCATGTTTCCTTTGAGACAAATCTATTCTTGTATTTGTTGTCTTTATACCGCCACAAAGCCTCGTCGTCACCATTCAAGTTCACTGACCCACACACCTGATCTATTGCCTCCTCTATCTCAGTCAGTTGCAGAGTTCTATGCCTTCGTCTACGTCTGTCCAGAATTTCCGTCACCATAGCTTCTCTCCTCACTCCCAAATCGATCATACCTCTATCTCCCAAGAGATCAATAAGCCGTCCCTGCGGAAGCCAACGATCATACCAAAAAGAGGTTTGGTGACCACTATTAATGGACATTTTATGAAACTGCTTGGCCTTGTCCCTCAACTTCAGCATTTTCCTCCATAACCATGAGCCAATATTCGATTTTGCTTCCATTGACCAGAAAGATCCTTTACGAATGAGATACACCTTTACCCATCTTACCCATAATGAAGGCTGAGATGAGCAGATTCTCCAAATGAGTTTAAGGCCTGCAACTTTATTTACCTCTTTGAGTGATATGATTCCCAATCCTCCCTCTTGTTTCAGCTTACAAATATCTTTCCAACAGATTTTTGTTTTCTTTGTATTAAGCTCTGGCCCTGGTCACAGAAATGCAGAGCACAATCTTTCAATTTCTTTCAAGCAGCCACTTGGTAATCTGAACGCAGCAAGCCAGAAGTTAGCTAAGCTCATTATGACTGAATTGATCAGTTGTAACCTCCCTGCATATGACAAAAAACGACATGTCCAAGACATCATTCGCTTTCTGATCTTTTCTATCAATGGCATATAATCAGAGACGGTCATTCTCTTCGTGAGCAAAGGTAACCCGAGGTACTTCACTGGAAGCTCGCCTGAGCTGAATGGGAACCTGTCAAGAATCGCCGTTTGATTCAGCTGGTTAACTCCTGCAATAAACAACTTAGATTTCTCCAAGCTAATCTTTAAACCAGAGATTCTTTCAAATTGTACAAAGACATCGAGAACTCCTTCAATGGATCGCTTTTGACCATCTGTGAAAACCATAAGATCGTCCGCAAAACAGAGATGCGTTAAGGCTATATTCTGGCATCTAGGGTGGAATCCAATTTCTTTGTTGGCAGCAGCTCTATCTAACAATCTGGAAAGAACATTTATGCAGATCACAAACAGGTATGGCGACAAAGCACACCCCTGTCTCAAACCCCTTGTGCTTCTAAAAAAACCTGCCAATTCTCCATTTACTTGAATAGAGAAAGAGGCTGAGGTGATACAAAGACTGATCCATCCAATAAACTTAGCTGGGAAGTTCAAAGCCTTAAGGACATTAATGAGAAAACTCCACTACACCGAGTCGAAGGCTTTGGATAGATCAATTTGCATAGCACAGCTAGGTGAAACCTGCTCCTTATGATAGTCTTTCACAAGTTCAGTAGCCAACAATACATTCTCGATGAGCAGCATATCCTTAATGAAGGCAGATTGATTCCAAGATATGAACTTAGGAAGCATACCTTTGATACGGTTGGCAAGTATTTTGGAGATCACCTTGTAGAGTACATTACAACATGAAATTGGCCTATAGTTACTCATCTCCAAAGCACTATCCTTCTTTGGGATCAAAGCTAATATGGTTGTGTTCACTCCTTTTGGAAGAAACCCCTTCTGAAAAAAAGATTGGATTGTTATGGTGAAGTCCTTCCCAATAACAGGCCATGCTGATTTGAAGAATTCGCAGGTATAACCGTTCGGGCCAGGAGATTTGTTACTTGGCATATGAAACAAGACTTCTCGTACTTCATCTTCTGAGACCTCTCGTTCCATTTTGGTATGATCTTCCTCCTCACACCGAAAATCCAATAACTCCTGCAAGTTTTGAACCTCAATACCTTCATATTCAGGCGGCTGATAGGTGAGAAACTCGCTAAAGAATCTTTCTGCCTCAGCCTTAACTTCTTCTTCAGTATTGACTATTTCACCAGACGGGCACTTAGCTTCACGAATATCATTCTTTATTTGCCTTAGCTTCACAACATTGTGGAAGGCCTTGCGATTGCGGTCCCCCACTTTGAGCCAATGCAATTTGGACCTTTGCTTCAGGAATTTCTCTTCTAAATCGCTCACCCTTTGCCATCTAATTTAGGCTTCGATTTCTGCTTTAATATTTCCAGAAGATGGATCATTGAATGTTGCTTCTTTCCTGGCGCATAAGGCTTCTAGTGCTTCCTTTGACTTATGTACTAGACCTCCTAGCTTATCCTTGCTTAACAGTCGAATTTTTGGCTTCAGATTCTTTAGTTTCTTCGAAAATCTAAACAGAGCAGAGGTGGAATGAAATAGTCCCTCCGTGTTCTGCCAATAATCTTCAACCAAAGGTAGAAACTCATCCGTAGTTGCTATCACATTTGTGAATTTGAATGGCTTACGCTTCTTTGTCTCCACCTGATTTAGATAGAATCTACATCTCAAATGGTCTGAACATCCTCCTGCTTCAAACACTCCATAAGATTGTGAATAATTTTGTATCCAGATATCATTTATCAGAATTATATCCAGCTTCTTACGGATCAAACCGTCCTCTCTTTTGTTACACCAAGTAAATCGAGATCCATGATAGCTCATGTCCGTCAATCGACAATGTTGTACCACTGACTCAAATTCACGCATACCTGAAGTTGGTATGAGAGAGTTACCGAGTCCAGAATGTTCACCAGCAAACAATATCTCATTAAAATCCCCTATGACCACCCATGCTTTCCCTCGAAACATTGGTGAGTCATGATGAATCTTAATATCCTTCCATAATTCCCTCCTTTCTTCATTTGTGTTCGCAACATACACACAAGAACAAAGAAACTCCTCCTTACTCCCTTCCAACAAGACCGAGACTGTGATCAGTTGATCACTTCGGAACACAGGAGTAACTCTCGTACCTGGGCTCCATACCACCCAAATGCGACCCTTCCTACTGCAATCATAGTTCTCCATATATGACCAGCCGTTAAAAACCTCATCAATTATTCTACCAGCCTTTCTTTCCTTGACTCTAGTCTCTAGAAGGCAA
This sequence comes from Orychophragmus violaceus, assembly GCA_030180135.1. NCBI lineage: Eukaryota > Viridiplantae > Streptophyta > Magnoliopsida > Brassicales > Brassicaceae > Orychophragmus > Orychophragmus violaceus. The sequence goes on from CM058232.1 coordinate 107,260,588, forward strand.
CCAAATTGGAGAGATTTACTCCTTATCCATTACTTTAATACATTCTGCTTATTCACTTTATTGAATCCCCTTATGTTCCAGAAAAATCCTGTCATTGGGAAGGCTTTCGAAAACTTTTCCGAGGGGTACCTTGCTTATCCATGTTCGATGCTGCCCCATCGCCCAGGAACTTATGATTAATTTTCGAAATTCTAGGCAGTGTAGGTCTTTGAGAGGGAACATTCACTTCCTTGTCTTCCTCGCGTTGTTGAACATCATTTTCATTTCTGAGTAACTCACCATTCTCATCCGAGAGCTCTAAAGCTGTGAATCTTGAAGGTGATGCTATTTTAACCTGCCCAAATTCCAAATTTTTGGGCTTTTTCCTCGCTTAATAGCATCAGACCACTTTGACTCTTCATCTGCGTCTTGTATCTGCCCCTCTTCTACTTCCTCATTATTAGATGGATCTTTCTCTTCACTTTTACTTCCTGCAACATTTCCTTCCACTACATTACTGTCACAAGCATTCTCCCCCACAATACTGATATCTGCCTCTTCACTTTTTTCCTTCACACTATCCTCCTCCACCTCCTCAACATCCTTTTCCTTCTCACCAACTCCATATTTCTCTGATATTTCTTCTACTCCCGTTCTAGTAGGATCAAGCGCTTGATCCACCACTTGATCATCAACTTTTGCTTCTTGAACCTCCTTTAATAGAAGCTTAAGAGGACTTGTCTTTTTTTTGATTAGCAAGGCAAACTGTATCCAAATGACCCCACTTTTCACAAGGATAAGAGAATTCCACTAGAAATGTGTTTACGTTCCGATTCCGAGGAAGCTCCTTTGATAAGTCCGCATTCACAAATATCTTTGCCTTCTCCAAATCTGAGCATGAAGCTGTGTCTGGATGAGGCCTAATCGGTACACCTACTGTACTGGTGATGAAGCTCAAACCATCCCATGAATACATGTTCAGTGGCACGTTCTTTAAGTGAACCCATAGAGGAATCGATTTCACCTCCGGCACCTCTTCTTCTTCAGCTAGTGGAGACCATTTCGAAACCTTCATGAGAACTCCACAATATTTCACATACCTCTTCTCAATATTCGATTACGCAGTTGAGCGTTTGGGATACGAAACTTCATCATCTTCGAATCAACTTCGTATACGTCCACTTTCTCTATTGTATCACCGTTCCGAACCCAAACTCTGTTCACTATCATGTGGACCTTAACAATATGGGGAGCAACAGATAATAATCTTCCTAGAATAAAATTTTCCCAGAGAGGCACTCCTTTCTTAAAGATTTCCTCTGGAACCCCAACCAAATTTTGACCATCTTTAACTGTAATATCCACCTCGTACTTCCTCAATTGATGTTTCTTCTGGACAATATCTGCATAAGACCCCTTCGCAACTTCTTTTATCGATCCAGAGGTACCAGAATCACTCTCTGTCACCGCCGGATGAGATGGCGGCGACATCACGAAGCTTCGGCGACATCACAAAGCTTTCTCTCTTTCCATTCTTCGAGAGAATGGAAAGAGAGAAAGCTGAAAAGGCAAGGGCTGAAAAAGAGAAATCTGAGAAGAACGTGGTGCATCACGCTCCTCCTCCCCCCCCCCCCTAGCGTTTGCCTCTCTTCAAGCCTCGTGCCATGGCTTATTGCCTGACAAGTTCAACGGCAAAAGCTGGAAGATGTGGTCGAACCAGATGAAATTTTATCTCCATGCGATGCATCTCTCGCGGTACCTCAAGGAGTATCAACCCGAAATTGGAGAAGGAACCGGCGATGTGTAAACCATTGGAACTCTGGATGCATGGAATCAAGGAGATTACATGACAAAAGGATGAATTCTTGGCCGTCTCGTTGAGCCGCTGTATGCAATCTAATGCGAGCAAAAGACCGCCAAATCCTTGTGGGGCCGCTTTGGTGAAAAAGTACAAGGTCGATGATGCTGGATGCCAGAAGCACGCAACGACAAAATTCTTGGAGTTCCAGATGGTGGACGACAAACCCATCATGGAACAAGTGGAGGCGTTCCAGCGAATCTGTCAGGAAGTCGTTACGGAGGGAATGTCCATCTGTGAGATATTCACGGTGAACAGTTTCATCGAGAAGCTTCCTCCAAGTTGGATGACTTTAAAGAACTACCTCAAGCATAAGAGGAAGGCCATCACACTGAAGGATTTGATCCAGAGGCTGAACACGGAGGATCGGAACCGTCAATCAAATGGTGTCCAAATCCGTGAACACAGTGTGAATGTGGCTACCCACAACAAGGAGAAAGGTAATGTGGACAAGGGAAAGGGCAAGACAATTGCTAAGTCGCCTTGAAGACTTAATGGGAAGAAATTCAAGAAGCATGGCTCCTCGTCTGCCCATGCGCCCATTGAGGACAAGAAGAAGTTCTTTAAAGGAAAATGCCACGCTTGTGGAAAGAATGGTCACAAGTCCAGTGAGTGCCGCACCAACGAGAAAGCGACAAAGTATCAGGCAAACCTGACCGAGGAGGACCTTTGTGCTGTGGTAACAGTGGTAAACATGGTGGATGAGAAGAAAAATGAGTGGTGGTATGATACTGGTGCCACAACTCACATCTGCAATGATAGGTCCATGTTCAGTACCTATCAGAAGAACAAGTCTGAGGAGGCGCTCTTTATGTGTAACAAGGCTGTCTCAAAGATCGAAGGAAAGGGTTCGGTGGTGTTGAGGATGACCTCAGGACATGAGATCACGTTAAAGAATATGAAACAGGTTTCCGACATGAGGAAGAATCTGATTTCCTGTACGCTGCTGAGCAAGGCCGGTTTCTCGATGATCTTCGAAGCTGACAACCTCACCCTCAAGAAGTGGGGCATGTACCTGGGAAGAGGATTCGTGAAGAATGGACTGGTCAAGATGTGTGTCCAGGTTGTCCTCAAGAAAGAAGAAGCAAGTACCTCCATGAACAAGAATAAGATTGTTGTTGCTAAGAATGATGTTGCAAATGTTTCCACTATTGTAACCGATTCTGAAATGAAAATGCAAAATGAGTAAAGAAAAATGTGAAGTGTGCGTACATGCTAAGCTCCATCGCCCAAAGTCGAAAAGACTTACGCACCTCTAGATTTAATTCACATAGACTTATGTGACTTAAAGTATGCTCCTACTAGAGGTGAGAAAAAGTATTTTGTGACTTTCATCGATGATCATACGAAATATTGTTATGTATATCTATTGCATATCAAAGATGAGGCGCTGGATAAATTTAAAGAATATAAGCTAGAAGTTGAAAATCAACTTATTAAGACTATTAAAATAGCCAGAAGCGATAGAGGAGGGGAATATGATGGCCGAATCAATGCTTTCTGTATGGAACATGGAATTATCCATCAGACGACTGCTCCTTACTCACCGGAATCTAACAGAGTTCCGGAACGAAAAAACCGAACTCCGAAAGAGATGATGAATTCAATGCTTCAAGAATCTAGGTTAGCCCAGAACATGTGGGGGAAGCGTTGCTTACATCAAATTATATACTTAACCAAATTCCGCACAAGGTCACCGGCAAGACACCCTATGAACTTTGGAAAGGTGTTGTACCTTCGTATAAATACCTGAAAGTGTGGGTGTGCCTAGCAAAAGTGGCAGTTCCGCCTCCAAAAAAGGTCACGATAGGACCGAAATCTGTGGACTGTATTTTTATTGGATATGCGCACAAAAGTAGTGCTTATCGGTTTTTGGTTCATAAATCATACATACCGGATATCCATATAAATACCGTAATGGAATCTCTCAATGCATCCTTCTTTGAAACAGTGTTTCTGTGTAAAGATAAATCTAATCCTAAGCGGACACGTGAGCAAAGAGATGAAAGTGAAGCTAGTACTTCAGATACTTCAACTCCTGAAATCGTAGAAGTTGAACCTAGACGGAGCAAGAGAGCTCGTAAGGAAAAAGACTTCAGCGAGGATTTTATGATGGTCTTTCTTTTAGAGAATGAACCAAAGACGTTCACAGAATCCATGACTACACCTAACGCACCTTTTTGGAAGGAAGGCGTTAATAGTGAGATTGATTCTATTATGCAGAATCACACTTGCGAGATAACCGATCTACCTCAAGGGTTTAATCCACTAGGGTGTAAATGGATTTTCAAAACCAAGTTGAAAACTGATGGCTCGGTAGATAAGTACAAGGCTAGGCTTGTGGTTCAAGGATTTTGCCAAAAAGAAGGTTTGGATTTCTTTGACACTTATTCTCCGGTAACGAGAATAACCTCAATAAGAATGCTAATCGGCATAGCCGCATTAAGAGACCTAGATATCCATCAAATGGATGTTAAAACTGCTTTTCTAAATGGAGAATTAGAAGAGGAGATTTATTTGAAGCAACCCGAAGGGTTTGTTGTCCCTGGACAAGAACACAAGGTATGTAGACTTATGAAGTCATTGTATGGACTTAAGCAAGCTCCAAAACATTGGCATGAGAAGTTCGACAATGTAATGATGTCGAACGGTTTCAACATAAACGAGTGTGATAAGTGTATCTATGTAAGATGTACTCTACAAGGGTATGTCTTTCTATGTTTATACGTAGATGACATGCTCATCACTGGCAGTACCAAAGACATGATCAATCAGACTAAGAACATGCTTAGCCAGAGATTTGATATGAAAGATATGGGACTTGCGGATGTAGTTTTAGGGATTAAGATCATTAAAACTACGGAAGGTATAACCTTATCCCAAGCCCATTATGCTGAAAATATACTTGAGAGGTTTAAGGCTTACTCAAAAGGAACAACAAAACTCCTATTGATACTCAAATTCACTTGAAGAAAAATTCAGGTGAAGCAGTTTCACAATTGGAGTACGCAAGGGTGATCGAGAGTCTGATGTACTTAACAAATTTTATTAGACCCGATTTAGCACACGCAGTAAATGTACTGAGTCGCTATACCAGTAATCCAGGACATAAACATTGGAAAGGTATAGCTAGAGTATTAAATTACTTACGTCATACCAAAGATTATGGTATGCACTATGGTAAAGAGCCGACTATTTTGGAGGGATATAACGATGCAAATTGGATATCTGACTCTCAAAACTCAAAATCCACGAGTGGATACGTCTTTACACTTGCGGGTGCAGCAGTGTCCTGGAGATCTTCCAAGCAAACAATTCAAGCCAGATCCACGATGGAGTCAAAGCTCGTAGCTCTAGACACCGAGGTAGCTGAAGCAAAATGGCTTCAGAAATGGCTGGAAGATATCCCAGAATGGGATTAACCCGTCTCCGCTATTCGTATGCATTGTGATAGCCAATCAGCAATACTGCAGTCAAAGAGTACCTTGTATAATGGTAAGAATGATAAGTAAATTTTTCGGTTCTTGACTCTATCAATTCCTCAAAATTACTAAATGTGTCATTGTAATACTTGAGGTTATCAATCCAAATGGGTAGAGAATAGGGCACTAAGAATACATTAAACTTCTTAATCTAAGCAAAATGGATAAAAGAAGGCTTAAATAACAATCCTAAACAAACTAAAAGGCAACAAATAAAATAAGACACTAAACAAAGAGATAAATAAGATAAAATAAGGATCTTGGGATGAGGCTATGGAGACTAAATGGTCTAGAGACAATCATTGATGCTTCAATTAATCAAACAATGCTAAACAAGGCTATGATCATTATTAAACTAATCGCATTCTCATGTTCATAACTTCTATGCCAATTATTCAATCATTCAATTCTCATTTGCATATTAAAAGACAAGCATGCATTAATATCCATCAAATACCTTTGAGCAAAGCTAATCCTTAGGCTAAGAACACTAATCATTAGACTAATCCAATTTCTTGGCACTAATCCCTTTGACTAATCCCTAATCAAGATCAAATTATCATTTGTGATTAAGAATCAAGCAAGCATTAATTTCGAGTTCTCATTACCAATAATCACCTTAGACAACTAATCTCTTAGGCTAAGATATGAAAATCCTCTAAAAAGTTCATTCAAGCATTTCATCGAACACCTTTCGGACATGAAAAAGCCTAGCATCTAGATTCAACAATTCCTTGCAACCTAGCATAGAGATCAACTAATTAGAGAAGGATCATTCATAAATAAGTCCTAAGCATCACTAATCATCACATAAACCACCTAAATCAACCTCATCCACAAGACCCAAAAACTCTACTCTCTAATCTCCATTGTTCTCACAAAACCCATAAAGATAGTATGAGATAACAAGATTAAAGAGAGATTAAGAGGAAAGATTAAGAAGATATAAAGAAGTACTTAGATTAAACTCAAAATCAAAGATTACAAGATCCAAATCCTAAAACAAAACTATGCTTAGGTAGCTTAGGGTTTTTAATCCCCCAAAATGAGTATTTATACAAGGAAGGGTCGTAGTGGCAATATTGTAAATAACTGGGTCTGATTTGGTCTTCACAGTGAAAGCACCGACCTAATGTGGTCGGTTCGGGACGTCGGTTCGTTTCCGAGATTTCCACCGACGCGTTTTGGTCGGTTGGAGACGTCGGTGATTTCACTGCCCAATTTCGACAAAAACTCGCCGAAACCCATCGACGTGTCGACGTCGGTTGAGCACGTCGGTTCGTTTCCGAGATTTCCACCGACGCGTTTTGGTCGATTGGAGACGTCGGTGATTTCTCAGATTTTCCATCGACGCGTTTTGGTCGATTGGAGACGTCGGTGATTTCACTGGTCGACTTGTACACTTTTTCTTTCATCCTTGAGATCCTCTCTTGCTTCCTTAGCTCACCAAAACCTCCAAGCATCTCCATGAACCTATAAAAACATAAGATACACTCCAAATGCATCCTAATATGCTAAATCCTAACTCTAGATGCTCTTAGACTCTAAATGAAACTTTGAACATCAAAGATGGAAGAATGTATGGAAGAAGAAGTCAAAACACAAGCAAAACACTATCCTAAATGCATGAAAACATAAGTATATCAATTCCCCCAAACTTGAATCTTGCTTGTCCACAAGCAATCATAAGACCATCAAAGCTAGTTGGGAGAAAGGTTTGAAAATGGGAAATGAAATCCGAGAATGTCTACAAAGGAATTCAATTCAATGCCCTTAAAAGTAGTTGCAAATGCACAAACAATCTCTACTCCAAAAGAGTTAGCCATGCTCATCAAACATTTCGCTCTAATGATCAAACCATCAAAGCAATAACAAGCAACCAAAGCAACACAACTCTTTAACATTCAATTAGGTGTTTGGTGGACTCTCTACTTGGAAACATGAACCACAAACCAAAGGGCGAGGTGTCAAAGAGGCTTAACATGGATTTTGGTGGGGTTACAAATGTTTAGTGGCTTATCTCAATAAAAAGGAACACAAGACTTTATGCAAAAGTAGGAAGAAAGAGAAAAATTCATGCATACAAGCATCCACTTCCATGTTCTACCCTTTCTTTAGCTTAAATCCCAAAACCCAAAGCATAAAACCAATTCCAAACCCACTCTTGAATCTTTAAACTCACACCCCACTCTTTTATTTTTCACTCTTTTTACAACTTAGAAAGTTTCTTTTTCAACACTTAGCTCTTCTCTTTTCTCTTTACTATCCTCTTTTCTTTTCATTTTCTCTTATCTTTACTTTTATATTCTTAGAGGACTCATTTGCATTACGAACTTAGAGTTATTACTTCATTTATACTTCCTAAACTTTTCCTTTGAACACTCATGCCTCATGGCTTTTTCTTTACTTTTCTTGCTCTCAAATCACTATATTCTTTTCAACTTACTCAAGAAATGATCTCTCACCATCAAACCCATCAAATGAAAACAAAAACCCATCCCAAGTCCTATCCTAGATCTAGCCAATCAATGCAATTGGCGCATGGAAGTGAGTTCTTGTCGTTCTCCTATCAATTCAAAATTTTGCACAAGTTTGCATTATCAACAAGAGACCTCACTCAAGAATCAACAAGGGGAAAAGAATAATGGGCTAAGGTTCAAGGTGAAGGAACCATTAAGTGATATAAATGGCCAATCAATGCTTGTAAGAATGTCAAAAGGAATAAGCAAGCATGATTGTTTTTAGAGTTACAATTGGTGAGCAATCTAAATTCCAAGAGAGAGTAATTGAAAGTTCAAATTAAGTCCAAGTTTATTAGAGTTGTGTTACAAGGGGTAACATGTATCAACAATGAGGTCTAACTTTCAAGCTAGTGAGATCCAAACATGGTGCATCCTTAAATTCAAATTCACTCAAATGCATTTACAACTCCTAAAGAGGGCATTAATTCAAGCTCATGAGTTGACACTCAAGTGGAAGTTTCATCAAAACTTTATGAAAAATGAAATGAAATCCTAAGATGATAATGCATGCTTTTTTTGTGAAAAGTTTTCAAAATTTTCAAATTTTTAGGGATTTTCTATGCCTTAGATGAATGCATGAGACTCAAGGGATGCAAAAGATAAAATAAGATCACAAAACACATTATTAGCAACTAGTCTCCTCCCCCAAACTTAAATCACACAGTCCCTTGTGTGAAAGAAGCAAGGGAAAGAGACCAAAGAGAAAATAAAAAAATGCAAAATCAAAAGGACAAAAGTTGGAGTGTTACTTGGAGAGTGGAATGTAGAGGAGGATAAGGAGGTGGAGGCATCTTCGAATGTGGCACAAGACTCCCCCAAACTTAGACCATTGCATAGGCTTCTCATCCTTTGATTTAGCATTGAAGTTTCTTTGAACCCAAAACTCTTTCCCTTCTTCATTGCATTGACCTCAAAGCTCCCCAAAAGGATAGACATGAGATTTCCTCTCAAGTGAGCTTGTTTTAAGTCACTAAGCTTGACTATCCCTTCACTCTTTTTTGGTTAGGGATGTGGCATGAGTTTGTATCACCGGGATCATACTCATCGTAGAACCACCCTCTAAACTCTTTCATCCTTATCTTCTCAAAAGGGATCTTCCTTGGATCATGAAAGCTTGGTGATATGGTGGAGACTATATCAAGGTAGTTGTGAAAGGGTTGAGCCATTGGAGATTCATCTTCTTCATCCTCCTTGAAGGATTCTTCATTGGGACCATCTTGTTTCTCCATAAGATTTCCTCCAATTAGCTCTTGCTTGGGATTTGGTTGCATTGGTTCCTCTTCCATGTTTGAAAGCTCATCTTGTGTGCTCTCTTCCTTTATCTCCTTGCACTCAACAACCAATCCATCTTCACAAGGCTCTTCCTCATCTCTCACAACATCTCTTACTCCTTCATTGTTGTTATTGGTTGAATGACCCATGAATGTCTCTTCATCATCCTCTTCTTCATACCTAATCACAAGGTCTTCACCAACAGTGCAACCAAGAAGCATTTCAAATTCTTTGATAGTCTCTTCAGCTTCTTTCAAGAACTCATCTTGGACTTGAGCATTCTCCTCATGTGTTGGCTCAACAATGCTTGCATCTTGAGGTAAATGAGCAAAATCAGTGTTGATCATCCTTAAGCTCTCATTATACCTCTCTTGTCCTTCTAATGCCATCCTTGCCAAGTTGAGAAGCTCTTGGTCACATGATTGGAAAGAGTAAGCTTCTTTCAAGAATTCATCTTGGACTTGAGCATTCTCCTCATGTGTTGGCTCAACAATGCTTGCATCTTGAGGCAAATGAGCAAAATCAGTGTTGATCATCCTTAAGCTCTCATTGTACCTCTCTTGTCCATCCAATGCCAACCTTGCCATGTTGAGAAGTTCTTCATCATAAGACATTTGAGAAGAGTGATTTGCATCATGCTCATGCTCCATGTTCCAAGATTGGTATCCATCACCATATCCATATTGGTACTCATGAGAAGAGTACTCATTTGAAAGATCACCTTGACAAGTGGATGTGCTTTCAAAACCATGATGACTTGTAGGGTCCCAAGTCATCTCTCTTTCTTGAGCTTCCAACATAGCCCTCAACATAGAAGCTATCTCTGAAGCCATGCTCTCTTCCTTGTGATTTGCACCTTGCAAAAAGAACAAACACTTGAAAGAAAGTTAGTAACCACACAAACTAAAACAAAATAAAAGCTTAGTCTCAAGAAGAAGAAAAATCCTAGTGACTATTGCTAAACCCAATTGGCAACGGCGCCAAATTGATAAGTAAATTTTTCGGTTCTTGACTCTATCAATTCCTCAAAATTACTAAATGTGTCATTGTAATACTTGAGGTTATCAATCCAAATGGGTAGAGAATAGGGCACTAAGAATACATTAAACTTCTTAATCTAAGCAAAATGGATAAAAGAAGGCTTAAATAACAATCCTAAACAAACTAAAAGGCAAGAAATAAAATAAGACACTAAACAAAGAGATAAATAAGATAAAATAAGGATCTTGGGATGAGGCTATGGAGACTAAATGGTCTAGAGACAATCATTGATGCTTCAATTAATCAAACAATGCTAAACAAGGCTATGATCATTATTAAACTAATCGCATTCTCATGTTCATAACTTCTATGCCAATTATTCAATCATTCAATTCTCATTTGCATATTAAAAGACAAGCATGCATTAATATCCATCAAATACCTTTGAGCAAAGCTAATCCTTAGGCTAAGAACACTAATCATTAGACTAATCCAATTTCTTGGCACTAATCCCTTTGACTAATCCCTAATCAAGATCAAATTATCATTTGTGATTAAGAATCAAGCAAGCATTAATTTCGAGTTCTCATTACCAATAATCACCTTAGACAACTAATCTCTTAGGCTAAGATATGAAAATCCTCTAAAAAGTTCATTCAAGCATTTCATCGAACACCTTTCGGACATGAAAAAGCCTAGCATCTAGATTCAACAATTCCTTGCAACCTAGCATAGAGATCAACTAATTAGAGAAGGATCATTCATAAATAAGTCCTAAGCATCACTAATCATCACATAAACCACCTAAATCAACCTCATCCACAAGACCCAAAAACTCTACTCTCTAATCTCCATTGTTCTCACAAAACCCATAAAGATAGTATGAGATAACAAGATTAAAGAGAGATTAAGAGGAAAGATTAAGAAGATATAAAGAAGTACTTAGATTAAACTCAAAATCAAAGATTACAAGATCCAAATCCTAAAACAAAACTATGCTTAGGTAGCTTAGGGTTTTTAATCCCCCAAAATGAGTATTTATACAAGGAAGGGTCGTAGTGGCAATATTGTAAATAACTGGGTCTGATTTGGTCTTCACAGTGAAAGCACCGACCTAATGTGGTCGGTTCGGGACGTCGGTTCGTTTCCGAGATTTCCACCGACGCGTTTTGGTCGGTTGGAGACGTCGGTGATTTCACTGCCCAATTTCGACCAAAACTCGCCGAAACCCATCGACGTGTCGACGTCGGTTGAGCACGTCGGTTCGTTTCCGAGATTTCCACCGACGCGTTTTGGTCGATTGGAGACGTCGGTGATTTCTCAGATTTTCCATCGACGCGTTTTGGTCGATTGGAGACGTCGGTGATTTCACTGGTCGACTTGTACACTTTTTCTTTCATCCTTGAGATCCTCTCTTGCTTCCTTAGCTCACCAAAACCTCCAAGCATCTCCATGAACCTATAAAAACATAAGATACACTCCAAATGCATCCTAATATGCTAAATCCTAACTCTAGATGCTCTTAGACTCTAAATGAAACTTTGAACATCAAAGATGGAAGAATGTATGGAAGAAGAAGTCAAAACACAAGCAAAACACTATCCTAAATGCATGAAAACATAAGTATATCAAAGAACCGTCATATTAGGAGACGTCATGAATCCATTAGGAACTTTATAACCATTGGTATAATCTATGTAGATTATATCAGAACGAATGACAACCTAGCGGATCCTTTAACAAAAGTTTTGCTGCGAGATAAATTTCTAAAATCGTCAAGAGGAATGAGTTTAAAGCCTACGAATTAAGAGGAAATGTGATGGAAACCCTACTTACGTGACTGGAGATCTCAGGATGTAGGTTCAAAGAAAAAACTAATTCAAATGAAATCGAGCACTGCAAGACTTATGTCTTTACCCAGTTCCTTGAACGATAAAAGTGCTACCTGTATGTGAATAAGGATAAACATTGGCTTTTAATGATTCCATAGTTTCACAATAGTAGAGTATGACATGATACTTCTGAAAAGAAACTAATGGCAGATCACCTAGTGAGTGTGAAATGGGGTTATTTCTAAGAGAATGAAAGATATGCTATATTCTCCAAGTTTACTCATGAAAACAAGGAATGTTCAAGGCCAAAATGAACAAAAACAGAGAACAAATTTCTACGAGAAAATGTCGTTGCGCGATACCTGTTGTCTCGATTTACATAAAAATCCGGTTTGTTCAAGACATCATGTTCACCTCCCGTCCAGTAAACCCGACAGATATTAAAAATGATTTGTACAAAGCTGAAAAATGCTACCTATCAGACACAGTTACATTTTCGCATATACTCTCAAAAGTCTGTCTAGTCTTGTCAAGACAATGTCTAGTCTAGTCAAGTAAAGTCAATGCCTAGTATAGGTCTTTCGAGTCTTCGTATGTTTAGAATAATTTCTATTCATATGGGGATTGTTGGAACATATTTTCTAAGTAATAAATCTTTTTGGCTTTATAAAATATATGTGTGTGAATGAGAAATGAAATGGGGTATGGACTCATAAAAGCCATAATATGTTGGCACATTTTAATGAGGAAGCAAGTGTAAAATGTTCCACATTGGTTAGAAGGGAAAATTTTCACTAGTATAAATAAGGACACTCTCATGTCATTGTATAAATAGCTTGGGCTACACTATGGAGTGTGAGAGAGAGGATGGAAAGACTACACACACGTGCGCCGCCGCCGTGCTGAGCCGGGCCGGGCCTGGTTCTTGGGTATAGGCCCCGAAGGGGCCTCCGCGCGCGTATTATTTTTTGGAGAAATTTTTGTTAAACCAAAATCAATTGGTTAATCGGTTTGATGGTTTAACTAAACGAATTGGCCCCTCCATGATCATCTCGTTTTCAAAATGGGATCCTATCCTTCGTCTTCCTCAATAAAAACCGAGTTGAACCTCTCGGATCATTAACGCTCACGCACACAAACAACAAATAAACATTACTAACTGTTCCTTCATCTCCTTCGTTCTTCGTAAGTCTCGAGAGTATATTGTATTACTTTCGTTTGTTGGAAAAGTTCTTCGAGTGTTCGCGAAAAAGTTTCGATATCGATTTTATCATGAGATTAGATTATCACACATAAACCGTCACACTACGGGTGATAATTTGAGTTAAGGAAAGAGACTTCATAGTCTCGACTCCGTTCGTCTTCCTTAACGTTTACATCATTCGCAATTCATTCACCATATTCACATGTACCATATTGTGGTTCCTACAAAGGTGTCCTTGCAGAGGGATCTATGACCATTTTGGAGGAGCGTTTGCAGGAGGTTATTCACGTCATCTTGGCATCTCCTTGGTACGAGTAATACCCTACAATGCACTTCATATAAAAGGCATTTAGCGCAGCCGAGAGAGAGTAAGAGAGATTTAAGAGACTAATAGAGAAACTTTGCTTCATTATATAAACGTGTTACAAACTTTTCTCTAAGTTGCAGGGAGAGGTTCAGAGCTAGTCTAAGTACTGGTGAAAAGTTTTAGGTGGGTAGCTTGAATCTCCTTGTTGTATTGTCTCTTGAGTATAGTGGATTCTGAGTGTGATCTCGGCCAAACGTACCTCCCTAGTTAATAGGGGTGAACTGGATAAGCTTGGCTGTGTGTTCCATTCTTTACTGCTTCTGTATCTTCTTCTTATACATCTATGCAAACTTCTCTGTTTCATACTCTGTATCTCTTCTCCAATCACCTTCTCCCTTCTTCTGTCGTGACTGTTTTGTGTTTTTACCAAGAAGAAGTCGACTCCTTAAGGGCTTTAAGACTCAATATTGCCTATTTAATATATTTAGATATTGTTGATACCAAAATTCATTCATAGATTTGGTCCGATTGTGAAGCAACCGTGGTCTAGTGGTCAAGTGGTTAATGCTTTACACCGGCAGGTACTGGGTTCGAATCCCCGAAGGCGCAGTTTTACAAGATTAATGGAGGCAAGCTTATAAGGAAGTTTTCAGGAGCAGGTGGAGCCGTTGATCGTGACCGTTGATGGATTCTCGTAGAACGGAGGTAGTATTATCTGTTAAATTGTCCTTGTAATAGTTCTCATAATCTGTATCAGCGTTAAAAAAAAAAAAAAGATTTGGTCCGATAAGATCTAAGATATTATCATTTGACAGATCAGAAGTAAAGACATTTATTCTGATAAAAAGAAGCCCATCAATCTCAACCTCTAAAATAACTGAACATGTGTTTTGAAGAAAATGTGCTTAAGATAAAAGTCAACCGACAAGTTGATTTAACCAAAATAACTTACTCTGAAATCAACTAAACTATATGAAAATCACAAATGTCGTTCCAACGAGTGTAATGCACTACGACATATGTGGGATAAAAAGCTCGGCAAAAAGGCTATAAAAAGAGTTAAAAGACTTTAGCTCAAGGATTTTTTACACACTTTTGTACGCAAAATAACACCACGAATTCATTGTAAAATTATCATTCGAGATCAATTGGTAAAGATTGAACTAATAACAGTATTTGATCTGAGTATCTGTGGATCCGAAAATTCACACTATAAAATTGTAATTATGGTAAAAGAAAAAAATCGGTAAGTTAACTCTTCAAAAGTCACACGATCTTTCGAAGAACTATCTTGGTTTAGATAGTTTTGTAACTATCTAAACTCTTTCGTTCAATACAAGATAATTACGAAACTAAGTTGGTTTAGATAGTTCCGGCGGAAGCCGAAACCGGTGGACAGAACATACCGAAATATCGACAAAACTTTAGGTGTTTAGAGAGTAGAAGGAGAAACAGGAGAGAGAAGACTTTATGACTTAATATACATATGTAAACCGACGCACATACATAAATATATATATATATATATATATATATATATATATATATATATATATATATATATATATATATATTTTTAAAATTAAATTCAATATTACAATATTAAATAACTATAATAAAAAATATTAATTCAGTAAATTTTATTTATGTCAGAAAAACAAACACTTTTTGTTCTCACCAAAAAAAAAAGTTTAAAGTTCTGTAAAAATTCAGTATTATATAAAAATCTTATTGTTTTCACCCAAATGTGTTTTTTTTTTTAACAGAAATAGAGGCAAATTAAATAGAAGATTTTGTTTGCTTCACAAGCAATCTTGCTTCATCTTTTTTTTCTTCTTCAAAACCAAACTGATTTTTAGAAACTGATTTTTAACTATATCAATCTAAAAATGATACCAATCTATCAAACTGATACCAATCTTTAGCCATAACAATCTTAAAATGATACCAATATTTAGCTTACATCACTTTTTCCACTTATATTGACATCACTTAAATCACTTTAGCCATAACAATCTATTAAACTGATACCAATCTTTAGCCATACATATATATATATATATATATATATATATATATATATATATAAACCTGCAATTTTCACTCAAATGTATGTAATGATTTGTGTTACTACTTTTACTCTCGTACTAGTCTTATAACAAAATTGACTTCCCAGCAATAAACCCCAAAGTGGTTCCTAGTTTATAAACCAGTCAGTATAACTATTCATTCTCCACCACAATCGGAAACCACATCAATCTCAAGTTCTCAACCACAATCGACATATCCATATAACAATACAAATCAAGTTTCAGAACATTCAATTTGAAACACAGGAAAACTGCTTAAGCCTAAATAAGTTTCAGAAGATTCAATTTGATTCCAAAGAGGCTATAGCAATAAGAAATTATTTGAAGATTCATACCTGGCTCAGCAGAGATATGATATGAAGAAGATTGATGTTTTGTTTTGTGCTTGTGCTCCCACCCTATGCAAATGATAGTTTATGATCATTTGAGGAAGATTGATAAGATTCAATATCTTGAATCTTAAAGTACTTACATGGAATTGATTGTTTAAAATTAGAGCATGAAGAGCATCATCCACGATATCGACTTTATCTTTGAGTCCTTCCTAAGACAAATTTTCCAATGATTATCATGGGCAACACAAAACCATAGTTTCTAAGAATCAAACTTCCCGATTTCTGAGAATCATACCCAAAACCAAAACCAAAACAAGAGTAAAGTTAAGATCATCACATTCACCTCGAAAAGAGAAGCGAGTCTAATAGTCATCTCGCTATTCTTCAAATTTGCAGGGATCCCATGTTTTTGCATAAGATTTGTAGATCCTTCCTCTTCATTCCATGAAAATCCATCTCCAACAGTGAACAAAAAATTGAATTTCTTCAATTTAAAAGATGATGCAGAACCGAAGAAATTTATAGCAAAGAAAGAAAAAAAAGTTAGGGAATGCGAATCCTATCTGAAAATGCTTTGGTTTTGGGGAAATGTTTAAATTTGAATTTTGGCCAACCCCGCCGAGTAGAACAAGCGCTCTGATTGGTTGCGTGAGCCGTCCGATGAAGAAAGATGAAGGTTTTCCCCCACTATAGACCGATATGGGCCGCTAAAAGCCCACATTTGGTTATATTTTTGTTTAATTTGTTTGGTTCTGTTCAAAACTATAAACCGAGTGGTTTATAGTTTATGTTCATTTGATTTAAGTTACGTTTATCCTTATTGTAATGGTTTTATCTTTAATTTGCTGCCAATTTACGGGTTTTTTTCTTCTCAGATTCGCTATACAATACTGTATCAATCACAAACATAATACAATCGATCAAAGTCTCATTCTGATAAGCATAATGTTTTAAACTCGTAAAACTAATGAATATAATTTAAAAAAATTCAGTCATTAAAAATTTTCAGCGATTTTAGTATTACTTAATTATATAGATTTAATTTAATTTATGAAAGAAATCAGAAATCTAAATGTAATTTGTGACTACATAATTAATATTATGAATTTTGTAAAAAAAAAAAAATCAAAGACATAGAAGATTGAGTATAAGTTTGAATAATATGAAGTCTAATATAATTAGTATCTAAGAAAATTAACCAAAGACAAAAATTAAGGTGTATGAATCTAATTCAAGTTTTAAAAAAACACAAACTCATTTTATTAATAATATGATTCTAAAAGCAACAGTGTTATAGAAATCTACCAGTCCAAGAACTCATGCAATTTCTTATTTTTTCCATTAAAAGGCTGACTATAGTCTGCAACAGTCATTCTCTTTGTGGTCAAAGGGAGACCAACCAAGATAGCGTACCGGTAGTTGACGATGTGCATAATCTCACTCCCTATATATATAAAAAGAAGTTCTTCTTCCTCGTCGTTGTACTTAGCGTTCTGCCTCCCAAAACCCTCAGGTAAACTTCTTCAGATTTCCACAATATGAACACATAGACCAAAATGACTTCTCATATCGAAAGTAAGAAACCTTTCTTATTAAATTCCTTGTCACATGAATCTTCTTCCCGTTGTTGTTAAGTATACATTTTTTTTTTACTGCGTCTCTAGACACAAGAAACAGAAGGAAAAAGATATTGCTATCTGTGAGTGCAAGTTTGATTTTGGTGACCCTGAGAGTGCTTGTGGTAAGGGATGTCTGAATGTGAATACCAACATCGAATGTACACCTGGTTACTGCCCTTGTGGTGTCCATTGTAAGAATCAGGTAAACCGGTTCAAATGTTTGCATCTATGTAGTGGGGAACTTATTTAGTTATATGTTTTTCCGGTTGCAGAAGTTCCAAAAATGTGAATATGCTAAAACAAAGTTGATTAAGACTGAAGGTCGTGGTTATGGACTAGAGGCTGCTGAAGACATAAAGGTGAGGAACAAAGCTTATATATTGTTGTGTCTTGTCATGTATGAATAAATAACTGACTGTATTTGAATTCAGAAAGAACAGTTCATTATTGAGTACTGTGGAGAAGTTATATCATGGAAAGAAGTAAAGCTTAGGGCTCAAACTTATGAAACTCACGGTGAGTAGAGTAATTTTACAGAGATGATCAAACTGTTTCATGTATTGATTGTGCGCTATTACATGGGTAGGTGTTAAGGATGCATACACAATATCTCTCAATGCGTCTGAGGCTATTGATGCCACTAAGAAGGGAAGCCTTGCTAGGTTTATAAATCATTCATGGTAAAACAAACGACGACCCTTACTTGCTTCCCAAGAAATCCATAGCTAGAAAAACTGTCCTTACTGTTTTCTTTCTCTAACACACTGTAGTAAACCAAATTGTGAGACAAGGAAGTGGATTGTTCTTGGAGAAGATAGGGTTGGAATCTTTGCAAAAGAGAGCATTACTCCTCGGACCGAACTGGCTTATGACTATAATTTTGAATGGTATGGCGGTGCTAAAGTCCGTTGTCTCTGTGGTGCAGTTGCTTGTTCTGGATTTCTTGGAGCCAAGTCTCGTGGCTTTCAGGCAAGTACTTCTAAGAATGTCTAGTCCAACGCAAATGAAGAGAAATATATCGTAACAGAGAACCATTTGGAGCAATCAGTTTCAACTCCTATGGAGGAAGATGTTGTCATTGAATAAATTAAAATCAAATAGTATATTGTATAGAATCAAATAGTATAATTTATAATAAATTTAAGAATTTCGAATTTGAATTACAAAATATATTATTTATACAAAATATTAAATCAAATTATATATAATTCAATAATTTAGTTGTATGAATCTATTTTAAACAAAAATTAAGGTGTATGAATCTATTACAAGTTTTTTTAAAACACACACTTTTTATTAATAATATAATTTTAAAAAGCAACTGTGTTATATAAATCTACCGGTCCAAGAGCTAATACAATTTCTTGTTTTTTTTCATACAACATTCATTCTCTTAGTACAGTACTATATCAATCACAAACATAATACAATCAATCAAAGTCTCATTCTGATAAGCATAATGTTTAAAACTCGTAAAATTAATGAATGTAAATTTAAAAAAAGTTATCAATCATTAGAATTTTTCAGCCATTTTAGTCTTACTTAATTATATAGATTTAATTTAATTTATGAAATAAATCATAAATCTAAAAGTAAATTGTATGATTCTGAAAGCAACAGTGTTATTTCTATTGTATCTAATGAATCTTGAGGGTATTTCTGCCCTTCAACAATAGATACTATAGATATAGATCTTTTTTTTTACTTGTTTTGTTTGATTCAAAATCTACCAGTCCAAGGGCTCATGCAAATTTTTATTTTTTCCATTAAAGACATATAAGATTGAGTATAAGTTTGAATAATATGAAGTCTAATATAATTAGTATCTAAGAAAACTAATCGAAAACAAAAATTAAGGTGTATGTGTTATATATGGGTTTAGCACTCCATCCACTTAGAAGGCCCAATACTTATTTTTTGACTAAGGGTCGGCCCAACAGAAATAAAACGGTCCAACAAGCAATAAGGGCCCGAACATACACGCCCGAACCGAGCTCATCACCAACGGCTCGACTCGGCTCAACCCAAACAAAACGACAACAAGTCGGCTCGGCTACACTAACAGCCAAAAGGATGTACGGCTTAGCCCATCTCGTCACCAAGTACGGCCCAATCCGCACGAGCCCGACGAGCGGTCAACGGCCTGTAAAAAGTACGACCGTATTTTACTATAAATAGGAGTCGCCACTATACATTAATGTAACTTTTTGGGATCTGTGCACTTCTTACTACTTTCTCTCTCTAGAGTCAATTTCCCGAATTGTAAACCGAGCACGTCTTTCGACCTGCTCGGGAATCTGAATATAAGACACGCTCGTTTCCGAGCATATCACTCTCTTCAAAGAATCCCGAACGTAATTTCCTTCTTGTTCGTCCCGAACACAATTCCACTCTTGCTTATCTCTGAATCTAGTCGGTTCTCTCCTAAGAACAACTTAGCTCCCTCAGACCGAGCACGTCAACTCTCAGGCAAGACGCGCACTTCGAACTCGTGACCATCCTGGTTATCACAATTGGCACCGTCTGTGGGGACTTAAGTTTTTTCTTCACTAACGGACAGATTCGACGATGACAGGAGCACCACCGAACAAAGACTATGTCCACATTGAAGATATAACAAGCTCAGAAGCAGCCCCGAGGGCAAGAGGGCAACCTCAGCACGTTTCTCAGGTTGTAGATCCAATCATCCAGCCGGCCGGCGCCGAGCAGCAACCTCAAAACATTGAACGACCTCAACAAGTCACAGAAGCTCAGACAAACGAGCAGGACATGTCCGCCTTACTCAAAACTTTCATGACTCAAGTAACCGAACTCTCCCAGGGAAGTAACGCACGTTTCGACCAGCTTGCCACAGCACACGCAATATGCCAGGGGCAAATAACCGATCTTCGAATGGCAAGCCAACAGGGATCCGTCCCCCGAACTCACCTCCACCGACCGTTATTTGAAGAAACGCCACCTCCAAACCCGAGAAACCAAACGGTGTCGCAGCAGACCGAGGACGAACCACCTCCCAATACGGATATCCCAGGCAGCTCAGCGCCCGACACACACAGAGACAACGAAATTGAAGATTTAAAGCTAATGTTGAAAAATATGACGTCCAAAGTCCATCAAGCAATCAGCTCGGCCCCCGAGATCGAACGCGTGCTGGAGGAAACTCAAAACACACCCTTCACTCGTCGCCTTATGGATATCCAGTTTGAGCATCCTGTCTTTGCGGTCAAAATCAAGATGATTACCTACGACGGCAAATCCGACCCAAGACAATTTCTGACGGCATTCCGCATCGCAATGGGGCGGACAAAGTTCAGCATTGGAGAACGTGATGCAGGCTACTGTCAACTGTTCGTCGAGCATCTGACCGGCTCGGCCTTGGATTGGTTCTCTCGTTTAGAACCGAACTCGATCGACGGATACAACGACCTGACGCACGCCTTTCTCAAACATTACTCGATGTACATTCAGGAGGAAGTATCAAACGCCGACCTATGGGCTATCTCCCAAGGACCGAAGGAAAGCCTCCGATCTTACATCACCCGCTTCAAAAGCATTTTGGCAAAAATCACGATCACCGATAGCGAAGGTCTGCCCGCACTCCGAAACGGCCTCTGGTATGAATCAAGCTTCCGAGAAGAACTGAAAAATAGACCGAGCTCACTAGAGGACGCCCTTCACCGAGCATCGTTCTTTGTCGACCTCGAGGAAGAGAAAGAAACCCTAGCGAAGAAGTTCGGGCCCAAGAGTTCGACTTCAAAGGATAAAGCCGAGAAGAGTACCGAGCAATACGAACCCCGACAACACTACGATCAGGATTACAAAAAGGCTAAGGAAGAAGAAACCGCGAGAAAAGGGAAATCGTCGTATTATGTCAGCGATCAGATGCAAGGCCACCGACAAGACGAGGAACGCTCCCACCAGGATCTTCGACAAAATCATCTCGACTGCTCCCAAAATCATCAGCAGGATCGACCCACCCAGGGTCAAAATCAAGGCAAGCCATGGATTAAATTCGTCCGAGGGGCCGATAAAAGCAAGTTATTCTGCGAATATCATCAGCGAGCAGGCCATAGCACCGAGAAATGCAGAAACCTCCAAGCCCTCCTCTTCGCCGATTACCAAAAAGACGGGAAGAAACTAGTATTAGACCGCAACAAACCTCACACGAAGCAAATCAACCAGGTGACACAACCAAAGAACGAAGCCGAGCGCTTCAGGATCGTTCAAGAGGAACGAAGGAAACAGGTTGCTTTCGCCGAGGAGATTGAGCAAATAAACGCAGCGGAAGCTGCGGATAAAAGAGCTCGTGACGAAGAAGAGGAAGACGGAGCACGTCCACCGAGGAGACGAATAAACATGATTATGGGAGGACTACCTATGGTAAACGACTCGGTACGATCGATCAAGGAGTACGAACGGAGGGCCGTGGCCGCCCAGCATTACCGACGAAACGCCACTGACGAGCTCAGAATCGGCGACGAAGTGAGCTTCACCGAGCGAGATGCCGAAAGAGTGGACCGACCGCATAACGATCCACTCGTCGTCGCCATGCGAATCGGCGACTGCGAAGTCGAGAAGATCCTGATCGACACCGGCAGCTCGGTAGACCTGATCTTTAGAGAAACGTTGCAACGTATGGAACTCAGCGACTACCGTATCAAGCCATAAACGAGGCCACTAACCGGCTTCTCGGGAGATTCAATCAACACAATCGGAACAATCAAACTTCCCATCTACGTTGGTCGACTCACCAAACTGATCAAGTTCGTGGTCGTCGACCGACCGGCTATCTACAATATCATCCTCGGCACCCCTTGGATCCACGAAAT
Organism: Orychophragmus violaceus; assembly: GCA_030180135.1. Classification (NCBI taxonomy): domain Eukaryota; kingdom Viridiplantae; phylum Streptophyta; class Magnoliopsida; order Brassicales; family Brassicaceae; genus Orychophragmus; species Orychophragmus violaceus. The sequence continues at coordinate 107,282,898 of CM058232.1, forward strand.
GAGGGCAGTCCCTTCCACCTATCACCAATGCGTAAAATTTCCAACCCCGTTCGGCGTATTTACGTTACGAGGAGACCATAAGATATCCCGAACGTGCTTTCGCATCGAACACAAAATGCGTCGTAAGTCTCAGGCGTACCTAGTCGCAGAACCTCGAATCGAGCTACCACCGCCCGATCGGCCGCAGAAAGACACAGTAATACAAGTCAATTTCGACATCCGTGATCCCGAGCGCTGCGTCGGAATAGGAGCCGATCTTCGAGCTGACTTACGAGATAAGCTAATAGAATTCCTCAAGGAAAATGCTACAACCTTCGCCTGGACCACGAGCGATATGACCGGAGTCGACCCAACCATCGCATGCAATGAACTGCACGTCGATCCGATTTTCAAACCAGTTAAACAGAAAAGAAGGAAGCTCGGCCCCGAGCGCGCCAAAGCTGTCAACGACGAAGTGGAACGGCTTTCAAAGGCAGGTTCGATCACCGAGGTAAAGTATCCCGACTGGCTGGCGAATCCCGTCGTGGTAAAAAATAAGAACGGAAAGTGGAGAGTGTGTGTAGACTTCACCGATCTCAACAAAGCATGCCCGAAGGATAGCTTCCCACTGCCACACATTGACCGGCTCGTAGAAGCAACCACCGGACACGAGCTGCTATCATTTATGGACGCCTTTGCAGGATATAATCAGATCATGATGCACCCATACGATCGGGAAAAGACTTCCTTCATCACCGACCGCGGCACATATTGCTACAAGGTTATGCCCTTCGGGCTCAAGAATGCAGGAGCGACGTACCAGCGCCTCGTAAATCGCATGTTTGCCGACCAGCTCGGCAACACAATGGATGTTTATATCGACGATATGCTCGTCAAATCCGCCTTGGCAGACGACCACATCAGTCACCTCACAACGTGTTTCGCGAGATTAAACAAGTACAGAATGAAGCTAAATCCAGCAAAATGCACTTTCGCGGTCACGTCGGGAGAATTCCTCGGCTACATTGTTACGAGGAGAGGAATTGAAGCAAATCCAAAGAAAATAACGGCGATCACCGAGCTCCCATCTCCACGGAACACCAGAGAAGTCCAACGTCTAACGGGACGCGTCGCGGCCTTGAATAGATTTATCTCACGGTCGATGGACAAGTGTCTCCCTTTCTACAATCTCCTTCGAGGGAATAAGAAATTCGAGTGGGACGCTAAGTGTGAAGACGCGTTCCAACAGTTAAAAACCTACCTCTCCACCCCACCAATACTGGCCAAACCCTAGGAAGGAGAAACGTTGTACTTATACATCTCGGTATCATCCTCGGCGGTCAGCAGTGTACTCGTTCGCGACGACCGAGGAGACCAAAAACCGATCTTCTACACAAGTAAAATCTTCGATGACGCAGAAACGCGCTACAACACACTCGAGAAACTCGCATTAGCAGTCGTCGTTTCAGCTCGGAAGCTCCGCCCTTATTTTCAATCACACTCGGTGGTTGTACTCACAAATCAACCAATCAGAACCATACTGCATAGCCCGAGCCAGTCAGGAAGAATCGCTAAATGGGCCGTCGAGCTAAGCGAATACGACATCGAGTACAAGCCTAGGACAAGCGCCAAGTCCCAAGTCCTCGCAGATTTCATCATCGAACTACCAGCCGAGCTCACCATAGCCGAAGGACAAAGCTCAAACGAAAAATGGACCCTATTCGTGGACGGTTCATCATCAAGAAACGGTTCAGGGGTAGGAGTCAAACTGACATCCCCGACCGGCGAGCTAATCGAACAATCCTTCCGACTGGGATTTCCAGCCTCAAATAACGAAGCCGGATATGAAGCACTGCTCGCTGGACTACGACTAGCCGAGGTGGTAGGGGCCAAGCAATTGGACGCGTTCGCCGACTCCCAGCTCGTTGTGAACCAATTCAACGGAGAATACGAAGCAAAAAACGAACGCATGGACGCATACCTAAAGCTCGTCCGAGAAATCGTCGCAAGAATTGGCTCGGTTACGCTAACAAGATTCCTAGAAGCGACAACTCCTCCGCAGACGCCTTGGCCGCCCTAGCTTCGACCTCAGATCCCGACCTCCGACGAATCATCACAGTAGAATGCATAGCCCGACCGAGCATAGCACCAGAAGAAGGTGTACTGCTCATTACCGAGGAAGACGAGGGACTGGATGACGCCCATAAAAGAAACGAAGAAGTCGTTAAAATCGCGGACCCCGAGCATACCGACATTATCGATTGGAGGGACGAAATCAAGGACTATATACTGACCGGAAAGGTTCCCGAGGATCGTTGGGCAGCTCGCCGACTGAAAGCCCGCTCCGCACAATACGTAATGATGAAGGACGAGCTATTTCGCTGGAGCGCATCCAAGGCTCTCATGCGCTGCATCAATGGACAATAAATCCAATGGGTCACCGAACAAACACACGAAGGAGCTGGCGGAAACCACACAAGCGACCGAGCATTAGCCGCGAAGATAAAGCGACACGACCATTTCTGGCCAACCATTATCGCTGACTGCGAAAGCTATGTGGCCCGATGCGAAAAATGCCAAAGGCACGCACCGAGCATACAACAGCCAGCCGAGCTCCTCACCACTGCAGCCACACCCTATCCGTTCATGCGGTGGGCGATGGACATCGTCGGGCCTTTCCCGGCCTCGCATCAAAAGAAGTTCATCCTGATAATGACTGACTACTTCACCAAATGGGTCGAAGCTGAATCCTACTCGGAGATCAAAAACCTCGACGTTCAGAAGTTCGTTTGGAAATACATAATCTGCCGCCACGTTGTTCCTTACGAGATTGTAACCGACAACGGCTCCCAGTTTATCTCCAACCTGTTCGAAGGATTCTACGCGAGGTGGAAAATACGTCTGAGCAAATCGACACCGAGGTACCCACAAGGAAATAGGCAGGCCGAGGCGACCAACAAAACGATCATAGACGGTCTAAAGAAGCGAATGGAAAGTGAAAAAGGCCTCTGGGCCGACGAGCTCGATGGCGTCCTCTGGTCTCACTGGACCACCCCGAGAACATCAACTGGTCAGACACCCTTTTCACTCTCCCACGGAATGGAGGCAATGTCTCCAGCCGAGATGTGCGTCCCGAAAATACGCCTAAGTATCGCGCCCGAGCACGAGGAACTTAACAACAACATGATCATCGACTGCCTAGATCAAGCAGAAGAATTACGAGACCGAGCACTCCGACGTCTCCAAAACTATCAACAACAAATTACCCGACATTACAACAAGAAGGTCAAATGCCGACGTTTCGTAGAAGGTGACCTCGTTCTCCGGAAAGTGTTCGAGAACACACGGGAGTACCGAGCAGGAAAACTTGGCGCAAACTGGGAAGGGCCATACATCGTCTCAAAAATAGTAAAACCCGGCGTTTACGAACTCGTGACAATGAAGGGAGAAGCCATTCCAGGCTCGTGGAACGCAAACAAGCTCAAGAGGTATTACTACTAAGCCGAGCATCGAGCTCAAAAAAAAAAAAAAAAAAACCGAGCATCTCTCGCTCACTGAAAAGCCGAGCATCACGCTAAAAAAAAAAAAAAAAAAAAAAAAAAAAAAACCCAGCATCTCTCGCTCCAAACCGAGCTCGCTATACACGAGTTCGAGTAATATGTAAAGTGAACTACGATCGGCTTGATCCCCTTTCGGGGTACGTAGGCAACCTCTCACGAGGCTTAGCTATATCAATAAAAAAATTTTAAAATTTTTATTAAGTTAAAATTCTTGTTTCAATCACACCGAACAGATCGACATCCTGGCCAGATGCTCGATACCTTGTAAGCCGGGCCAAGTTCCCGCACAAGGCTGATCGACAATAAATAAGCCGAGCATAGCTCTCGCATATTGTCCCGATCAGACCTTAGGGGTAAGCCGAGCACTTACTCGCACCCGACCTGTGGTACAACGAGCACAGTCTCGAACCCCACAACTAAGTAAGCCGGGCCCAGTTCCCGCACAAGGACGACTGACAGAAAAAATAAGCCGAACACAGTTTCGCATAACTGTCCCGGTCGGTCCTACGGGATAAGCCGAGCACCTTCGCTCGCTCCCCCCCCCCTCAATCATTTAAATTAAACCGAACGTTTCATTCGCCAGAATCGAAACATGCAGTAAAAATCTAAGGTACGTAACGAAACCGAGCAAATCATAAACAAGCGCAGTGCACATTACCAAAAAACATATATATATCAAAGGAAACGTTCGATTACAAAGGGAATAGAACCCCGAGCCGATTAAAAACGCACAAGGCGTGGATCCGATTACAAAAACAAAAAAAAACTTAAAGCTAAGAAGCCTCGGTAGAGCGATCCGCAACCCTCCAGCTTCCCGCGTTCATAGGCGCCATCATTACAACGGTGCGACTCTTCAATATCCAGCTGCTTCCCAAGAAACCTTTCGAACTCCCCGAGAAAGAAGCAACGAAGCAAGAGGATCCAACTGACCGACCAGGCCTACACCGAATAAGTATCGGCCCAACTAAAAAACACTGACCAAATCCGCCGACTTCGAGCACCACGAAGATCGACGAACTGGGGGGGGGGGCTTACTGTTATATATGGGTTTAGCACCCCATCCACTTAGAAGGCCCAATACTTATTCTTTGACTAAGGGTCGGCCCAACAGAAACAAAACGGCCCAACAAGCAATAAGGGCCCGAACATACACGCCCGAACCGAGCTCATCACCAACGGCTCGGCTCGGCTCAACCCAAGCAAAACGACAACAAGTCGGCTCAGCTACGCTAACAGCCAAAAGGATGTACGGCTCAGCCCATCTCGTCACCAAGTACGGCCCAATCCGCACGAGCCCGACGAGCGGTCAACGGCCTGTAAAAAGTACGACCGTATTTTACTATAAATAGGAGTCGCCACTGTACATTAATGTAACTTTTTGGGATCTGTGCACTTCTTACTACTTTCTCTCTCTAGAGTCAATTTCCCGAATTGTAAACCGAGCACGTCTTTCGACCTGCTCGGGAATCTGAATATAAGACACGCTCGTTTCCGAGCATATCACTCTCTTCAAAGAATCCCGAACGTAATTTCCTTCTTGTTCGTCCCGAACACAATTCCACTCTTGCTTATCTCTGAATCTAGTCGGTTCTCTCCTAAGAACAACTTAGCTCCCTCGGACCGAGCACGTCAACTCTCAGGCAAGACGCGCACTTCGACCTCGTGACCATCCTGGTTATCACAGTATGGATCTATTTCTAGTTTTTTTTTAAACACAAACTCATTTTTATTAATAATATGATTCTAAAAGCAACAGTGTTATAGAAATCTACTAGTCCAAGAGCTCATGCAATTTTTTATTTTTTCGATTAAAGACATATAAGATTGAATATAAGTTTGAATAATATGAAGTCTAATATAATTAGTATCTAAGAAAATTAACCAAAAACAATAATTAAGGTGTATGAATCTAATTCAAGTTTTAAAAAAACACAAACTCATTTTTATTAATAATATGTTTCTAAAAGCAATTGTGTTATAGAAATCTACCAGTCCAAGTCCAAGAGCTCATGCAATTTCTTATTTTTTCCATAAAGGCAGACTATAGTCTGCAACAGTCATTCTCTTTGTGGTCAAGGGAGACCAACCAAGATAGCGTACCGGTAGTTGACGATGTGCATAATCTCACTCCTTATATATATAAAAAGAAGTTATTCTTCCTCGTCATTGTAGCGTTCTATCTCCCAAAACCCTCAGGTAAACTTCTTCAGATTTCCTCTAAGACCAATGTCAATGTCAGATGAGGTGCCACAATATGAACACATAGACCAAAATGACTTCTCATATCGGAAGTAAGAAACCTTTCTTATTAAATTCCTTGTCAAATGAATCTTCTTCCCGTTGTTGTTAAGTATACATTTTTTTTTACTGCGTCTGTAGGCACAAGAAACAGAAGGAAGAAGATATTGCTATCTGTGAATGCAATATTGAATTTGGAGACCCTGCCAGTGCATGTGGTAAGGGATGCCTGAATGTGAATACCAACATCGAATGTACACCTGGTTACTGCCCTTGTGGTGTCCTTTGCAAAAATCAGGTAAACCGGGTTCAAATGTTAGCATATATGCTTTGATGTTACTTAGTAGTTTTACATGTTTTCCTGGTTACAGAAATTTCAAAAATGTAAATACGCCAAAACAAAGGTTATTAAGACTGAAGGTCGTGGTTGGGGACTAATGGCTGCTGAAGACATAAAGGTGAGGAACCAAGCTTGTGTCTTGTCATGTATGAATATTTACTGACTGTATTTGATGTTTACAATATTCAGAAAGGACAGTTCATTATTGAGTACTGTGGAGAAGTTATATCATGGAAACAAGCAAAGCTTAGGATGCAAACTTATGAAACTCAAGGTGAGAAGAGTAACTTTACAAATTACTGAGATGATGATCAAACTGTTCATGTATTGATTGTGTGCTACATTACATGAGCAGGTGTCAAGGATGGATACATAATATCTCTCAATGAGTCTGAGGCTATCGATGCTACTAAGAAGGGAAGCCTGGCTAGGTTTATAAATCATTCATGGTACGACCCTTACGTGCTTCCCAAGAAATCCATAGCTAGAAAAAAATGTGCTTACTGTTTTCTTTCTCTGTAGTAAACCAAATTGTGAGGCGAGGAAGTGGAATGTTCTGGGAGAAGTTAGGGTTGGAATCTTTGCAAAAGAGAACATCACTTTTTCGGACCGAACTGACTGATGACTATAATTTTGAGTGGTATGGTGGTGCCAAAGTCCGTTGTCTCTGTGGTGCAGTTGCTTGCTCTGGATTTATTGGAGCTAAGTCTCGTGGCTTTCAGGCAAGTCCTTACAACTATATATCATCTCTAATCTCTTTTCCTATTCTTATGCATTTGAACCATTGCAGGAGGATTCATATGTATGGGAGGATGGTGACGACCGGTAATATTTTATACTATGTGGGTCTGCATTCTCTTAATGGACTAACAAAATTATAACCCTTCTCTTTTGTTTTGTCTCCAGGTTTCCAGTTGATACCATGCCAGTCTATGATTCTGCATAAGACGAGCTTACATCTGATCTGAGCCTTCTAAGAATGTCTAGTCCAACGCAAATGAAAATAAATATATCCTAACAGAGAACCATTTGGAGCAATCAGTTTCAACTCCTATGGAGGAAGATGTTGTCATTCAATAAATTAAAATCAAATAGTATATTTGTATAGAATCAAATAGTATAATATATAATAAATTTAAGAATTATGAATTTTGAATTCCAAAATATATTATTTATACAAAATATTAAATCAAATTATATATAATTCAATAATTTAGTACATCAGTTTTATTAAATAAAAAAATACTGGTAAATATACACATAAATTAACATAAATAAATATATTTTGAATATATTTCAACTAACAAAAAATAAATAAAAATTAAAAAAAAAAATCAAATGTATGATTAATAAGTTTTTAATTTACGAAATGTAAAACTAATAATTTTTTAATATTTTAAAATTTAATTTAAACAAATTTCAAAATAAATTATTAAATTAATATTTAATTTTAATTTTTAATAAGTTTTATTTTAGAATGTAAAAAATAAATCATAATTTTTTTTACAAATACTAAAACTAATTTAGTATATTTTTAACTTGATAAAATTCAAATATTACATATTATTCAGTCATATAGTGAGATAAGTTGATGTTTTTAAAATTACAGGTTTTTAAAATTTCTTTCATCAAAATATATAAAATATTTATATTTGAAAAATTATTAAAAAATAATTTATACATTTTAATTATAAAACATAAAAAATAACTAATAGAATCTAAGTTTAATACAAGTATTATCCGAATTATAACTTTCATAAATATATTTTCATATAAAATAAAATATGTAAAATTAAAACAATTAAAATATCATCACCACAATATATTAAAACTATAATATATATACAAAATAAAATGATTTCATAATTTAAACTTTCAAAATTAAAAACAAGAATTTAAAAAAAAAACTAAATACAAAAATGATCCTTAAAAAAATAATATACAATAAGTAAACACGATTTTATATTATAATATAGAAAAATAGATTTAAATATAAAGTTTAAATTTTAATTTAAAATAGTAGATATAACTCAATTCACTGAAACTAAATTTGGAATAGTTCAAAATATTTGAAATAAAAACAATAAAATACAAAGTAAAAGAAAAAAAATGTCTATACCATAGTATTTAGAATTTAAAATGAATTCTTACAAAAAGTTAAAACTAAAATGAAAACCAAACCAAAGATAATGGAGTTATAATATAGGAAATTGATAAAATTAATTTAAAAAATATATATAAAAATTTGTGCTTTACTTTATTATTTATATTCAAGTAAATAGTCTACTTGATACCATTCTTCATGACGAATTAAATAAAAATATTAATTTTATAATAAAAAAACAGAAAACAATTAAATCCAAAGTTCAAAAACAAACACAAAATGTCTAGACTTCGTATTGAAATTTTAAAATGAAAACTAAATCAAAGATAATGCATTTCTAATATAATAAAATTGATAAAATTAATTAAAAATATATATATAAAAAACATTTGTGCTTTACTTTATTATTTATATTCAAGTAAATAGTATATTTGATACAATTTCTCATAACAAATTAAATAAAATATTAATTTTACAATAAAAAAACAAAATCATAAAACATAGATACAATCCAATTGACTAAAACCTAAACTCAAAATATTTCAAAAATATTCAAAATAAGAAATAATTAAATACAAAGTAAAAAATAATACAAACTAAATCTAATACCTAAACCACATCATTTAAATTTTTAAAATCAAAATTAAACAAAATCAATGAATTTATAACAATATAAAATTGATAAAATTTGTAAAATTGTATTTAAAATATAAATTTTAAATGTAAACAAAATCTCCATTCTAAGCTCAAATAGAATGAACTTACATTTTTACTTATATGAAGTCCAATTAATTTTAGGTCAAATAGATTAGTATTAATTCTACGATAAAAATTTATTCGCTATGATTTTAGTAAAATTTATAATTAAAATAACATCAAATCATCAATGTTCGGTTCTCTATTTAAAGAAACATCAAGTTACAGTAAAACTATCACATTTGCTACTGCATTCAGCATTCCTAAAGAACAAAAGAGGTCGTCAAATTCACCAAAGAAACAGGTAGAAAAGAACAAGCTCACTTTGAGATGAGACCCGTCACTGCTCAAAGGGGACTCTCACAAACAGCCGACCATGCAGGCTCACGACCGCTGATGTATGCAGCGGATCAATTCTTGCTGGAAAGTTCACAATCTACCAAAACCAAAACCAAAACCAAAATCAAAAAGATGAACAATCCTTTAGTAGTTAGTGAATAACGCTCTATTAGTAGACTCAAAAATCTAACCTTTTTGAAGGGTGTGATTCCCCAAGGATTGTCAAGCTGTTCAGGTTGGCCTGCTATAACAACCCGCCCTGCAGGGTCTGATTGAACACGAACCTGCAAAAAGAAAGCAACTTAAGTTGAATAACTAAATCTTGTATATAAAGATTACTAGCAAGTTCATTATAGCAAAAAAATGGTGTATTCAGATTAGAATCCAGCATCTATCTCTACTTTGATTTTCCAAACATCTTTGCTTGTATACCGATTAGCAGTCAGGGGAAAGATTCTTTGTACTAAAAATATATCTCTTTGAGCCTTAGGAGATGAATTCCAAGGAAAAAAAACTCACCTCTTCACGAAGAAGTCCAGGTACCAGTGCAAATATCTCGAAGCAGTCTTTCTGAAAAAATAAAGACAACAAAAATAATACAGATTCAAAACAAGAACCAGATTGCAGTTGTATCTTTTGTACTCACAGTTTCTCTGACATTAATCTTCACCCAGTCTGCAGGGGGTCCAACATCAATAACCTCGGCAGCTGACCTATTAAGCCAAAATCATATTGTTAATTTCCTTGCTTTTATCAGAAAACAAGAACTAAAATGAGGAAACTTGGTACTGAGTCATATTAACAAGTTCAGGTCACATGATGCTCAGTGCATTTAGTCTCATGCAAAATTAGACAATGAAACAGGGTTTCTCAGTGGATAGAAAACTGTCTGTCATTGCACATAGTAAAGCTATCTTGCGTTAGAGAGACAAAAATATACAGGAGATGATTAGCTTTCGTAACTGTTTGTCTGATTCGTGTGAAGAAACATGGTCCATGCCAGTTGGTGTTTTATGTTTCTGCAAACCTGAAAATTACATAAAAATGGTGGCATTAGGTAACCCTTCTGTAAGTCTTAGAGAAGGAAAAGCAGCTCTTTAAAAACATTACCAATGTTTTTGAGGTTCTTTTGCTTTGGGGTTGAATTCAATCCTTTATCCTACAAAGAAGAAGAACCGACAACATCATGGTGCTGCCCAAGTTTCGCCATGGTGAATCATCAAGATTTAATTAATACCTTAACAACAGGCTCAGAAACCTCCCCAGATCCAAGAAGGCGAGAATGCCAACCTTGCATAGCACGAGCTGCAGCATCTCTTCGTGCTCTGCCTGATCCAGAACCTTGATGGCTAATTGCCTACATAAGTGCCCTTATATCAATGAGGGAAACAGGGGGAGGTATGTAGGTCATGTAACGCGAAAAAGGTACAAAAAAGATTACACATTTTCATAGGAAAGTCTAACCTCCTTTTCAAGGCCGACAGGCGGAAGAGAAGCTGAACCAGGAAGGTTAAGCTCACCATTTGTCCTTAGATACTTTTCATACTCCAAGAGTGACTGCACTTGGAAAATAAGGATACAAATCATGAAGTTTCTACATCCATATGATTTGATAGAATAGAAGTCAACCAGAACATTCAATCAAGAGATAGTCTGACAAACTATTAGAAGGCTATACAGAAAACCAAACTCGCTAGCCTCAGACACCACACCAGAAAAAGAAGCAGAAAGAAATTCACCTTCTCATAGAAAATGCGGAATGTCCAAGAGACTGTAGTGCATGTCCTGGATAAGAAAAATGAACAAAATAATGTTAAGGTCAAAATCATACAAAATGGATAGATAGTGAAGTTTGGAAGAAGAAAAAGAGAGCCATACTTCGGAGGATGGAAGGATTCTCCAACTTGCCGCCATAGCTTAGATGTGGTGACCTATGTAACCAAATGAAAATCATAGGCATTTTGAATACCACATGCATATACTTTCAACCAACGAGAACTACATCTGAGTACACACTTCCAAACAAAGCAGATTAACATAATTAACATAAAAGGGCATTTAACTAGTTCTTTCCCGGAAGCCAATTCCTTGGTCTTAGATAATCTTCTCATTCATCAACTAATGTATGCGTTATCCCTTACCCAAACACATAAACAAGAAATGATGCCAAATGACTAGTATAAATGATAGGTCGAGTTTTATCCCTAAAATCTACACTACAAGTGCACCACAATGTCGAAGCAGTACTTAGAGTATCGAACAAAGGATCTCAAGAATACGCAATAGACCTATAAGCTAGAAGATTTTAAACCTACAGTATGAGGAGAGAAAGGATAATATCTTAGTAAAGAACAATAGTGGATAATTACCACGTCATAGCCACCTAACTTGATGACGGCTCGCCATAGCCTACATTGCAGACCAAAGTAAAGCATGAAGAAGTCAAACAATGATTGACCATATATAATGAATTTTCAAAGAACTAAAGCAACATTTTCAAGCAACTCACTTGAGACAGTTTAAGGGCTGTCCATAAAACTTAGGGGCTTTAAATTCCAGGAAATTCTCCTTGTTATAAGCCTCCACTTCTTTAATAAACGCCTCTTGATCCTCTGGTGTCCCTGCTTCATCAACTTCCTTAGCCTGTAAAAAAACATGAACTTGTAATGAATTGAGCACCAAATTATGAGACCACAAATGTGATAGAAACATGTTTCCATTACCTCAGAATCACTTAGCAACCATGTCTTCCACTTCTTAACACTTTCACCTACAAGTTCCGTAGTCGACGGTTCCCCCTTCATAGGAGTAGATTCCTCCAGTGTTTTCTCCTCTTGACCGTCATCACCGCCAATCTTCTTTTCAGACTGATCAACATCACCGTTCTTTTCATCAACACTGTTCTGAATCTGACCACCTGGCTCTTCATCAGCCTCGGTTTCATTAGCAATGGGAGCATCGGGTAAATGAACATCAGTGTCCAAAGTAAGAGTCTTATCATCAGGAACAGGGGACTGAGGTTTTTCACTTGGGGTTTGGTCCTTGTCTGGTTCTGAAGGCTCTTCCTCTACACCTTTGGTATCAACCGGAGTATTATCAGCTACAGAAGGAACATCTTGATCTTGCATTTCGGTGTCCGCCATTAAAATCTTTTTTTATTCACACAAAAAAAAAAAAAAAAAATCCATCAACGATCAATCAAAATTCATAAGAAAAAAATGCAAAAAAATCAAAAAATAAAATCAGAAATGCAAAAAAATCAAAAAATGTAATTGTCATCTCTCTCAATCTACTAACGCCTCTCGGCCTGAGGAAAGCATAATTGAGACAAAAAGGTTAAGAAAGCAGAGGTTCAAGAAACGAAGGACAGAACCAGAAATGGTTACCGGTGCCGCAGGGAAGACGATGCACGCGGGGGTTAGGGTTTGTTAGAAGCCGGAGAAATGGAAGGACGCCGGCGGAGAAAAAGGAGTGAGAAAGAATCGATCAGCTTAACGGAGAGAATCCTTTGTTATTGGCCAATGCATTAAGAAGGATGTGGTAACGGAAACTGAACATGCGATTCTTTAATTTTGATTATTATTTGCTGTTAATGGTTCTTCAATTTTAATTAAGGGAAACCACCTTACTTAATTGGGTACTTAAGTATTTAATATTCCAGATTTTTTTTTGTCACCAGTATTTCATATCTTTTTTCTCGGTGTTCTAAAATACGGTCCAGGCGTCCGCGTATACAGTAACTTACCGTACCGTATTTTTGCTATACGTATTTTTAAGAGAAAAAATAAAAAATATCCACATATACGACGATTTAATAATGGACGATATTAATTGCACGCATATGTTATGCGTTATATTAATGCTCCAAGTAAAATAATATTGTTTTATTTGATTTTTTCATATTTAAAAATAAAACCACAATTATATCAAAGAAAAAATATATTTTTATTTGATGTAAACTAAATTATTTGGAAATAACTTTGTAATAATTAAGTAATAATCTTAAATTTTGTTTTTGAATACGACTACAACCAATTTATAAATTTAAACATAGTGAAACAATGTGAATGTTTGTCTTTAATTCGATGTCTGACATTTTCATTTTATTATGAAATTTTATCATTTGAGTTAAAATTATTATTGTTTTAATTGATTGAGAATATAAACATTTTATAAATACATAATAATTGTTTCCATTTTATATGTTATTATGTGCTATAAAATTGATAAATATATACTTATATATTAGTTTTGAATAAAAAGTACTCACTGTATAGTCCCCGCGTAAACGTCCGCGTATACATCTAGGCGCTATACGGTGGTCTTCCGCCCGGCTAGCGTATAACGTATTTTAGAACACTGCTTTTTCTTAACCACATTCAATTTCTTTTTTGTTTCTTTCTACAAATCACATTCAAGAGGTGTGGAAAAAAACTTTTCATTATTGTGTAATCTAATATTTCTAATTGAAAATATTTGATAATAAAACTTCTATAAATTAATATTTAATAAATTAATAATTTGATAAATAAAAAATTATTTTTTGTATGATGTAATATGTCTAATTGTGATTTGATTAAAATTTAATATAGTTTTTTTTATAAACCAAGTATTCCGACTAAAAAGGAGAATGCTAGAGGCGCAGCTTACGAATTGTAAGTTATAACTGTAGACCGAATACATCATCTTTTCTATACCGACTAATTATGGGATTTGAAGAAATCATATAAAAAGTTGCAAATTTATAGACTAACGATTTCGTGGAGAGTCGATCCCTAATCTCGACTAAAATAACATCTCTTACCAACAAATGGGAACTACCCACCATGAACTCTTGGTTAATTTTAATGCAACTTACGGTTGCTAGAGTTTTCATAATCGATGTTGGATATGAGTTTAGCATACATTCATAAGTCCATCAAAAATATACTTTATCCATCTAATTTTTCGGTCCAAAAACTGAAGTTCGCTAAGAAGTCAATAGCTCAATATGAAGTTTGACCATTTTTACCATGAATAAAGCTTTTTTTTAATGAATGTAAACTTTATTCAACTCAAAAAAACTTTTTACATCAAGTGCTTCATGTCTTGTTTCATTTAATCTATAAAGACTAAAAGACTAAAAGAATGAAAGAATATGATCAAAATGTAGCTTAATAGCCTGTGGTGTTGAGCTTTCTTCGGTTAGTTCGTTGGTGGTTCTCTTGTGGCAAACCACAGCTGAAAACCATCCTCATAACCCTGCTTTCCTTCCTGATTTAGTACTGAAAGTTTATTTCTTACTACCTTGTCGATGATCTTGTAAACAAAGTGGTAGATTTGGTGATCCTTCCCATCTCTCCTATTATTCCTTTCCCTCCAAATGTTGTAGACAAATGTATGGAAAGCATATCGAGTGAGAAACAGTTTCGTCTTACTGAGTGAAGAAGATGATAGGAGTCTGATTATACTTTCCCAGTCTCAGGTGAAGTCTTGTTGAAGGAGACCAAGCATCAATGCTCTCCATACGCTTCCAGAGAAATGGCAGTCTAAAAAAAAGGTGTTGGCGAGTCTCGATATGGCCAGAGCATAGGATACAACTTGCATCAACGTTGTTGTTCCACTTGTGCATTCTATCCCTTGTTGCCAAACGATTTAACATTGTGACCCATAGCAGGAAATAATATTTTGGAGTACTGTTTGTGAACCAAATACACTTGGTCCATTCACACATGGGACTTCTGGTCCGTATTTGTTGCCAGGTATCTTGCGTAGAGAAAGAGCATTTGAACTTGTCATCTTTATATCTCCATAACGAGATGTCTGCTTTGATCACTTCCCCTCTCCTCTGAAGCTGCTCAATCTCGTTTTCTATATCGTTTAAGAGCTGGACTCTATGTCGTATCCACCTGTGCGTCCTTAGAACCTCGTCAACAGTTGACGAGTCAGGAATTCCCAAGTCATCAGTCTTTCAATTTCCTTTAAACAGCCACCAGGAAGTCTAAATGCAGCACAAAGTCTTTCATTTTCCTTTTAAACAGCCACCAGGAAGTCTAAATGCGGTCATCCAGAAGTTGGTGAGACTCATTATGACTCAGTTCAGCAGCTGCAACCTCCCTGCGTAAGACAGAAAGCGTCCAGTCCAAGAGCTTAACCTGTTCCGGATTCTCTCGATGAGAGGCATATAATCTATGATCGTCATTCTCTTTGTAATAAGAGGAAGTCCCAAGTAGCGTACGGGAAGCTTTCCATTTGCGAATGGGAAGGAGGATAGAGCTTTTACTGTTCATAGTTTCTTATATTGTATTATGTTAAGCTCCGAGCTAACTCTTTAAAGCGATGAGCCTTCGTAGCTTTTAGGGAACTCGTCAATTGACAACTTATTTCTTCTGTCATCCTATTCATTTATCGGTATCAACTTAATTATAAATTCAAAGAGTTTCCGACCACATCTTTTATTTTTTTCTACTTGTTTGTTTGGACTATTTTGACTCTCAACTCTTACACTTTTACACTTAATCGAAATTCTGCAACAATAATAGAGTTCTGTGAACCTTATAGTCGATTTGTATATGTTACTTTTTGTCAACATTTGTATATGTTACTTACAATAACCAAGTTTATACATTGTATTAAGAGTTTCTGATGATCTTATTGTTCTATATACGTACAGGAAAATGGAATCATCAGTGCTTGGAACAATATGTTGATCAGGAAGACATACAGAGTCTAGAGCAGATACGGCTTAGTATGTCTAATGTAAGAGACCATGCATGTGTCCTGGACTTTCACAAGCAAATACTTTTCCTAGTAGAAATAATGATGAACTAAAGATTCCCCAGTTCTTGTGGATTTGAAACTCTGAGATTGTGAAATCTTTCCGAGATTGTGCTCCATTAGATGAATTTACTACTAGTCAACCCCCATGCAGGCAGACAACATCTTCCTAATCTGCACTCCTATATAAGCCAGACTACTATCATGGGTCTCAATACTATCTCTTTGACACAAGCCCATTCGCATAAGCCTACAACTCTTGAACAAAGAACAGAGCAGAAGAAGACAAAGTTGGTTTCTCCTTTACAGTCAAACCAAACGCTCCTACACAACGGTTTTGAAGCTTTGTTAACGTTGAATGAGGATGAGTCACTACAGCTGGCTGTTACTGGATAAGATTTACCTTTAGCAAAATGTCTAGATCCTTCTTGTATCTCTATAAGAGTAGCGCATCATCAACCTGTAAATGTATCTCAGAATATCAATACAAAAGTATTTTTCAGTCATCTCTCTTAATATTCACATGGTATCAGAGCCATTCATACCTTAACAGGTGTAGTAATGGCGGATCCTATGAATCAATACCCTTTCCCAAGTAACGTTCACGTTCTCAGCTCTGTTACGCTTAAACTCAATGATCACAACTACTTACTGTGGAAAACACAGTTCGAATCCCTCCTGTCAAGTCAGAAACTGGTGGGTTTCATTAACGGAAGCGTCATTCCGCCTAACCCAACGCATCCGGTGCTTCAAGTTGGTGTTCCGGTCCAAGTTAACAATCCACAATACGAGACATGGTTCTGCTCTGACCAGCTGGTTCGTTCTTGGCTATTTGGCACTCTCTCTGAAGAAGTTCTAGGCACGGTCCATAACCTTCCTACCTCTCGCGAGATATGGCTATCACTCGCTGAAAACTTCAACAAGAGCTCACTGGCCCGAGAGTTCTCCTTACGACGTAACCTGCAACTTCTCAGCAAGAAAGGAAAGACGTTTGATGATTACTGCAGAGAGTTCAAAACACTGTGTGATGCACTGAGTTCCATTGGCAAACAGGTTGATGAATCCATGAAAATATTTGGTTTCCTCAATGGTCTCACCAGAGAGTATGACCCTATCACAACGGTCATACTGAACTCTCTCTCCAGGTTACCTACTCCAACGTTTAATGATGTTGTGTCTGAGATCAAGTCCTATGATGACAAGATGCAGTCTTATGAGGATTCTTCGTCTGTAAATCCTCACATGGCCTTCTAGACGCAAACTACCGAGTACAAACCATCACAGGCTCAGTACTCATCTAACCAACGTGGAAGAGGGCGCTTCACTCAAAACAGGGGCAGAGGAGGATACTCCACTCGTGGTAGAGGCTTCTCTCAACATCAGTCTTACACTCCAAACTCAGGTGAGAGACTCCGGAGCCTCTGCTCATATTACTCTGTCCACCTCTGGTCTCCAGAACTCTACCTCCTTTGAAGGAAATGACACGGTCATGGTAGCTGATGGCACCTACTTACCCATCACCCACGTTGGCTCTGCAAATCTGACCTCTACCTCAGGTATCATTCCTCTTACTGAGAACTATGTGAGGACTTTCCATGTGGGGTATACTTTGATAAAACTAAGGTATCTGTTATTGATCTTGCAACTCAGAAGGTAGTGGTACAGGGACTAAGGCGTGATGGTCTCTATGTGTTGGAAAGTAAGAAGTTTGAGGCTCTCTACTCAAATCGTCAGTGTGAGGCCAGTGAAGATGTTTGGCACCACAGATTAGGACACTCAAGCTTCCATACAATCCAACAACTCAAGCTCAGCAAGGAGATTATCATAAATAAGAACAGACAGTCCACCATTTGTGAGCCTTGCCAGATGGGGAAAGCTTCTAAATTACAGTTTTCTTCTTCAAGTACTAGTGTATTGCAGCCCCTAGATCTTATCCATTGTGATCTATGGGGACCTGCCCCAGTTGTATCTAAACAAGGGTTTAAATACTATGCAGTATTTATTGATGCTCATACTCGGTTTTCATGGCTGTACCCTCTTCAAACTAAATCAGAATTCTTCTCAGTCTTCAAAGGCTTTCAAACATTGGTAGAAAATCAGTTTAACTCAACCATCAAAGTCTTTCAAAGCGACGGAGGTGGTGAGTTCATGAGTCATCAACTGAGACAACACTTCATGGACAGAGGAATCCATCACCGGTTATCATGTCCTTACACACCAGAGCAGAACGGTGTGGCTGAACGGAAACACAAACATTTTGTAGAGCTGGGTCTTTCTATGTTATATCACAGCCACACACCTCTAATATACTGGGTAGAAGCCTTCTTCACAGCTTGCTACATAAGAAACCTTCTACCATCTGCCTCTCTCAACAACAAAAGTCCGTATGAACTGCTATATCACTGCAAACCAACTTACTCTATGCTCCGGGTGTTCGGGTCAGCATGTTATCCCTGTCTACGTCTCATAGCCAATAACAAATTTGACCCGAGATCTCTGCAATGTGTGTTTGTTGGATATAATTCGCAGTACAAAGGGTACCGCTGCCTCTATCCTCCAACAGGGAAAGTTTATATCTGCAGACATGTGCTTTTTGATGAAGAGGTGTTCCCCTTCAAAGATAAATACAAGCCCTTGGTTCCACAATATACTACACCACTACTGCGAGCTTGGCAGATGACTGATACACCTTTCACAAGGTCTGATCAAAGGATCACTCGGATACTCCCTCTCCCTGATCCAATAGTGCAACCGGTTGAGCAACCTGATTCCCCTCTGGTTCATGATCATCCGGATGAACAACCTCAACCAGCACCTGAACCAGATATTCAGGATGCAGTAGCTCCTCCAGAAAATCAAGCTGCAGTAGCTCCTCCAGATAATCAAGCTCAAGTAGCTCCTCAAGTGATTCAACCACATGTCACTCATGGCATGACTACTCGGGCTCAAGATGGCATATTCAAACCTAATAAAAGGTACGCTCTTCTAGCTTCTATGTTTGCAACAGAAGAACCTAAGACCATTATCTCTGCCATGAAACATCCCGGTTGGAATAATGCTGTTATGGATGAAATAAACACCATCCACATGCTTCATACCTGGACACTTGTACCTGCGAATGAAGCAATGAATGTTCTCGGATGTAAATGGGTCTTCAAGACCAAACTTAAACCTACTGGAGAGGTTGACAAACTCAAGGCGCGCCTCGTAGCTAAAGGGTTTCATCAGGAAGAAGGACTGGACTACTTGGAAACTTTCAGTCCGGTAGTAAGAACAGCCACTATCCGGATTGTGCTAAGTGTGGCTACTGCAAAAGGGTGGAAGCTGAGACAACTTGATGTCTCTAATGCGTTTCTACACGGAGAGTTGCATGAACCTGTCTACATGATGCAACCTCCAGGGATCGTAGATCAGAACCGGCCCAATCATGTCTGCAAATTGACCAAAGCTCTATACGGTCTCAAACAAGCTCCTAGAGCCTGGTTTGATACCTTCAGTCACTTCCTACTATAGTTTGGGTTCACCTGCAGCAAGTCTGATCCTTCTCTATTCACCTATCACAAGAAAGGTATCACCATCATCCTTCTCCTTTATGTTGATGATATTCTATTAACAGCAAGTGATGAAGCGATTCTACAAACTCTGCTACAAGCACTGAATACCAAATTTTCCATGAAAGACCTTGGACAACCATCATACTTCTTGGGGATAGAAATTGTGGCACATAGAGAAGGGATGTTTCTTCACCAAGAAGCCTATGCAAATGACATTTTACATCAGGCCTCCATGTCCGGATGTAACTCAATGCACACTCCTCTCCCACTGAAGCTTGATAATAAAGAATCCAGTCTCTTCGAAGATCCCACTTACTTCAGGAGTCTCGCAGGTAAGCTGCAATATCTTACAATCACCAGACCGGATATTCAATTCGCAGTTAACTACATTTGTCATCAAATGCATGCACCAACAGTATCTGACTTTGGTCTTCTCAAAAGAATCATAAGATATGTGAAAGGCACAATCTCCATGGGACTTCATATTACTAAGAACACCAGTATGTCTCTCTCTGCCTTCTGTGATAGTGACTGGGGCGGGTGTAAGGAGACTCGTCGCTAAACTACAGGTTTCTGTACATTTATTGGTCCGAATCTGGTTCCATGGTCTGCTAAAAGACAGGAAACAATCTCTAGCTCATCTACTGAAGCTGAATACCGAGCCCTTGCAGCGACAGCCAGAGAGATCACTTGGCTCTCCATGCTTCTTCGAGACCTCGGTATCAGACAAAGCTATCCAACGCTTCTTCAATGCGACAACCTGTCTGCGGTTTATCTTAGCGCCAACCCTGCTCTCCAAAAAAGGTCAAAACACTTTGACACTGATTTTCATTACATCAGAGAGCAGGTGGCTTTGGGACTCATCGAAACAAGGCATGTCTCTGCAAAAATTCAGACTGCATACATATACACTAAGTCTCTACCGAGAACTACCTTCTGTTACTTGCAACACAAACTTGGTGTTGGTTGTCCACCTGCGCCAAGTTTGACGGGGAATATAAGCCAGACTACTATCATGGGCCTCAATACTATCTCTTTGACACAAGCCCATTCGCATAAGCCTACAACTCTTGAACAAAGAACAGAGCAGAAGAAGACAAAGGTGGTTTCTCCTTTACAGTCAAACCAAACGCTCCTACACAACGGTTTTGAAGCTTTGTTAACGTTGAATGAGGATGATTCACTACAGATGGCTCTTACTGGATAAGATTTACCTTTAGCAAAATGTCTAGATCCTTCTTGTATCTCTATAAGAGTAGCGCATCATCAACCTGTAAATGTATCTGAGAATATCAATACAAAAGTATTTTTCAGTCATCTCTCTTAATATTCATATGGTATCAGAGCCATTCATACCTTAACAGGTGCAGTAATGGCGGATCCTATGAATCAATACCCATTCCCAAGTAACGTTCACGTTCTCAGCTCTGTTACGCTTAAACTCAATGATCACAACTACTTACTGTGGAAAACACAGTTCGAATCCCTCATGTCAAGTCAGAAACTGGTGGGTTTCATTAACGGAAGCGTCATTTCGCCTAACCCAACGCATCCGGTGCTTCAAGATGGTGTTCCGGTCCAAGTTAACAATCCACAATACGAGACATGGTTCTGCTCTGACCAGCTGGTTCGTTCTTGGCTATTTGGCACTCTCTCTGAAGAAGTTCTAGGCACGTTCCATAACCTTCCTACCTCTCGCGAGATATGGTTATCACTCGCTGAAAACTTCAACAAGAGCTCACTGGCCCGAGAGTTCTCCTTACGACGTAACCTGCAACTTCTCAGCAAGAAAGGAAAGACGTTTGCTGATTACTGCAGAGAGTTCAAAACACTGTGTGATGCACTGAGTTCCATTGGCAAACAGGTTGATGAATCCATGAAAATATTTGGTTTCCTCAATGGTCTCACCAGAGAGTATGACCCTATCACAACGGTCATACTGAACTCTCTCTCCAGGTTACCTACTCCAACGTTTAATGATGTTGTGTCTGAGATCAAGTCCTATGATGACAAGCTGCAGTCTTATGAGGATTCTTCGTCTGTAAATCCTCACATGGCCTTCCAGACGCAAACTACCGAGTACAAACCATCACAGGCTCAGTACTCATCTAACCAACGTGGAAGAGGGCGCTTCACTCAAAACAGGGGCAGAGGAGGATACTCCACTCGTGGTAGAGGCTTCTCTCAACATCAGTCTTACACTCCAAACTCAGGTGAGAGACCCACTTGTCAAATCTGTGGTAGAGTGGGACATACTGCAATCAAATGCTACAACAGATTTGATAACAACTACCAAGTCTTGGACACTGCTCAAGCATTCTCCTCTCTTCAAGTCAGTGATGTTGCTGGGAAGGAATGGTTTCCAGACTCCGGAGCCTCTGCTCATATTACTCATTCCACCTCTGGTCTCCAGAACTCTACCTCCTTTGAAGGAAATGACACGGTCATGGTAGCTGATGGCACCTACTTACCCATCACCCACGTTGGCTCTGCAAATCTGACCTCTACCTCAGGTATCATTCCTCTTACTGAGATTCTTGTGTGCCCTGGTATTCAAAAGTCTCTTCTATCAGTCTCTAAACTATGTGAGGACTTTCCATGTGGGGTATACTTTGATAAAACTAAGGTATCTGTTATTGATCTTGCAACTCAGAAGGTAGTGGTACAGGGACTAAGGCGTGATGGTCTCTATGTGTTGGAAAGTAAGAAGTTTGAGGCTCTCTACTCAAATCGTCAGTGTGAGGCCAGTGAAGATGTTTGGCATCACAGATTAGGACACTCAAGCTTCCATACAATCCAACAACTCAAGCTCAGCAAGGAGATTATCATAAATAAGAACAGACAGTCCACCATTTGTGAGCCTTGCCAGATGGGGAAAGCTTCTAAATTACAGTTTTCTTCTTCAAGTACTAGTGTATTGCAGCCCCTAGATCTTATCCATTGTGATCTATGGGGACCTGCCCCAGTTGTATCTAAACAAGGGTTTAAATACTATGCAGTATTTATTGATGCTCATACTCGGTTTTCATGGCTGTACCCTCTTCAAACTAAATCATAATTCTTCTCAGTCTTCAAAGGCTTTCAAACATTGGTAGAAAATCAGTTTAACTCAACCATCAAAGTCTTTCAAAGCGACGGAGGTGGTGAGTTCATGAGTCATCAACTGAGACAACACTTCATGGACAGAGGAATCCATCACCGGTTATCATGTCCTTACACACCAGAGCAGAACGGTGTGGCTGAACGGAAACACATACATTTTGTAGAGCTGGGTCTTTCTATGTTATATCACAGCCACACACCTCTAATATACTGGGTAGAAGCCTTCTTCACAGCTTGCTACATAAGCAACCTTCTACCATCTGCCTCTCTCAACAACAAAAATCCGTATGAACTGCTATATCACTGCAAACCAACTTACTCTATGCTCCGGGAGAGAGATTCGTTCCGCGATTACTGACTCTGGTTATTATCCATGTTCAAAATGATCTTGAAGATGTTACGTACTTACGTTAGACTTTGGTCTTCAACTTCTGCTTGATTTTCCGATGATATATGTTCAAAGTGTTACAAAGGCTCATCCAGTTTTGATTTAATCTAATTATAATCAGCTTGAAAGAAGAAGTGAAACTCAAATAAACAATGGCGGAAAATACGAAATTTCTTTGTATTTATTAGCTGCTTTAAGTTTTACAATGGCATAGTAGATGTATTTATACATCCTCAATAATTTTAATAATTTTTTTTTGCGCTTATTATTCTTAAATTTCAAATTAGATATTAGTAATTCCAGATTTTTTTGTTGTCAACTAGGGTTGTTAAAAAAGGGTTTTTACCCGTAGGATATTCTTAACCCTGTTTTTATTTTAAGACCCAAACTTTACTCTTTTTATTTTAAAAAAATTAAGGGTATTAAACGGGCGGATCCTTTATTACTGTATATCCCCTTGTTCGAAAAATTGCCCTCGGCGGACGATTACACGCCGTGGAGGCGCTCGACGGCACCGTGCCGCTGCGACTTGGGCTAGTCGGAGCAATAAATCGGACTTGTTATATAAAAAAAAAAAAATCGTGTTTTCGGAGTTTTGAAGCTTTGAATCGATTAATTAACATTAGATTTGAAGGTTTTGTATTCAATAGATAGGTAAAACGTAAAGAAACAGCTTAATTCGTGAGAAAATTGATGAGGGTGGCCAGATATTAGGGTTTTCAGAGTTGTAATTCGATGGAGAAGATGACATATTTACGAAAATGCCATTCATTAATGGAAAATTAAAAAAAAAGTAAAACTGACAACTCTGTGGTTCGAACCGTGGTTAACTGGGAAGTGCAACCATGCCAAGCCAACAGATTACCACTGTGATACCGTCAACTTGTTATTACTTCATAACATAATTATATATAAACCTATCTAAGTATTAAAAAACTTCTAAAATTCCATCCCACTTAATCCCCGCTTAATCTCCGATTTTTTTGCTAGGCAGGCGCTAGGCCCAACCTCACCGCCCGACTAGCGCCTAACGATTTTTCGAACATCGGTATATCCTAACGGATTTACCCTATAGAGTTAGGGTACCCATAGGATTTTTTTAATAAACACTTTTTTTTACAGAAAACACATTGTACCAATGAAATCCCTAATTCTCTTCTTCAATCTTCTTCTTCCTGGGGATCGGACCAGCTGACAAAAATCCTTGCCGTCTTCGTAGTGCTCTCCGGCTTGTTTCGTTTCGTCTTCCTCTTGGTACTGAAAAAGGTTCGTGGGTTTGATTTTGAGCCAAATTCTCAACAGGATGTTGTTACTTATTATAATATCTAATTGGAAAAGTTTTCTCTTTTCTCAGAACTGAATCAGCAGAACTGTGCGAAGCTACTCGGTTTTTGAAGGACGTGTTTGGTCAGATTGAGTCCCTACTCGGATTAAAATTGATATAGCTAGTTGGGTTCCCTCTCGTTTCTATATTTGGCTTTATTAATCGGACTGTTTCTCGTTCTACATGTGCGTTTGATATGAGGTCTCAGTGATATCATCTCGTCCTTGTATTAGTGTGTGTACGGAAGCTTATTTGCTGTTCTTGTTCAACAAAATTTAGGCAGAGAGACCAGTTTTGTCCCTGATACTTAAGATCAATTTCTCGTTAGTTTGCAAGTCAACTAGTTTCGTAATGATAAACCATTCTGTCTCATATACGAACACTGGAGTTTTGATTGAACAGATTTTTGGAAGACAAAAATTTAATATTCATATCACTTTTAAGAACATATTTTATATAACCTTGAGTTTCATCTGATCAGTAGAACTTTGAATCAGATTTCATTTTATATAATATATTTACCATTCTAAACTTTAGCAATAAAATTATATATTTGTGTGTATTTACAAGACACTTAATAAAATAATTACAAAATTATGTTTTTGTGCTAAATTGTAAATATTATTAAAATTTTAAATTTATGAGTTAATATAAAATATAATATTGTTCAAGACATATAGTTTAAAATAAATTAAAAATTAATGATAGTTAAAACTTAAAATATAAACAAAAAATATAAAAATAAGTTAGGGTATCCGTGGGTTACCCTAACAGTGTAGGGTATTTTTAAAATTACCCTAACAGACTAGGGTATTTTTAGGATAATTCGGAAAGGATTTTTTCTGGACAGAGTTTTATTAGGGCCAGGGTAGGGTAGGGTAAAATTACCCATTACAACATCTCTATTGTCAACAGTTAATTTGGATCTTTTTCTTTTACCATAGTCTGTGCCGTTCTGCTTCTTGACTGTTGTTAATACCATCACAGCTAGATTTGGGACTTTGGTTCTTCGGTTCGGTTACGGTTTGGTTACTCGGTTTTCGTTTTTTTGTTTTAAAAAAAACTGTCGATCGGTTTTTTCTTCGGTTCGGTTCGGTTCACTTTTTTTTTGATAACAAAGGTAAAAAGAAGAAACTATTTCTCTATCATCCATATCGGTTGTTCCGGCCCGATATGTGTGCTTGGTGACTGCCTGAGACGAGCATTCCGTGCTAGTCTATCCGCCGTCTGATTATGTGCGCGTGATATATGCTTGAGGTCAAAAGTTGTGAAGAACTCCTTTCTCGTGTTATATTCTTCAATGTAAACTGCAAAGGCTGGCCAATTCTCCGGCTCAGATACTATCTTCACCACTTCCAAACAATCAGTTGCAAAAGTGATATCTCTGTGGTCGAAAAATGTCATGCTTTCCATAGCCCAGATCAATGCTTCAAACTCCGCGTGTAGCGGCGAGAGGCTTTGTCTAATGTTCATAGCTCCCATCAATACATTCGCATCTCCATCATAGCAACTATACCATCCTTGTCCAGTAAATGAAGCCCCCTCCTTCCAAGAGCCATCCACAAAGCACCAATGTCCTTGTTGCGCCACAATATTTGGAGTATTACATTGATTTCCCTTAAGTCTTCGATTATTACCTGGAATACTTGTTTGGGATGGTATACTTGTTTGGGCTCCTTCCCATGACAAATATTCCGTCTCCGCAAGCTTCAATGTCTCATTGGGGTCTCGGTCAACCTGATTAAATACCATATCAATTCTGATTTTCTAAATATACCATAGAATCCAAGGAAACTGGCCGTTTGTTTCCTGTGGAAGTAACCTCCAAAATAAAAAGTCCATATTTGTAAATGAGTAATACTTGGGTTCACCCCTAGAGATGCACCCTTTTGTTCACCTCCACTTTTTTTAACCAATCAAATAATTCCACCTAATCTAATATTAAAATAATTAAAAATTTATAAATATTTTAAAAATAAGAAAATAAAAAACGAAAATAAAAGAAAAGAAAAAATATTTTATTTTAGACAAAACTTAAAAATAATTAAAAAAAAATACGAAAACCTAAATCTTAATCTCTAAACCCTAAATTCTAAACCCTAAACAATAATTTAAACCTAAAATATTAAAATTAAAACTAAACCCTAATCCATAAACCCAATATGTAAATCTTAAAAAATAAAAAACTAAACCCTAATCCCTAAACCCTAAACCCTAACCCAAAGAGCTTAAACCCTAATCCCTAAACCCAAAGAGATTAAACCCTATACCATAAACCCTAATCCCTAAACCCAATAAGTAAATCTTAAAAAATAAAAAATAAACACTAAACCCTGAACCCTAACCCAAAGGGCTTAAACCCTAAATCTAAAGAGCTTAAACCATATACCATAAACCCTAATCCCTAAACCTTAAACCCTAAAGGGTTTACATTCAAAGGATCTTTAATCCCTAAACCCCAATAAGTAAATCTTAAAAATAAAAAATAAACCCTAAACCCTAAACCCTAACCCAAAGAGCTTAAACCCTAAATCTAAAGAGCTTAAACCCTATACCATAAACCCTAATCCCTAAACCTTAAACCCCAAAGGGTTTACATTCAAAGGATCTTTAATCCCTAAACCCTAAAAGTTGTAGATCCAAAGGGTCCATAATCCTTAAACCCTAAACCCAAAAGAATTTAAACCGTAATCACTAAACTCTAAACCCTAAAGGTCTTAAACCCTAAACCCTAAGCCGTAAACCATAAACCATAATTAGTAGACCCTAAACTCCAATTTGTGAACTCTAAAAATATATAGATATTAATAATATATGTTATTATCTATTTTTATAAAATATTTGAATGTCTTTAATTCTTTAATTTTAATTTTATAATTTTATTTAAAAATAATATTACATGGCATATTCTTATTGGTTGAAAAAGAGGGGGTGAACAAATGGGTTCACCTCTAGGGGTGAACCTAAGTATTTTCCTTTGTAAATAACGCCTCTGTAAGAAAACATATCGGGTTTGTTGGGATACGTGACAAAGCCCATGTTTGAAGTGCTGGAGGGCACTCAAATAGAACATGATTTATTGTCTCCTCGGCACCGCACCTGGCACAGCATGTGTCACATTTAATACCCCTTGATTTTAGATTCTTGGATACCGCAAGACATCTTGATATTATCTGCCATATAAAGTGTCTTAATTTTGGTGAGCAATTTAGCTTCCATGAGTGTGATTGTAATCGCTTAATATCTGGGCCCAGTACTTGGACATGGTTACCAGTATCTGGATATTCCCTCTCCGTAAGATAACCTGATTTTACCGAATAGCGACCCGATTTAGTAAAATGCCATCCAAATTTGTCTGACCTAACGATTTTACTGAGTGGCATGCTCTGAATCAGCATTGCATCTTCTGGTACTATTACCGCATCTATCAAAGATTTATTCCATGTTCTACGTTGTTGATCAATCAACTGGCCGACCGTATATACATTAATGTTCGTGCCATGTTTACGGGTTGCTGGTCTCGGGGGATAGGCTGGTATCCACGGGTCATTCTAAATTGAAATGGACGCACCTGAACCCACCCTTTTAATTAGTCCTTTATGAACCAGAGATCTAGCTGAAATTATACTTCTCCAACCATAGAAAGGGGAGTACGATCGTATTGGATCCAGGGGATCCGTTTTCCGGAAATATCTTCCCTTAAAAACTTTTGAGAAGAGAAGATCGGGTTGATCAATCAACCGCCAGAGCTGTTTAGCCAAAAAAGATGTATTCATGTCGTTGAAAGCACGAAACCCTATTCCACCATTATCTTTATCCTGGCATAGCTTATCCCATGCCATCTAATGCATTCCTCTATTTTCTCCTCCCGCACTCCACCAGAATTGGGAGACCACACTTGTTAATTTTGTTGTAACAGTCTTCGGCAATCTAAAACATGACATCACATGGTTCGGTAATGCCGTAGCCACTGATTTTATTACAACCTCTTTTTCCCCTCGTGGCAAATATTTAGTTGTCCATCCATTTACTCTTCCATGGAGTCTGTCTTGAAGGAAACTGAATACATGTGTCTTAGCTCCACCTAGACTTTCCGGTTCACTAAAACTTCGGTTCAGTTCGGTTCCATAATTTCGGTTCGTTTTATATTCCAAGGCTATATATATATATATATATATATATATATATATCAAACACACAAACACAAACTGACAAAAGTATATATACTGAAAGATTGAAACTTTTATGAAAATCAAAATCGATCGACAATTACAAGTCTACAATAATGAATAATAGGCCAGGGACTTCGATTCGATTATTCGGTTTTCGGTTTTTTATTTTTAGAAAACTGTCAATCGGTTTTTTTTCTTCGGTTCGGTTCGGTTCATTAAAACTTCGGTTCGGTTCGATAATTTCGGTTCGGTTTATATCCCAGAGCTAATCAGAGCATTCACATCTTATTATCCAAACTATTAAATATACTGTCACAAACTTATAATGGTGATGATGATCTTCTCATTGGCTAGTACTTCTCACACTGGAAAAATAATTGAGAACCTAATGAATGAATTGATGTGGATCCAAAGGATGCAATTATGGGCATTTAAAGCATGCAGAATGGTACAGAAGAAAAATCCTTTCTGTCGGACTGGGACCATTTTTAATAGCCTTATAGATCCCCAAATATCCAAATAGTGTAATAAAATTTTATAAGTATTTCACGTGTCTAGTTTTCACTGAAGAACATTAAATGAGTGGCCGCTATTTATTGATGTTACACATCTTTGGTTCACGTTCATCGCCGTGGACTTTTGAATCATAGGTAAGCTATATAACATTACTAAACATATTTCAACAAACTAAAGACCTTAAGATAAGTGTATCACATTTTTTACTACAAAGTTAATTGCTTGAAATTAAGGTCGGTATAGTCGACAACAAATGCAAGTTCTTTTTTTGCAATTATCAAACGAACCAAAAAGAAAAAAACAGACCAGTCATTATATTTGTGGGGTTTATTTTTTTATGGATGCTTTTGGCATGATCTTGGGTTTTAGTATCTGTCTCTTATCAGTACTATTGGCATGCTCTTGGCATGGTCTTAGGATTTTAGTATTTTCGTCTTCATATCAGAACTTGAATGTTGTGGACACTGCTCAAACACACGATTTTGGTTGTCATAAATATTCACTCCATTGGACACAAGTTCTACCCACACAAGTACGACAAAGCCACTACACTACTTAGCCCTGAGACTTTTAACCGAACCAAATTTGTTGAACCGTACCGAACCAAATCAAATTTTGGTTCGGTTCGGCGGTTAATTTAGTTTGGTTAGTTCGGTGGTTTTTAAAATTATATCCGATTTTCGGTTTGGTTCGGTTCGACGAACCGTTCGGTTAACCGAAGTTTTCTTTTTGTTTTTTTATAAACAAAAATAAACCGTTTTTAACCAAATATATTTAAATTCTCGAACAAAACTGAACCGAAATAACCGAATATACGCAAAATTAACCGAAATTACCCGAACCGAATAACCGAATATATCAAAAATTAACCGAATAAACCAAAGTAACCGAAATTAACCGATTTTTTCTAAAACCTTCTGTTAGTTTCGGCAAAAAATCAATAACCGAAAAAATTGAACATCGAGCTGAACCGAACCGAACCGAACAGAAATTTATTTCGGTTAGTTTCGGTGAAAAAATAAAAAACCAAAAAAACCGAAAAACCAAACCGAAACCGACCGAAGAACCGAAGTCTCAGGCCTAACATTACTATTTATTGGCATAGTTAATTTAATTTAATTGGTTTTAAGGTTCTTACTTTTGTATGAAAGTTCACTACCAGGGAAGCTATTTACTTAAATCTAATATTTCCATGATATAAATTCACATTTTATAGTTCTTTGAGCTGTAGAAATTTCAAATTGTATAAGTTTCTTTTGTGTCAGATGTGGCTTCCCTTATAACATTAAAGCTAAGCTAAGGTTTATCCGACTATGTTTTAATGTAAGCATCCTTCAGCAAAAAAGGTTAATGAGTGTTCCACTGTTTTGTGTTTCTAACCCAAGTCATTGATCATATTTTTAACTCGGATTTATCGACCATTATATATTACTGAATATAGCTAATCACTTGCTGGCATTGCTGTCAACTTGATGCTATGGTTAATATATTGATGTAAATAATTTATTATCAATAACTACATAACTACATTGCTTACCTAACACGTTTATGACTTTCAACATTTTGGGGATAAATGAGTGATGATTGTTCCTGATAAAATGTATCGTGTTCTATTGATAGAAAAAAAAATGTTAGAGCTAGACCCACATATATGTAATTTTTCATAAGTTAGTATAACCGAAACAATTTAAACTTTTTAAAAACAATTCGCCAGAAGATAGATGGCAACTTTGCCACCAGAAAAAAAAAATAGATGGCAAACAAAAAGAAATTTGTATGTAAAAAATAAAATTAAACAACATTTTTTTGTAAATTACAACTCTATAAACTAAATCAATGTTGTTCGAATCAGGTTATCACTGCGGAGAATAAACCGATCCAATTGTTCATGACTTACTTGGAAAAAATAATACAACGTGCTATCGCCCTTTTGACAAGGGAGTCGCCACGTACAACTTTCCTAGAGATCAACGCTAAAATCAAAGATAGTATGATTAAGGGATGTGAAGAGATCCAATTCAGTCCTGAAATCTGGTCAGTTTTAAGGATCGTTTATCATAGTAACTAGATCTGAACAAAAAAAAATAATAATAATAAACAAAATAATCAAATATTATTTTTTGTCCGATAAAACACTATTGTTCAATAACTCGGGCATATTCTACAAGAACTACCAGGCTTAGCATAAGTCGGTATCTAAAGCAAAATAAACAAAAAATATTATTCATAATAAGAATTAAATTCTTTATCTCTAATACATAAATAGAATTGGTAGACTATAGCAAACTTTTTTTTATAATTAGTGTATTCAAAAATTATATAAATTTTGGCATCTAAAATCTTTGTTATTTAATTCAGTTTTGTTCTGAAATCTGGTCAATTTTAGAAATTGTTTGTCATAGTAACTAGATCTAAACAAAAAAAAATAATAATAAATAATCAAATATTGTTGTTTTCACTGTCTGATAAAACACTATTGTTCAATACTATACCAAACTTTTTTATAATTAGTGCATTCAAAAATTATATAAATTTTGGCGTCTAAAATCTTTGTTATTTAGTTCAGTTCCGTTCTGAAATATAGTCAATTTTAGGGATCGTTTGTCATAATAACTAGATCTAAATAAAAAAAACAAATAATCAAATATTGTTTTTTTTCATTGTCCGATAAACATTATTGTTCAATAACTCGGTATCTAAAGCAAAATTTAAAAAAATGTTCCTAATAAGAATTAAATTCTTTATCTCTAATACATAAATAGAATTAGTAGACTACTATACCAAAAATATTTTTTATTATAATTAGTGCATTCAAAAATTATATAAATTATCTAAATCTTTGTTGTTTAATCCAAGACGGAGAACCATGAATTAAACATAAAACATTTTCATACCAACCATGAAAAAAAGCATGAAGACTATTAAACATCTACACATACATATCTTGTTGGGTTTTTTCACCTAATTCATAACATACATTAAATATATATTACCAAATATATATAGATACGTACGTCCTTATAATTTGAAACCCTTAGTTCAGAAATTTACGAGTTTTTCTTTCTTTTTTTTTTGTCAACATTTACGAGTTTATATCATACGTTTTGGAACTCAAACAAAGAGCTTCAGCCTACAGAGTTACGTATCTATTAATACAGCTTCAAGCATTCAAATGTTACACGGAACAAAACAATAATAAAAAAAAGAAATGATGTACATGTCTGACCCGACTCATGCGGATACCAAGTTGTATACTAAGACCAAATGCAACGGATGTTCTAAGGTGGAATCTTTTGGGAAAAAAATTATAAAATATTGTGTGGATTCCACGTGTACTCTACACAATAGTTAACATCCAGTCTTTTAGAACAGGTCCAATGAGGTATTTTAAGCAAATATAGGCACAAGTTCTTAGGCATTTAGAATTAAAAAAAATGAAAAAAAGAAAATAGGTAAGAACCGATCCTTATTTAGGGATTTTAAGGACCCGTTTCTTACCACGTGTTACCTATTAATTGGCTTTTTTTCGGGTTGAATATGTGAAGAAACCTAGTCAAGTCTCGATCGAAGCCACCGTCGAATCTGGTCAAGGAGGCACTGAATCGACCTGCAACAACGACGGTAACACTGAATCTTCTGTGATCCAATGGAGCCGGTGGATCAACTCGGAGAGGAATTCGTTCACGTCGATGAACCAAGGCCTCACGGAGAATGAGGAGCTGGTCGGAGAGGGAAAATCGGAGGAATTCGTTCACGTCGATGAACCAATCCAGCACCGCCGTCTGTACCCATTCCCGGAGCCACGGTCTATCCTCAGCCTATTGGACCAGTTCCTGCCGTATACGCTTACCCTCAGTACCAGTAGGTTAGTTTGGTTTGAAAATTCGGAGTATTGATTCATAGAGTTTTACGAATTTGAGATTTGGGGTTCGAATTAGGTTTCGAAATCTTTGTTGTTGTTGAGTTAGCATTCCTCTTTATGGTGCTTGTTACGGAAGTTTGGCTCTTGATGAATTCGACCAATTACGGTTCTCACATAATTTACTACAGTCAAAGCTTTGCTCATTGGAATTTTGGTTAACTTGTTTTGTGTGTTTTCTTTGAAAATTTCTTGCTTAAGGTAGACTGATTGGTATCATAATTGGGTTGTATATATTGGCAGGCACATCAGTTATTCCAGAGAGATGCTCAAACTATCACACCAGAAGCACTTGAGAATGTAAAAGCCGCATTGGCAAGTAATGAAACCCAACACAAAGCAGAATCTAAGAAGAGAGTTATTCCTCGTAAAGTTGTTGGACAGTCTTTGGAGGATCCTACTCTTTCTGAGTGGCCAGAAAGTAAGAACTGTTCTTCCGCTTGAGCCCTCTGATTGTTGTTTGTTGTATCATAGTTGTTCTTGTTTGTTAAAATGAAATTTCACAACTCTCTGTTCCACTTTGGCCAGATGATTATCGCCTGTTTTGTGGTGATCTTGGGAATGGAGTAAATGATGATGTTCTTTCCAAGGCATTTACTCGATTCCCAACCTTCAATATGGCTAAGGTAAGTGTGTATATCTCTCTTCCTTTTCTGGTTTCTATGATGATTCGTACCTGGTTTCCTATGAACATGTGTTTTAGAAAGAAAGTCATGTTTTAGTTTAAAAAAAAAGAAAGTCATGTGATAGCTGTAATTTTTGTTCCCTCTGGTTGGTTGGACTGCTGTGATGCATTTGCAATATGTGCAGTACCATTTGTTTATATAGTTCAAAATGTAATTGAGTTATTTGTTTGTCATGGTATGCTACTCGATCACAAACTTAGACTTGTTCAGTCTGAACATGATCAATCCTGATAGAAACTTGAATCATTTTGGACCTCATTCACTTGGTACTAGCCTAAATGTCTTTCACATATGGTAATTACTTGTATTGGATTATGATATTTGGGTTTTCAATCAATCATTTCATCCATTAATCATCCCTTGCATCATGTGTTTGCAGGCTACATTTGATTGCCTTCAGAAGACTTATGGATTCCTGACACCAGAATTCTGGAAAGAGACGAGGTTTACTAAATCCCCGTACCAAGAGCACACAGATTTGTTGGCCCAGAAGCAAACTACAAAAGCTGTCATCACCGAGGTTGAAGACCAAGCCTCCTAAATAATAATGCTCCAAGCTTGTTTTCTTTTTGGATTATCCTTTCATGAGTTGAACCTTGGTTAGTATACGTTGTTGCTGGATTGTTGCATCTTTTGTTTCATCTCTTCCCAAACAGTTATTTTTGCTCGGTTTTTAATTTTTAGAACTCCAAATTGGGATTCACCAATGGAGGAGTAAATGAGGGATATGTTCTTAACTATTCAAATCAAACAAAAATATTAATAAAATAATTTTAAGAACCCCTATAAGAGTATCACCAATGTGTGTGCTCTTAAAATCCTTATATAAGGACCGATTCTAGACTGTTCATGTCACGTGTCAGATAGTGATTGGTCTTTTTTTTTTATTTTTTTTTTTCCTCATCTGAAAAAAAAAAATTATTAAATTTTTTTTTTAAGAACTCCAATGAGTATCACCATTGGGGATGCTCTAATATTAGCTAAATTGAATTCATGTTCTTACAGAATAAAAAAAATGAAAGTTTCATCCCACTGGCATAGAATAATATTTATTTCCTTTAGTTAAAAAGGTAATAAAAAGTTTCTTTAGTTATTTTTAAAAACATTTGTGTATATTTCTTTCTTTTTGTGTATATTCTCTCTTATTATAGACACTCTTATAAATAGAATTTTTTTGGTCAAATATAATATAAATAAAGTATATATGCGGGACATGCAAGTGTAACGCCATTTTTTTTTTTTTGAGACTCACTTTCTCTTTCTTTTTGTTTGAACTAAAACTCACTTCCTCTTTCATAGAGAGAAAAGAGTTCTAAGAAGGTTTTGATTTTCCGGCGGAATCTTTTAATCCCTCAAAAAAGGTAAATATTCCTAAAAAATTGTTTTATTCTTCACCAGAGAAATATAGATCTTTCGAGCTCTGTGTGTTCGTCCTCGGTCTCGGTTCAGCTCCACTAATTCATTGTTTATTTTGCTCAAATTCATATTGCAACAACAGAAACATTTATATATACGGATTATGTGTTGCAGAGATGATGAAGTTATTGCAACTGTTCATAACTTCATCGAAACCAGTTGTGGAGATTCTGATGATAACAACAGTTGGATTTTATATGGCTCTGGATGGAGTCAATCTTCTTGGTCAAGATGCTCGCAAATATTTGAACAACGTTTGTTAATTATAACTTCAATTAATTTTACTCCATAACTAGTCTTTAATTTCTTTTTTTTTTTCTGTATAGATTGTATTCTACGTGTTTAGTCCTTCTCTAATTGGAAGCCGTTTAGCTAACAGTGTTACATATGAAAGCTTGGCGAAAATGTAAGTTTTTTTTTCATCATGAGTTTAGATCTTTTACTCTCTGGTTTGGTTTATGTAATGATAAACTGATATTTTTGTGTGGTCAGGTGGTTCATGCCGGTTAATGTTCTGCTGACATTCATCATTGGTTCGTTATTAGGCTGGATTGTTATTGTCATCACTAAACCTCCTTCTCATCTTCATGGTCTCATTGTTGGTTGCTGTGCTGCTGGTACCAAAACCTTAACACATTGTTTGTTCTGTCTCTGAATATTTCTCAGACTTTGTTATTGGTTAATGATGAAATTAACGAAATTTAAAAACAGGAAATTTGGGAAATATGCCACTAATCATAGTCCCAGCTGTTTGTAAAGAGAAAGGAGGACCCTTTGGAGATCCTGAGAATTGCCAGAAATATGGAATGGGTTATGTTTCACTTTCCATGGCCGTAAGTTGTCTTCTTCTTCAAGGTTTTTAAGTGTGTATATATTATGATTTATATACACTAGTTGTTTGTAATGTTATCAGATGGGATCAATTTACATATGGACTTACGTATACAATCTTATGAGGGTACTAAACTCTCGCATTGAAACCCAACCTTCTATTGAATCCAGCTACGACCCACTGATAATTTCTTCCAAAGAAGATAACCAAAAGGTATCACTCATCCCATGATCAATAACTGATCCTTTTGGTAATGACAGTGTCAGTGTGACAGGTTGGCGGGTGGGACAAAGTCAAGAGAAGAATGGCTTCACTGTCAGAGAAAGTCAACTTAAAGACAATATTTGCTCCATCAACTATTGCTGCGGTTTGTGTCTCACTATCCAGCATTCAAAAGTGTTGTTCCTTTGTCAATTCAGATGATTCATCTGGATGAAGCTGAGAACTGATGTTCGTTTAGTAACAAAACGACATTCATCCAGATGAATGTAATTTTTTTTACCTCTTTTGTTTTGTGTTCAGAGTATCGCGCTTGTGATCGGGCTCATTAGTCCTCTAAGGAAGCTAATAATCGGCAACGCAGCTCCTCTTGGAGTACTTCAAGACTCAGTAACTCTAGTAGGGTAAGTACAGACATTATCTAGACAAAACTCACTCACTATAAAGCTTTAATCGAGATTTTTTGTTTTGTTTTGGCTAAAGAGATGGAGCCATTCCTGCTATGACACTGATTATTGGAGGAAACTTACTCAAAGGTATGAGGAGTTCAGGAATGAAAAAATCCAGCATTATCGGTGTCTTGATTGCACGTTACATTTTCTTGCCTATAAGCGGTGTTTTAATCGTAAGAGGAGCATATAAGTTGGATTTGATTACCTCAGATCCCTTGTACCAGTTCGTTCTGCTTATTCAGTATGCTGTCCCACCAGCAATGAATCTAGGTTCGTTGCTGCAAACTTAAGAATCATTATTAGTTACTCTCATTATATTAACTGATTACTAATTAATCTGCAGGTACAATAACTCAGTTATTCGGAGTAGGTGAAAGTGAATGCTCAGTGATGATGTTATGGACTTACGCTTTGGCTTCGGTTTCACTCACTGCTTGGCCTACATTCTTCATGTGGCTTGTGGCTTAGATCCCTACCACCTTATTAAAATTCAAGAATTGAACTTCTAGATGATTGGATCATTCATGTATTGAAGAACATCATTATAGAATAGATATATTTCTTAAAAACGTTGTAAGTTAATATGCTAAAGGGTTCATAGAGCGGGAAGCACACTAGAGATATGCTTGAAAGAAGCAGAAAAGATACTAACTTGAAGATTAAAAATCGTCAGAGAGAGGACTTGTCCGGTAGATCATCTAAGTAAGGATGTTCCATAGCCATCTTGGCTGAGATTCGTTTTGCTGGCTCGTACTGCAGCATTTTCTGTTCAAGGAAGATAATATCGCAACTAGTTCGTGTGTTAGAGTCTAATTTGATGATTAGTTTAAAGTAACTTTGGACTTACAGAGAGAAGATGGAGTCCAGTCTGATCGAGTTTTGGAACAGATGAGGAGAGACTTAACGGTTTCCATTGTGGGTATTCGTGCCAGTTCTTGAGTGTGCTCACTCCTGGCCACATTTCTTCATCGGGTGTCCCAAGCAACCTGAAGTTTACGGGGAAAAAGTGAGCGACGTAGGGTTGTGTTTATGTATGTCAAGAAAAGAGGGTGAAGAATGAGAATAAAGACTCACCTGAAAATATCCAGGAGCTGTTGGAGCTCAGAGTCTCCAGCAAAGATTGCTTGGTTGGTCACAAGCTCAACTGTTCACGGTAAAGAAACAGTGTTAGTTGTTGTAGTTTTTGTAACTAAAGACTGATATTAAAGTGAATCCACGGAAGTAAATATGTACCAAAAATGCAGCCAACAGACCACATATCCACAGCTGTAGAGTAATGGGTGGCACCAAGAAGAACTTCTGGAGCTCTATACCATAGAGTTAATATCTGTTGCAACGGACAAGCAATTAATAACATTCAGCTCAGACAAAATAGGATAAAATGCAAGGACTTATCTGTACCAAATCAACATATAGATTACCTCATGAGTATACTTCTTCATTGGTAGAGTGAAAGCTCTAGCTAAACCAAGATCTGCAATTTTGAGCCTCATTGTCTTGGGATCCATCAAGAGATTGTGAGGCTTAAGATCTCTGTCATTGAACCCAGGAGAAGTAGTAAGATCAGAGATCTCTCTTGCAGGTTATTTAGTTGAACCAGAGAAGAGTTTACCTGTGCAACACCCCGTGGCCATGACAGAATGCGATTCAATGACATAGTTAGTACATCAAGCTCTGAGAATAATTTCAGAATGTTGCATTTGGTTTAACTGACTATATATTAAGTGAATGAGAGAAACATTAAGAAGAAGAAGAAGGTCCACAGTGGTTGTAACCTTGACGATTTGGGGTGGAATGTTTGTGACGGAAACTTCTGATGTATTTCTTGACATCAGTATCCATGTATTCGAAAACCAGATACAGCACAGTTTTTCCTTCTTTGCTCAGTCCTTGCTTAACATCCATCAACCTGATGAAGAAGATGAACAATCAGGTCTGGGTATAAGCAATCGATATTTGATTTTGCAATCATCAGAAAACTAACTGAAACTGGGATCGAGATTCAGTAGTTGATTATCCAGAATCCTAAATGAGATCAACTCTAGGAAACATCGTCTATCCAACAAATCCTAAATTACTCCATCCGATTCCTAGGAATTGAAATTGAGATTTAACACATACAGTGAGAGTGAATCGAACACTATAGAAAACCTAACCTGACGATGGAGATCTCACGGAGAGTGGTGGAAGGAACGCCTTCTTCGTCTTCATGGAGACGAGTCTTCTTGAGAGCGACGATGTTTCCCGTAGCTTACTCTCTGGCTCTGTAAACTTTACCGTAGGTGCCTTCACCAACTTTCTCAAGCTTCTCGAAAGCATCCATGGCGGAAACTGCTATAACTTCCTTATCCATCTTTCTCTCTCTCGAAATTCTTCACTCTCAGACGGTTCTTATTGGGGAAGTGAGACTGAAATTAATAAATTCCTTCTCGCCGGATTTTCTCTAACTGAAGGATTATTCGAAATTCAAACGGCAGCGGTCTTTTTGTTAAAGGCTTCGTTTATTATTTTACATGGAGACCATTTATTTGATGGGCCGTAATTGGTCGGGCTGAAATGGACAATGGTTTTATTGTCTTCGTCCATGTCCATGGACATCTAACTTTATTTTATTTTATTTTTGGTATTAAACTAGTGTGTTTATTTGATGATTTGATTAATTCTAGTTCTATCATTATTCACGGAAAATATGTTTTTGCGGGTTTTACATGACAACAAGGTTTCATGATTTTGACGGAAAAATATAATTTTTGGTTTAGAAAGGAAACACACAATTTGAAATTTTAACGTAAAATCAAGATTTTAGACGTTTTAGCGGCAAAACACGATTTCACCATTTCAACGAAAAATCAATATTTTATACAAGAAAACATGTTTTCACACTTTTAAGTTTTGGCATGAAAACTTGATTTTCAAAACATATTGAGAGAAACTTGGTTTTACCATCGTCCTCACTTGACAATAATAACAACAAGACCAACAAAACATAATCAGTACAACTGTGGCCTTTACCGATTTCTTAAGGCCCCTCGCATAATTCAAAAAAAAAAAAAAAAGAGGAAAGGGGGAAAATGTTAGTAGTACATTCTTAAGGACCATCATTGCGAACCGAGGTGATAACTTCTAGGGGCATATTCTAGCTTCTTGAAATGTAAAACAAATATAGCTGGCTTTCTAGCATTCCATCAGAAATGGAGAGTTATATAAGGCCTGGCTGTGTTATTATTTCTGTCTATGTGGCAATATCAGCTTCTGTTTGGGAACAAGTGAGTGAAATTACTGAATGGTTGAATGATTGTTTACACTTGTGTAAAATATTCACACACGTTTTGTTTATATTATGGTGTAGTTTGAGGCATATAAAGTCAAGAAGATACTTTTATCGTGTTGTGGAATGGAGCTATAGTCTCGTATCCATGTTCATGTTCATCTTATCAAAATAACACTATTCGATTTATACATAGTTCTAATATTACGAAGAAATAATAAGAGAATTCGAACCTTTTTCAGTGGGATATAAGGACGCCTTCAAACTCGAGCGAACATTTACGAAACAGTCATATTATATTAGGCAAATGGCACTTAACAAAACGAAATTGTTCACGATATGGATAATTATAAGTTGGGGGTGACTCAGGAGTGACCCATACATTTTAATTTTTGTTTTAGCCTTGACGTTCTACTAGAACGGTTCTAGTATATTAAAACCTAGCTAGGTGTTTAACTAATGTTTTGAAGGAAACTTAAAACATTTTTTTTCCTTTAAAAGTTTCAAAACTCTATATTTTAAGATGCACATCACAATTGACAATAAGTTGTACACCATGAGATTGTAAATTCAAACAAATGGTTAAGATGGTGGAAAATAATTGTACTCGTAGATAATGTGCAATGAACCACGTGCAGCCGCACCACTCGTTAAAAGTCGTCTTATCAAGAAATATCAACTATATATCATGTACGATAATATTAATACTCAACTTTCTTTGTCCGATACCATATTTTTCTCTGCCTATACGAAATTATTTCTTACGCCATTTCCACTATTTTTGAGTAGATTGACAATAGCTATTATTTTCGCGGCGGTGTGGTGAGTTCTGTGGCGGTGCGAGTTTCTGTCGGTGTCCTAGCTCTTTGAGGACGAGATCTGGCGTCGGCGGTGTTCTTAGTGTTCGGCGGTCCCTCCTTCAGGCTTTTCGGTGTCGCTCTTTTCCGATTTGGTGTGGCGTTGGGTGGATCTGACGGTTTTAGAGGTGGGGTTCCGGCGAGTGGGTCTTTGGCGTGAGTCACCTCGGATGTCTCTCCGCCGGGTTGTTGTTGCTAGGGGACGGCGACGCAACTTGGTAACTAGTTTTCCCGGCGGTGTACTTGTGCCAAAAAACCCTTTCCCCCTCCACCGGTGCTTTTGCCTCTAGCCGCTAGCTTCTTCCGCTTCCATCCTGTCGCCTACTTGCTTCTTCCGGTCGCGCCCTGTCGTTAAAGGTAAGCCTTGTAGTGGTTCTCTGGTTTCCACTAGCTTTGGCGATTGCTTTCGCCGCCTCTTCCCCTCTTTCCCTGCACGGCGTTGGATGGATCCGTGTTTGCGCTTCGGCGGCGGCGGCTCCAGTGTTTCTGTCGGCGAGATGGTCCTGTTTCTCGGCGGTTAGTGTGGCGTCTCCCTCTTCTCCGGTGGTGTCTGCGCCTTGGCGGCGGCTACAACAGCTGTAGGGTTTCGTCTAGGGTTGATGCTAAGGTTTCATCTTTTTGGGCCTTAGTGGGCTTCGGCTTATGGGAATGGGCTACTGTGTTGCTGTAAGGGTTTGGGCTTCAAATCGAGCTCATTATGGGAATTGTAAGATGGGTCCAAAAAACAAAAAACAAACAAAAAATTTTAATAGAAGAATTTTGTCAAAAAAAAAAAAAAAACTATCGGACAAACAATTGCATAGACTTTTATCCATCTTATAGTACTTTTCTTGTATTGTTGCTGATGTGTACTATAAGATGGATAAAAGCACTAGCAAGACGAAAAATAAATAAAATACTATCCATTTTAAAAAGCATTCAATAATAAAAAACATTCAACACAAGATACTAAAATATAATTAGATTAGTAAACAATCCATTTATTGTTAATCGAAACATACTTTTTCAAAAATCTTGTCGATCTTCGACGTAAGCAAAGCGTCTAACTCTACCGAGCCATCTATCGAGAGCTGCGAGAATCGGATATCTGCCTCGTCATTTATCGTTTTGAAGTAATGCGCAACAACCGAGTCTTGAATCATCTTCGTTTTTTGTTGGTGTGGAGCTTTTCTAATGTCGTTGTCCAATCTGGTTCCTCCACGGTTTGTTTTGTCTGCAAGATTACGTATTTAGATAATGAACATCAAGAATCTTAAATAAATAAAGTTCTTAGAATAAGAGCAATATGGTTCCTCCCTGGTTTGTTTTCTTTGCAAGATTAAGTATCTGGATAATAAATAGAAAGAATCCTAGATAAATAATAGTATTAGAATAACGAACAAGAATCTATGATACATAATTAAACCATGAAAACTGACAAGAAGAAGATGCATGTCCTATTTAAGTTATCTTTCATGATCCCTATAACGTTCCAACTTCCAAGTAATGCTTATTTCAATAGAAAACACAGAAAAATGGTAAACCAATGCAATAACTTATATAAGTAAGAAGGTTACCAAATTTGCTCGGATTAAAGGAATTGATGTCGAACCTGCGTTGTGGGTCGAGATACCCTTCCCGCCCGGTCGCTCATCCGATTTTCGATTGTCTTGACGAAACTAATCTGGTGGATTCCAACTGCCAATACACAAGAATGTCTTTCCAAAAGGCATCATCTTTCTTGAATTTGGGATTTTTTCCTCCTTTCTTGAATAACATCTTCCACCCATGCAACGTACTCAAGTAGTGTTCCATCGCTTTTGTGTGGTAAGCTATTTCGACTTTCTCGTGAATGCTAGGATGCCATGTGAAATCTTGCTACCAAAATGACGAAAAATAAATAAAATAAATTAAATATGTTCTTATAATGTATATCAGAAATATGTTCGTATATATAATCTTCTTTTGCGTTTCTATATAAGTTTCAATATAGTAATAACGGGATTACAAAATCAATGTTGAAGATGTACCAACATTTTCTAGATAAGGCTTATGAAGACTACAATTCAGTTCCGCTTGAGACGCGGGATCATTTTTCCGATGTTTTGCGGTCAATTAACACATGTTTAACATTGTAATTTGTTTTAAAGTGTTTCTAGCTTTATTTTATTTATTTTTTTGTCGTCTTTTGGCATCAATATTTCACATGGTATCCTAGCTTTCACGAGAAAGTTGAAATAGCTTACCACACAAAAATAATAACACTACTCGAGTATGTTGCATGGGTGGAAGATGGCATTCAAGAAAGGAGGCAAAAATCCCAAATTCAAGAAAGATGATGCCTTTTGGAAAGACATTCTTGTGTATTGGCAGTTGGAATCCACCGGATAAGTTTCGTCAAGACAATCGAAAACCGGATGAGCGACCGAGGCGGGAAGGGTATCTCGACCCACAATGCAGGTTCAACATCAATTCCTTCAATCCGAGCAAATTTGGTAACCTTCTTACTTATATAAGTTATTGCATTGGTTTACCATTTTTCTATGTTTTCTATTGAAATATGCATTACTTGGAAGTTGGAACGTTATAGGGATCATGAAAGATAACTTAAATATGTCATGCCTCTTCTTCTTGTCAGTTTTCATGGTTTAATTATGTATCATAGATTCTTGTTCGTTATTCTAATACTATTATTTATCTAGGATTCTTGTTGTTTATTATCGAAATACTTAATCTTGCAGAGAAAACAAACCAGGGAGGAACCATATTGCTCTTATTCTAAGAACTTTATTTATCTAGGATTCTTGATGTTCATTATCTAAATACGTAATCTTGCAGACAAAACATACTAGGGAGGAGCCAGATTGGGAAACGGCATTATAAAAGCTCCACACCAACAAGAAAACGAAGATGATTCAAGACCCGGTTGCTGCCATTACATCAAAACGATAAATGACGAGGCAGATATCTGACTCTCGCAGTTCTCGATGGATGGCTCGGTGGAGTTAGACGTTTTGCCTACGTCAGAGTTCGACAAGATTGTTGAAAAAGTATATTTCGATTAACCATAAATTTACTTACTATTACATGTGTTTAAATGTTTATTCACTGATCATTTTTTCACAGACTATTGCAGTCGTAAAAGGTCGTCCCTTTGGCTCGGGTAAAGCTTCTAATATCAGCAAAGCTTCTGCTTCTACTTCTCAAACTCAGACTGAAGAAATGCAACAAGAGATTGTGAGTTTGCAAGAAACTTTATTTGAGAAAGACGGGTATAACAAAACGTTACACAACGAGGTCGACAAGTTGAAAGCTCAAGGGTCTGATGTGATGTTATTCTTCAAAGAAAATTATCCGGAGAGGTTTCCCTCAACAACATCATAGTTATGATGTTTACTATCTGCAAGTTCAGAAAATGGATTGTTTACTAATATAATTATCTTTTAGTATCTTGTGTTGAATGCTTTGTATTATTGTAGAACTTTAATATCAATTTTAGTTCTATTTTCTTATTTTAATTCAAAATATTAATTTATACATTTTAATATGATTTATATGGAATAATATAGTAAATAAAAAATAAAATTATCGGTATCCGTCAGTATGCTTTCAGAAATTTTAAATATGACCCGTCGGTAATCGATCGCAAAATCGTCGGGGTATTTCATCGGAAAGTGGTCGGGAGTTTGTCGGGATATGTCGTCGGAAAGTGATCAGGAGTTTG
Source organism: Orychophragmus violaceus (assembly GCA_030180135.1). Lineage (NCBI taxonomy): Eukaryota > Viridiplantae > Streptophyta > Magnoliopsida > Brassicales > Brassicaceae > Orychophragmus > Orychophragmus violaceus. The sequence continues at coordinate 107,327,318 of CM058232.1, forward strand.
TCGGGGGATATGTCGTCGGAAACTGATCGGGAGTTTGTCATTATATGTCGTCGGTAAGTGTTCGGTAGTTCGTCGGAAATTGTGATAAAAAATGGTCAATAATTTCCCACAGCTTATCGAGGGTTGATGCCGTCAAAAATTCTTGAGCGTTTTTTGACGGGTTCAGTATTACTGACCATTTCAAACTGACGGCCTATCGCGGTCAGAAATCGATAAAGAATGTCCATTTCTGACGGTTTTTCCACCGTTTAGACCGTCATGATATTGCATTTTTATTGTAGTGAATGATCAAACTATAGTTGGCCGGAACTCTATTTAATATCATTGGAGATAGGCTTGGGGCCGGGTTCTAGAACAACACATAACGTTGACAATTGACAGAAACATTTACTAAAAAAGAGTAAAAACAAAAATAACAAAAAACTATTAGACTTAAAACTATATGAATTTTACACGAAAAAGTCAAGATGAGAAGTCCATCATTGAACTATACCTTTTGTCAATCTGATTCGTTTCGGGTATTATTCGTTTGTCCCAAATTGTGTCTAAAAATTAGTAAATTTTATAAATTTAATATTTAATTTTTTCATATAAAATTATACTTTCACAAATTTTATGAAAAATGTAAGCATCCACACATAACCAAACTAAACTTGATATGGCCTTAAATGGGTTACTAATTTTTACAAGTTGAAAAACAAACAGTGTCAGAATTTAGTCTCTATTTTTTGACCTAGGTAAACAAAATTATTGGTCTGTCACTGACCTGCGACGAACTCATTTGTAGCTATTCCGGATCCGTCATCTTTCTTGTGTGGTTTATCCATCTATGATCGAAAATAATTATAAGAATCTAAAGATGACATTTTTTTTGTTTTCCGAAATCTCTTAGCAAATGTGAATGAAAGGTGAAATGTAGTGAATGAGGAATGACTTAAATTTATAGTTGATTTCAGAGGTTTTCTGATTGAATACTGACCGAATACTTACCGAATCTTAACGACATATTTTCTGACCGAATATTGACTGATTCGCCTATATCACCGGCTATTTTTCAAATATATCAACGACTTTATATCCGTCGGAATCTGTCAAAAAAAAATTTTTACGGATGATAGCGGTAAAAACCTGATCAAATTTTTTTGTGACAGATGTTGAATCATGAGAAATCGGTCAAGATGGATAAAAGTCTATGCGATTTTGTTTGTCCGATAGTTAAACGTCAAGAAAAGTACTATCCATTTTATTTATTTTTCGTCTTTTTGACAACAAGATCTCATATGGCATCCTAGCATTCACGAGAAAGTCGAAATAGCTTACCACACAAAAGCGATGGAACACTACTCGATTACGTTGCATGGGTGGAAGATGTTATTCAAGAAAGGAGGAAAAAATCCCAAATTCAAGAAAGATGATGCCTTTTGGAAAGACATTCTTGTGTATTGGCAATTGGAATCCACCGGATTAGTTTCGTCAAGACAATCGAAAACCGGATGAGCGACCGGGGCGGCAAGGGTATCTCGACCCACAACGCAGGTTCAACATCAATTCCTTCAATTCGAGCAAATTTGGTAACCTTCTTACTTATATAAGTTATTGCATTACCATTTTTTCTGTGTTTTCTATTGAAATAAGCATTACTTGGAAGTTGGAACGTTATAGGGATCATGAAAGATAACTTAAATAGGCCATGCCTATCCTTCTTGTCAGTTTTCATGGTTTAATTATGTATCATAGATTCTTGTTCGTTATTTTAATACTATTATTTATCTAGGATTCTTTCTGTTTATATATTATCCAGATACTTAATCTTGCAGAGAAAACAAACCAGGGAGGAACCATATTGCTCTTATTCTAAGAACTTTATTTATCTAGGATTCTTGATGTTCGTTATCTAAATATGTAATCTTGCAGACAAAACAAACCGTGGAGGAACCAGATTGGGCAACGACATTATAAAAGCTCCACACCAACAAAAAAACGAAGATGATTCAAGACCTGGTTGTTGCGCATTACATCAAAACGATAAATGACGAGGCAGATATCTGACTCTCGCAGCTCTCGATAGATGGCTCAGTGGAGTTAGACGCTTTACTTACGTCGAAGATCGACAAGATTGTTGAAAAAGTATGTTTCGATTAACAATAAATTTACTTACTATTACACGTGTTTAAAATTTTATTCACTAATCATTTTTTCACAGACTATTTCAGTCGTAAAAGGCCGCCGCTTTGGGTCGGGTAAAGCTTCTAATATCAGCAAAGCTTTTGCTTCTACTTCTCAAACTTAGACTGAAGAAATGCAACAAGAGATTGTGAGTTTGCGGGAAACTTTGTTGGAGAAAGACGAGCATATCAAAACGTTACACAACGAGGTCGACAAGTTGAAAGCTCAAGGGTCTGATGTGATGTCATTCCTCAAAGAAAAATATCCGGAGAGATTTCCCTCAGCAACATCATAGTTAGAATGTTTACTATCTGCAAGTTCAAAAAAATGGATTGTTTACTAATCTAATTATATTTTAGTATCTTGTGTTGAATGTTTTTTATTATTGTAGAACTTTAATATCAATCTTAGTTCTATTTTCTTATTTTAATTCAAAATATTAATTTATACATTTTAATATGATTTATATGGAATAATATAGTAAATAAATAAATAAAAAGTAAAATTATCGGTATCCGTTAATATGCAGTCCGAAATTTTAAATATGACACGTCGGTAATCGGTCGCAAAATCATCGGGATATTTCATTGGAAATTGGTCGGGAGTGTGTCGGGATATGTCGTCGGAAAGTGATTGGGACTTCGTCGGGATATGTCGTCGGAAACTGATAGGGAGTTCGTCATTATATGTCGTCGGTAAGTGTTCGGTAGTTCGTCGGAAATTGTGATCAAAGAACGGTCAGTAATTACCCACGGCTTACCAAGGGTTGATGCCGTCAAAAATTCATGATCGTTTTTTGACGGGTTCAATATATCTGACCATTTCAAACTGACAGCCTATCGCGGTCATAAATCGATGAGGAATCTCCATTCCTGACGGTTTTTCCACCGTTTTGATTGTCATGATATTGCGTTTTTCTTGTAGGGTTTTTCTACGAACAAATATCGCTGCCTCTTCCGCTTCTCTATTTGTCGGAGAGTTTGCTGCTCTTTTTTATTTTAGTTTCAGCCATGCTCTTCATCCTTGGAGATTTATTGTTCTTCCTTAGTTTTTATGGCGGGTCAAAGGCTTCTTCACCGGCATATAGACTCCTTGGAATAGGCATTTGGCAGCTTTGTGCAGATCCATTTTTTAGAGGTGAGTTATGGTGTTGCTTCCTCCATGGCGGTTTTCGTTTTTCTCTAGTGATTGTCCCCTTTTGTCTTCGGTTCGGTTGCATGTGGCGAAGTTTAGAGCTTGCGAGTGGTAGAGATGCGGTGGAGATCGTGTTTTGAGTTGCATGAACCTTTGTAGATCTCGAGTATGTCTATAGGGCGGCGTAAAAGAGATCAAGCTGGCGGCTTTGTGACGACAACCTTCTAGGTTCAATCTGCAATCCCTACCACTGAAACCTCGTAAATTTATCACTCTCTGACATGTATTATGGCATAGTACATCATGTCATGTCTCAATCCCGTAATCAGTTAGTGGCGGCGTTCGTTGTGATTCTTGGCTTCAGTTTAGTTTGGCGGTGGTTTACTCTCCTCTCTGCGATGGCGACAAAGTGTATATCAGTGTTGGTGGCGCTTAGTTGCGGTGATTTTTAGAGTTTACTAGGTTTGAGTTTTTTTAATTTTTTAGGCCCATTTGAATTTTATTAAATCTGTATCGTATTGTCATATATATGACAATCTTTTGTCAAGAAAAGAAAAGAAAAAATTTATTACGATCATAATATTGATTTGTAACTATTAATTACAAGATGTTTCTATCAGTCCTATATATGTTTATAAGAGCATATCCATCAGGGGTTTTTAAAGAGTTTTATGTATAGTTTCTTATAAATAATAAAACAAAATAATAATATTTAATGACAATAGTTAAAATGAGGTTCTTATATAAGAACCCGTTTCAGCTTGGGTCCGTCACTGTGCTGCATAGGTGGCACAGTCTAATAGGTTCTTTTTTTTTTGCTTTTTAATTTTTTTTTCCTATCTTTAAAAAAAAAATATATATATATATATATATATATTAAAAAAAAAAAAAAAATCTAAGAACCCCAAAGGGGGGTTTATGGATGTTTTTGCTCTAATACCTTTTAGTTTTTACTTTGGAAGGCACAAATCAATACCTTCGACCACATGTGTTCCGCTGGTGAATATTAGGGGATATATTAACATATACCTGACTTCTCTCACGTGATCAGAGGGCACCTCATCAAGTGACCATAAGTTTATGATTGTTATATGTATACTTATGCACTCAAACTTCGCTTAACATGAAAATATTCCACTGCATATGCAAATATACGGATGAACTCGAAATAATATGAATTTCATTCTCTTAATCGTCTAACGGAGTTTATTTGGAACGCATTCTTCCGTCCAGATTGTTTAACGGTTAGCAAACCGATTACAACTACATATTATTACGTTCACCATGGACGAATGGTTCCTGACTCTCTGTACAGTCAGTCATAATTCAGTTGTACAGGTCTATGTGAACAAAAACAGTTTGTCGTGTGAGTATATGTTCCAAAGAGATTGTGTCGGCCGACAAAACTAAATACGTTCGTTAGCAAACACTATACCACAAAGAAATTATTAGGGGCTTTAAACTATAAACAAGAGTTAAATTATTTGATATGAATAAGGCTTCTATAATAAGATAACTAAATAGGGAGCAAAACCAAAATTCTCCACGTTGTTACGTAAGCAGACACTAAAATAGTAGTATTTGTTATCGATCCAAACTAATTTAATTATTCACGTCAAGCTTCTTTGGCATTACCAAACCGGAAATATGCCACCGACCATCAAATAAATTGATTAAGATTTCAGGGGTAATGATCCTTTTAATCATTAATTTATCATCATTATTTATTATCAACAGCCATGTATTAACGTGCATGTTCTCCGATCAACGCTTCGAATACTTCAAATCAAAATTTCGGAATTTACGGTGAAAATAATTCGGTTCTGTATCAAAGAAATAGTAACCGAATATACGATAACGATTTTCGGATGCTTTGACTTTGATACAAACTGATGAGTTGTGTGCTCTTGGGTTACTAAGGCACGTGAGTCGTAGGTAGTTTAAACACATGTTACAATGAATATGGTGAATGGTTTTAAATCACATATCTAGAAATATATCACTGATTTTTTTGGGGGTCAAAATATATCACGGATTTATCTTATACTAGTGTTTAGTCCAGTGCAATAAGTTTTAAAATTTTATGGATTAAAATTATGTCAAAATTTAATAAAACAATAGTTAAAAAATAAATATATCTTAAATAAATAATTATTAGATAAAATAAGTGTCATGTGATAAAATGTGATGGTGGGGATTTAACTGATAAAAAAATGAGGAAGCCGGCTTTTAGTATTAAAAAAAAAAATTAGTTACTGTGATCAGCTCATAGCTTCTACCTCAATAAAACCAATGATCATCTCAATCTGTTTGGCAATCACGAAAATCGTCCAATAAACATACCAAAAATCTAAGAATTTATCATGTTTAGTCAAACCAGAATCGCCGAATCTTCAAAGCTAAGTCTTTCTTGTTTATTTAATGTTTGTAGATGTTGTTGTGGGATCTCTCACTCTTTTCCAAAATTTTACATTATCTAATTTGATTTATATGTTAGTTGATCTATTAGTTAACCAAACCTCTCTCACACTAGCAGGAACGCACAGTCGAAATCAGATCTCTTATAACCGAATTTTGCATTATCTAATAGGGTTTATATATATTAGTTGACCATGTGCATACACACATGAATAACTTGTGTTTATAAATTAAATCAAGTTTCACTTATACAAAAACTATGTGTATAAAATATTTTGTATAGCCCATTTTGAGTTTTTAATTATTTTACTTGTAAATTATATTTTGTGTTTTCTAGTAATATAATATATTTTTCTATTCTTTTGTTGTGACTCTTAACTATTTTATTTGTATCTAATTTTGATTTTTTTATCTAAAAGTTATATATTTTAGTTTTTTGTTTGTGCTTCATTCGTACTTAGTATTCCTTTTTAATATAATTTAAACAATTTTTTTCTTTCTGAGTTTTATATTTTAATTTTAGAGTTATTTTATTTTTGACTATATTCTTTGTATTTTCATCAATACTATAATATTTTTGTCTTTTTCCACTATTTTTCGAAAGTATTTTATTTGTATTATTTTTTGTTTTTTCTTTATATAAAATTTATCTTTTAAATAGTTCATTTGTATTTAATATTACTCTTAAATATAACTTAAATAACTAATGTTTTTATAGTAGGTTTGGTTTTAGCACTTAAGAAATCAATGGGTTAAGAGTTCACACTTAAGTACGAATGATGGATTGCACTTAAGTACAAATGATTCATTACACTTAACAGCGAGTGAATTGATTTTATTCTTAGGTATATATCTGGCCACTGAGATTTGTTTGTGAAGCTGACTACTCACAAGTATGTAGTGCTGCAGATTCCAAAATTAAAAACTTGTGCATCTTGCTTTGGCTTCTGGATGAAAGAGTTCCACGCATGGAAGATGGCAGCCAACTTCTTAAAGCTCTGAATGTGTTGGTGCTTAAAATCATGGTTAGACATTCTGTGATGTTCTCATTTTACTATTAAAATCAAGATAATGCAGATCGGACGTCATCGTTTGTGGTCCTTATTAGCTTGTTACGTCATCTAGATCCATCTAGATGGCATTCACCTGTTACGGCTGAAGTTTATGCTGTCCGGAATTAGAAATTCTCTGATCTAGTAGCTAAATTCCTAAATAAACCTACAAAGGTAAAAAAAAAAACACTCGTTGTTGGCATAACTTACGTAGTTGTTAAGAACCAACCATGTTGTTACTTGTTCTTGCTCTAATAAGAGATAAATAATAAGAGGAACTTTTGGGATACAGTTAAATTTGTCAAACATCTTGCAAAGAACAATTAGAGTAAAATTCAAGGAGAAAAGTGCTTGAATGCGGACTTTTAGGAGGAATTGAAATTAGGCGGTCCCGAGCAATAGGATCAAAAGATATGCATCATATAGTTTGGTACTGTAATATGATATTCGTTTGTCCATGTTCAGCTTTTCCAAAGCACGATATAAGTTGATCTTGATCGACTTCTTCAAATCATCCATGTATACCTGCAAGAGCTGGGAATAGAAGAGATACATAGCTGGTGAAAATTGTTCTACATGAACTTGTTAAGCTCCGAGAAGCTGCAATAAAGGTACACTTGTCTCTTGTCTCTATTGACATGAGACCACAACCCATCATTCTCGCTTATATCGATATGAACCTTGAGGTAAATTCTCAGTCTTTTAGCTTCTGTCCAGAGTTCTTTGTCAATGTGATGAAGCGATGGTTTCTCACAGAGCACATCTGGACGATCTGTTACTGAAAAAGCACTTACATTTTGCAAGTGGGTTTTTACTGGGTTTCAGAGAAATTTAGATGCCATCGATAGTAACTTTTAAAATGCTTTCTTTTATCTTACAGACTTTAGCTGCAGCAAGAATGTTAACTGCAACAGGACATGTAGGGCAAACTGATGCGGTCATCAGAACCAGACTAGACCAGGTGCTCGCTGACTCAATCGCTAGCTCAACCACTACGTCAGTCAGCACGTTGACTAACTCAACCACTACGTCAGTCAGCGCAACCAGATCCGATGGAGACCAACAGTCAGAAAATGAAGCACTCCGACCAATCCAGGAGGAACCAATCAACAAATTCAATTGTTCTGGATTTCCATCTCATCAGAGGACCAAGGAGAATTGGATTCAAACCAAAAGGAGTAATGGTTTGAAAGATATTCAACTTCCAAATCAGGAGATGCTACACTTGCCTTATTTGGAAGATCATGAGTTCAAATATTGTCAAACTCGAACTTGGCGACCAGGAGACTTATTATCACTTCTAGAAGCACTCTACAACACCTTAAGAAGCACCAGACCACACAGGATCAGGCGGATCCCATTGGAGCATAAACCAACTCAACCGAAACTATTTATGGAAGCTATGAAGACCAATTGGTTTCTCACTTATCAAACCAAGACTTGGCGACCAAGAGACAATAACCATCAGCCAGAAGCAATAGAAGACGTCCTTAGCATCACCAAAATGCACAGGATCAATCACATGAGCTTATGGACCAACCTTCCATATATGGACACAAGCTATAGATGTCATAAGAGAGGTCATTTTGCTGTTGCATGCCCGAAAAGACTAGTTACTGATTTAGCATCACTTGAACTGAAATTGAATTCACCAAGGTCAAGAGATTGCTTATCACAGCCTTGTTCTAAAACTTCCAATTCAAGATTAATGTGCTTGTCTTTGCCAAAGGTTAAAAATGCAGGTCATGTTCATAACAAGGAAGAGCTCAGTACCAACAACATTCTGACCCAAGAGGATCCACCAGCCCACACCTTAATTTCACAGACCATGTCATCAAAGGAGGCAGAAAAAAATCAGAATTTTGGTCAGAGTTTTGATCCAGGAATAAGACAATAAGAAGAGTACACAAACCAAGAAGACCTCAACCGTAAGGTGCAAGCAAACAAGGAAAGTATCATGTGCCAACTCACCAATGCAATCACTGTGAGTTTAAGCTTCACCAAATCTGTTCCTATAATACTAAACTCAGATATAATGCACTTGTTCTTGTCTTTGGGAATTGATTTTGGTACAGGAAAAACCATGACGCATAAGGCAAAGGAAGCCTTAGTAAAGGGGCCAGAACAAAGCTACTTGTGTCTACAAGAGCCACAAGTAAATCCGAGACTTGGAAGAAACCTAGTCCCAACCAAATGCAAGGTTGTCTCTGAACTTAAAGTGTCTAACTTTAACTCTCATGCTACTGGTATAATGCACTTGTCCCTAGATTCAAGTGATGAAGCAGGTAGAGCTAAGAGTGTTGAGACCAAAGGAGGAATCAAGGAGAAACCACCAGATCCGACATTCAGACATATTACCACGATATCCAAGCTGAATCACAACACTAAAGGTGTGCATCAGGTAAGTAATTCTTATAATCAGTTTGTTCTTGATAGCTCAATGAACTTGTCAAATGAGGAATCAGTGTTCTGTCCACGAGGAGAGAAAAGGCATTTTGTCATAAGTATTCTGAGAGCAAGTTTATCTCGTCATGAGAAACCCATAATCCACTTGCTTCTTTGCCAAAGTGTTGAGCATATTTCAGGTGTTAAGGAGAGCAGGAGCAAGATCAGCAAAGTAGGCGTCACACCAGCTCAAGGAAGAGGAGCATTGCTGTTCTATCTACTCAAAGAAGAGCCACCGGATGCTCCACAACTCAACCGGAATCAAAAGGATTCCCAAGGTAATCTTCTAAACCCTCATTCACTTCACTGTACTAACTTGACTTATCTATGTGCAGGTGATCAAGTTTTGAGGACAAAACTTCTTGAAGAGGGAGGGGTATGATGCGGTCATCAGAACCAGACTAGACCAGGTGCTCGCTGACTCAATCGCTAGCTCAACCACTACGTCAGTCATTACGTCAGTCAGCACATTGACTAACTTAACCACTACGTCAGTCAGCGCAACCAGACCCGATGGAGACCAACAGTCAGAAAATGAAGCACTCCGACCAATCCAGGAGGAACCAATCAACAAATCCAATTGTTCTGGATTTCCATCTCATCAGAGGACCAAGGAGAATTGGATTCAAACCAAAAGAAGTAATGGTTTGAAAGATATTCAACTTCCAAATCAGGAGATGTTACACTTGCCTTATTTGGAAGATCATGTGTTCAAATATTGCCAAACTCGAACTTGGCGACCAGGAGACTTATTATCACTTCTAGAAGGACTCTACAACACCTTCAGAAGCACCAGACCACACAGGATCAGGCGGATCCCATTGGAGCATAAACCAACTCAACCGGAGCTATTTATGGAAGCTATGAAGACCAATTGGTTTCTCACTTATCAAACCAAGACTTGGCGACCAAGAGACAATAACCATCAGCCAGAAGCAATAGAAGATGTCCTTAGCATCACCAAAATGCACAGGATCAATCACATGAGCTTATGGACCAACCTTCCATATATGGACACAAGCGCAAACTTCCCATTTCTTGCCAAAAGCTTCCAACGGCTCTATTCCTTTAGCTGCTGTGTCTTGGACGTCATTCACTACATACAAGATGTTCCAGAGAAGCTCACTTATCCTCTCAAACCGTCCAGATTCAAAGATCACATCATATCTTCCTATTTTGGCCGATTCTCTCTTAATGACTCCAACGGCTAGTTTATTATTTGTTTTTGATTTCTTTTCTTATTTAGAAGTTTATGAACGTTGTAAGAGCATTATATAAGCTCCATTAGACCATTTGTATTATTCACCCTTGATCAATCTAAAAGCAATAGAATTTTGATTCAGTTTTCTTCCACAAAGTTTGTGATTTCTTTGTGTTTGTTCTTTAGTCTATTTGAGTGATTCATCTAGTACTATAGAATCTGTGGTCTAGAGTGTTGAGTGATTCATATCTCTGTCCATACAATTGATTGAGTGAGTAAATCCCTACCATCATCACCATCTCTACCTTCAACACCATCTTCCGCATCGTTTTGGCTTGAGATCATCTGATCATCAAGTGGTTTGGCATCAGTGTGATTCTGAGGCTACATCACAAACCCATTAAACAGATTCAACAACCAACAATCCCTCACCTCCAGCTAATTTTGCTGATGTTCTGTTGAAGCAAGACCTTGGGGCGACTTTCAAGAATGTGATAAACAAAATTCCACCATTGGTCTTTATGACCTCCACCACATCAGTGATATTTGATATGTCCTTGAATTTCAAGTCTTTGTTTCTCCTGTTCTTCATCAAAACACACACTGATATGCAAGCCAATTTGCATAAAATGAAATCTGGCTTAACCAAAGAAACCAAATTGAACCACTTAATCTATTAACCCGAACCGGTAATTAACTTGCAACCCAATTGTATAGGAGAGAGAAGTCGGTGACGACATACTGGTAGATGAACGGATTGTCTCGTTGATGCAAGTAAGAGAGAGTAGTGATTCCCGATCTTCAATCGGAGAGATATAGCAGCCCTAGCCCGAGATGAAATCGTTTGAAACAGGATGAAGGAGTTAATGGTGCTAAGCTTGGATGATCGCTGATGAGAGGAGAGGTTGCGATTCACGGAAAGAAGAAGCTCTATTTTAATGTGATCGACATAAGTCTTCAAAATATCACATCAAAAATTGAAATTCTATCAAAAAGTAAAAGGAATCGATGCAAAGAATTTAGGGATTTACAATTTCTGAATGCAAGTAGAAATGAATTTTAATTCATAGTGAGTTAGATATTTAGAGGAAGACCAACTGTTTCAAAAATCGTGAAATCGTGAAAACATGGTGTAGGGTGAGAAAATGTAGGGATTATAATGAACAACACATAAATTGCAGTAAGATCATTGAAAAGCTGAAGGAACAACTAAATGAAGCAATAACAAACCTTGATACTGAGGAAGAGATAGTGACAGAAATAAACCTGAAATTAAAGGAGGCATACAAGGCTAAGGAAGCCTTCCGGTGCCAAAGAAGTAGAATTAACTGGCTGTTACTAGGTGATAAGAATACAAGTTATTTCTTCGCACTAACAAGGGTGAGAAGAGCTATCAACCCCATCTCAGTCATTGAAGATGAGGCATGCAACCCAGTCTATGAAGATGACCAAATGGCTAAGGCCATAACGAAGTACTTCACAGATTTATTTACATTAGAATCGGCTGACCCAACAGCTTTTGTCAGTAAGGCCATCAAGAAAGTTATATCAGAAGAGATGAACAGGAAGTTGATTGCAATACCATCTGAGAACGAAATTAAGATAGCCATATTCTCAATTCATAAAGATAAAGCTCCAGGAGCTAATGGTTTCTCTGCCTGCTTCCACCAATCAAACTGGAAGCATCTGAAGAAAGAGATGGTAAAGGATATACAAGATTTCTTCATTAGTGGAAGGCTACCCCGTTTTATCAATCACACACACACATCGGACTCATAACAAAGATCCATTCCCCAAAAAAGATCGAAGAGTACAAACCAATGGCCTTATGTAATGTGTATTAAAAAGTGTTCTCAAAGATAATAATAAGAAGACTGCAGCCGACACTAGATGTAATCATTTCGGAAAACCAGTCAGCTTTTGTTTCTAAGAGAATCATAACAGACAATGTCTTGATAACCCATGAAGTTTTACACTATTTGAAGAACTCAAAGGCAACAAAGAGATGTGGTTGTGAAAACATATATAAGTAAAGCATATGACAGATTGAAGTGGAAATTCATTGATGATGTGCTAACTAAAATGGGCTTTCATGAGAAAATCATCAATTGGATCATGTAATGTGTCACAACAGTGATTTACTCTTTCATAAGCAATGGAGAAGCAAGGGGAAGAGGGAGCCCAAGCCATGGTATCAGACAGGGAGATCCCTTTTCCCCTTTCATGTTCATCATCTGTAGCGAAGTCTTGAGTGGGCTCTGCAATAAATCTGAGAGTGATGGGAATTTGGTAGGAATCAAAGTGGGAAGGAAGGCACAGAGAATCAACCATGTTCTATTCGCAGATGACACAATGATATTTACTAAAGCGGATGAAAAAAGCTGTGATGAATTACTGAAAATTCTGGATGAGTTTGGCAAAGTCTCAGGACAGTCAATAAACAAGGACAAATCATCTATAACATTCTCTTCAAAGACAAGTATAGAGATAAGAAACAAAGTAAAGGATCAGATTGGGATTTAGCAGGAAGGTGGAAAAGGAAAGTATCTTGGCTTACCTGAATTGTTTGGGAGGAAAAGAAAGACCTCTTCTCATCCATAGTTGACAGAATCAAGCAAAAAGCTGTTAGCTGGTCCTCATCACGCTTATCAAGTGCTGGCAAACTGGTCATGCTCAAATCTTTTCTAACCGCCATACCATCCTACACAGTGACCAACTTCCAACTGCCAAAATGACTATGCAAGAGAATTCAGTCAGCGTTGATACGTTTTTGGTGAGACAACAACAGTGATAAGAAGAAAATGTACTGGCTATCTTGGAACAAACTGGCAAAATCTAAAGCAAGAGGGGGGGGGGGTTGGATTTAGAGAAATTCAGAGCTTTAATGAAGCTCTCCTAGCTAAGGCAAGCTGGAGAATTCTGACACACCCAAAGAATCTATTGGCTAGAATCCTCCTAGATAAGTACTGCACTAAACAACACTTCCTACAAACAACGGTAACAACTAATGCTTCACATGGGTGGAGGGGTGTTCTGAAAGGAAGATGCTTACTGATGGATAAACTAGGAAAAACGATTGAAAACGGCAAAAACACAAGTCTATGGAGAGATAAATGGCTGGTAATTGATAACCAGAACATGATTATAGGTCCTGCAACAGTTGAATCAAATGAATGGAGAGTTGCTGACCTGATTGATGAAGACTATGAAGTGGAAGCAGGACCTGGTTAAAGAGCTCTTCCCACTCCAAAACGAGAGAATACTATGCATCAAACCAAGTAAATTAGGGGCAGAAGACGAGTATTGTTGGATGGGAACCAAAGCTAGTGTGTACTCAACCAAATCTAGGTACCACACAGCTGTAGAAAACCTGTACACATGCTTCGAAGAAGGCTCGGAAGGATTCAACTGGACTGACGAGATATGGAAAATGAAGACTATTCCAAAAATCAGATTGTTCCTTTGGAAAACATCAAGAGGAACACTAGCAGTGAGAGAAAACCTAATGAAAAGAAAGATAGCTACATTTGAAGAATGCACAAGATGTAAGGAATTGGAGACTTCAAACCACTTACTATTTAATTGCAGCATTGCAAAGAAGTCTGGGAAATGGCACCACTAATCGGTGGGATTCTTGTGAGGGATGAAGACGATCTAAAAGCTACACTGTCAAAAGCAAAGCGACTTGTAAATCTTCCACCAGATGGATTGAATATAAACTCACTTTTCCCATGGATTTGATGGGAACTCTGGATTGCTAGAAACAGGAAGATCTTTGAGAGCAGATCAAGCTCCGCCCAAGATATTATCTCAAAAGCAGTGAGCTCAACCCGAGAATGGATAAAAGCACAAGAGGGTGAAGGTCAGATCAACGACCAAATCAAGGAAGGAGCTGCAATCCAAGAGCTCGATGAGGATGAAATCCGATGTAACACGGATGTTGCTTGGGAGAAAGAGACGAATAGAGCATGATTAGGCTGGGGATTCTCGACGAGAGAGACATATTTCTTCAAACAAGGCCAGACTACATGCAGCTTCATTGCTAACCCCTTAATTGCTGAAGCAACATCACTAATGGAGGCATCTTAGAAGCGAAAAGAACCAATTGCCAAAAAAATCCAATTCACCTCCGACTCAAGTTTATTGATAGATGTAATCAACAACAACAAACCTTTATATGAATGCTTCGGGACCATCTGCGACATCTTAATTATGTCAAAATCCTTTAAATAGGTGCATTTTCGAATATGTACTAAGACTTGTGAATATAGAAGCTGTTGAGTTGGCTAAAACCGCTCTAAGATAATTCGAAGCACAAACCTCTGTAATAGCTTAGTTTTACTTTCGAATGGAAAGTGAGTTTGATCAAAAAAAAAATTTGAGGATTTTCTTTTGGGTGATGGTACATTGGTACTTGTGATAATTTTGTGAATACAATACTTTTTAAAAAAAGCTAGTGTAAGTGTAAACAAAAAAGTTGAAATAGAATAATAATAATATTAATAATAAAAAACTAAATAAAAGGAGAAAACGGAGATGTAGTACAAGAAATGAAATAAGTACAAAACTGATGTCTATACGAATAGTTGTCGGTATCCTTTTGCCAATCTAATGCCATCCACTTTCCGTACCAATTACAGCTGTTTCCACTTTTAATTTGTTTTCTCATATTTTATAATTTACATGCACACAATCTTGTCGATATTTTCATCAATAGTACACACATAGTAAAAAATAAAAAATTATATCAAGTTTAAGCAATCTTTGCTAAATAGGGAAAATTAAATTGATACGAGCAAGGATTACCATATTATTGTGCATATTAGTTTTTTTTTTCCCGACTTTTTTTTCCGACTTGTGCATATTAGTTAGAGCATGGCCATTGAGGTATCTTAAGACCCACGTGAATAGTTAAGAACCCGGGTCCTAAAAATCCTTATTTAAGAACCGGTTTTTACACTGTTCATGACACGTGGCGGCTTATCATTCGTCTAATTTTTTTTTTCGATTTTTTTTTTTTTACACTTTTCCCAAAAAAAAAAAAAAAATTTTTTTAAGAACCCCCAAAGGGGATTCATTGATGGCCATGCTCTTAGTTGGGTAAAAGAAAAAGAAAAAGAATATAATTTGTCAAAAAAAGAAAAGAAATAATATTAATAGCGAATATTCGTATCCGGGGGTGAGGATATTCTCACGCGCCTGAGGACAATGAGCTAGTTGCACGCGCATCACCCAACATAAATCGTACGTGCGAGATGTGACGTCTTTGTTTAATGGGTACTATTTTTTTATATAAATAAAGGTCTTTGTGTATCGACAGGTAATTGGGTGGACTGTTAACTGTTAGACCATCTCCAATGTATAACTCCATTTTTCACTCCAAAATGGAGTAACTTCAAAATGGAGTAGTGTTCTACTCCAATGTATTACTCCATTTTTTACTCCATAAATGGAATATTCTATATAGATTCTTTTCTATTTTATTTTTTTGTCCATTTTAGTTATAAAATTTACAAATTGACCCTATATATTTTATTTTTGTAAAATTTTCATAACTTATAAAATAATTTCACTTTATAATTTTTATAAATAATAAAAAATAATATTAAAAATGATAAATTTTTATTTTATAATATTGAAAAAATATTTATAACTGTTATTAAAAAATAAAAACATATATTTTTAAATAGTAATTATTATTATATTTATAAAAGTTAAAATTTTAAAAGATTTAATATTCAAAAGGACTATTTTGTAAATAAAAAAGTTCCACTCCAAAATGGAGTGGAAAATGGAGTTACTCCAAATATGGAGTAATCTCACCCATTACTCCAATTTGGAGTGGAAAATGGAGTGGGGTTGGAGAGGATTTTACTCCAAATCCCATTTTGGAGTGAGAAATGGAGTAGGGTTGGAGATGCCCTTAAAGGCCTTTAGCTTCCGTTATGACGACGACTGCCTCCTAACGCGGACGCGTTTCATCAACCAACTTTTTTTCTTTCAAAAGTATTCTTTTTCTACTGTTACTTAAAAGTAGTTGACGATATGGGAGTCAATACGATGTAGTCCTAATCAATATTGACGATTATTTATATCAATACTATTAAATTTAGAGTCGTTAGGAAACTAAACTTTGGGTATGTGTTATTTACAATTTGTCCCGTTAAAAATTTAAGAGTGTTTTTAATATTTATTAAGGGTAATTAAGGAATATAACAATTTTTTTACTATCCATGTTTCAAAACAAGACAATTACTAAACATGTATCCAAACAAGCTAAATATAATGGGTTTCAATTTTCTAATTAATATATACAAAAACATGAAACTATTAAACCAATCGATATATATAACTAAATAATTTAAACATCAACTATTTTGTATATATAAGATAATATTCTTTAATTGTGATTATATTCAAAATTTAAATATAATATATTTTAATATCTTCTTTATTTTTTTATTTCAAATATTAATACTTATGTATATATTATAATAAAATTTTAAAATTATATTAAATTAATTTATTTCGTAAAAATTTGTTTTTACAATTGCATTTTTAGCGGGTTGTTACATCATATTGTAAAATATTTAAACTATTATAAGAGCGGGTTGAAAAATAAATTAGCTAATTTTGAATTCTAAAAATGAACTTTGCACAAATTTAAAAAAAAAATATATATATTAATTCAAAATTATATATTTTAATTTAATAAAAATATCAAAATTATTCAATATTAAAACTTATAATGCAAAATCGCTATTTCAATCTCTTTATCATTACGATATACCTATTCTCAAATAACACACAATTTTTTTTAACTTAAATTATTCATTTATTTTTATAGTGTGGATTAAACAATTATAAACAAAATTAGATTGTATAATTAAAAATTTTAATTACTAATAACAAAATAAATATAATTTAAATTTGTAAAAAAAAGTAAACTCGCGCTTTCTATCAAAATCTAGTTTGTAATAAAAAAAATTACTCGTTTGAACTTTTTATGTACGTTACGTTTCTACATTTTTTATTCATCATATCAACTATTATGAATAGTATAAATTAAATGTTATCGTACTTGGTTGATAGGAAAATTGAGGATTCAATAGTGAATATAACAAATAAAATAGATGACAAAAAAACAAAACAAAAAATGCACAGAAATATTAATAACAATTTGGACTATTGTCAATAACAACACAAGTAAATGTCAAGGAAAAAAAACAAGACAAATTAATTACTTTCCTGAGTCAGCAACAAAAAAGTATCTTGCTTCATCTCTCTCTCAAATGGCAGGACTAACATATTACAGAAAACGCCCTTCATCTTTTCGAATTTACAGTTTGTGCCATCACCGAACAAAACAAGAACAGTTTTGTAAAAGGTGAGAACAAGTTGAAGACAAAACAGAACCAAAGAAAAAGGACTCAAAAAAGAAGAAGACGAACAGAGAGAGAAACACAAACAAGATAGAAACTTCCCAGAAAAAAGAAGAAGAAGAAGACGAGATTCGATCTTGGAGTAGCTCAAATCTGAAACAAGTCTGTGATAAAGAACAGAGCCGATAGAGAGAGGGAGAAATGGATGAGTTAGGTCCTCAAGTGGCTGGTCCAATCTCAATTCAACATCCCATAGGAAAAAAACGTCATCTTTATCACCACATATCCAATCACCAGCCGTGGCTAGTACCATCTCAGCCACCACCGGTGAATGACTGGAATCCTAAGATGTGGGAATGGGACAGTCAAAGATTCGAAGCTAAACCAGTAGACTTAGAGACTCCTCAGCTCAGAAACGGCACGCAGTTTGATCTCAACAGTGGTTTGAGTTACGAAGGAGAAGACAGAGGCCTTGATTTGAATCTGAGCAGCGGTTTCAACGACACACCGATCATAACCAGACCAAACAAGAGGGTTAAGTCAGGATCTCCTGGAGGAGGACACCATCCCAAGTGTCAGGTTGATAACTGTAAGGAAGATTTATCAGTTGCTAAGGATTACCACAGAAGACATAAAGTCTGCGAGGTTCACAGCAAAGCTACCAAAGCTCTTGTCGGGAAACAAATGCAGAGGTTTTGTCAACAGTGTAGCAGGTGACTTTTGTTCTTAATCAATCTTGGTGTCTGAATTATGATTAGGTCTTTAAAGTTTGGAACTTTTGGCTTATAGGTTTCATCTTCTTTCCGAGTTTGATGAGGGTAAGAGAAGTTGTAGGCGTAGATTGGCTGGCCATAACAGACGGAGGAGGAAAACTCAGACAGAGGAGATTACTTCCGGGGTTGTAGCTCCAGTGAGTTCTGATAAGACCTCTAGTATGGATATTATGGCTTTGTTAACAGCTTTAGCTTGTGCACAAGGTACTCTATCATCCTCTCTGGTAGTTATTGTTGTAAGAATTCGAGTAAAATCCTAGAAGAAGAAACGACTTTGCGGAAAAAACTTAGAGAGAAAACGATGTTGAGACATATACCATTTGCTTTAGGGTTTATGTATTAATGTGAGTGTTAATATTTACAAACCTTCAGACCCCTTTATATATAGCTCCAAACCCGATACAATAAAATCTAATGAGATATTTTCATTCACTCGATAGGAAATCCTAAAACCGCCTTAGTGTATCGTCTTGCGGTTGTTAGTACTTTGAGATTTAAGTCACTTAGAACAACAGTTATGCATTAAGTATTCATGTAACAGATTATGGGTCTGTGTTTTGCAGGTAGGAACGATGCTAAACCTAATGGTTCACCGGCAGTGCCACAAAGAGAGCAACTTCTTCAGATACTTAACAAGATCAATACATTACCTTTACCTATGGATCTTGTCTCAAAGTTGAACAATATCAGAATTCTAGCCAGGAAAAATCCGGATCAACCTTCGGCTATGAACCCACAAAATGATATGAATGGGGTTTCTTCTCCTTCTACTATGGACTTACTTGCTGTTCTCTCTACAACTTTAGGTTCATCTGGACCTGAGGCCATAGCTTTTTTATCACAAGGAGGATTTGGTAATAAAGACAGCAATGAGAAAACTAAGTTAACTTCTTCTGACCACACCACTACAACCAGTTTATCTCAGGACACTAGATCTAGCTTGTCTCTACAACTATTCACCTCTTCACCAGAGAATGAGAGTCAACCAACGGTTGCATCTTCAAGAAAGTACTATTCTTCTGCGAGCAGTAACCCCGTTGAAGATGGATCGCCATCATCATCTCCGGTCATGCAGGAGTTTTTCCCGTTACAGACATCTCCTGAAACAATGAGATCTAACAATTGCAGAAACTCTAGTCCCAGTCACAGGACTACTTGTTTGCCCCTCGAACTCTTTGGTGCATCAAACAGAGGAGCTGTAGATAAAGTATCCAGGCATCAATCAGGTTATGCTTCGTCTGGTTCGGATTATTCTCCTCCCAGCTTGAACTCTGATGCTCAGGTACCTAGCTAGTCCCATTCTAAACTGAAACCAACGTCTTAGCAAAGCAGGTCTAAAGCTACTTCATGTGTGTTTCAAACAGGACCGTACCGGCAAGATAGTTTTCAAACTACTTGGAAAAGATCCTAGCCAACTCCCTGGGACATTGAGAACCGAGGTGATAACTTCTTAAAATGTAATCAGATTATTGGTTGCCCTTCTTTAAGTCCAAAGTTTTTAACACTACAAATAAATTTCAGATCTATAGCTGGCTTTCAAGCATTCCATCAGAAATGGAGAGTTATATCAGGCCTGGATGTGTTATTCTTTCTGTCTATGTGGCAATGTCAGCTTCTGGTTGGGAACAAGTGAGTGAATTTGCTTTAGTTGTAACTTGCTCTAAGCATCCTAAGGAACTGATGTGTTTTTATGTCTTTTTTTTGTTCAGCTTGAGGAAAACTTGCTGCAGCGGGTTAGTTCTTTGGTTCAAGATTCAGAGTTTTGGAGCAACACAAGATTTTTGGTCAACACAGGCAGACAGCTCGCGTCATACAAACATGGTGAGTGCTCATGAGCTGCTACTTCTGTGTCCGTTGTTGCGTATGGTTTGCAAGATAATAACTTAATGTTACAGGTAGAATTCGTCTGAGCAAATCTTGGAGAACTTTGAGTTCACCAGAGCTGATCACAGTGTCACCTCTTGCTGTTGTAGCCGGTGAAGAAACAACTTTGGTAGTAAGGGGTAGAAGCTTGACTAATGATGGAATTAGGTAAAACAATTTAGCCAATGTTTTCGCATGTTTCGGTTTTTGTTTCTAAGCTTCATTGTCATTGTGCTGCAGTTTTCGTTGCGCGAATATGGGTAACTATACGTCAATGGAGGTAACTGGAACAGCACATAGGAGTAACAAGTTTGATGAGTTAAATGTAAATAGGTTCAGTGTCAAGGGTCCAAGCCCTGGTTCTCTTGGGCGCTGTTTTGTTGAGGTAAGACTTCGAAATAACTGAACTAATAGTTTCTTAGTTGTTGCGGCTTTGCGGAATACTTAGAAAGAAAACGAGATTGAGGCAAATAACCTTTACTCTAGGGTTTCTATATTATTTTGTGAGTGTTAATATTTACAAAACCTTAGACCCCTTTATATATATTGCCCCAAACCCGATACAATAAGAAAATAGAATCCTAACGAAAGGCTCGTTGTCAGTACCTTGAGATTTAAGTCACCTTATAATAACATTAGTAAATAAAGGTTTTGGAAGATGATAGTTTAACACTTACCTATTGTGTATAAACAGGTGGAGAATGGATTCAGAAGCGACAGTTTCCCATTGATTATTGCCAACGCCACGATTTGCAAAGAGTTGAATCGCCTTGAAGATGAGTTTCATCCAAAGGACATGACAGAACACAGCTCAGATCGTCCAAGATCAAGAGAAGAAGTTGTTTGTTTCTTGAACGAGCTCGGTTGGCTATTTCAGAAGAAATGGACATCAGACTTTTCCCTCCATCGCTTCAAGTTTCTACTCATATGCTCTGTTGAAAGAGATTACTGTTCTCTCGTAAGAACGCTCCTGGATATGATGGTAGAGAGAAATTCAGGCAAAGACGGTCTGATGAACAAGGAGTGCTTAGATATGTTGGCTGAGATTCAGCTACTGAACCGCGCTGTTAAAAGGAGGAACACAAAAATGGTTGAAACGTTGATTCATTATTCTGTTAATCCTACCGTTAAAAAGTTCATCTTCTTGCCTAACATCACGGGACCTGGTGATATCACACCTTTGCATCTGGCTGCTGCAACATATGGCTCAGATGATATGATTGATGTCCTGACTAGTGATCCACAAGAGGTAAAGTTTCTATATTTTGAACACAATGTTTTAGCCTACTATTTTCTTTAGGCCTGTGACTTCGGTTTGGTTTTTGTTTTTCCGTTTTTTCGGGGGTTCTTTTTCTTGCCGAAACTAACCGAAACTTCGGATAAAATTGGTTAATTTCAGTTATTTTTGGGTATATTCGGTTATTCGGGTTGGTTCGGTTCAAGTAATTTTGGTTAATTTCAACTTTGGGCATATTCGGTTATTTCGAATCGGTTCGGTTCGAGACTTTAATTCATTTTGGTTAAAATCAGTTTATTTAGAACACAATGTTTTAGCCTACTGTTTTCTTTAAGCCTGAGACTTCGGTTCGGTTTCTGTTTGGTTTCTCGGAGTTTTTTTTTGCCGAAACTATTCGGTTCGGTTTTCGGTTTTTTGGTTACTGTTTTTTTTTTACCGAAATTAACCGCAAATTCGGATAAAATCGGTTTATTTCGGTTAATTCGATTAATTTTGGGTATATTCGGTTATTCTGATCGGTTCGGGTAATTTCAGTTAACTTTGGGTATATTCGGTTTTTCGGGTCGGTTCGAAAATTTTAATGTATTTTGGTTAATATCGGTTTATTTTGGTTTATAATAATAATAAAAAAAACTTTAGTTGACCGTTCGGGTCAATATCCGAACTGAACCCGAAAACAATTTTCAAACTGGCCGAAATAATTTCGGTTCAGTTCGGTTAAAAGTCCCATGGCTAGTCTTCTTCTTTCGATAACCTGAATTCTCTCATTGTCTCTGGTTTCAGATAGGATTATCCTGCTGGAATACCCTGATCGATGCATGCGGACAGACTCCATTTAGCTATGCTGCAATGAGGAACAACCACAGTTACAACACATTGGTAGCTCGTAAACTTGCAGACAAGAGAAACGGTCAAATATCTTTGAACATCGAAGCCGGGATTGATCAGATTGGTATGAGTAAGAGAATAAGCTCAGAGGTCAAGAGATCTTGCAACACATGTGCAAGTGTGGCTCTGAAGTATCAGAAGAAGGTTTCGGGCTCACGTCGTTTGTTTCCAACTCCGATCATCCACTCGATGCTTGCGGTTGCGACTGTCTGTGTTTGTGTTTGTGTGTTTATGCATGCTTTCCCAATTGTTAGACAAGGGTCACACTTCAGTTGGGGAGGTCTTGATTATGGCTCAATATAAAGAAGTACAAGAGGTTTGTATAATTAAGTGTAGTTAATATTCTTTTATATATCTTGGCTAATCATGTTTTTATTCTTAAATCCGTTAATTTCCTTCTTCTGCTTAGTTACACTTGCAGTTTTTTTTTTTTCTCTCTTATCAACATAGAAGCTGTGGTTATTTACTAAATATGTATCTGTAGAGTTGTGTTGGAGATTGTTTTAAACTTGTAATGTAATACAGTAACATTTTATGATGCTATGTAATAAATAGTATCAGCCTCTCGCTAAAAGATTTGTCGTTCGATCCTAGCTGTTAATTCAGCGATAAATTTTGTGTACTAGTGATCAGAACTTCAAACGCTGAAATTTGATCAGTGATAGTTGGTCCAGCAACGGAAATAAAATTCGGTTTACGATTTGGTTGGGTTCGGTACGTACTTAGGACCGGCATTTACCTTGAGGTCCTCGACCTCATTCTTTTGACATGAGTAAACCACAACGGTCACGTGAGTCACGTGTTATTGACTATTGTTTAGGTTGGTCAATAGTGCGTTGCACCATTTGTTCACCTCCTTCACACAACTGTCCCAAACTTTATTTGTTGGAAAGAGATAAGATCGCAGGCAAAAAAAGACAATTCATTATATATGCAGAGAAACCAACTGGTTACGTGGATCACACTTCTCTTCTTATTAATTATTAAGGTTATCTCTTTGCGATATTCCATGTATATAGTTTATTGTTTCGGTCTCTTTCACAAGTACTATATTACATTTGTTGATAATTTACTCACTGTCATCTGTATAATAGTATTAAAATGACTTGTTATTATTATGGTTCGTCCATTCGTCTTTTTCTATTTTGGTCCGCAAAAGAAAGTTAAAACATATGATTAAAAAAAAAATTTGAGATAATATACTAAAAATACTTTTTATTGGATGTCCTTCGGAAGGCTTGTTAGCTGTTACTTTCAATCCCACTAGTCTTCATTAGATATGGACAAGGTTAGTATTATATAGATGAATCTGATGTAAAAGACAGCAGACATTCACTAAATATATGTAGATTGCATAGTTTTCTAGTGTATGGATAATTATGTTCATTTTAGGAGTTTCGATAATTCACGCAATCTCGATTGATTGGCACACTCGTTCCATTGTCGAATATCGATACAGATGTTGTTATCTTATCTATCCTATATTTTACCAGCCTAAACTAAAAAAGTTTCATTGAAATTATACTATTGAACTAAACAAAAGGTATAGTCAGACACACTGAAATTTTAACTTGAAGATTGTAGTATTAGCATCAAGTCCACTGATGAAAATTGCACTCAAACCCATTCGACAACCCACTTGCATCAAAGACAAAATACAAGTCTGTTATGTGCAAAAGTGTATAAGAAAAAAATGCAGGGTACACAACGAGAACCTGCAGAGCATCTTCCTCAGCCAGCTCAGACCTCCTCTCCTTATTCATCCGTTACATTGAAAAATAGCTTTAGTGTGCCGGCATTAGACTAATGGTTAATGTTGTAACGGGTATCAAAAATTCTTGACCGCATCATTTCTTGTTTAGGCTATATAAGCCAAACTGTGTAAACAAGGTCATTTTTAAGTAAGAAATATAATACGCTTCAGAACTTATTTCTCTCTTCATTCATTTGTTTCTTCCTGTTTACATGGTATCAGAATCATGGAAGGCAATCATGACCCACTATCTTCTGCTACGCTTACTATCAATCATGTTGTTACCTTGAAGCTCAAAGAGGACAATTACCTCTTATGGAAGCTTCAATTTGAGCAGTTTCTATCCAGTCAAATGCTTCTGGGACATGTCACAGGTGCTCAGCCACGCCCACCCCAGACTATTTCTGTTCGAAATGGAGAGCATCTTACTGAGCAGAGCAATCCTGAGTTTCTGAAATGGATGCAGAAAGATCAGCTTATTAAAGCTTGGATCTATGGTTCACTCTCTGAAGATGCACTCAAGTCGATCTATGGCTTACACACATCACAAGAAGTCTGAAATACAACCGTGTATCTGCCACAAGGAAGCTCGATCTTCAAAGGAGAATCCAAACAACCATGAAGGAAAATAAGTCAATGTCAACATATCTGTCTGAGATCAAATCCTTATGTGACCAGCTGGATTCTATTGGTGACCTTATATCATAAACAGATAAGATCTATGGCATTCTTAATGGACTTGGAAAGGAGTATGAGTCAGTCTCTACGGTCATAGAGAACACAATGGATTCGTTTCCTGGACCCTGCCTTGACGACGTTATGTTCAAGCTCACCGGCTTCGATGATAAACTCAACAGCTACTCAAGCCAAGCTAGTACAGTCGCTCCTCATCTAGCCTTTGCCACTGAAGACAAATCTGGTGACTACAGAAACAATAACACCAAATACAGAGGCAGAGGCTACACCAACTATCGTGGCTCTAACTACAGAGGACGTGGCAACTACTCCACTCGTGGCAGGGGCTTTCATCAGCAAATCCAGTCAGGAAACAATGGCCAAGGTCATGACTCTCGCAGTGTTATATGTCAAATATGTGGACGTCATAGTCATCATGCGTTCAAATGCTGGCAACGGTTTAACTACTCGTATCAGCAAGACAACTTTCCAAGTGTGTTAGCTGCCATGACAGCACAGGAAACAAATCAACAAGGAGAAGAGTGGTATCCGGACTCAGGAGCAACAACTCACATCACTCATTATGTGCAAAATGTCCAGGATCCACAACCATATCATGGACCAGATTCAGTCATTATTGGCAATGGAGACTTCCCGCCAATCACTCATGTGGGATCCATAGCCTTGCCAACACCAACAGGTACCTTACCTCTTATAAATGTTCTGGTTTCTCCTGCCATTACCAAAAACATGTTATCTGTTTCTAAGTTAACCTCAGATTATCCCTGCAAGTTTGTTTTTGATTCTGACAAAGTTAAAATTAAGGACAAAATGACAAAGCAAGTCCTCACACAAGGCAACAGAAGTAAATGGCTCTACATGTTGGAGAATCCACAGTTCCTGGTTTCTATTCCACAAGACAACAAGCTACAAATTCAGAAGTGTGGCATCGCAGGCTAGGTCATCCCAGTGATCAGATTCTTCAACTCTTATCCAATAACAAGTCTATTAGCATCAATAAAGCAGAAGCCAAGCTGTGTCAGTCTTGCCAACTTGGAAAAAGCTCTAGATTACCTTTCTTATCTTCAGATTATGTTGCTTCTAAACCTCTAGAGAGGGTTCATTGTGATATTTGGGGTCCTTCTCCTGTTATATCAGTACAAGGGTTTATATACTATGTGATATTTGTTGACAATTTCTCAAGATTCAGTTGGTTTTATCCATTGAGGCTCAAGTCTGATTTCTTCACTATATTCAAATTGTTTAAACAACTAGTGGAAAATCAACTAAGCAACAAAATCAAGACATTTCAATGTGATGGTGGAGGTTAATTTATAAGCAAGGTCTTCTTAAGTCACCTAGAACACTGTGGAATCAAGCAGCTCATCTCTTGTCCCCACACACCTCAACAAAATGGCATAGCAGAAAGAAAGCATAGGCACCTCACTGAGCTAAGTCTGGCCATGATGTTTGAGAGCAAGGTTCCTCATCATCTCTGGGTTGAAGCCTTTTTTACAGCAAATTTTGTGAGCAACTTGCTGCCTCACTCCTTTCACAACTCCACTGTCAGTCCATATGAAGTTCTGTTCAGAAAACCACCGGTTTACACATATCTCAGAGCCTTTGGATGCACATGTTATCCTTATCTCAGACCATACTCTTGCAACAAATTTGATCCAAGGTCCTTGAAGTGTGTTTTCCTGGGGTATAATGAGAAATATAAAGGATACAGGTGCATTCATCCTCCAACTGGAAAAGTATTCATCAGCAGACATGTTTTGTTCAATGAACAAGAGTATCCCTATATTGGTGAATACAACCATCTGCTCCCAGAAACTTCATCAACACTATTATCAGCCTGGATTAAGGGTTTTAACTTACAGTCTGATTTGAATCAGGAAATTTCTCAGCCACTTGATGATATACCAATTGTTAGAAGGTCTCAGTGTAACACGCCCACTGTTCTGCAGCATCCAGAACATATTCAACCTGAACAGTCTGATGCTCGATCAGATCATGATGAACCAGTCTCTCCACAGTCCTCTGATGAGTAACCAGAAAATGAAACAGAATCAGAACATGGTCCACTCTTCTCCGCAGATGACTTCCCACCTCTGCAATCCTTTGTTTCTTCCTCTGTTCCTCCTGCTATACCGGTTCAGAATCAGAATAGAATGAAAACAAGGGCTCAATCTGGCATAGTTAAACCAAACCCCAAGTATGCTCTACTAACAGTCAGACATGATATTCCTGCAGAACCAAAGACCATTGCAGAGGCAAAGAAACATGTTGGTTGGAATGAAGCCATGAATGAGGAGATAAACACATGTAAAGAAACCAACACATGGGTTTTAACTCCAAGAACTTCAGACATGAACGTACTGGAAAACCGTTGGGTGTTTAGAGTGAAGCTCAAAGCTGATGGAAGTCTTGATAATCTGAGAGCTCATCTTGTAGCCAAAGGATTTCACCAAGAACAAGGTATTGACTTCAATGAAACTTATAGTCCTGTGGTGAAAACAACTACTGTTCGTCTTGTGTTGAATACTGCAACAGTTTTGAGGTGGAACATTAGACAATTGGATGTGAAAAATGCATTCTTGCATGGGGACTTAGAAGAAGTTGTATACATGGAGCAGCCTGCATGTTTCATTGATCAAGCCTATCCTAATCATGTTTGCTGCTTAAAGAAGGCAATTTATGGTTTGAAACAAGCACCCAGGGCCTGGTTTGATAAGTTTACTAATCATTTGATTGAGTTTGGTTTTGTGTGCAGCAAAGCTGATCCTTCCATGTTTACTTTTGAAAGATATGGTACAATCATTCTACTATTACTCTATGTAGATGACATGGTGGTAACAGGAAATCAACCTGAGATGCTTGATTCATTCATTCACAATCTGAGTCAAGATTTTAAGATGAAGGATATGGGAAGGTTACATTACTTTCTGGGAATACAAGTTTCATATGAAGAAGATGGAATGTTCTTATGTCAACAAAAGTACATTGAGGATCTGTTAGAAGCTGCACAAATGATGGATTGTGCTCCCATGCCAACCCCTCTCCCACTGCAGCTTAACCGTGATGGTACTGATATGCGACCTTACTCTAATCCTACTTATTTTCGAAGTTTAGCAGGGAAAATGCAGTACTTAACACTCAAAAGACCAGACATACAATTCTCAGTGAGTTATGTATGTCAAAAGATGCATGCACCAACGATGGCAGATTTCCATCTTCTTAAGAGGATACTTAGATACTTGAAAGGCACAGTTCAAATGGGACTCACCATCTCAGCAAGCTCAGACTTCACCTTACGCGCCTACAGTGACAGTGATTGGGCTGGCTGTCATGATACCAGAAGATCAACCGGAGGCTTTTGTACTTTTATTGGTATGAACATTATCTCCTGGTCAGCCAAGCGGCAGCCCACTGTTTCAAGATCCTCAACAGAAGCTGAATACAGATTCCTTTCAGAGACTGCAGCAGAACTCAGTTGGATTGGCTCTCTAATGCGTGATGTTGGATTACCTATCTCTGATGTCCCTGAGCTATATTGTGATAACACTTCAGCTATCTACTTGTCTGCAACTCCAGCGCTACACAAACGCTTCAAGCACTTTGATACTGACTTTCATTATGTGCGTGAAAGAGTGGCCTTAGGAGCAGTGGTCATCAAGTATATTCCTTCAGAGTTTCAGCTCGCCGATATTTTACCAAGTCTCTGCTCATTGCTCAATTCACCAGTTTGAGGTTCAAACTTGGTGTTACGCTTCCCTCCACAACAAGTTTGAGGGAGGGTATTAGCATCAAGCCCACTGATGAAGATTGCACTCAAGCCCAGTCGACAGCCCACCTGCATCAAAGACAAAATACAAGTCTGTTATGTGCAAAAGTGTATAAGACAAAAAATGCAGGTTACACAACGGAAACCTGCAGAGCATCTTCCTCAGCCAGCTCAGACCTCATCTCCTTTTCCATCCGTTCTATTGAAGAATAGCTTTAGTGTGCTGGCGTTAGACTAATGGTTAATGTTGTAACGGGTATCAAAAACCCTTGACCGCATCATTTCTTGTTTAGGCTATATAAGCCAAACTATGTAAACAAGATCATTTTTAAGTAAAAAAATATAATACGTTTCAAAGCTTATTTCTCTTTTCATTCATTTGTTTCTTCCTGCTTACATGTAGAAAACAAAATAGTTGAGGATAAAATTATTCCGAGAGCCAAAACTCAAAAAGAGAGATATATATATATATATATATATATAGACAATAAAAAAACAAAAGAGATAACAAAGATAATTCCATAAAAAATTTAAAACCATAAGACTTCAAACCAAAGCTATTGAACACTAAACGTTTTTTTTTGGTAAAAAACACTAAACGTTCTTACAACCAATGTGAAAACATTTTCTTTTTGGGTCAAGGAAACATTTTAATGCTAAATATGAAAACATTTTAAACTACCTCATCAACTGCGAAAACATTTTAATGCTAAATATGTGATGAAAACCATGAGCCACTAAAAAAAACTACCTCATCAACTGCTATCAGAAGAAAGGGAAACCTACAAAAAAGATCTTATTTGAACCCAACTAAAAAAGGAAAAAGAAATAAATTGAACTTGTACTAGGAAATATCTGAAATGGAAAAGTTACTATATAAAAAAATCACGGTTAAGCTACATATGAGCCGTACATCTACTATTAGATTCTGGACAACAACTCACAGTTTGACTTTTGACTGTAGAATCTAACTATTTAGATTGCATTTCGTAGTAATCCGACGGTCTAGGATTTGTCGTGTGGGTAAGCCGACAAAGAGAAAGATTTGTCCAAGAAGGAGCTTACTTTTAATCCAACGACTCAGACCAGAATCTACGCCAATCTCCAGTTCGGTTCTGTGACTTCTGTCTACTCTCGTGACCGTCGATCATCCTGCAAAGACCTTTAGCCACGTACTACAATTTTATTATCTTTTTGTATATAAAAGATTTTTTCTTTTTATAGTATCTTTCCTGTTATATTAATATTACTTTTTTTGACATCATTAATATTACTAATTTAGTACCCACACTAAGGAAAATTGCAACTTTCCAATAACTTGTTGTCTCTGTATACATATGATATGAACAGTTATGACAAACAACACTACTTTGACATAATGAATAAATCTAAATTAGACAGAAAAATATCCCAGAATGATGTCGGACTGAATAGTATCGTCGGCTTGATATTTTGAAAGCGTATTAGCAAAACGACAAACTTTTTTATATTTTTTTTTTTTTTTTTTTGTCGTCAGGTAAAATTACAAAGGCCGAGGCCAAAATACAAACAGGCCAAGCCCAGTTACATGTGAATCGAAACGCGTGGATAAGTACAGAGTAAAAGGACAGCCACGTGGCGTCCTAAACCGAAGCCAGCAAGGGGACACGCGTAACAAGCTGAAGAAACGCCGGAAACTCATCAACCAATGCGGAGGAAAGCGCCGCCGACGCCGCCGGACCAAATTCACCGAAACTGTCGACACCGTTTGCCGATCCTTACACCCCACAACCACCGTCCAAACCAACCTGCATAAAAAGAAGAACAACCGCAAAGCTCCACAGAAACCACCGAAGCCGGAAGCGCCACCGCCGGTAGAAGAGACTTCTACACTGATTTCCCTAACGCTTGTCCTCTAAAGCAGGGACACGGCGACGATATTAGACCGGACAAGCCGGAGAAGCACTAGAAGAGCTCAGCCGAGAGAGCCCAGGAGGTGAACAGCGCCGGAAGAGAGAGAAGGGGCAGGAACGAAGCTCGCAAAAGCGAGAAATCGGGAAAACCCGAAGAGGTCCGATAAATCGGAATAAACATCAGCCACGCAAAGCTACCTGGGATTATTTAATCGGAGGGTCGGGAACTGTACCGGAGCCAACACCGCCGAAAATCAAAACCGAGAAGGTCAACACCGGAAACGCCGAGAAAAAGATCGCCACCTCTGAAAGATATCAAAGAGAGAAGAGGGGCGCATTAGAAAAAACTCGGGGGGCGGAGAAGAGAGAAAGAAACCGCCCCGAATCGGAGGCGATTTCCGGTACACCGGAAATCGCCCTCTCGACAGAGAGAGAGAATCGACCTAGAAATTATTTTTTTTATAACTTTTTTATATAAAAGACGCTGATATGTCATATAGATAACAGAGCCAAAAAAATAATTAAAGATAACTACAAAAGCATAATTAAAAGGGGATATTATATAATTTTCATGTGAATTATTATTATAAACCTCAAATTATCATGACCGACTTCAAACACAAAATAGCCCTCAATTTCTTATTTTCAGCTATATCAGCCGCCTCCTCCACTAAGTTAAATCATCTCTTCACTTCTTAGTCTTTTCAATCAAATCTTGACTATTGAAGCTGGCTATCAAACACCACCACAAGAACTTTGGGGTCCAATAAGCCCAATCTCAAGAAACTCATGGTGCTTGATTGACTCTCTCTCTTTTATAATATATCGCAGATTCCTTATAGTACTAACCCTTTGAAATGGTCTTAAAATCCTCCAGGGACCAATGATGAGAGCACCAGAAGAAGACAGTCCACCATGGCTAGTTCCAATGCTAAGAGCAAACTACTTCATCCCATGTTCGATCCACGCTGATTCCAACAAAAACGAATGCAACATGTTCTGTCTTGACTGTACTTCTAATGCCTTTTGTTCTTCCTGTTTAACCCATCACAAAAACCATCGTGTCCTTCAGGTTCGTTCTTCATCAAATCTCATTTATTTATTTACTCAAATTCACAGAAACATAATAATTTTTATGTGTAGATACGAAGATCATCGTACCACAACGTTGTGAGGGTGAACGAGATTCAGAAGTACATAGACATATCTTGTGTTCAGACATATATAATCAACAGTGCAAGAATCGTGTTCTTGAACGAACGTCCTCAGCCAAGAATCGGCAAAGGTGTTACAAATACTTGTGAAATCTGTTGCAGAAGCCTCCTTGATTCTTTCCGTTTCTGCTCTCTTGGTTGCAAAGTAAATACAAATCTCTTTTCTCTGTTTTTCTTCAAAAAATTTATCTGTTTTTGACTTGTATGCGGTTTCCATACCGGAAACGTTTCGGGAACGGAAATATTTGGAAACAACTCAGAAACTTCTTCGAAGAAATTGAAATAGAAAAAATGATCAAAACAGAAAATAAGATTTTAGAACGTTTTTTATACGGCTAAGTTTTAAAATTGTTGTCTCATATAAAACTAAAGAACTTTGAGTTTGGTATGTTGAAATTTTAATGTGGTTTTCTTTATATATATAT
Organism: Orychophragmus violaceus; assembly: GCA_030180135.1. Classification (NCBI taxonomy): domain Eukaryota; kingdom Viridiplantae; phylum Streptophyta; class Magnoliopsida; order Brassicales; family Brassicaceae; genus Orychophragmus; species Orychophragmus violaceus. The sequence continues at coordinate 107,359,623 of CM058232.1, forward strand.
ATATATATTTTTTTATATATATGTTTCTTAACATATCTCGTAGTATCCGTACCCACCAATTTTTACTTTACCGTTGGAGTCTTTGTTTTCGTACCTGTTTTTTATACATGTACCCGTATCAGTGCTATTTAGTTTTTGACCATATTGACATTGTCTGGTGATTCAGCTTGGAGGAATGAAGAAAGGGAATGAGAGTCTAACCTTCTCTTTGAAAGGGAAGCATGGAAGGGAGTATCAAGGTGGGTCGGAATCTGATGAGGCGACCACACCAACTAAGATACGGAAGACGTGTGCTTTCAACCGTCTGATGAGCGGTCTTTCCATCTCCACCGTTAAGTTGGGTTACTTTTCAGGAGATCAACGGTCTTGGAGCTCCGGTGATGAAAGCGGTTTTAATCTTTCCCCCGGGACACCGCCGATATATAATCACCGGAACTCAAGCAGACGGAAGAGCGTACCACACCGTGCTCCGTTCTGAAGTTAACCATGCAGTATAACTAACTATATATACAAAATACCCATACTATATAGAAAATGTGTGTTTATATTGTAAATGGTTAGTATAGTTTTTTTTTTTCTTTTGAGATCTAGGAATATTAATATATAACATAAGAAAAGCATATATAGATGTTTTCTTTGTTTATAATATAGGGAATATATGTTTATAGTACACAGAGATTGAAATATGTTTTCATATAGTTTTGGTTGTAAAGATCCTTTTGAAGTAACATATGGTTCGTGGTATGTTGTTTGTATCGTATATATTATCACAATACAATAGCAAACATATAGTGTTTTGGTGCATTATGAATATGACCAGTGCGTGTTGGTGTGTTTTTACATTGTTGATAGAAAGAACATACAGTATTTGGTCAGTTGACCAAACTGAGATCTGATCGGAGCCGTAATGGTTCTAGTCATGTTTGTTTGCAAGTCGGCGACACTAATTGGTAGAAGGTTCTTGTTTATTTATCTGCCGTCAACCATCGGCGTTAGCTGCTAACCATCTGCGTAGCCACCAACTCCTTCGTCTTTAAAAAAGTCAGTGTTATAAATTTGCGTTACGAGTAGATGTTGACGGCTGATGTCGACAATAATGACAAGTAAACGAATAAGAATCTGCCGTCAACCGCCGGCCATTATCGCTGACAGCAACAAACAAACAAAAAATTTTGCCAGCCGTTGCCGCCGACGACAAGCAAACGAACAACTTTTCTTTATGTCCTTCCACCTGCCAATCGATAGAATTTTGAAAGATCAATACGGGGTAGCTTAAAAGATGTCCTTGTAAAACCCACAAGCTAGTTATATCCACCCTACTTTAAAATGTGAACTTAGCATTAATTATAACTAGGATAACTCCTTTTTAATAAACCACAGAGATGTACAATTAAATAAGGTGAGCAATGAAAGGATTCACGTGCACATACCAACAACATAAGTACGTGTGTGAAGTGTTGAACAAGGAAGGCAAAAATCATCATTGTAGAATCGACTGATACTGTTTGAAAAGAGCAACTTTCAAATTTCAACTAATTATAAAGCCCACAGGCTTGTTAAATGGAACGTAACGTTTTAAGCCCACTACTGATAGCAATGTTAACAAACATATATTTTACAGCCCACCTTAGGCCATTTTGGGATCGATAAATATCTCCCGATTACTTGTTCAATTAAGACTTTTAACTAAGAGTAAGAGTAAGTCATTGTGGGATCACGTTATAAGATAAACCAGAAATTAGGAAAAAAGTCCGGCAAGGAGGTTACTTATATCTAAGTAAAACGGCTTAGGTACATATTTCGGTAGCTATCTAATATTATTTTTATTTACATCATTCATAGGACATTTTATATGGCTATTAATAACGCCCGTTTTTTACGGACCACCATGTGAACTTCGTCATCACCTGAGCTATACGACAACATATCGTGAACAACTTTAATTTCTTTCACATTTATCGTTTTATGATTTTTTTTTTGTCAAAATCTTTTTATGATCTTATCACGATCTTATCATAACATATGATATCCAATAAGATTTCGACGATATTTTACATCAAAATTATTACATCAAATTTACGACGAATATTATGTGTCGTTAGAATGGTCACTCTATTAATTCATCGTCTCCGCGTGCACCATCTAATAAGTTTTAAATTTTTGTCCGCGTGACTCAGATAATGTGAAAGAAAATCTATCGAAATTATGTCTAATTAAGCTGGCCTGCGGCCTAACTGGGCCCAAGGAGATTAGTCTGGACCTTGGTCTGGGATCCTCCCTGGATTAACAAAAAAAAAAAAAATTATGTCTAATTGTATTACGTCGAATTTACGACGAATATTTTATCGACATAATGCATGTATATTTAAACTTTCTAAATATAATAGACTTCTGCCAATTGCCAAATTGAAAAGTATGCAACGAGTGTGATTTTTACGAAATTCTCTCAATTGTTAATCGTTCCTTGTTGTAATTAAATGAATAATTACGCATTCAGCAAGCTGTTCATTACTGAAATTCAAATGTGTCTTCAAGTAAATGACAAAAGAATTTAATGTATTTTGCAAACAACTTGATATCTGTTAAATTAAGGGTAATTACCCATTTACTCACCAACTTCCTCCACTCCATTTTACCAACTCCACTCTCTTTACCAAATCTTACCACCATCATAATATTTTACTATTATATTTTTACTATAAATATGTGAATTCTCTCATTGTACAAATCACTCCAAAAATCAATAAGAATCCCTCTCTCATTTTATCTCTCTTAATCTCTTAAGATCATTTTCTCCCTCAAGATATATAAACATATATATCTTATATAAATTCCATAAATATTTCATATCACGTTATCAGCACGACGCTCTACCGATCCGATCAACCACCGACTTACCGTCCGATCAACCACCGCCTTACCGTCCGATCAACCACCGACTTACCGTCCGATCAACCACCGCCTTACCGTCCGATCAACCACCGACTTACGTTTTAATTTTACTATTCACTACCAGAGAAGGTGAAATTATTTTTAAATTAACGTTAAAATTATTTTTAAATTTTATCAAAAGGTAAGTGATGCTTTCTCAACTATCTCAATTTATGCTTTTAAATTTCATGTTTTATTCATGCTAAATTCTCATTCTTGTTATACTAAAAATGATATAAGTCACCATAATTTATTTAAGTTTAAAAATAAAAAAAAATTTAAATGACTATTATTTATTTAATGTTCTGATATGAATATTTTTATTATAATATTAATATTAATTATATTATGAATGTTAATATTAGTGAAAAAATAAATAATAGCAATCAATTTTTTTTTCTTTATCTCCAACGGTCATAAAAAGAAAAAGAAAAATTCAAAATGAAAATTCAAAAATTTCAAAACTTTTTATATTTTCAAACGGCTATGAACAGTATTTTCAATCTATAAATACACTTATCTTTCACTCATTTTTTTCACTCAAATATTTCATCTTTTCATAAAATCTCCCAAATAATTTTTTTTTAAGAAAACGATTCTCTTGTTGTTAAGTTTATGTACGGTTTCAATTTTTGCTTCCATTTATGGTATTTTTGTTGGAGAATTTACTCCCGAAGAATTCATAATAGTGGTTGCATTAATCTTCTATGCTTCGATTTTTCTTTTAATTTCTGTTATCATTTATGTTAATGGTTCATCTTAATATATTATCATCAAATTAAATTTTAACGGTTATTTACCGTTTTTATAATAATTTCAACTATGAATTGAAATTTTGCTAATTATGAAATTAATAATCAGTTATATTATGATACAGTTATCATGGCAAAATTAACAAGTCTCGATATCATTGTCCTTGATGCCGGTGGAAGCAATTACATGTCGTGGGCATCAGATGCAGTTTGGCACTTAAGCTCAAATGGTCTTGTTAAGACCATCGATCCGTCGGAAAAGACGTCAGAAGAGAGCAAGGCTAAGGCCATGGTGTTTCTACGCCACCATATCCACGTAAATTTAAAAAATGAATACATTGCTAAAAAGGATCCAGCAGATCTTTGGCAATCACTTAAAGATCGTTTCGATCATCAGAAATATTTAATCTTACCAAAAGCGAGATATGATTGGGTCCACATTCGTTTCATGGACTACAAAAGCGTCGAAGATTATAATTCGGCGTTGTTCGGAATTACTGCCAGAATGGCATTGTGTGGCGAAACGATAAGCGACTATGACATGATTGAAAAGACGCTTACGACATTTCACTCTGGAAATGTGGTCTTATCGCAACAATATAGAGCCAAAGAGTACACTCGCTACTCTGATTTAATGCAAGTGCTTCTTGTTGCAGAGCAAAACAATGAGCTCGTGATGATGAACCATCAAGGTCGTCCAGCTGGATCGGCTCCATTCCCTGAAGCGAATGTCGTAGCATCCAACACCAACAATAACTATCGTGGGCGAGGTCGTGGACGCGGCAGAAGCCGTGGTCGAAATTATGGACGATATCATGGACGTGGAAGGAACTTTAACACCGGAAGAAACAATAACTTCCGAGCCAATGAAGGTGGTTTCAACACCAGGCGAAACAATAATTTCCGAAGTAATGAAGTTGGTTTCAACCCCAGAAGGAACAATTACTTCCAGATTAATGAAGGTGGTCGAGAAATAAAGAAACCGACCGAGAGCGCTTGTCAAAGATGTGGCATGAAAGGACATTGGGAACGAACATGTCGCACACCAAAGCACTTTGTCAATCTATATCAAGCGTCTCAAAAGGCCATAGTTAATCATGTCGAAACCAACTTCAATAACAATGAAGCTGGGCCTTCCTTCAGTGGCCTAAATGATGATGCCTCTCTTGATATCGCGGATTTCCTTGTGAATTCCGAAAACTAGAATGGCTATGACAAATGAGACCAAACAAACTGCCAAGGAGGCTTAAAATAAATGTTTGCATTTGTATAATATGTTTGTCTTGTGTGCCTGTGTGAATGTGTGTTTTTCACTGTAATAAAAATAAAAAATAACTTTTATATATTTATCTTACTTTATTAATACATCTATATGAATATTATGAAACAGAATGTCACAAATCGGAATTCATGATGGAGATATATGTCTGGCAGACAGTGCTACAACTCACACAATAATCAGTGATAAAAAGTATTTCTCCAGTCTCAAAATAAACGACTCCGCTAGAAGCGTGAGTACGATCTCTGGTAATGCAAAAATTATAATGGGCTCCGGAAAAGTGAATTTTTCAATGCCAAGGGGAACAAAGTTTGAAATACATGATGCATTATATTCTCCAAAATCTCAACGAAATTTATTAAGTTTTCGAGATATCCGCAGAAATGGATATCATGTTGAGACTATGAGTAAAAACGGTATTGAATATCTTTGCATTACATCGGAGAGGAATCATGTATTAGAAGAATTGGAAATGTTATCCTCTGGATTATATTGCACAAAAATAAATACAACTGAATCATATGTTACAATAAACCCGAAGCTTGCAAATACATTCAAAGTTTGGCATGAAAGGCTAGGGCATCCTGGTTCAGTCATGATGAGAAAAATAGTGCAAAATTCTAATGGCCATCCGTTAAAAAACGAGAAAATTTTGCAATCGAATGAGCTTTTATGTGATGCATGTTCTCAAGGAAAACTTATAACTCGGCCATCACCAACTAAAGTTGGGAATGAATCACCAATATTTTTGGAACGCATACATGGTGATATATGTGGGCCGATTCACCCACCTTGCGGACCGTTTCGATATTTTATGGTGTTAATTGACGCATCCAGTAGATGGTCACATGTGTGTCTTTTGACCACAAGAAACACAGCTTTTGCAAAATTTATTTCTCAAATAGTCAGGTTAAGAGCACAATTTCCTGATTATACAATAAAGAAAGTAAGGCTTGACAACGCTGGAGAATTCACTTCAGCGACTTTTAATGACTATTGTATGTCATTGGGAATTGATGTTGAACATCCGGTTCCACACGTTCATACACAAAACGGCATGGCTGAGTCCTTGATAAAACGGTTGCAACTCATTGCGAGACCATTAATATTGAGAACAAAACTCCCAATTTCAGTATGGGGTCATGCTATTTTGCATGCAGCAGCACTACTTCAGATAAGACCAAGTGCGTATCATAACCATTCTCCGTTACAATTAGCATTTGGCAGAGAGCCAAATATATCTCATCTCCGTGTTTTTGGATGTACGGTTTATGTTCCAATAGCTCCACCGCAGAGAACAAAAATGGGTCCACAAAGGAGATTGGGAATATATATTGGCTATACGTCACCAAGTATAATTAGGTACCTTGAACCACGAACTGGTGATATGTTTACGGCACGTTTTGCCGATTGTCATTTTAATGAAGATGAATTCCCCGCGTTAGGGGGAGGATTAAGAGAATCACCAAAAGATATCACATGGTGTACACAATCTTTGGCTTATCTTGACCCTCCTACAAATCAACGCGAGATGGAAGTTCAGAAAATTGTGCATTTACAAAACATAGCAAACCAGCTACCAGATGCATTTACAAATACAAAGAGAGTGACGAAGTCATATATACCTGCTGCGAATGCTCCATCTAGAGTTGAAATTCCAAAAGAACGAACTGATGGGAGCATTGCTAATGAACCTAAGATCCAATTGAAAAGGGGGAGGCCAATGGGTTCAAAAGATAAAAATCCCCGAAAGAAAAAGAAGTTGGGAGAACAAAATGAAAAGGTTCATGTTGAACCACATTTGGAAAAATGTCCAGAAGAAATTTGTGAAAAGTATCTCGAAAAACCAGATAAAGATGAAAACCTCGAAGTCGAGCATGATACAGAAAAATGTGAAGTGTCCATTAACTATGCCCAAGATGGAAAAGTATGGGTAAGACATGAAATTGATGATTTGGATGGAGTATTCTCCTTTTCTGTATCTAAGGAATTTGAACATGAAAATGATGATTTGGATCCAACGTCTATAATAGAATGTCAGAAAAGACATGATTGGGAAAAATGGAAGATGGCCATAGAAACTGAATTACTCTCCCTCAATAAAAGAAATGTCTTTGGACCTATTGTCACAACTCCTAAAGGTGTAAAACCAGTTGGATACAAGTGGGTATTTGTGAGAAAGAGAAATGAGAAAAATGAAATCACAAGATACAAAGCCCGACTAGTTGCTCAAGGTTTTTCTCAAAGACCGGGAATTGATTACGAAGAAACGTACTCTCCGGTTATGGATGCAATCACATTCAGGTACTTAATGAGCCTAACGGCATCTAGAAATCTTGAAATGTACTTAATGGATGTTGTGACAGCATATCTATATGGATCACTTGATAATGATATATACATGAAAATTCCAGAAGGAATGAAAATGCCTGAAGCATTAAATTCCAAATCTAAAGAAATATGTTCGATCAAATTACAGCGATCTCTTTATGGATTAAAACAATCCGGACGGATGTGGTATAATCGATTAAGTGAATACTTGTTGAATAAAGGTTACATCAATAATGCGATATGTCCTTGTGTGTTTATTAAGAAATCCTCGTCGGGATTTGTGATCATTGTTGTATATGTTGATGACTTGAACATGATTGGAACTCAAAAGGAAATTATTGATGCAAGAAATCATATGAAAGAAGAGTTCGAAATGAAAGATCTCGGAGAGACAAAACTTTGTCTTGGACTACAGATAGAGCACCTCCGAGATGGAATATTTGTGCATCAATCAAATTATACCAAGAAGCTTTTAAAACGTTTTTATATGGATAAAGCAAATCCTTTGAGTACTCCAATGGTAAATAGATCACTTGACGTTGATAAGGATCCATTTAGACCTTGCGAAAATGACGAAGATGTATTAGGTCCTGACGTACCTTATATGAGTGCTATTGGTGGACTCATGTACCTTGCAAATTGTACTCGACCAGATATTTCATTTGCTACTAATTTACTCGCAAGACACAGCTCATCTCCCACTCGTAGACATTGGAACGGAATAAAACATATTCTTCGTTACCTCCAAGGTACGATTGATTTAGGTTTATTTTATCCAAGAAAATCCGAGGTTGGTCTTGTTGGTTTTGCAGATGCAGGTTACTTATCAGACCCTCATAAAGCTCGATCGCAAACTGGATACGTTTTCACAATTGGCGGAACTGCAATCTCTTGGCGTTCCCAAAAACAGACATTGGTTGCAACTTCATCAAATCACGCAGAAACTATTGCGCTCCACGAAGCATGTAGAGAATGTGTATGGTTGAGATCCATAACTCATCACATTCAAGAATCAAGCGGAATAGCTACAAAGAAAGAACCAACAATTTTGTTCGAAGATAATTCTGCATGTGTCACCCAACTGAAGGAAGGATATATCAAGAGCGACCGAACCAAGCATATCCCTCCAAGATATTTCTCATACATTCAAGAACTCGTGAAAAATCAAGAAGTCAACATCGAGTACGTCCGTTCATGTGACAATGCAGCAGACCTTTTCACAAAGGCGCTTCCTACCTCAACGTTCAAGAAACATGTTAATAATATCGGAATGCGTCATCTACGTGATTTATGAAGACTTATCATTTCCAGGGGGAGATTATGTTACTGTACTCTTTTTCCCTTTTTCATGGTTTTTATCCCATTGGGTTTTTCCATGATAAGGTTTTTAACGAGGCAGTACATAATTCAAAATGGATAATTAAGGAGGAGTGTTAAATTAAGGGTAATTACCCATTTACTCACCAACTTCCTCCACTCCATTTTACCAACTCCACTCTCTTTACCAAATCTTACCACCATCATAATATTTTACTATTATATTTTTACTATAAATATGTGAATTCTCTCATTGTACAAATCACTCCAAAAATCAATAAGAATCTCTCTCTCATTTTATCTCTCTTAATCTCTTAAGATCATTTTCTCTCTCAAGATATATAAACATATATATCTTATATAAATTCCATAAATATTTCATATCAATATCAATTATGTAGGACTTTTTCCAATTAAATTCATATTTCATCCGCTTTGATAAAAGTGTCGCTAGGATGTTTTACACACGGATTAAGAAACTAATTATTTATACTGAATATTACACTAAATAAATATGACACGCTTTATATTTCACTAATTATAACTAAGATTAAATTAAAGATTTGTGATAAATAGCTATATCAAAATTCCGCAATAACATTATTTTGAAATAGAGACATACTTTTGACACGAGATTTATTTTAAGATGGAGGAAGTCGTATGTTTAATTATTGTGATAGTCTAACATATATCGTTCTACTACATTTCATTATTAAAAAAAAAAACAGAAAATTATATTTATGCTAGGGCTTATATTGTCTAAGTAGACCACGACTTTTGTTGCTAGATAGAACCACACTTTATCAATTTTCTTTGCCATGATCAGTTTGACAATTAAGCGTTGATATATACTAGAGTCCCTGTATATATTCAAACTTTGGGTTGTACGTTATTACAGATTCGAGTCTTTCAAATTCAAGAACATAAATTGATCAACATGTAGTTAGTAGCATTAATTGGGTACAAAGTCAATGACTGAACACGTGAATCCTTTGTGCTTTTTGCATGGCCTGCGCAGTGCAAGTGCAACCTGTTCGACTTTACTCAGTTCCATGCTATGTTGTATGAAAACTCCGTCCGAGGACCGTTTCTCGTTTCGGAAACGTTTCGGAAACGGAAACGCGATGGAAACGCATGGAAATGCGATGGAAACGTGTTTCTTAAAAATTATGATTTGGAAACGCGATGAAAACGCGTATCCATTTTTGGAAACGCGACGGAAATGGCGTACCCATTTTTGGAAACATCATTTATTTTTTTGGAAATTTTTGTTCTATTTAATTGTAAATAGTTTAAAAATATAAGAGTTTAATTGATAAATTGTAATTTGTTTAGGTAAAAAAAGACGTTACTATTAAAAGAAATATGCAAAATTTTGTCTAAATCATATTTGTACCCTAAAAACTATCAGAAAAAGGTAAAGAAGAAAACAACTTACCACTTACCATGTATTTTCTTATATTAAGGTTGATAGTTTCAAAATGAAGTCAAAATAATTCATGTTCGTTTGTATTTATAGATTTTTTCTAATTTAAGTTTGTGTTATTTCAAATTCTATTTTTTTATAGATATGATTGGACTTATGTTGTTTCAAATATTATGTTGAACTTTTTTTTGTGGTTGGTGTTCATTATATTCTTATTATTTTTATAAATATATGTACAAACGTTTCTAAAATGTTTCGCTTCCTACTTTTTAAAAAAAAACCGTTTCCGCGTTTTCTAACGTTTCGCTTCCGCGTACCCATTTCCGTTTCCATGCAACGTAGTTCCATGGAATAATTAAATATGTACGGTGTCCCTACTCCTTTGTGCTGTTTAGCTTAATCTGCAAGTACTTACTTTTTTTTTTTTATCTGCAAGTAGTTACAAAAACATAGATTAAGTTATAAGCATATTATAAAATGATATTTTTCCATTAAGATGCAATGATCAAGTTTTTAATTTAATTTTTTTTTTTGTTAACAAGCACCATATATTAAATTATTGTTGATCGGTTTGAGTTATCACTTCAAACAGTAAACCGATCCGACTCGTCATGACTTACATAGGAAAAAATAGTACTTTGTGCTCTCGCCTTTTTTTGCAAGGGAGTTGACACGGACATTCGCTTTCCTAGAAATTAAAATTATAATAAAAAAGAGAAATAAGCTCAAAGAGAAGTGAAGAATTCCAACTCCGTCTTAAAACCCGGCCATTCTTGTGGATCTTCTGTCATAGCTAAAAGGTTTGAGCAGTCTGTTTCGATTACCACCGAGAAGATTCCCCCTTCCAAGATGTACGACATTGCCCAAAGTAATCCGTCCAACTCGGCATGTAGCGGTGATAAGCTTCGTCTACATCTTTGTGCTCCCATATATTTCCTTTCGAAAGGGTTTTTGAAGAACCATCCTAGGGCACTTGTTGCGCCATTATCCACCCACGAGACATCGATTTGACACGTTAGGATTAAAGAAGACATGCTAGTGAGCCGGCGGTTTTCCAATGGTCACATAAAATTTTCATTCCTCCTCTTCTTCTTTCTCTTCTTGTTTATATCCCTTCACTCCTCCACCTTAATGATTGCTAATTGAAATGTTTTCGTTCCGTTGGGATTCTTTCAAAAAAATTACTATTTAAGGATTTGGGATATCACATTTCCTTAATTTAATTGAAATTTGTTCTTTAAGGAAACGTTATTAATTAAGCATATTCTAATCACACGTACCAGAAGATCCTTTAAAAAAAAAATAATAATCACACGTACCACTTGCCACTTGGGGTATCGATTTTTTTTTTTTAAATCAAATATTGCATGGTACTATGAAAGTCAAATACTACAAGTTGCTAAAAAGAAAGAAAAAAGTTGCTGCGGTTTCCTTATTCCCCACGCTTATTTATTTATTGTTTTGGTCTCCTTATCGGTTATAAATTTTCAGTCACGTGTTACGGCTGAGAGCCACGTCATTGCTGACTTCTTTCTCTTCAATCCATCCGTACGAACATGGAATCTATTATCTAACACGCGAATTAATAGTCATTAAACAATTCACCAAAATATTGAATTCAAATCTCTTTGTCAAATGTATTTTCTTTTTAGTATGGTTTTTCTTGGAAACGATATTTTAAAAACAACAACTTATCATATAAAAATGAATGTAAATATTGAAGTATGATAATTTAATAGACTTTTAGGTCAATTTTCCAGAGTAGACGGATAAGAAAGACCAGCTATATAAATGCACAACTATACGTATAATAATACATACATCTATTACGATACGTTTATCTAAAATAATCATGTCGTATTCACACGTTTTGACAATAAGAAACTAAAAAGATCTGGCTTTGTAATTAATACTTTTTGTCAAACATAGAAGAAAATATATCAACAAAATAAAAATCCCACTAACTCAATGTGATAGCTAATAAATTAAGGATTATTAGTTTTAATCCTCACTTTAAAATAGGATAATAATTTATAATATTTTATTTTTAATAAAACATTTGTTTAAAGTTATAAGTTTGATCTATAACCCAGAATAATTATCACATTGAACAGTGTGTTAAAAACTTAAAATGGAAAATAAAAAACTAACAATTTACATTTTCTCTTTTTTGGGTCAAAATTTACATTTTCTCTTGTTCATAAAAGAGTCGCACAATATTTATTGTCTGAATTGAATTGTTTAAATTAGTCTAATATTTTGTGACTATAATAGAAAGTTTATGCATATTTCTGGCAACGTAATATTCTCATAAATATTCTCATGAATTTATGAAAACATTTTGACCCCAAAAAAAAAAATATTCAATGAATAGTGACAGTATCATCATTGAAGTTCTTATCCTAAAATATGTATTACCTTGTTAAACAAGAGTCAAACTAACAAAGCTAAGCATACGCGTCAGCAACCGGTTTGAGAAAAGACAAAACCGCAACTGGTTTCTGTTTCCTCCGGTTAAGTGATGCTCACGTCACCATATCTCTATTTATATCCCTCTAACCGACTCTGTTTCTTACGCGTTCTCTCTACACCTCTCTCTAGACTCTCTCTCTCTCTAGCGATTAGAATTCTGAAGATTTGAAGAAAACTCAAATGGGTCTTTGTGTATCTGTTGGTCGTAGCGAGTGTGATTCATCTCCGACGGCTAAAATTGTGACGGTTAACGGCGATCTCCATGAATACAGTGTGCCGGTGTTAGCGTCTCAGGTTCTTGAAGCAGAATCGATGGCTTCTTCTTCGTCTCGACATTCATCTTACTTTATCTGTAATTCGGATTCTCTCTATTACGACGATTTCATTCCGGCGATCGACTCGGATGAGATTCTTCAGGCAGATCAAATCTATTTCGTTCTCCCTGTCTCTAAACGCCAGTACCGTCTCACGGCGTCGGACATGGCGGCTCTCGCGGTGAAAGCCAGCGTCGCCATCGAGAAAGCGGGGGTGAAGAAAAATCGCCGTCGTAAAAGTGGGAGGATCTCTCCGGTGATGATGCTTAATCAGCCTAACGATCGGGTCTCCGCCGTTAATAGAAATGGGAGCGAGACGATGATGCAAAAAGGAAAGCTGCCGAATAAAACGACGCCGTTTAAGACTACTTCTCCAAGCGGTTATTCCCGGTCCGGTTCGGTTCGGAAATTGAAAAGATATGCGTCTGTGAGAGCTATGAAGCTTGCGGCTCGATCGATTAAAAGGCTCTCGACCATCTACGAAGGAACTGTCGTTTAGATTTCTACAAAATTCTACATTTTTGTTGTTGTTTGTTACTACAGAAATGATTGTAACGTTTCAATGAAAACGTTATATTTGTATATTACCGTTTGTACTTTCCTTTTGTGATATAAAATTTCACATTTTGTTATGTCATGAACCATACCTTATACGTCATAAACCAAATACGAAGCACACTGTTCCGACTTCATGAAGATGCATGCATTATATATATATATGCTCAAATTGATATGAGATCATTTGAATCTTGTTTGTATTTTAATAAATATTCAAATATTTGATCTAAATGTACACATTTTTTGGGATAAAATATATAATCTGCTTATAGTAAATTTAAATAGTTGATATTTGACCTATGTAAGACTTCTAATTATATAAGAGATCATTATACTTTGCCGAACCGTTAGATCAAACTGATCCGCAGCTCACCAGTCATCAGTCTCATCTTATTCAATGTTTGATTCTTATTTTTTAAACAGAAGAGGTAGTAAATAACAATTAAATAGTGGTGTATTTTTTTAAAAAAAAACTAGAAATATTTCGTATCGGAAAATACTTAGGTTCACCCCTAGAGGTGAACCCATTTGTTCACCTCCTCTTTTTAAACCAATAAACATATGCGATGTAATATTATTTTTAAATAAAATTATAAAATTAAAATTAAGGAATTAAAGACATTCAAATATTTTAAGGACCCTTTGAATGTAAACCTTTGAGGTTTAAGGTTTAGGGATTAGAGTTTATGGTATAGAGTTTAAGCTCTTTGGGTTTAGGGTTTAAGCTCTTTGGATTAGGGTTTAGGGTTTAGGGATTAGGGTTTAGTTTTTTATTTTTTAAAATTTACATGTTGGGTTTATGGATTAGGGTTTATGGTATAGGGTTTAAGCTCTTTGGGATTAGAGTATGGATTAGGGTTTAAGCTCTTTGAATTAGGGTTTAGGGTTTAGAGATTAGGGTTTAGTTTTTAATTTTTTAAGATTTACATATTGGGTTTAGAGATTAGGATTTAGTTTTAATTTTAATATTTTAGGTTCAAATTATCGTTTAGGGTTTAGGGTTTAGAATTTAGGGTTTATAGATTAAGATTTATGTTTTAGTATTTTTTATAAAAAAAATATTTTTAAGTTTTGTCCGAAATAATATATATTTTCTTTTCTTTTATTTTCGTTTTTTTATTTTTTATTCTTAAAACATTTTTAAAATTTTAGTTATTTTTAATATTAGATTATGTGGAATTATTTGATTGGTTAGAAAAGGTGGAGGTGAACAAAAGGGTTCACCTCTAGGGGTGAACCCAAGTATTACTCTTTCGTATCGATAAAAAGTCCAGACTATTAGTCTTCAAAAAGAAATATAGCTTACGGATAAACCCTTTTTCTAGATATGCAAATGAGTCCTATATCCATAGCAAAATGTTGTAGTTGAACCTGAAATATGTTGCATACCGAACCCGTCCTTTGCCACTCGACCACCTTATCTACACAATAGTAGCATATATGTTCATTAGATTACAATCCTTGAAACTTCATACAAATGGAAACATTGTAGAAAGTTAAAAAGACTTGGACAGAAAGTTTCGAATGTTAAAAGTTATATACTGTTGTGATGGGGAATGCAAAGATATAAATGGAAATTTAACTTTGGATTCGCAGTCAATGAGATTTAACTCGAAAATGTATAATTTAAATCATATTTAAGTTTTGACTTTGATTTTTGCTTAGAGCCTTTTTATGTTAGACGGTCATGTGTATTAAACTATTGAAAAGTCTCGTGGTGTATATATAAAACAAGTAAATTACAAACTGGAAATTCGTGTGAACCCTAAGATTCGATCTATTCTATTACTATATTGGTTAAAGAAAACGGGACATTCCGGCTAGCCGCCGATATGACCGGTAAGTCTCTGACAATGACAGACTGTATCTAGTGGCGACAACATTAACTAAATTATCATTTTCTGTTTAAAATCGCTTCTATAATTTTTATAAGTTGAAGACTCGATTAGTATGAATGCGTGATATATATAGCCACGGTGTTGTCATTTGTGTCATATAACAGAATTTTAATTTTCATGATTGGGTTATTAACAAACGTAATAAAGGAAATATAACTCATTTTTTTCAACGACCTCACATCACCTATGAAATGTATGAAATTTTGTCAACAACTTCACATCACATTTGCAACACTTTTCAAATTTAGTAAAAATTGTGTCTAAACTAAAACAATGACCAGTTTTTCAGTCTATTTAGAAGAGTATGAACAAGGAAGGAAGTAACTTCACGACTTAAGCTTAAGCAAATATCACATACAAGAAATATGACAGCATATAAACTAGTACGAAACGTACGTCTCAAACAGTTGATAAATTTTCATATTGATCCGAAATCATTATTATGGATAAGAAATAGTTAGATTTTTTTATCATTTTGTTGTAAAAAAAAACTCCTTTTTATACATCATTCGGTTGTGTTGTGTGTGTATGCGCATGTGGAGATAAAATGTCTATGTCACCGCGTCAAACCGGACCATTAATTTGTTGGTAGTAGCGTACCAAAAAGATTTGGCCGTACGGGAGGCAATTATTATTATTATTCACATTCATAGTATTATTATCTGTCAAATTCCTTTCAGTTTTTTTTTTTTTTTAACGCTAACAACCCATTGTATTTCATTAAAGGCCCAAAAGACCAGATTTAGTTACAAAAAGACAGGCTATATGATTTAATACGGATACAAAGCGTATTGGGTTAACATTGGCCCAAATTAAAAGTAAACGGTCTCAGTTTGCTGGAAAGTGAGCACGCAGACGTGTCTCTTGATCGAAGAGGCTTGCCACGCGTCAAGCATAGGGAATCGGTGGGCATGCAAAACGCTGAGAACTCTCCGGTCACCGGAAAACGTCATAGCTGCATAGGAAAACAGAATCGTAATCGCTCGGCGACGAAGGTGGAGAGAGAAGGTTGTCGACAATGCTTGGGTGGAAAAGCGCCATGGTAAGATCAGTAAACGGACAGAAAGTCCAGGTCCAACCTACACCGAGTCCGACAAGTATGCCGGAAAACAAGGCGGCAAAGCTTCCACTTATTGTTTAGACAAAGACGTCGAATCTAAGACGGTAGAAAATTCGCCGAAGCCAAGGCAGTCATCGACGACATCCAAAAACAAAAGCCAGAAACCAACACAGTCGCGTAAATCATCACGCTTCCATCTCATTCTGAAATATTTAGATCTGAGAAGAAGGAATAATGAAAGAAGTGATGAAAGAAAAGTCTCTCTCGAAAGGAAGAGAGAGAAAGAAAAGTCACAAACCGATAGCCCAGTGAAATTCAGTTTTTCTTTTGTTATAACTTTGTTTGACATTGTTGCCTTTGTTGAATGATATGTATTGTTTCAAAAAAAAATGTCAACACAAGATAAGAGTGATTTGAATATTTCGATTCGATTCGTGGTATATGAATTTTAGGAAGTAAACCATATAATAACTATCCAAACTTTATTTAGTTTAAATACATGTGGGAATCGGAAATACAAACTATCACATCCTCGATCCCATTGGTTGTATACTTCAGATTTATGACATGTATACACTAATACACATCACACCGAAAAGGGTTGAGGCTTTTCAATCAGTGTATCGGTAACCAAACGTTTTCAATAAGTTGATTAGTTAAACATTGTCGTCAATCAATCGTTAATTGAATGATATCATTATAATTTTATTTCCGTCAGCTTAATGGTAAATTAGTTGATTTTTATTGTATACACAAGATAAGTGAGGATTTGACTTTTAGATACCTTCTTGTTCATACTCCGTATAATCGGGCGAGGAAATGAAAGTGATTGGAAATCGTAAAAAGTTTATTTTGACACATTTCTCCTCTCTGTTATTGCATGAGAAACATAGAGTGGGCTTTTTTAAACAGCCCATTTGAGTAGCTTCTTAGCCCATTTACGATCAGGCTCAGTCTTGAGAACCGCTATACTATGTACTCTCTTGAAAATATCAGGCGAAGCTCAAAGCAATTTTTCAGAAAAGGGCTCATTTGATTTACAAGTAACGACGACGACGTATATCAGCAAACATATGAAATCCCAAACAAAAAAAAACTGAAATGCTCTCTAAACTCCCAAGGTTCCTAAAATTTTACAAGCAACAAGCTACTTCATGTCAAGAAATAATTGCACTAAAATTGATACAGTTTCGACGAAATAAAGAGAACCCTATTAAAACCAAAACAAAAGACCCTATTTGCTTTATATAGACGCGTTTATGTCAACCAAAAAGCAGACGACAGAAAACTATAAGAGACTTAATTGTAAAATGCGAAAGGCTACATTAAGTCACATAATCACATGGTACATATTATATATACTGTGCAATGAAAAATGTAATGACTTTAAAAAAAATAAATAAAAAAAAAATGTAATGACTTTCGATCGCAACGTTAGAAACTTAGAATGACTTCAAACAACTTCCAAATAAAAGTTAAATCATATCCAATGATTTATCTTGAAAGTAAATTGCTCCACCGATGGACAACCTTTCAACGAATGTCAAACTTTGTATGTTTTGCATGATCAGTCATTTTATACGCTTATTTACATCTAAAACGTCTCATTTTTAAAATTTTTTTTTATTAAAACATAAAACCTAGAAAAATTGTTAAAAGACTAGAAAGACTATAAACACATTTTGACTCGTTAAAAACACGAAATAAAGATTAGAAATCGTAGAAACGTAGTTTATCAACAGAAATAATCCGGTGGTTGATATCTTCCACCAGTGCCGACTTTGAGGGAGGACAATAGGTATGACCGTACGAGACCCAACTTTGTGCCCCTCCGTATTATAATAAATAAGGATCCCAAAATTTTAATATATTTTTATCGTAAATATTTAAAAAACATAAAATAAAAATAGATTGAGAAGGACCCAAAAAATATTGTATATGGATATATTTTTATTTTCACTGTAAACATATAAAAATATTATTCATATTTTGTTAAGAAAATAATAAAACCCCATTTAAATAAACTTTAAAGGCCCAATCTATTTTTTGTCATAGGCACATAAAAATATTAATATTGAGCCGGCCATATTTTCCACCTTAAGAATTGTTGGGACGTCTACGTATTAGCTTATTTCGTTAAAAAAATGTTTTCATTTTTTTTGGTTCGAATTTATAAGCTTTTAGCATATTCTCGATAAATTTTTTTGAACTATATTCTCGATAAAATTATGAACAAACAACTATATAACTTTTCGAACCTGTGAAAAACCAGTTCAGTTGTTTTTTTTTTTGCTAAAGTGTAACCGGTTCAGTTCCAATTGGTCTTTACTGAAAATAAATAGTTTAAACAAAAATAATCCACAACAAATGACAAGAGTAATATGACAGTCACAATTTCAAAACTATTTAAGCTTTGTTTTATTTATGATATGTTAGGAGCTTGTTTTTTGTTTTTTTTTTTTTTTTTTGATAATCTAGGGAGGATCCCAGACCGTGGTCCAGACTAATCTCCCTGAGCCCAGTCAGGCCGCAGGCCAGCTTCACCTGGGAGGGTTTTCCCTGGGCCTTAGGCCCAGTACCCGCGTTATGAGCAGAGGAGGCATTTTTGTTTCCGCCTGGAGTCGAACCCGGGTGGTGTTTGCCACCTCGAACCCTTCTACCACTTGGACTACC
This sequence comes from Orychophragmus violaceus, assembly GCA_030180135.1. NCBI lineage: Eukaryota > Viridiplantae > Streptophyta > Magnoliopsida > Brassicales > Brassicaceae > Orychophragmus > Orychophragmus violaceus. Next base: position 107,378,634 of record CM058232.1, read on the forward strand.
TCAACCGCTCTTGTTTTATTTTTTTACATCACACTTATATCAAAAGTCTCTCAGCTAATGTTTTGCACATACAGCAGCACATTTGTCTTTGTCATGATGGCGTGTCATGCACGCAGCAAAGCATACAGCTAGTTCAGCCCCTCTCGAGCCTTTTTACCACAAATCTCTACATCCAGCTATACATTGCTTCTGTCGATCACCACCAAAAGGGAAAATAGTTCCACACCTATTACATATAATGTCTGACCATTCCCAATTGGCTTCATCTTTTCTTCCTTGTATAGCACTCGTCATCTTTGCTTTGTTGTAGTAGTAATAGTAGCATTTGCCTTTGCATTCTTCTTTCTCTTTGTTGTTGGTCAATGTTACTTGTCGGAGACGGAAACTTTGTTGCTGCTCACATTGGTTCTCACAGTGCTGCTCCACCTCCATGGCACCAGAGAGTGCAGCACTTTCATGCACCAACACAGCGCTGATGATCAACAAGATAACTAACCATGGCCTTGTTCCTCTCATGATTGATTACTAGCTAGCTAATTTCTCATATGTTACTGCATTGTATTTATATATAGGTAGGTGCATGAGATCGAGAAGACAAATGTGGTGTGCTAAGCTTCTATAGACATGCGAGAAGCCATGTTTCTATAAACTTTCTTCTCACCATCCACTTGTTCTATACACATGATCTCTTGGCTTTCAAGTTCAGCTAAAAAATATCATTTGATGTCGTCTTGTGTGACACCTAATAACATTATTAGAGAATGATAACGCCACAGATTCATTGCTATCCGTACCCGTACCCGTAATGTTTCGGGGACGGGTACTTCGTGGGGACAGCATAGGGACGTCTCTTTCACTTTTCCAGTAAATCGAAAATAAATTGAGAACATTAGCTATTATGAGATATAGAAATGATACTATAGGACATTTCTAAAACATAAAAATTTGAGTTTTTGTTAATAATTAACTTATTCTACTCTAATGAGCTTGTAGATCTTCCATTACACTTGAATAAAGTATGTTTTATCGTTATATTTCTTCACATTTTTATATTTTTCATGTTTTAACTACATTTTATAAGGTATAATTAAGTATATATTAAATCTATGGATATTTATATGTATATTTATAGAAGTATTTATGTCGTACCCGTATCTATAAGTTTTTAGTTTTGCCGTTTTCTGTCTCCGTTCCCGTACCCATTTCTGTACCCGTATCCGTCTCGGTGCAACATAGATTCATTGTCTTCTCCCGCGTGAAGGGAATCTCTCTTGGCTGAGTGAGCGTAAACTGTTTGTTTATCAGATTCATGTGAAAGGATATTCGTCTCATATGGTCTTTATCATTTTTTCTTATGATTATAAAGATTTCATATACTTGTTACTTTTATCATAGATGATGCTTTACCTGCAAATTTGGCTTTGATGGCGTATCCTTCTCGTTCTTCATTTTAAAAATGTATTAGCATCGATAAAAGAAATGTATAGTCCCAACCACAGCACAAAATACTGATTATTCGTTGCATTGTAACGGTAAAGTATTAAGCATATCAAATTAATCAATAATCTCATGTAGATCAAGGATCGTGCGTACAATTCGTTTCATATAGTATATAATAAATCAGTAAATGTGAAGATCATATCTGTTAGTGTAGTACCAACATATGATTGGATATGATCATTGCAATATGCATGCTTCTTCTCTGGCCTCTCACGCTGGCCTCTCACGCTCAGTACCATTCTTGCCATGTTATTTTTGATGTGTATACATTACTCAACATTACTAAATATTCTTTTTGTTAACGCCTAAAAAACAACTTAAGGTAGCAAAACTTGTTTTATGTGTCCGGTGACTCGAAACAATTATGTCCCGCCAAAGCACGTTTGTCTTCGGGCAAAAGATAATGTTCAAAACCTTGGTTGTTCTTTCTAACTTAGTCTTTGCGGGAATCAGTCGGGGCTTTGCCATGATTGATGAATGCTACCTGGTTGATCCTGTCAGTAGTCATATGTTTGTCTTAAAGATTAAGCCATACATGTGTAAGTATGAACAAATTCAGACTGTGAAACTGTAAATGACTCATTAAATCAGTAATAGTTTGTTTGATGGTATCTACTACTCGGATAACCGTATTAATTCTAGAGCTAATACGTGCAACAAACCCGTTACTCTGATGATTCATGATAACTCGATGGATCGCATAGCCTTTGTGCTGGCGATGCATTATTCAAGTTTATGCCCTATCAACTTTCGATGGTATGATAGTGGCCTACCATGGTGGTAACGGGTGACAGAGATTTAGGGTTCGATTTCGGAGGGGGAATCTGAGAAACGGCTATCACATCCAAGGAAGGCAGTAGACACGCAAATTACCCAATCCCGACATGGGGAGGTAGAGACAATCGTGCTTTTGAGTCTGGTAATTGGAATGAGTACAATCTAAATCCCTTAAAGAGGATTCATTGGTGGACAAATCTGGTGCCAGCAGCCGTGATAATTCTAGCTCTAATAGCATATATTTAAGTTGTTGCAGTTAAAAAGCTCGTAGTTGAACTTTGGGATGGGTCGGCCTGTCAGCCATTCGGTGAGCATTGGTCGGCTCGTCCCTTCGATCGGTGATACGCTCCTGGCCTTAATTGGTCGGGTCGTGCCTCCGACACTGTTACTTTGAAAAAATTAGAGTGTTCAAAGCAAACCTATACTCTTTATACATTAGCATGAGATAAAATTATAAGATTTCGATCCTATTGACATGAAATATTATTGTTTAAATCGAAATATCTATAAGTTGATTCGAGAAGAGATTATAGACCGAAGGAATGTAACTTCCAAAAAAAAATAGGCCAGAAAAACATAAACACCTTGATTGGGTTTTGCATTACAAGTAGGCCCATTGCTTGTTTGTCCAACCAATGACATCACTTCCCTCTATTCCCTACTCCTTATCAACATCATTTGTCATTCAAATTACATAAAACGTAATACTTAATCCAGGTTGGATGACAGCCGTTTGGTGAACAAACTAAGGGAAGAATCAATCAATTACTCGAAATAGAAAATATTAAAGTCCACGCATGGATGTAATATATATTCTATCATTAATATAACTTTATAAGTAGATAACCAAATATAAAATAATAATTTAAATACATTAAAAACTACAACAATTCCCTCAATTTACGCCTCATACCTATCTATATATATCATCAAACTTCCTCTCATTCTCTCCACCAACATCATTTTATTTTTACTTTACTAAATTATACACCAAGAAACAATGAGAACGATGGTAGACTTGCGAAGCAGTCATCTAAGAATCATTGACTCTCCGACGAACGTTGACTGTGCCCGTGAAGTCCGTCTCCGACGAACCCTACGTTCACTCATCGAGTGCTTAATCCCATATTGTTGCACGTACCAATCCCCTCCCTCCGACCAAAACGACACCGTCTCTGTTTCTTCCTCCGCCTCCGACAAAGCCGGTGTCTTTATCACCGGAACTTTCTTCGGTCACCGTCGTGGCCACGTCAGTTTCTGCCTCCAAGACGACACTCGTCCTTCCTCTCCACCTCTCCTCCTCCTTGAGCTAGCCGTTCCCACGGCCGCTTTGGCTCGGGAGATGGAAGAGGGGTTTCTCCGGATCGCTCTCCGGAGCAAAAGTAACCGCCGGTCTAATATCTTAGAGGTTCCGGTTTGGTCTATGTACTGCAATGGAAAGAAAGTTGGATATGCCGTGAGGAGAGAGTTGAATGAAAACGACGTTGGATTTCTCCGGACGATGAAGTCTGTTTCCGTTGGCGCAGGGGTGGTTCCGAACGACGAGACGTTGTATTTGAGGGCGAAGTTTGAGCGAGTCACCGGGTCGAGTGACTCGGAAGCTTTTCATATGGTAAACACAGGGGGTAGCTATGGACAAGAGCTTAGCATTTTTCTTTTGAGATCGTGATAGTTGTTATTATGAAAAATATAGTTATGATGTTATTTTAATGTTCTGTTTTGTGTATTTTTTAGAGCTTTTGTTTGTTACAAATAGTGTTTGCGAATATTATAAGAGCATGTGTACTAGAGTTTTTTAAGAGGTTTGTACAGATTCTTAGGAAATTTTAATTAAAAAAAATCAAAAAATGCAATAATATGAAGAAGCGTCTCTTAACCAAGAGCTTTTAAGACTCGGGTCCTTAACTGTTTTGCCATATGGCAAGCCGCGATTGGCTCCTGTTTTTTTTTGAATTTTTTTTTCCCAGATGCCAAAAAAAAAAGAGAGGGTTCATTACTGCACATGCTCTAATAGTTATAAATTTCGGTGGTATATTAGCAAGGAGAAAACCTACTAAAAATTTCACAATGATATACAGTTTGTGGATATCCCCAAATAATTTGTAGGTAATGGTGGAATAAGTTATATATCATCACCTAACCTTTTCATCATTTGTGATAACGAGACTGATCAGCAATATATAAAATCATTGATCAATAATTATGGAATATATTATTGTCTATGAATGAATAAAGGGTTTGAATGGTAACTTCCGTGAGAGTGGATTAATTTAAGTGTAGATTAAACCGTTCTATTTTTAGAGTGGATAATAGTCCGCTGTGAACCGTACTTATTTGTTCATAATACTGGTCTACACTTAGTCTGCAATGAACTGTTTTTATTTTTTTTCAGTCCACACTTTGTAAACAGGCCCGTGCCTATGTACAATATTTAGAAACACTGGCCTACGGCCATTTTATTTTCAAAAAAAATTAACCTATAATATATATTAATAGTAATATTAACTCTAAATAAAGTAACATAATTAATAAAAAAAACTAAGATACAAATAGGTTAGCTACCTAATTAATCTTGTTCTCACCTCATATACACAACCATTTTATCGTTAAAACATGAAACTTACCCAATTATTACTTATAATTTCTTATTATTTGAAATGATGAAAATTTTATTTTGATTGTTTAGTTTTCATGTTTTTTGTCTTTTTTTGGACATGGATTCTTATTTTGGGTTAACAATTTGTGTATTCAATTGTAAACCTAAATATTTCATTTTGATTAATGATATTAACATATTTACCAAAAAAAAATATTTTGACATTTTGGTTATATATGCAGATTTTTTTATATATATAGCTTGGGGTCTATGTAACTCTGGACACGGCTCTGTTTGTAAACCAATGATTATGAATGATAAACAAAAACGAATTTCAAGACTTGCCCACACCATGATGATATCTTGGTTTTAGCCCCTAGATATTTTAGAGTTAATATACAAAGAATTATGACCTTTAAATTGTTAAGAATTTTTTTTTTTAAATAAAACTTACACTAAAATGTTTATCGTTTCTTAAATCTCATAGTCGGTCCTGCTTTTCCTGCCCATTTTACTTCTTTAACCTCTTTGAGTGCTGAGATATCCTTTAGGGGGCCACCGTCGCGTGGGGAAGCACGTGCGTTTGAAGGTAGGTTGATCAAGGCGACAACTGAAAGCAATGTCCGACCAAACAACAACCACAGAACCAGCACCGTTCCTTCTTCTCCTCTTACTTTTTCATAATATTAGGGATTTTGTCTCTTGATAGACCCAAATTCATTATATTTCATATAATATTCTTTTTCTATTAGTACTATTCATTTATTTGACCTCCACATTGTATTTAACATTTACTCCAACACTAAGAAACAAAAACCTAAGCGGTTTCACAATATCCTTACTCATCACAAAACAGATTGTTAGAACTTAGAACTTGGGTTTGGAGTGTGTTCTGAGACAGGCTTCCTAATATTTTTTTTCTTCTTCTCATTTTCCAAATGTAAATACAAACTCTTTAGCCAGTGCTTGTCGTATTAGATTTGTTAATATCAGATATGTTAATTATGTTACTCTAACTGGATTGGTTAACCAATCTATAAATCATGTCTTAAACAATGTGTAGTTGTAGAAAAACAAACCTTTATATAATATATGCACGCACTAGTACTGGTACACTGTATATCCTAAATTTATGGATATATCCGTGGTTCCATGCATGTCACGAGGATCCATTCGTGGTATCGTTTATAATTTAATACACATACATACTGAATCATAATATTAATTGATATTGACTCTTTATTATCAGTAGTATATACTTATTTTATATCAGTAATATATTACTTATTTTATAACCAAAGCAGGTTAAGATATTCATAATTATTAAATACTCCCTCCGTTTCACAAAGATGTAAGTTTTAAAAAAAAAATTGTTTTACAAAGTTACAAGTTTTGTATTTTCAATGTAAAATTTGCAGCTGTTTACCTATTTTACCCATGCTATTAATTGAGAATACATTTTCCAACAAAAAGTTAAAAGTAATAATAATATTATTGAGAGGTTAAAGTTGGTATTGTGATTTATTTCTTAAAATGTGTGAAAATGTTAAAACATGTATCTTTGTGAAACGGAGAGAGTATAATTAACATTCTAGGGGAAAAATTCTAACTTTAATTTTTTCAATCTTAAGATTAGTCATATTCAAGCAGCAGACCATCATGAATTATTTGATATACATACCCATGACTCGGAAAGTGACAGATGCATGCAGAAATCGTGACATCCAGCAAAGGCTGAGGCTCTGATTGATATGCTTTTCTTTGCCCCCTTTTGGTTCTCTCATGATATTATTATTTCCTCTTCTTCTTCTCAACTTTATTCATATTATATATGAGATTAATCCTTATAAATTTTATATATTCATTTAACAAATGAAAGCAAGAGAGATATTGACGACTAACAAACAAAAATGCTGCGATAATGAGACGGTATGGAGATATGCACACGAGGCTAAATTTTAACCCTAACTAATTGACATAACGGCTCCCTCTCCGTTGCTTGGTTCTTTACCGGCGATGTGAGAGGGAGGCTTTTGCTTTTGTCTCCAATCAATAAGGCGTTGGTTTGCGTGGTTGTTCTGGAGGCAAGCTTCTCTTTCTCCGGTGTTGTATGATGTGTTAAGGCGGAGAGGCGAGGCGGCGCGGCGGTGGTTACAAAGGCGTGTAGCGGTGGTTCTCTCCTGAGCTCGGGGGCTGTTAGAGGGCGACGGCGAGACGAGCGAGGAAGAGGATTCGTTGGCGGTGGCGTAGCCGGCGTGGCCCGTGGCGGAAGTCGTTTTCTTTGCTTCGGTCGGTGGATTTTCGAGTGCGGTGGTGGATCTCACGGCGAATCGGGAGGTGTTACTTTGGTGCTCCAATGCTGCTAGGGGAGGGCGGCGAGAGCGAGGAGGAGACTTTCCGGTGGACGGTGAAGAAGTTGCGGCTCGGTGGGTCTCGGTGGTGTGTTCTAGAGGATGTCACCGTGAGAGAGGGATGTGCTCTGGTTTCTTCGGACCTATGGAGGAATTGTTCGTCGTGTTCGGTGGTGGTTCATCATCTTTTTAACTGGCTTATTTTCGGTTCTTGGCCGAGAGGGTAAATTCCGGTGTTCGTCAAATTCGTCGGAAGGTGGTGGCTGTTTGGTTGTCTTTCGTGTTCAGAAGTCGCCGTTGGGGTCGGTTCTCCGGTGGCTATCTGACGGACGCGAAGGCTCGCCGGCATGTAACTCCTTAACCGCCGGCGATGTTGTCAACGTAACGTACGGCAAACTCTTTTTCACTTTGTTTTCTTCGACGGCGGGTAGATCTTCAAATTAGGTCATGAGGTTTCCGGTTTTGTTCTTCGGTTATTTACTTTGTAATCTAACCCAAAATTCCGGTTTGGGACAAAAGTTATAATATAATATATATTATTAAAAAAAAAAAAAAAAAAAAAAAAAAAAAAATTGACATAACGGCTCCACCACCATTCCTTCTTGCATGGTTTCATGATACTTCATCTTCTTCTCGATTATATTCATAGATAGATTAATGTTGTAAGTCTAATAACTTTTATATATTCATTTAACAAATGAAAGCAAGAGAACTAATCCACGTTGGACCAGTTAGTAAAAGAATGTCTAGAGTAAGCTCTTCTTCTCGATTATATTCATAGATAGATCAATGTTGTAAGTCTTAATAACTTTTATATATTCATTTAACAAATGAAAGCAAGAGAACTAATCCGCGTTAGACCAATTAGTAAAAGAATGTCTAGTAAGCTTCTACCAATATTGGTTTATATTGAGTTAGTTACCGAAACTTTATGTAGGCTTTCTGATTCAAAGATTAGTTGGATAAATCGACTAATTTTTATTAAAAATTATCAAAAAGATTAAAGCAAGAGAGATATATTGACGACTAACATAACAAAAATATTGAGATAATAAGACGGTATGGAGATATACACACGAGGCTAAATTTTAACCCTAACTCATTGACATAATGGCTCCACCACCATTCCCTCTTAAGTATGGTTTCACGTGCATTCTCAACCCCACTGTTCCCTCTTTATTTATTCTTATAAATATCTATGAATATTTTTTGCTCGTGATTCTTATTAAGATCAATCCAAAAAGATATAAGAACATTTATTTTGTTTGATCTTCTGTTTATATATCTAAAATCTGCACATGGTTTATTTATGAGTGTAGTTATTTAAATGTAAGCAAATTAAAAATCGAGTAATATACCGAATCATCCTCTAAATTTTTATATGCGTATTGTAATAGTTGAATTTTTAAGGTTTTACTTAACTTGTTAGTACGATAGTTTCACGGATTTTTCGACTAACAAATTCATGTTCTAAAATGATTTAAATCCTAACTATAATATTATCAACGGTTGGCCGTGTATAAATATATATTATATATGGACCAAATATTGCAAACTTATCATTTATAGAAAAGGAATACAGTTTCTTCTTATGACTATAACATATATACTAAGATTTATACGACATTCCTTTTTGGCTGCGTGATTTCGGTTGGTTGCAGATAATTTGAGAGGCAGAGAATGAGGTTTAGGATTTATGTATCACCAAAGGCATCAATGCAAATTGCAAGTTATGGTGTCAGAGAAAGGCTGATTGATAAAAGCCCATATAGAATAATGGGCCTAAGGTTTAGGAGTCAAACAATCGGCCCATTTTGCGTTGCCATATTTTAAATGTTTGTTTTTGCTTTTGTCGGTTGTGGTCACACAGCTTGTTATCGCCTTTATGATTGAGACAAAGCCAAAAAGGAAAAAACCTTGTTAGTCATTACAATGATTATAGTGACACTTTACGTTTGTGAGTGAGTCATTCTGCTTCCATACGTGCATAATGTACTATTAGAATAATGATTAATGTGAATATATATACTTGAAATTATGATTATTTAAACAATTGACCAGAAGGAATATTTTTATAAAATAACTGGCATGTTAGTATTAATTTTTTTGGTCGACAATAACTGGCATGTTATACTCACTGAATTTTAGGTAGCACGTGTCACGTAGAAATTTGGAATCGCTACAATCATGCAATATTATAATTTCTATATGCAGTTAGTAGAATTGTTAAGCTTATAGTTACATGTGCCATGTATACGGGAGTGGTGAATCGAAACTTGTTCATATAAGCTTGGAATGATGACCACAATTGGAGAAAGAAATAAGAAGGAACATTACATTCTTTTTTATTTCTATTTTTTTTATCATTTGCAAAGAATATTTGTTACATATGATTTTTTTTTCATTCTATATCATTTCTTATTTTTTTTAAAAAAATTAATAAACAAATATATTCTATATTAAATTTGTCAAAGAACCAAAAAAAAAACTAATTTCTCTATTTTATCTATATAATTTATTTCATTTTTTTTTTAGAATTCATTTTATTTTTAAAGTGGTTACCAGTTACACCCATAATGTTAGTCGTTAGCCATTTATTGCATAAATCAAGTACTCCCTCCGTTCCTTTATGATTGATGTTTTAGAAAAAAAATTTGTTTCAAAAAGATTGATGTTGTAGGTTTTCTATGCAAATTTTACTAATTAATGTTTACAAATTGTGAATTCCAAAGACAATACTAAATAGCTATTGGTTAATAGTTATTGGAAAGTGTTTTAATAAATGAAAAACATGCATTTATAACTAAATATTAATTATTTCTTAATATGTGTGAAAATTCTAAAACATCAATCATTAAGGAACAGAGGGAGTATAAATTATCATAACAAAAAAGTTTGAAAAGTGTTTATGTTTTCTATTTTCACTTATTTTGCTGGAGATAGAGTATTGGTAAATTAACTGACTAGGGAGCTGGGTAATACATATTATTAGTGAGTTACACTAAAAATACTATAAATTTAATATTCATAAACTAATAATTCGTTAATTAATATTTTTTATGTTTTAAAATATAAGTAGTTTTATCTAAAAATACAAAAATTAAAAATATATTTTTTCTTTTAAAAATATCATCAAAATTATAAATAAAACTAATTTAGCAAATTGTAAGAAAAAACAAAATAATATTGGTTATACATTTTTAATAAATTTAAAATTTATATAGAAATATGAAAATAACTTATAATTTAAGATAAAATAAAACACTAAATTTATTTATATATTGGAGATTTTTGAGCTTAAAATTATATTTTTAGTCTAGTTAATCTCTAAATAAATTATTACTATATTACTAGATTAATAAATATTATGTTTTGGCTTTATTTTAAGGTGCAAGCACTGCCATATATATTAATTGTTTTCAGCACTCACTGATTATAAATGAAATAAGTTATTGTAAGCTGGCATTTTAATTAATGTGTTAAATAGTACCATGGACGTAAAATAAGTGAATTGTTATCAATTTTGTTACTATATAGAATCAGTCTACGTTGGTCTAATTAGTAAAAAAAATGTTTAATAAGCTTCTCTTAATTTGGATTTGGAACGGGTTGGTCACCGGAATTTTTACATACATTTTTTTTATTTATTGTTTATTTGGCTAAATCAACTAATTTTATATGAAAAATACCAAAAAAATTTGGTATATAGATGTTCATTTATTTTACAGTATTATTAGACTATGAGGTGACATGAGTGTACTGGAAAAAAATCCAATAAATATGTATATGAATCTAGAGATGGGTAGATAAACAAATAAAATGGGTCACCCCCAACGTGCCTGAGTTTCCTTGTCAGTATTTTTCTTCTTCATTTTTTGGCATAAAAGTCGGTGCTAAAAAGTCGCATATTATTTAGTGAAAGTCGGTCCACCTCTATATTCGTTTTATGAAATATATAAACGAATAATCAAATCAGTTATCATCAAATTATCCAATTATTAAAGTATATATTCAGTCGTGCAAATCACTGTCTTTAGTCAGATAATCTAATACTACTTTGTATGCAGCTATATACACACACGCACGCACATACACGTAAACCTACAAAACATTGTACATTCACATTTCTGATTTCATCTAACTTTAGATGGGTGTAAAACAAATCTCAGATAGAATATCACACTTACCCAAAATATATAAAATTTGCATGGAATATTACTGCCACATGACTGTGTATGAAAAAGTACCTATTGCCATTTATAGTGTGATGTTGTTAATGTTATAGCATGGGGTTTTAGTTAGAAGCCAGTATGAGCACCAAATTTATTAAAGGGCAAGACTGATATTAGAAGCAACAATTTTACAGATTATAATGATTAAAACATGATGGAAATAATCAAAATATGAACCCAACTACCGTAAGTTGATTGAAGAAGAACCGGAAGGTGAGTAGAGTCGAGACAAAGATCTCTTTCCTTAATTCTTTAAACGCTTGTAGTGCTCCGATTTGATACGCTCAAGAATCCCAGGATAAAATTACTCTATTCTCTGTTTCGATGCACTCGAGAACAAAGCTAACGAACCAAAAATATGTGTTGTACTCTCAGACACTAAAAAACATGGAGAAGAAGAAGAGAGGAGATTGTATAGTAATGAGATTGTGAAGAAGAGGAGTCAAAGCTTGTTTAAATAGCCACAAAAGCTTTTAACGTAAAAAATCAAAACCACTTATGAGACTTGATTCTCATAATTATGTGTAATTGATTCACACAATAAGTGTGTTTGATTTTTGTAACGTTAAAGGCTTTATTATAGGAGATATTTGTTGACTAAATCAACAATGTATTCATAATATATTAAGACCAAAGATTAATAATATTTGGGTCTATAATCCATTACACAAAGCCACAAGCATTAAAGCCTGAGTCCATATCTCCTTTAGTCTCCAAGTTGTCCATTTCGGACTTCAATTTCTCATTCAACCGAACTTCGTTTTATTGTTATAATACACCACCTTGTAGTGGACGCAGCGACGATCATATCGTGTATAAGAACTGGTCATTCCAATGAACGTCTTCACCGGAAACCTGACAGAAATATGGTCTCAAACCATTTCCGTAAAACGAGTTCCAACAGCCAGTGCTCTATTGATTATTAAATTAAAGTTATATAGATGTCATACATAAAATCAATAAATCTTCGGAAGATTAGAGATTATAGTTTGAAAAGTATTGTACTACATACAAACGTAGGGAAACACCAAAGCAAATATAAATTCGAATTTAATTATATATGCGTGACATCGATAAATAATTAGTAGTTACTTTTTTGTCAATAAATTTCTATTAACTACTACAACCATTTCGAGTACGGTTTTATAAGATTAATGGAGGCAAGCTTATAAGGAAGTTTTCAGGAGCAGGTGGAGTCGTTGATCGTGACCGTTGATGGATTCTCGTAGAATGGAGATAGTATTATCTGTAAAATTGTCCTTGTAATAGTTCTCATAATCTATAGTATCAGCGTTAAAAAAAAAAAAAAGAATGACATCAACATGACTTTGCCCGTTTTTTATTTATGAATTGCATTATAAAGTCCTAAAGTCACTAGCCCGTATTAATAGCAGTAATTAATAGATACAACAATAAGGAATACTTATAAATATAGTATAAGAAAATTGGACAGGGTGGCATCATAATTTATGGGGACAGTTGTCGTGGTTATGCATTTATGATCATTGATCACTAACATGCAATGGCACGGATGCATATTTTAGTCATATAACTTGTTAGATTCTTCTACAAGTTTACTTATTCAATACCTCTTCGAATTTCTCATTATTTAGTAGAATCTTCATATAGTTTGATACTTATTTTATGTCGTATGCAAGTGCTCGGTAGTCATTAAATCTGAGAACCTCGCATTATAAAAAGGTTTTCTCACCTGTTGACAAAATAAGTATTTTAGGTGGACAGTTATTTTATTTATTTATTTCGGGCTATACAAGATATTGTCGATTTCTCGTATGGGAGTGATGAGAACATATTTATTGGTGTCTTACCTTACGACCCCATGTCAACTCTAATGCAGTAATTTGTCCCCACTTAATTACCAGTTGTTTATTAGCTCAAATACATTTATTGCGTGTTTCCAAACTCTTAGATATTCTGGTTTAAAACAGATGATGATATGGGATGATGATATACATCATGCTACTATTTTAGAGCAAGATATATACCTAAAATCTAAAACGAACAAAAACTAAATAGATCTAAAACGACTAAGTCACTCAGATTGTGATTTTGAATCAACATGAAAATTTATGATAGCTGAATGGTGAACATTTTTGCTAGCTTATCAGTTTTTGTGATTTTAGTCTTTGGAATAAAAAAAAACCTAAGATGTCTTAAAAAATAAAATTTCGTCTCTTGAACTTTTTCAAATGAGTTATAAATGTAGATCATTTATTTGGTTGAGACATTAACTTCATCAACTCAAAACAATTCGTAACAAAAACAATTTCTTTATTATTGAAAGAATCTCATATATTCCATAATCCACATTAGTGTTACAATTTCTGGGTGCAACTAGATTTTGACCCGCACTTAAAAAGCGCGGATTTACTTTTCTTTACAAATTTAAATTATATTTATTTTGTTATTAGCAATTAAAATTTTTAATTATGCAATCTAATTTTGTTTATAATTATTTAATCCGCATTATAAAAAGAATTGTGTTATTTTAGAAAAGGTATATCGTAAAGACAAAGAGATTGAAATAGCGATTATGCATTATAAATTTTAATATTGAATAATTTTAATATTTTTATTAAATTAAAATATATGATGTTGAATATATATATATATTTGTTTTAAACTCGTGCAAAGTTCATTTTTAGAATTCGAAATTGGCTAATTTATTTTTCAACTCGCTCTTATAATAGTTTAAATATTTTATAATATGATGTAACAACCCACTAAAAATGCAAGCGTAAAAATAAATTCTTACGAAATAAATTAATTTAATATAATTTTAAAATTTTATTATAATATAAAAATAAATATTTATATTTGAAATAAAAAATAAAGAGAAATTAAAATATATTATATTTTAATTTTGAATATAATCATAATTAAAGAATATTATCTTATATATACAAAATAGTTAATGTTTAAATTATTTAGTTATATTTATCAATTGATTTAATAGTTTCATATTTATATATATATATATATATATATATATATATATATATATATTAATTAGGAAAGTGAAATTCATTATTTAACTTGTTTGGATACATGTTAGTAATTGTCTTGTTTGGAAACATGGATATTAGAGAAATTGTTTTATTCCTTAATTAGCCTCAATGAATATTAAAAATCCTCTTAAATATCTAATGACACAAATTGTAAATAACACATGCTCGAAATATTAGTTTTCTTTAATTTTTTAATAGTATTGATAGTGAAAATTGTTCATAATATTAGTTGCACCCATCATTATGGGTGTAAATGGATTGCATTTTTTTGGAATGGAATGAGGTGGAATGACTAATTCCATAAAATATTTACCATTTGTCTTGAATTTTATTTTTTGGAATGGAATAGAATGGAATGTTCATTCCATCAATTCCACAATAAATTTCAAAGAAAAGCATTCCTCCACAAATTTGATGAGGAATGAATGGGATGAATTTATTCCATTTTTTCTCTACATCCCATTTATGTTATCTCATTCCATATTATTCCATTAATCCCACTATATGTAATCCATTTACAGCCTATATCTACATCTTTTTTCGTAACAATTATACCAGCTTTATCCTGAATACAAGTCTCCAAAACCAAAACCATCTATATATAGCTCAATTGTCTTTTAATTTAATGATCTTCTTAAGTTGCATATATTTCTCATGACTTATTGTACATTTTATTTTATTTTATATGAACTACTTAGTTTGTTTATTGCGTAATATTTTGTGTAGATCTAATTTATGAGTGAAGTATAGTATATGATTATAGACATGCAACCGGACTATGATGAATTGTAATTACACTGCAAGAGAAAACATTGCCATTAATTTAAAAACAGAGGACGTAGACAGATATAAATTAAAATACTTTTTTCAACAATAAAATAGTATACTCTAATTCAGATCTTAACAAAAGAGTGTGGAGTAAAAACTGGGTTTCACTTCCTTCCTGTCTTAGTTCCCGGGAAAAAAAATGTCGGTTTCACTTCCTAGTTTTCTCACTCATTTTCCCGGAAAGTTACAAAGGCATTCACTTTTCAGCTTTTAAAGTCAAGTCACAGAAACATAATAAGAGAGTAGAAAGCAAAAAGGCTGGAGATTTTGCTTCTTCTTTTTTTTCCCTCGAAACATGTTCTTGACTTTCCAATTAAGATAATCCTAATCAAAAGCTCGAAAATGATGGCTCTGATGAATTGTGCTTCTTCATCTTTTTCTTCATCATCTTCATCTTCTTCATCTCCAACTTCTTCTTCTTCGTATTCTTCGAGGTAAAGGACTGTAACTTTGTATTTGTACAATCTAAAGAGAAATCATTCAATTTGCTGAGTCAAAGTTGAATCAAGATTCCTCTGTTCTTTGCTTGTAGGAACAGAGAGAACATGGTTTTGCAGAATGTTCTTGATGTGTCATCTCCAAGTTTCTCTTCCGACACCAAACTTGTACTGTCTCAAAATCATCTTATTTCTTTTTACTTTTTTTTTTCTTTAATTTCCTTAAAAGGCAAAAACTTTCTGAAAATGCTTTAAAATTCTGCTTTTTTATTCTGAGTTTATATGGTTTGATGCAAATTTTCATGAATATGTGTTTTTATATTCCATTTAATGGCAGATTTTACCAACTGAGAGGACACTAATAACCCACAAAAATTCAAATCTCTGCATGATCTCAAAGGTTAGTAATAATTCAACAATCAAAATCTTTAATTTCATATACTTTCTTGTGTTTGCTATGTGTCTTGATAATCTTGATTTTTTTGTTGTTGTATTTATTAGTCTTCAGAAGAATTGAAGAAGGAGATTGCTTTAATCGAGCTAGAGATTCTAAGCATGGAAAGATATCTATTATCACTATACAGAAAATCTTTCGAACAACAAATTTCTTCCTTCACTAGTCTCTCTGCAACAACATTACCTCGTTCAATGACTACTTCACCATCATCATTAACCCTCTCAAATCATTACCAAGCTTACAAGAAACCGATTTCGTATCCTCGGAGTTTCAACGCTAGTTTAAAAGCCTTATCTTCCAGGGTAAGTTCAACCTCAAGTGTGTTTTTTCAACAAATCAATCTAAAGAAAAACATTTAACCAACCCGCGTTGGTTCAGTTGGTAAAGGAATGTCTAATAGGCTTCGGCCAATTTGGGTTCGATTCTGGTTGGCTACCGAAACTTTCACAAACCGAAAAATCTTTTAAAAAATTATACCTAAAAAGAGTTAAACCTCAAGTTTGTTCTTTCAACAAATCAATCTAAAGAAAAACATTTAACCAACCCGCGTTGGTCCAGTTGATAAGGCAATGTCTAAAAGGCTTCCGCCAATCTGGATTCGATTCGGGCTGGCTACCGAGGTTGTGTGTTCTTTCAACAAATCAATCTAAGGAGAAACATTGAGTAGTTGTGTGTGTGTGTTTTTCAGGAAGGGACTAAAGAAGTTTCTCGTAATCAGAGTCTTGGAGAGCTTCTTGGATCATCACATATAGTTGATGATCATAACCTCATAAACCCGAATAAACTCTCTGAAGATATCATGAGATGCATAGCTTCTGTGTATTGTACACTTTCAAGAACCTCAACAAGAAGAGATTCAACTTGTTTCTCTGCTTCTCCTATTTCATCAATGTCGAATTCATCTACCATTTTCTCTTCTAAATCCGCTTGTGACGATAAAGGAAGCCTGCATTGCGGTACTGAGGATCATTTGATGAATCATAGTGAAGATCAAGACAATGATTTGCCTTGTGGTGCTGTTGTAATTGAAGCTCTTAGAGTACACTTAGATGATGCTAGTTTCGGTTACGCTGCTCTTATGCTGCAAAACTTCAGGTAAATTTTTTTGTTCACAGAATCTACATACATAATTGGATTAATATTTATTTGTATTATGAACATTACTGGTGTGCAGATCACTGGTTCAAAATCTTGAGAAGGTTGATCCGAGTAGAATGAAACGAGAAGAGAAGCTTGCGTTTTGGATTAACATTCATAATGCTCTTGTGATGCATGTAAGTGAAGAAGCTCTTAAAATCTTTTAATTTGTTTTACCTTTTTTTGTATAACTCGGTAATCCGGTTCAACGGACACCATAAGCTCAAAGCCAAGTCACACATACGTTTATTCCCTAGATGATTCTTGGGTCAACGAGCTACATGAGATCCGACTAATCCCGTGGTCAGTTGGAGCCATGTGAAAATCCATATTTTCTACACGGTTCTGATTTAGTTTTGAGAAGGTTTGAACTTAGAATAGCGCGGCTAACACATTCTCCAGTCTTGTTTACCACTCAGCCATGACCGTGTGGGCTTTAATTTGTTTCTTTATCTTTCCTTGTTAATGATTTTTTTTTTTTTTGCATATCATAATCTTCTTCTTTGCAGGCTTACTTAGCTTATGGAACTCACAACCGTGCAAGAAACACTTCTGTTTTGAAGGTTTTAGTCTTAAACATAAAATCTTTACTGGACATATTACATTTCTTATGATTTTTTTTTCTAAGTAAATTCTCTCTATATGAGATCAGGCAGCTTATGATATTGGAGGCTATCGGATAAACCCTTTCATCATCCAAAGCTCAATCTTAAGAATCAGACCACATTACTCATCACCATCACCGGTAATGACATTACATTTATACTTTCTTTACTTTCACTTTTACTTTTTTCACCACATAGTAAACGTGTTATTCACATCTTGCAGTTACTCCAGACACTGTTTTCACCTTCAAGAAAGTCAAAAACTTGCAGTGTTAGACACGTCTACGCATTGGAATACCCTGAGGCTTTAGCTCACTTCGCTATCTCTTCAGGAGCATTCACAGATCCTACGGTAACATTTCGAAATCATTATTAACTCTAAATGATTTGGAACTAACCAAGGCCGATTCTGAGTATAGTCGGATGAAATGTTGGTCTTAACCCAAAGTTTTCTAGAGTTAATATATATAAGTTGTATGCCTCCAAATTGTAAAAATAAAAACCTTGTTAGATTTGACACTAAAATGTTTATAGTCCATAAAAATGAGGACCCGGCCCTGGAATTAACCGTATTATTTATTGTTATTAGGTTCGGGTTTACACCGCGGATAGAATCTTCCGGGATCTAAGACAAGCGAAGAAAGAGTTTATCAGAAGTAATGTTCGTGTCCACAAAGGGACAAAGATTTTGTTGCCAAAGATTTTTCAACATTATGTTAAAGACATGTCAATGGATGTGTCTAAGCTCATGGAAGCAACAGCTGAGTGTTTACCAGAGGATGCGAGGAGGATTGCTGAGAAATGTTTGAAGGAGAAGAAGAGTAAGAATTTTGAGTGGTTACCGGAAAATTTGAGTTTCCGGTATGTCATTGCCGGAGAATTGGTCGGAGTAAGATGTAAGACGTGATTGTTTATCATAGAAGTTTTGTTTTCTTGCCTCATAATGTGAGTAAATAATTCGAATTACAATTAGTGTTTCATTTCAAATTCTTGTATTTAAGACCAGTGTAAAGCAAGAGTTTTTCAAGTAGAATGAAGAGCTATTGTTTGTTGTAGGGAATACTAGCCCTGGGACGATCAGGATATCCGGATCCATTGGATTTGTAATTTTATTATCCCAATTCGGATCAGTGGCTCTCTGATATCCATCTAAATACTAAAATACTTGCGGATCTCCAGATATGGATCCGTTAAAAATAACTAAAATTATTAAAACTATTGGAAATTAAAAATAATTATAAAATAATATTTATCTAATATTTTTGAAAATAAAATCATATTTATGATAAAAACTTAACTAAAATTAAAATTTACACATATTTTATATAGAAAAAACCACATAATATATATTTAAAAATATATACTTTAAAAATATTTTAATATATTTAGTGGTATGGATCCGGATCCGGATATCCAGATCTCAAAATCAAGATATCCAGATTTGGATCCGGTTTGGATGGATCTTAAATTTACTATCTAGATCTAGATCCGATCCACCCGGATATCCTAATTTTCGGAACGGATTTCGGGTCGGTTCTCGAATAGTTGGAATACCACACAAAACCGAGAAACTAATTCTTTAACGGACTGATTTAATTCTTAACGCATCATCATAAGGGAAAACTCATCAAAACTTAAAACTCCATCAGCATTAAGATCAAAAGCTTTGATCATGAGTACGCAGTCATCAGTCGTTCTAGACTCACCAAGCTTCATTAGCATCATCTTCAAGCTTCTCGGAGTAATGCAATCTTCTCCTTCAGCAATGTACATTCTAAACGCTTCCATTATCTTGCTTCTCTTCTCTTCCTCTGTAAACTCATCATTGCCTTTGATTAACTGAGTAAACTCCTCAAAATCTAACATTCCATCTCCGTCTATATCAGACAGTTTAACCGCAGCTTCAGCTTCTTCATCAGACAGTTGTTCTCCCAATGTCTTGAAACTTTTCTTAAGCTCTTTTGCAGAGATTCTACAGTCTTTGTTTGCATCCATGTAAGTATACACAACTGCCAAGTCTCTGTTCATGTCCTCACCATTGCTGTCTGAGGATAGTCTCTCGTAGAGTTTTATGAAAGATGAAGATAACTAACGTTGAGTATTCTTCATGATGACAAAAATGTTAAAACAACTCAAGTATTCTCTAACTATTTTTACTTGGCCACCTTTAATGGCAAGAAAACCTGGATTTCTATGGGTCTCGTGAAATTAGTTTTTGAGCTTAGAAAGTCTTTGCGATCTCCACGATTATCAGAAAGAAAAATGTTAAAACAGGGTCTACTACAAGTTTTCTTCTTTTTTGTTTATTTAAGTTGGATATGAAAATGGTTAAATGGTTTCTCTCTCTATATAGGATGTTTTAGTAGAGTTGGTCTTTAAAAAAAAAAAAACAGAAATTGAAACGTATAAAACGTGGGGGATTCAGAATTAGTCGTTAGATCTAGAAGATAACAAATACTATTAGTCTTCAGATCTAGAAGAAAACGTATTATTATTCTTTAAAACTAGTAAACGAATTATATACTAATATAGTTACAGGTTTCATCCTCATGTAACACGCTTTTTCTTATTATTATTATGTTATTTTAAATATAGGAATTAGGATTAAGAAAAGGCAATTTGGGTTATTATTATAGATTTGTTTTTTTTTTTTTTTGAAACAATTATTATAGATTTGTTGACTGCCACTTATTCTTTTTGATAGCAAATTCAAATCAAGAGAGAACTATGAAGCTGTCTGATGTTTTAACTTGGCTGGCTTTCTTATTTCTCAATATACTTTTGGGTTTTTTTGATTGATCTCTCTATGGCCTTTCTCCTCAAAGCTCAGGGGAGTTTAGAGACAAACACTTGAAAATTATAATTATAAATTTACATAATCAATTCCGTTTTCTTTGAATGAATGTGAAATCAACTTCTTTGAAATTTGTATTGTCCAAACTAATTAGATTGGTTCTGCATAACCAAGTCTAACAAAAAAAACTTTTTTGAATCTAAATCATTTGTGTTATAGAAAGATGTGTTCAACTTTTTACAATAAGCGTATATTTTATTAGTTAGAGAAAGAGATGTATTCGTAACAAGATTTATACTCTTTAAAAACTTCAATTATACTACTCAATTACATAAATTTGTGGAATTAATCAGAAATCCAAAAGTATATATGGTTTCGCAATGAATTTATTAATATTGGAGGGTTTTGTAAAGACTTATAAAGTTTAAGAGAGTTAGTGTGGGTTTGAATAGTATGGGGGTTTTGTGAAGTCAACATTAGATTTAGTTTCATAAAACCTCTCAGACTATTCAAACCCACACTCATTCCCCTTAAACTTTTTAGCTCTTTATAAAACTCTTCAATATTAATCAACTCTTCACGAAACTACATATACATTCTTAATTCTTTCGTAAAAGAGTTTTACATCCACGAGACCACTTCATCACATCATTATGAAATTCTTTTAGTTAGTCTTCATTAGTTTTACGGGTTTTAACAGAGTTTTTCAATCAGTTTAAACTCTTTAAAACTTCAATTATACTATTCAATTACATAGATTTATTGAATTTGTGGAATTAGTCAGAAATTCAAAAGTATAGGGGGTTTCGTAATGAATTGATTCACATTCGAGAGTTTTATAAAGAGCTCAAAAGTTTAGGGGAATTGAGTGTGAGTTTGAATAATCTGGAGGGTTTTGTGAAGTCAACCTAAAAATCAAAGATAAAATACAAATTGGATATGACCGGAGACAAATCCCGAAAAAAACGGGAAATTAAAACGGCAAGATGAAACACATTTTCCATATACTAAAGAACCAAACAAAAGATACAACAGAACAGTTTGTAACAACGATAAAACCTAAAACAAGGATGAAAACTGGATAAGCTAAGAATTATACCAATTAAACTGAAACAAGGATCTTAAACTCACTCTAACAAGTTCCTATAGAAACTATTTGGTGTAAAAAGAAGCTGAGAAACACAAAGCTCGAGACTATCTAAACAAGGATGACTACCACCAAACACAACAAGCCGGAACAAAGGTTTAAATATGGGTTTAATAAATAACGCTCGTGTTTATTGCGTCACATATATATATATATATACATCAATCAAATAGGAGAAGAAAAGAAAGAGAAGCTAATAACATAATGGAGACAATTATATACTTCCTCCCCTCCATTTCACTATATTTGATTTTCTAACATTTTATTCTTGTTTCATAATATTTGATTTTCTATAGTTAATAAATTTTTGTTTTTAATAAAATTAATTAATATATGCATTAAATTTTGTTTGACTAATTAATTATAAACACTAAAAAGGACTATGAAAAATGAAGTTTCACGTAAAATAAAAAAATTGTCCATTAATTATTATAAAACCAATATTTTTTTACTCTTACTAGTTTGCAAAAGGTATACACTAATTGCTTCATAATCAATGTGCAGAAATCAAATACAGTGAACAAAGGGAGTATGAGCTTGATTGGTTCACCCGCTGCCACCCGTAAACGCTACGTTTGCGGGTGGTTGCGGTTGATAGCGTTTAGAAACAATCATTACAACCGCTTTGTACCGCTTAGAATCGTTCCTTACCGCTAGAAATCAAAAGCTCCTTTCCGCAAGCGTTTGCGGTTGCGGGCGGTTACGTTTACAAAAAAAAATTAAAAAATAAAATAAAAATACGTATAAATACGTATAAATCTAAATTTTCTAGAATCTAAAACGATAACTATTATCATCATATCACATATGTATAACTACTAATATTATTATCTACAACTATCACATTCCGTATGTATCTTATTCTTTAACACTATATATTTTAAATCACATGACATACATATCATATCAAATCACCGATAATATATATATATATATATATATATATATATATATATATATATATATATATCATTAGGCTTGAGCGATGTTACCTACCAAATGAAAAAGGCTTGTTATCCTACCTATTCTCTATATAATTAACCCTAAGATTTCTGCAGCCACAGAAGAATAAGATTTTTACGGCTACGGACGACGCTAAAACAGTGAATTATGGCCTCTACACAACCAGAAGATGGTCAAGAATTAAACGTAAGTTTTTTTGTTTTATTAGTAGTTAAATTTTTGTTTTCTTTTATGTTGATTTTTGTTATGCTTTTCTGTGTGAGTTATAAAGTTTATGTTTCATGCTTATGTTTGATATATGTATGTTTACTTATTTTTGAACAGAAAATCAATTGGTCAAACGAGATGACCTGTTTATTACTTGAACTAATAACCCTAGAGAAACAAGCTGGACATACTAAAGGCAAAAGTTTGTCAGAACAAGGAAAATAAAACGTTCTCACGGAATTAAACAAACAATATGCATTGACTCTAATAAAATTAAGAACAAGCTTGATGCTTTAAAAAGGAAGAATCGTTAGAGATGGTAGAGCGCGAGAGATATGAGATGATCGTTAAAGAAGAATCGTACATGAAGACATGGCTAGATCTTTTTCTCACGTTTTTCTTTTGGTGTTTTTCAAACAAGAAGCTATGTTAGTGTTTTGGAATTTTTCATTTAGTTCTTTGAAAATCTATTTTGGACTTTTTCTTTGAGAATCAGTTTTAATTTTACTTTTTCGATTTCTGTTTCTTGTTCTCCAACATGTTTAGAGGGTGTTTGATACAATAACACGTCTTTGGGAAAGTTAATTCATGTGGCTCCTTTTGGTCGAAATAATATGCTTATCCTCTACAGTTGTCCTGCAGCTTCCTCGCCATTGTACTGACAACGTAGAATCTGAGATCAAACTTTCTTGAGAAATGGAATTGATTCATTTTTTTCTCGAGAAGCATCCCAAGCTTGATTCTATTTAACACATTATTTTTACTTTAGTATTTTTATTCAACCGCTATTAACCGCAACCGCTTGTCAACCAGTCAAGAATATTCCGCAAACACAGCTGCTTCCAATTGTTAAACCAGTCGTACAAAACGTTTACAAACGCTACTAACCGCAACCGCCCGCTTCCGCAAACTCTCGCAACCGCAACCGCAACAGCCGCGTTTGAACCAGTCGAGCCCTATATATCTTTTAACGCATCATAAGAGCAAACTCATCAAAACTCAAAACTCCATCATCATTGAGATCAAAAGCACGAATCATAACTCTGCAATCATCAGTCGTTCTCGACTCACCTAGCTTCTTTAGCATCATCTTCAAGCTTCTAGGAGTAATACAATCTTCACCTTCTGCGATATACATTCTAAAAGCTTCCTTCAGCTCAGTCTTCTTATCTTCCTCTGAAAGCTTATCATCTCCTTTGATTAACTGAGAAAACTCCTCAAAATCCAACATCCCATCTCCGTCAGTATCAGACAGTCGAACCGCAGCTTCAGCTTCTTCATCAGACAGTTGCTCTCCTAGTGTCTCAAAACTCTTTTGAAGCTCATCTGGAGAAATTCTACCATCTCTGTTTGCGTCCATGTAAGCAAAGACTGTTGGAATGAAAATTTATAAGTGTGGAGAAAGTGTTTAAGAACTTAAGAGACAAAAGATAATTTTTGGAAGAAGAAAGTTTTTATTATTGCTTAGAAACAACTTGAAGACTTGATTACAAATGAGAGTGGAGGTATGTATTTATAGCCTCCAAAATACAAAATATCTAGAATATTTTAATCCTAAATCTAGAGAATTCTACCATAATATCTAGATTAAAATATTACAATTATCTAGATTTTTCTATGAAAAAATCTAGATTTTTATTCTTAAGGAGGTGGAAGAGTTTTCTAGAAGATTTAAGGAGGTGGAGATATGGAGATATTTTTCTAGAGAGTTTCTAGAAGTTGGATCAAGGTTTTGGGTTTGTATTGGATCATTAGCCCAATAATTATACTTGATCCAAATCAAGTTTACTTCTCAACACCCCCTCTTAAACTTGATTGGTCACTCCAAGCAAACTCCTCATCTTTATAAAGTCTTCCCGCTTAAGTGGTTTGGTGAAGATATCAGCTACTTGATCATTTGTCTTCACATACTCCAACTGCACATCCATCTTGGTAACACATTCTCTAATGTAATGATATCGAGTGTCAATGTGCTTACTTCGATCATGGAAGACTGGATTCTTCGCTAATGCTATTGCTGACTTGTTGTCCACAAAGATCTTTGTTGGCTCCTCTTGTGGCAAACTTAACTCCTTCAGCAAGTTCCGTAGCCAAATAGCATGACAAACACAGGAAGTAGCTGCTACATACTCCGCTTCACAAGTAGAAAGAGTGACAATCGGTTGCTTCTTTGACATCCATGTGAAGGCGGTTTCTCCAATGAAGAACACAAATCCACTTGTGCTCTTTCGGTCATCTATGTCTCCACTCCAGTCGCTATCGCTATATCCAACAAGCTTGTAATCGTTAGAAACAGAGTAGTACAAGCCAAAGTTTACGGTACCTTTGATATAGCGAATGATCCTCTTTGCGGCCTTGAAATGAGTTGTTGTTGGATGCTCCATATATCTGCTCACAATTCCAACTGCATGTAGGATGTCAGGTCTTGTGCAAGTTAGATAGCGTAGACTTCCCACCAGGCTTTTAAAGAGTGTTGGATCCACACTCTCTCCTTCCTCATGCTTTGACAGCTTGGCTCCACATTCCATTGGTGTGCTCACCGGATTAGAGTCATCCATCTTGAATTTCTTGAGCACTTCTTTAGCATAACCTTCTTGAGTAATGAAGATTCCTTTATCTTCTTGCTTCACTTCAATTCCAAGGTAATAAGACATGAGTCCAATGTCGGTCATCTCGAACTCCTTTGTCATCTCCTTCTTGAACTCCTCGAACATTCTTGGATTGTTTCCTGTGAATATCAAGTCATCTACATACAAGCACACAATCAATATATCATTGTTTTGAGTTTTGATATAAAGTGCGTGCTCATATGGACACTTGATGAAGTTCTTCTCCTTGAAGTACTTATCAATCCTTGTGTTCCATGCTCTCGGTGCTTGTTTTAATCCGTAAAGAGCCTTCTTTAACCTCAAGACTTTGTCTTCTTCTCCCTTGACTATGTAGCCTTGTGGTTGCTCAATGTAAACTTCTTCTTCAAGGTCTCCATTTAAGAAGGCTGATTTGACATCCATCTGATGTATCCTCCAACTCTTTTGGGCTGCCAATGAAATGATTAGTCTAACAGTTTCTAGACGAGCAACGGGAGCAAATACCTCATCATAGTCGATTCCGGCTCTTTGGCTATAGCCTTTTGCCACCAATCTCGCCTTGTATCTTTCAACTTCTCCTTTAGAGTTCTTCTTCGCTTTATACACCCACTTTACACCGATTGCCTTATGCCCTTTTGGAAGTGAAGCTAACTCCCATGTATCATTCTTCTCTATCGCCTTAATCTCTTCATCCATTGCATTTCTCCATGTTTTCTTCTCCATAGCTTCTTGAAAATCCATGGGCTCGGAATCCGCAAATAGACAAAATAAGGTAAGATTGTCTTGATTTTCAGTTACCTCATAAAGCTCTTGTAGACTTCTAAAACGTGGGGCCCTTTCGCTTGAGCTTTCATCTCCCTGAGAGCTTGTTGTTGGTGAAGTTGGTGGGGTAATTGGCTCCTCTCTTGGTTGTTCTAAGTCTTCTTCAATATGAGGAAAGAAGTTGTAGTCTTCATTATTAGATCTCCAATCCCATTCTCCTTCTTCATCAAAGATGACATTCCGGCTGATGATTGTCTTCTTTGTTTCAGGATTGTAGAGCTTGTAGCCTTTGGAGTTAGCATCATACCCAATGAAGATGTACTTCTCGCTTTTATCATCTAGCTTACTCCGCTTCTCATCTGGTACATGCACATGAGCAAGGCTTCCAAAGACTCTTAGATGTGAGACACCGGGTTTTCTTCCACTCCAAGCTTCTTGTGGTGTCTTTCCCAAAACACTTCTTGTTGGAGATCGGTTTGATAGATAAACCGCACACGCAACTGCTTCTGCCCATAACTCCTTTGGTAGCTTTTTACTCTTGAGCATGCTTCTTGCCATCTCAAGGATCGTCCTATTCTTCCTTTCGGCTACTCCATTTTGTTGAGGGGATCTTGGCACCGTCAATTGTCTTCGAATGCCATTATCTTCGCAATACTTCAGAAATTCCTTGGACGTGAACTCTCCTCCACGATCGGATCTCATGGCTTTGATCACAAGGCCACTTTCCTTCTCAACATGGGCTTTGAACTTTTTGAAATTTTCAAACACCTCTGATTTTTCTTTCAAAAAGTAAACCCATGTCTTTCTTGAGAAATCATCAATAAAGAGAAGGAAGTAGTTACTCTTACCGAGTGAACTTGGCTTGATCGGGCCACATACATCTGTATGTATGAGTTCTAATGGCTTCCGCGCTCTTGTCTCCGACTCCTTTGGAAAACTCATTTTGAATTGTTTTCCAAGTAGACATCCTTCACACACTTGATTTGGATGATTGATGCAAGGCAAACCTCTCACCATTTCTTTCTTGGAAAGTAGCTCTAAGCCTCCAAAATTGAGATGCCCGAACCGAAGATGCCAAAGCCAAGACTCCTCCTTGTAACACATCTTGAGACATTGTGCGATGTCATTTTGAATGTTTAGGACAAACATTCTATTCCTCGCCATCGGCACCTTGGTGATGAGATTGTTTTCGTGATCTCTTATAGAAAGGCTATTATCCTTTAGTTGGATATCATAACCTTTCTCTAAGAGTTGTCCTAGGCTCAAGATGTTGGTCTTCATGCTTGGAATATAGTAAACATTGGAAATGAATTGATGATCTCCATTCTTCAGTCGGATGAGAATGTTACCTTTGCCTTTTACTTCCATCTTTGATTCATCTCCTAAAGCAACATCTCCTTTCACCGATTCATCAAGCTCCACGAACAAGCTTCTTTTACCGCACATGTGATTGCTTGCACCGCTATCGAGGTACCATTTGTGAACCTCATTTGGTTCATCCTTCTTATAGGCCATCAATAACATATCCTCTTCTTTGCTCACTTCTTCAGCATAGTTGGACTTCTCTTCAACTCTATTGTTGTTTGGAGCCTTACATTCGGAAGCATAATGTCCAAACTTTCCACAATTGTAGCACTTAATACTTGACTTATCGTACCTTGATTTTGGACTTCCTCTCCCACGGCCTCTTGATGAGCTTTCTCCTCTTTGGTTGGTATGGTCTTCATATGGTCTCCAACCACGTCCATGTACATATCCACGACCTCTTCCTCGGACTTGGCCACCACCTCGTCTTGGATAGCTTCGACCGGTTTCTTCTTTGGTTTGAATCCGCATCTTGAGTACTTGCTCCGTGATGTCTTCCTTCTTCTTCTTCTTTTCTTCATAAGCTTGTAGTGATCCAAGAAGTTGCTCTATTGTCATAGTCTCCAAGTCTTTTGTCTCTTCAATCACAGTGACTATATGCTCGAATTTTGAATCCAATGATCTAAGAACTTTCTCCATGATTCTCACCTCATCTAACTTCTCACCATTTCTTTTTAGGTTATTAGTAACCGTTAGAACTCTTGAGAAGTAATCGGAGATGAGTTCACCTTCCTTCATTTGCAATGCTTCAAATTCTCCTCTTAGAGTTTGAAGACGTACCTTCTTAACTTGCTCCGCTCCCTTGTAAGAAGTTCGAAGCTTTTCCCATGCTTCTTTGGCCGACTTTGCTCCTACGACCTTCTCGAACGTGTCTTCATCTAATCCTTGATAGATTAGACAGAGAGCCTTCTTGTCTCTCTTCCTTGAGTCTCTCAAACCATCCTTTTGAGTTTGAGATAGATTGGCATCATTCTCCGGTTCAATGAAGCCTTTCTCGACTATCTCCCACACATCATGTGCTCCTAGGATAGCCATCAACCTTAGACTCCAATTATCATAGTTGCTCTTTGTGAGCATCGGGACTTGGAAGGGAACACCATTACTTGCCATCTTTAAGAGAATCTTATGGCTCTGATACCACTTTGTTGGAATGAAAATTTATAAGTGTGGAGAAAGTGTTTAAGAACTTAAGAGACAAAAGATAATTTTTGGAAGAAGAAAGTTTTTATTATTGCTTAGAAACAACTTGAAGACTTGATTACAAATGAGAGTGGAGGTATGTATTTATAGCCTCCAAAATACAAAATATCTAGAATATTTTAATCCTAAATCTAGAGAATTCTACCATAATATCTAGATTAAAATATTACAATTATCTAGATTTTTCTATGAAAAAATCTAGATTTTTATTCTTAAGGAGGTGGAAGAGTTTTCTAGAAGATTTAAGGAGGTGGAGATATGGAGATATTTTTCTAGAGAGTTTCTAGAAGTTGGATCAAGGTTTTGGGTTTGTATTGGATCATTAGCCCAATAATTATACTTGATCCAAATCAAGTTTACTTCTCAACAAAGACAGCCTCTATGTCTCTGTTCTTGTCCTGATCAGTACCATTGCTGTTATGTTTTCTCTCTGCTGATGAATCTTTCCTCTCTGGTGAGAGTTTCCGGCAGAATTTCAATAAAGATGAAGATGATTGCGGGTTCATGATAAGACAAAAAAAACAAGAGTTGTTTGTTTTGTTTTGTTTGTTTGAATGGGAGACTGAATGAGAAATGTGGTGAAAAAGGGTTTCTATTTATAGAAAGAGGCGTGTGTCAAAGGTTAAAGAAATTAAGAAGAAAGTGTCCGAGACGTGGGAGACTAGTGTTTTAGGTCTTTTGACCGACTCCGTTTTTAATGATATTTATTAGGTCTTTATTGTTTCTGTTTAGAACACGCTTTTTCTTCCTTATAGTACAAGAAACGGTATTTTGGGGAAAACAACAAATTATGGAGACCAGACCGGCCACTCGTTGGCGCTTGGAAGCTTCATTTTTTTGTCAACTGCTTGGAAACTTCTCTTCTTTGGTTACAATTAGTGTTTTCATTTCAAATTCTTGTATTTAAGACCGGTGTAAAGCAAGAGTTTTTCAAGTGAGAATGAATAGTTATTGTTCTTGTAGGGAATACCACATTAAACCGAGAAACTAATTTAGGTTTTGAACCGTGTGTACCAAAGACATCTAACAGATAACCGATAGATCATACCATATTTACAGCAAAAAAAAAGAGTCAAAACAACAATGGATTGGCTGGATTTTTTTTTTTGGTCAACATGATTGGATGATTATTAAGTTATATGGACTTCCAACGGTTTTAAGTTGGAAGCATATGAAACTTAATATAGTATCAGAGCTAAAACTACACACTCTCGTAACCCGGTCCAAAAAGTGGTCCGTACCTTCGGATCCGATGATTGATGGTCTCGAGGTATTGAGATATTGTAGAGATTATATGCCATGAAACCAACATGGTATCAGAGCTCTGATACATGTTAAATTTGGGCTTATTATGTGCTTCCAACTCAAAATCAATTGGCAATGAGTGGATTGACTCTTACCATATATATTAGTTAATTATTTCTCCAACTACCGATGTGGGACTTACTTTCATCAACAGCCTCCCTCATGCTCATGCGTAGGCAGTTGTGGGAATAACATCCACGGATGGCCTAACATCGGGTGGCTCTGATACCATATTAAGTTCTATGGGCTTCCAAATTAAAACCAATTGGTTTTAGGTTTGAAAGCCCATGAAACTTAACACTGATTCTTAACACGGCATCATAAGGGAAAACTCATCAAAATTTAAAACTCTATCAGCATTAAGATCAAAAGATTTGATCATGTGTACGCAGACATCAGTCGTTCTCGACTCACCAAGCTTCATTAGCATCATCTTCAAGCTTCTCGGAGTAATGTAATCTTCTCCTTCAACAATGTACATTCTAAATGCTTCCATTATCTTGTTCTTCTTCTCTTCCTTTGTAAATTCATCATTCCTTTTGATTAACTGTGTAAATTAACTGATCGACGGCAGCAATTAACCGATTGATCTCTCTATGGCTTTTCTCCTCAAAGCTTAGAGGTTTAGAGAAAATCACTTGAAAATTATAATCAATTCCGTTTTCATTGAATGCATGTGAAATCAACTTCTTTGAATCTTAGAACAATGTGTTATAAAATAAAAGAAAGAATATAGAAATAATGTTATGTCACCATGTTTCCTATCCAATTCTTATTAAGTTTGATATGCTTTTGAATTGTCTCATATCTTTTATATATTACGTAGGATCTCTTAAATTTTACACAAAATTTTAAATATTTTTTTGCAATAAAAATAAATAAGAACCACACTTTAGACACATCTCTTCTCTTTTGATGTGTATGGGTTTATAAGGCGTGTTTCTGTAAAATGCATGGGCCTACTGAATTTCTTTTTTAATCATTAACTTTATACACTAGATGAACAATTGTTAATGATAAATGGTTACAATTATGAAGTGTATTTGTATCTCGCACCTGTTACGCCTCAAACATTCATACCCTAAGATCAATTATATATATGATTGGATAGAGTCGATCGACTATGATGTGAAATATTATACGCCATCTGTTTCATAATATAAGTAGTTTTGATGTTTTTTTCTTGTTTCAAAATATAAGTTGTTTTCAAGTTTCTATGCAACTTTTATTTATTGAATAAAGTGTTGGTCAATCAGACTATTCTACTTTTATTTAGTTCTTTCTATGATTGATTGAATTATATTTATTCAATAATATTTTTTAAGGAAAATAAGTTTCTTAATATGCGTGCTTTTATCTAAAACTACTTATATTATGAAACAAATGGAGTATCCTAATATTTTTCTATCTACTAATCAGCAATGACAACCATCATCTAAAAAAATGTGTAACTTTCTCACAATAAGCCTATACTTTATTTACTTAGAGAAAAAGATGTATTGGTAGCAAGGGGATCTATTAGATTCCTCAATTGTTGCCGTTATGTAAAGATCTGACTAAGCTCACTTTGAAGCTAGTAGTCGTATTATTTGATTACCACATGCTCAACTTTTGTCTTGAAATGTGTGCTTCAGAGAATACTAATGCGACACATCTACACACAAAAATTTAGTAGATGAATGTATATTGCAGACCTTCAATATGACACATAATCATTGTCATTGGACTCTAGAGATTGATCATTCCTGTAAAAACCGCTGTAACATTCTATCTCATATAACAAAGGTGGGTTTAATCAAATAATAATCGTGTTTATTGGGTCACAAGCCATATATATACATCAATCAAATAATGGAGAAAAAAAAAGAAGCTACAATTGTATATAACTCTTAACGCATCATAAGAACAAACTCATCAAAACTCAAAACTCCATCATCATTGAGATCAAAAGCACGAATCATAACTCTGCAATCATCAGTCGTTCTTGACTCACCTAACTTCTTTAGCATCATCTTCAAGCTTCTTGGAGTTATACAATCTTCACCTTCTGCAATATACATTTTAAAAGCTTCTTTGAGTTCAATCTTCTTCTCTTCCTCTGTAAATTTATCGTCTCCTTTGATTAACTGAGCAAACTCCTCAAAATCCAACATCCCATCTCCATCAGTATCAGACAATCTAACCGCAGCTTCGGCTTCTTCATCAGACAGTTGCTCTCCTAATGTCATGAAACTCTTTTGAAGCTCATCTGGAGAGATTTTACCGTCTCTGTTTGAGTCCATGTAAGCAAAGACAGCCTCTAAGTCTCTGTTCTTGTCCTGATGATCAGTATTATTGCTGTTATGTTGTCTGCTCTCTGCTGATGAATCTTTCCTCTCTGGTGAGAGTTTCCGGCAGAATTTAACGAAAGATGAAGATGATTGAGGTTGAGTATTCTTCATGATAAGACAAAAAACAAGAGTTGCAGGTTTGTTTCTTTTGTTTGTTTGTTTGTTTGAATCGGTGTCTGAATGAGGAATGTGGTGAAAAAGGGTTTCTATTTATAGAAAGAGGCGTGTGTCAAAGGTTAAAGAAATTAAGAAGAAAGTGTCCGAGACGTGTTTAGGATATTTTGACCGACTCCGTTTTTAATGATATTTATTAGGTCTTTAAGTTTATCTTCTGTTTAAAACACGCTTTTTCTTCCTTATAATACAAGAAATAAGTATTATTTTTTTGTGGAAGACAATAAATTATAGAAACCAGCCGGGCCACTTGTTTTGAGTTTGACACTTACCGACTTGCGGGCAATACGTAGATTTATCTATCCGTGGGCGCTTGGAAGCTTCATTTTTTTTTCCCAACTGCTTGGAAGCTTCACTTTAGGTCTGGGCAAAATACATGGATCCGAATACCCGAACATGGACCCGATAAAAATTATTTGAATCTGTAACCGAACCGAAATAAGCATTTTATTCTATTGGGTATTTAGTTAGCATACGCGTGGATATGGATATGGGTACGGGTATTTACCCGAAACCCGAACGATACCCGAGAACCCGAATCAAAGACAATAACCTATTAAAAAAGTTTACCCTTAACATTATTAGCCATTAGAATTAGTCATTTAGTTTCATCATTTGTGTCAATGAGCTTTATATTTGGAGAACTTCAAATATAAGATTATTTTTTGGACTTAGTAAAACTTGTGTTACTATATATTTTATATATATATATAGTCAGTTGTATAAATGTTTAACTAATACGTTTTTACGGATATAACATAAAATAGCAGAGATAACCTCATGCATGGTGCTAATAAAGACTATAGTGGAACGACATATAAAAATTATTTGCTTAATTTGATTTGGTTAATTTTTATGGGTATTTTGAGTAAAAATTACTCATAAAGAACCGATAATATCCAGAACCGAACCGAACCCGAAATTGACCCGCTTATTTCGGGTATTTTACGGGTATAATAATTTAGGATCCGAACCAACCCGGACCCGAAAAAATCCGAACCAAAACTTGGTCGGAACATGTATGTGTACTAAACTTCCTTACCCTAATATATATGTACCTGAATATACCTGATCCGAATACCCAAACGCCTTGGTTATATTATCTCTTTCTCTTTACAAAAAGTACTCTTTGTTTTGTTTTATTTGTCATTTAAACTTTTTACACAAATTAAACAAAACAATTAGATTTTCTATTTCACTCTTAGTTAATATAATAGTCTATTTAATATAAATAACTAATATTAGGGTTGGGCATTTACCCGAAACCTGAAATCCGAACCCGAACCCGATCCAAAAAACCCGATCCCGATCCGAACTGATTTTACAAAAATATCTGAATAGGGTTTAAGTCTAGGTATTTCGAGTATTGGGTAATACTCGAACTCGAACCGAACCCGAACAAGTATCCGAAGTAACCCAAAATTTTATCTAATTTTAAGTAATTATACTATTTTCAGAGTATTTTTGGGTAGTTTCAGTAGTTTTTTATTGATTTTTTGGATATTTTAAAGTAATTTAGATATATATTTTTACGTGATTTTTGAGTATTTTCATATTCTTTTGTATATTTGTCGAATTTTCAGAAATTTTTGGTAGTTTTGGGTATCCGAATCCGATCCGAACCCGATAAGTTTCGAACCGAACCCGATCCGATATATAGAAATACCCGAACGGGGAATATAGTTCTAAATCGAAAAACCCGAAAACCCAAAAAATTCGATCCGAACCCGAACAGGTACCCGAACGTTCATGCCTAACTAATATGCTAAAAATTATATATATATATATAATTGAAAAATATCATAAAATTGCATTATAAGTACAAAACAATAAATGATACTTCGATTAGCTATCATGGAACGGAAAATAAAATGTTAATTTTAAAACGACAAGTATTATGGAATGAAAAAGTATATATTAGCAAAAATAAACATTTGTATTAAAAGTGGGGTTGGCACATTTGATTAGCTAGGCCCATCTCCATAACTGAAAACCTATATGTGGAAATCGATTACAGTCTAGATCCAATTTATGTTGCCCCACAGATCCATTACCATCACAACATCGATCTAGAGTCTCAAATTCGACCAAAAGACGACGCATGACAAGGTGAGTCAACGAACAATAACTTAGTCAAGTAGTAGTCCAGCATCGTACAATGATTACTTCTGACATATGCCGCAGAGTAATATGGATGCAAAGTTCGAGATATCATACCCTGAGAAGATGCTAAAAACGACATGTCGCCTTGGATTGGAAAAGATATAACATCATGATTTCTTGTATAAATATTCCTCGAAAACCATTTGTTACGACACACTAAATTTATTACACTTAATACACACAACAACTACTACCGTCTACTCTCTTTCTGGCTATATCAATATAAACAGAGCTCTTAGTCTACTTTCTTCCCATATTCGGACATGTTTTTATCTCTCTTATCTTGTTAATGTCAAATATTTCTAATTAAATTGGAAATTTCAGCTTAATCTATATTTAAATATACTTAGTGTTTTTTTAATCAACAATTTGGTTGGTTACATGTATGGATGTGAATGGTTCTCGCAAGGCACTCGTATGCACATAGAAACAAGTGGCAAATAATAGTGTTTTCTAATTAGAGGTTAACAGTCAGAAAAACAGTCGCATACCAGAGCATTTAAGGGAAATCTATACTATTAAAATAGGTGACTTTTTTAAAAAGAGAAAAGTCATAAAATAGCACAAAAAACATACCTTATCATAAATATAGCACCAAGGAAAATCATTTACATTTTTAACATTATTTTAATTACAAAGACTTTTATAGCATTATATAATTTAGGGTTTAGGGTTAATTATTTAGGGTTTAGGGTTTATTATTTAGGGTTTAGGGTTTATTATTTAGGGTTTATGGTTTATTATTCAAGATTAGAGTTTAGTATTTAGGGTTTAGGGTTTAGTATTTAAGATTTAGGGTTAGGGCTAATTTAGTGACAAAACATGTTTTTGTGCTATTTTTATGATTTTTCTTTTTTGGTACTATATTTTTGACAAGTCATGTTTTTTGTGCTATTAATGCGATTTGTCCTTTTAAAAATTACCCTTAGATTTACCTGGGATATTATTTTTCATGCCACTGATTTTATTTATTTTTTAAAAAATTCATTAAGGATAATTTTGGTATTAAATAATTTAGTCACACATTAAATATTTGTATAGTATATATGAATTTTTAAAAAAACGGCCCACCTAATAGCATGTGACGATCGTCACTTTGGTTTATATTTTTAATATGTAGAACCGATTTTTACGTTCCGTTTTGACAATTGGGTTATGTTCGTTCATATGACACATATTTCATAAACTACCGTAAAGATATAAACAAGATGATATGTTTTCACAGTAGCGTGGTACATGAAGGCTGTTGTGTTCTATGTATTCATATGTGATTTTTTTTTCTCTCCATAATTTGCTGCTTATGAACTTGCTTTGAGGTGTTGATTCACTATGTTTCCCAACTAGACTCAGCTGACATTTTGTTAGTATGTAAAACCGAACAATATAAAATCAATTTTAAATTGGACTAATGGTGGTATAAGAGTAATATACACGTATGGAATTTATAAAATCAGTTCTAAACTGGTCCAGATCTGGTTTAAGACCTATATAACTAGACAAAATCTATAATCTCAATTTTAAATTGGTTTAACATCTTTTTTTTACCGTACAACCCTTAAAATAAAATATTTTTAAAAAACATACCCATAATTTAGGAAAAAATATATGGAAGCTATATTGTAAATCAATATACCATATAAAAATCTCTATAAAGAATCTATTCTCCATTTGTTTTTTATTTTAAAAATATTTGTTATTATTAATGGGTCTGATAAGAAACTTTTTGGTTCTGAATAAAAGCACTTATGGGCTTAGATAATATTTTGATATTTTAAAAATATATTATGGGTCATTTATATTAATTTTTATTTGTTTTAAATAAAGAAATAATATTTATACAACTCAATATAAAATATACAATATAAATTATCAGAAGATGGGAGTATTCTAATATAATTTTCAGATACAATCAAAATCAATACATATAATCTGTCATTTGAAAATATTATGAATAAGCTATAATACTTATTATAGAAATTAAGTTTCTAAATTACAAAAGAAAACAAGGTTCAAAAGCATATGCTCAATGATTTAAATTATTAAAATGATTGAATATTGTATATATATTTTAAAATAACATAATATAATACTATAACAACATATAATTTAGCTCTGTAAAAAACTACAATACTAATAAGACACCACAATTATAACGATATTAAAACAAAATACAAAATAGGTTATTATGTTCTCCAGACATTTAAAATCATCTCATTATATGATTTAGTTA
The DNA here is from genome assembly GCA_030180135.1 of Orychophragmus violaceus. Taxonomy (NCBI): domain Eukaryota; kingdom Viridiplantae; phylum Streptophyta; class Magnoliopsida; order Brassicales; family Brassicaceae; genus Orychophragmus; species Orychophragmus violaceus. The sequence goes on from CM058232.1 coordinate 107,415,811, forward strand.
ATAACAATAAACTGTAAATAGTTATAAACTTTAACATATATATATTGTATATCAATTTTTATAAATATACAAAAGAAATATTAACCAGCGCTATAGAGCGCGGGTCAAAATCTAGTATTTGCTTAATCGATTACACCGATGTATTATTATTAATCCATAAACAAGATGAAACGCAACGTCGACAATTCAATATCTAAAATTGGCCCAAACGTTATTGACCCGGTCCACCAACATTCTAGAAACAAGAAATTCATCAGAAATTTTCATTGATCTTCTTTGATATTCATAAACGTATTTGATAAAGCACTAATTTTATTAAGATGCTAAAAATGGGGAAAATCATATATAAGCCTAGTGTTAATACAGAAGATGCATCAACAAGAGAAGATTGCTGCAATTAGATGAAAGATATTACAAAACATTCACTTTTCTCACCTTTGCTTATATATTTTATTTTTTCTGAATGACTAGGAGGTTCGGGGCAATAGATCCGTACGGTCCAAACCAAGTTAAATTCACTCTCCTTTTTAGAGTGAAGATCCCTCCCAACGAGAATTAGCAGAAAATTACTAGATGACCCTCACCAACTGAGCCAATTCTCGTTGGTTAACACCCTTGCTTATATATCACATCATTCTACTAAAAACCATATGTAATATATTTTTATATATCGATATATACTTAAAACTAGATTCTTAACTAAAAAGTTAGCATCACAAGATCATATTGGAACTTAGAAGACCTTAAGAACAGAGCTGGCTTTGTTGTTGTTCTTGATCAAGCTATCCTGTGTCTGTTCTCTCTACCTTCTCTTAAGCTTCTTCCTCTTCTGTATTCTATCTCTGCATCAGAGCTTGAGAAACCAGCTGGATAGCTTCTGCTACCTTTCCCAGAGCCCACTCTTGATAATAGAGCCTCTTCATCCGAGTGGATGCGGTTTCTTGGTCTGTAATCTAAGCCACACAATATGATACAGTTTAGCACACAATGAAGCAACTCATAATAACGAATGACTCAGCAAAAATCAACCGAACCGAACCGAATCGAAATTTTTCATTTTGTTCGGTTAGTTCAGTGGTTTTTAAAATTATATTCGGTTTTCGGTTCGGTTTTCAGTTTTTTAATAAACAAATTAAACCAATTTTAACCAAATATAATAAAAAATTTGAACGAAACCGAACTTAACCGAATATACCCAAAAATTAACCGAATTAACCGAAATTACCCGTACCGAACCGATCCAAATAACCGAATATACCCAAAATTAACCGAAGTAACCGAAATTAACCGATTTTTCCAAAACTTTCGGTTAGTTTCGGAAACAAATCAATAACCGAAAAACTGAAAAACGAAACGAACCGGTTCGGTTCGATGAAAAAAAAAATAAAAACAGAAAAAACTGAAACTGAAGAACCGAAGAACCATGCCTACTCACCTTTGTAGCCCTTTGATGAATGGATGTCAAGATCAGTTTCTGATTTGGAGCTCGTTTGACTCTCTCTTCGAAGAAGCTTTTGTCCATCGCTTGGTGAGTAAGCCACCGTGGGTAAAGAATCATCCATTACATCAGTGATCTCTACATACTGACTAGTTGTGATGATTTCATCTGCACTAAACCCAAAGGAAGCCCTGTAAGCTTCTAACTCCTCCATGTCATGCTTAGGACTTCTAGTATGCCTGTTCTGGTTCCCGTTCCCATATCCATCTGAATCCTTGGACACGCTTAGTCTTCCACCGTTTTGAGGAACCAAAGGGTCATGATCCAGGTAAAACTTGGCAAAAGTTTCCGGACAGAAGAAGTTTGACTCTTGTAAAGGCGTCGAGCATTTACCATTTTGAGGGGACAGTAACCCGTCTCCTGAAGCCCGGGAGATTGGTGATCTAAGAGTGTTGGCTGGACTACCGGGATAAAGAGAATGAAGATAATTCGGAACATTGTAATGACCTTTACCAGAGTTCTTGATCCCCATTGAGGAAGTCAAGAAACGAGCATAAGGAACATCAGGCGAAGAAGGAGTAGTCAGATGTGCAAGCTCTGGAGGAGGAGTGAAAGGAGCAGTTGATGGTTCAGTTGTGAATGTAGAGAACACAGGCGGTGAGACCAATTGGGTTTCATGAGCATATGGTCCGGTGGCATACATACTTGATGAAGGACCTCCCGGTGAGTTTGCAGCCAGAGATAAGTAGCGGTTTGGTGACTGAGCAGTAGCAGAATTGGTGAAGGAAGCAGGAGAGGATGGTGGAGCTAAAAGAGATAAGTTAGCTCCTCCTGTAGCTTGATTACTTCCAGCTTGGTGAGCTCCATTAGGTTGTGAGGCTGAGACATTGCCTCCTTCAGGGATACGAGACGCCGGTACAATTCGTTTGCCGCCTTTCTGTGACTTGAAACAAGAGAACACTCCTAAACAACCTCCCCACCTTTTCCTCTGCAAAAGAAAACACACACACACACACACACATTCAGTGGTTAAGTTTGATAGTGAATCAACTGTTTCTACAATGAAATGCTTATGGATCTAAAAAGTATGGTTCTTTCATCTTCTAAGCTTGCAGGCATGGAATCTAAGATCACAAGCCCTAAAAGCTTGAATCTTTTTGTAATTGAATAGTTAAATTCTAAGGAAAAATGTCAACTTTTTCAATTCCCAATTAGCACTTACAACAAAAAGTAAGTTTTTTCAGGAAAAAATGGTATTCTTATAAGCTTACACACATCGAATCTAAGATCACAGACCGTACAAGCTTGAATTTTTTTTTGTAATTGAATGGTTAATCTAAGGAAAAATGTCAACTTTTTCAATTCTCAATTGGCACTTACTGCAAAAATGATTCCAGTAACAATAAAAGATCAAAGTGGAGACTCTAAGATAAACCCTAATGAACATTGCTTCATCAAGTGAAGAACAGAGTCGAATAGTCAGATCTAATAGGTAAAAAAAAGACTAACTTTACAAAAACAAAAAGCTTCACAATCTGAGACTGCAACTAAAACCCTTCAAATAGAGAAAAAGTTAAAAAGAATTTGATCAGAGACCTGTTCCTGCTGAGGAAATCTATCCTGCTCTGAGCCCATTAGGTTGTGTCTGTTCGTCAGAAATCACTGCTTTTTAACTGAGCAGGGTGTAATCATCTGGGTTTTCTCCATTATTTTCACAGTTTCTTCCAGCTTACTGATACGATCCAGAACTACACAGGAAAAGAAAAGGGGAAACAGATTAAAGGTTTGGGAAAGACAAAGTTGATAAATTTTTCACTGGAGTGAGTGTAAGGAATGTATTACAGAGACAGAGATTTTATACAGAGAGTAATCACAGGGATTGACTAGAGTATTTTCTAATCAAAGGGATTTTGATATGCTAATAGTGAGAAATCAAAGAGAGAAAATGGAGGAGAAGATGAGAATGAAAGAGGGGAAATTTTAGAAGAGAATAGTGAAAGTGGCAACCTGCACTGCAGCAATCAGATGATCCTTAGGAAAGGAAAAGCATTTCTATTTTAACCAAGAATCTGACTTACCATAAACAAAAACAAAATAATTTCTTTAGGCTTTGAAGTAGGCTTGGGCATTTACCAAAACCGGAAATATGAACCCGAATCCGATCTAAACAATTATATCCGATCCAAATCAATTTTACAAAATATCTGAATAGAACTTAAGTCTACGTATTTTGGATATTAGATAATATATGAACCCGGAAAAAAATCTGAAATAATCCAATTTTTACATAATTTAAGTAGTTTGTTGTTTTCAAATATTTTTGAATAATTTAAGTAGATTTTTATCAATTTTTTGGATTGGACAAATATTTTATAGTGTTTTTGGATACTTTTAGATAGTTTAAATATATTTAAAATATTTTTGAGTATTTCATTTTTTTTTAAATATATTTTTTAAAGTTTTTAAACAATTTTTGTAATTTCAGATATTCAAACTCGATTCGAATTCAATAAGTCCTAAAACAAACTTGATATGATATATAGAAATACTTGAATAGAGTTTACATACCTAAATCCGAAAATCCAAAATCTAAAAATCTGAACTAAATTTAAGCGGATATTCAAGCGTCCATGTCTATTTTTTTAAAAAAAGTGGCAAAAATAAAAAAATGAAAAATCTTGTTAATGATTTTTTTTTTCTTTAGGCTTTGACGAAAGTAGCAAACATGAAAAATGTTTAGGAGTTCTCGAAACTTTAATTTCTACATGTTTTTGGAAAAACTGAGAATTTTAAGAGGTTTGTTAACGTACTTAAGCCGGTTATCATATGACTAAATTAGACACATAAACACTTAAAAATGACTCATTTATTTTGTCAACTAAAAAATTGATTCCTTGAGCACGTGAAGGACGTTTACTGGTACTAAAGAGGGTTAAGGAGAACATGCAATAAAGAGAAAATTACATGAAAGGGCACCTTCTGGTGCTTTTATTACGTCAAAGGACACTTAGGTGTTTTAGGATACTTTCACCTAGTGAAAGTTCTGCTTTACCCTTATTTCATAACTAAATTAATAACCAACTCTTTCTTTAACCTAACTAAACTGGTTTCGTAGTTACACACAAAAGAAATTAAAATGGATATATAACAATAGCCATTGGATAGAGAGAGAAGAGTTGCTCTCGGTTCTATAGACATTTTTCAGATCTATTTTTTCAAAATTTGAATCCCCCAGCTTCTACTTCCCTGTGTGGAAGCTTTTGTAGCCGCACCTACGACCACCACCTCCGCCGCATCTACTGTCATCTCCGACGCACCTGCTCTCCGGTCAGTGAAGGATATTTCTTCCCTGTGTGGAAGGAAGCGGTGGCCGAGCTCCGATGTATAGACGTCGACGGTGAGAACCAGTGTTCAGCTCAGACGCTTCAGCATCTCCTCTCATCCTAACCGGTACGGGGCCGTGGTTGGTTGGTGTGCGCCGTTGCGGGTTGTCCTCTCCGGCGAAATTTCGTCTCCGGCGCAGACGGCTCTGTCTAAAAAACGGCAGAGAGAAACGGAACTCCGTCGAGGAAGGAAGTTGTGGCCGTACGATTCTCGTCGGCATGAAGCTAGACGCACCGAGTAAAGAGTTACTCACTTGGGCTTTGGTTAAAGTCGCTGAGCCTGGTGATACAATAATCGCTCTTCATATTCTTAGCAATGGTATGTGTTCTCTCACAAAAAAGCTTCGATTTTTGAATGTTTATAATACGAAAGTTTCGATTTTTGATGTTTATAATACAAAAAGCTTTGATTTTTATAATGTTTATAACATAAAAGTTTCGATTTTTATGGTTGTAGAGATTGTCGATCGAGCTGGGAACTCTTCTCTACTCTCCTTGGTGAAAACTTTTGACTCTGTTCTTGACGTTTATGAAGGTTTCTGCAATCTAAAACAGGTAAAACTGAAATCAAATCAAAGTGTGAGACTTTCAATTTCATAGACTTTGAAATGATGAAAGTTTCTATCTTTTGTTAGGTGGATCTGAAACTGAAGCTATGCCGTGGTAACTCAGCTCGAAAGATCATATCTTGGCATTAGCCACAAAACTCACCACTGGACATGTTAATATCTTGGCATTCTGGACATTTTATACGCATGTATTTTGATTGTTTTGTGTACTTTGATTGTTTTGTGTACTTCAAATCATGATGTCCACCCCATTTTTTTATAAGAAGTATATAATATGATCATAGCTTGTGGACACAGGTGGCTGCTTTATGGGGTGGACATTAAATCTGTGGATATGTTTGTGACTGTGAACATTAAATCTGTGGACATGTCCATTTTCATTTGTTGTTTGTTTCAGTTCTTATCGAAGAATGGAACATACGAGTTTTGGAATTGGTTTGATGATCGGACCTAGTAAATTCAGGACCAGAAATTTGGTTTGGGTGTGAGGTATGAGGAGGATGTGAGGTATGGGACAGTTGGTGGATGTGGGCCGGTGGAGATGTGATTAGTGGACGGTACTGTGACGGTTTGTAGAGCAACGGTACTGTGGACAGTACTACGCCATTTTACTCCGTCTTAATTCTGTTTCTCTTGTTGTCCCAGGATATAATTTTCGTGGACACCATGTCGGGTTTTATGGATGTTCATGTGCAATGGTTACATTGTAATCGTGTTTTATATATGTTCTTTGGTGGAGTGTTTATTGTGTATGTATGATGTACATGGTTAATTGATTTAGTTGAGAACTGAGTGTTCACAAGCCATTCACTAAAACCTTAGTGTTTTATTTTTTTTGTGTACCAATGCTTATGGACATTATAAACTTGTCGTTTGCGGTTGGCCGTGTACATCACTTGTGTACATTTAGTGGCTACTAGATTATGCACGTTCTATTATGGATTATGAAGCGTGGCTTTCTTAAGTTAGCCAAGAAAGATATCGTATGTATGAATTGTAGACGTCGTTTGGTGGACATAAAATTTGTCATTTAGTCTATTTAGATATTTTTTATTTTCATTATTCAGTTTTTATACCAAAGGACAATCAATGTACACAAATAAATGTGGACAGTAGCTAAAACGTGAACAACCATCTGATGTCCACAATAGCTAAAACGTGAACAACCATCTTTTGTGGACATGACACTTTGTGTACTACGATGTCCACTAAATTATATCCACAATTATATAATATATTACACTATACTTTTTTAACTTCTATAAAATTTGATAAAAAAAATAAAAAGTATATCAAAATGGATGTCTAAATATAAAGAAAAAATCGATGTAACTAATAATATAAACAAATTTTTTTTTATTTACCAAAAATCTTAGAAATAGAGAAATATATGATAGGGGGGGAGAAAAATGAAAGAAAAAAAAAAGAAAAACTTAAATCGTGAGTGAGAAAGAAAGAAAAAGATATACCTCCAAAAACCAGCTCCTCCACGTATCATTCATCTAACCATCCAACTACAACTATTTAACTGAAAACACTCTCTTTAAAAGTCAAATTGGACAATATTGCTCTCCAAAACATGAACATTAACCAAGGTGTCCTTTGGTGTAAGAAAGTGCGTCAAAATTTGTTTGTTTTTCTGTTTGGTCCACGAACACGTCCAAAATCAGTGTAACTACTAAGTCAAACCGTTCTTGAAGTTAATAAATGCAACAATTGCTAAGAATATTATACTGCAGTAAAAATGTTATACAGTAATATAGAATATTATAAATAATTTATCATATTAATTTGTACCTAATTTAACTAATCGACTCTGTCATATGAATAAGTTTTGCTATCAAATCACTAATAATATAAAATATATGAAAGTTAACCGATAATAACTAGTTACATTAAGTAAATAATTATATTTTACATAATAGTAACAACAATTATAGTGGATTAATTTAGATGCGAGCCAAATTATTTTATTTTTAGAATAAACAATAGTCCATTGCAGATCAAATTTATTTATTTATAAAATGATATGCATTTGCTCCGCATCAATTTTTTTTTTTTTAATTTCTTTTTGATAGCAACGTTCTGAACCAAATAATGCGAATGGTAAATAAAAGCGATCTTAACCACTTACGAATTAATCCACCTTAACCGCTACTATCATCTAATTTTTTTAATAAGTTATATACATACCGTAAAAATTAACTAGTTAATAATTAATTTATTATACTCTGTAATTTTGTTAACATGTACATAATACAATAAATCGATTTAATAAATATGAATCAATTTTTCTAAGTATATCTTCGCGAAAAAAAGATCGAAGTCTTGAGATATATGAAAAATTTTCATTTTACATATGACGAAAATTACGAAAAACTTACAAATCAACTCGTTATAATTGAACTTTCTGGAACTTTACAAAAGCTAAACTTGATAGATTTTTCATTAGAGTTTTAGTGGATCTTCATCTTCTCGAAACAGAAATCTATGGTTTGTTTATTGAAGGATAACCATAGAAAAGAGAGAAAAAGTAATAATCAATTTTCTTTTAAAAAAAAAAAAAAGTAATAATCAATTTGTGTGGTTATGAAAAGAAAGAATTTTAGATAAAACGTATGACATGACAAATATACTAGGGTTATTATAGTCATTTAAGTTCATCCAAATTGGTTTACAAAAACTTTTGATGACCCACATAATATTTGTATCAAGTTTGATTATGTGATTTATTGTCTGTTTTTGTATTGATCTTTATGAATTGTCTTTTAAGTTTTGAGGGTTCCAATAAATCATAGGATAAAGAGGGCATAGTAATAGCATGGTACCTAGTTGTAGGATTTGATGCCATTAAAACTATATGGTATATATACTTCTGATCTTTGATAAAAAAAATAATTTGTTTTGATATCATTTTACAATAAATATGATTAAAATCACATGCTTCAGTTGACATTTCTTCATTAACATACAGGGGATGCGACATTCGCTAGTATGGCACACGACTGAATAACGAGATAAAGAGAAAAAAAATTATACTTTCAAGAGTCTTAAAAAATTCAGTTTTCGACGTGTAAATTTCAAATTGATAAAGCACACACAGTTTACACTTTAGTCTCACCAAGCTCAACATCTTTCAAATCGATATGCTCTACACCTTCCTTGAGTAGCTTAATCTCATCTTCAGTCATACTGTTTTTCCCATGAGGAGTTGACTTTGAGTTCCTCTGTTTCTCTAGATCAACCGCCCAACTATATATCACCATTCCGACAACAGCTAAGACCATCCCGGCTATGTTCTTGAATGTCATCTCCGAATCAAATATAAGCCATCCTAAAGTAAGGACACAGACTGTTTTCATGTGGCCTAGAACTTGGAATGATGTTGCTGAGAATCTTCCTATGCAGAGATATTGGCTTATGTTACAGAATACTGCTAGTGCACAGGACAGAAGAATGCAGAACTGCAAAGCAAGAGAGAGAGAGAGAGAGAGAGACAAGAGTAAGGATTTCGATTCGGGTTGGCCACCAGAACTTTCACGTGGGCTCTACGGCCCAAGGATTAGTTGACTAAACCGACTAATCTTTATTAAAAAAATGATACCAAGAAAAGGTTGAGAATTACTTACAATGGCACCATAAGTCATCTTGTAAGTAGTTATGAACTTGCCGCTCAAGAAATAGTCAACAAAGGGGCCAAAGATGAGGAGTGAAAGTGCTTGGATTGGAGCTGTTTTGCTCAGCAATTCAAAGGATCCTACTGAGTATTTCTTCTGCAGAGAGCCTATTGACTGTTACATAAACAAACAATCAACACACCATATAGATCTGAACATTTTCCAGGAGAAAAAGAACCCTACTTTGGTTGTTAACAAACATAGCTTTTGATTTCAGATCAATGCAAGAGAATCTATCTACTCTACTGAGAGGCCCTAACATACAGATTAGATATAAATCTAGATCAAAGGGAGAAAAGTTGGAGACTTGTGTTTCAAGAATGAAACAAGAGATGAATAATCAGATCTGAGAGATAAAGAACATACAATCTGCTGCAGAGATGTGGAGAAGACGGCAGTGCAAGCACAGATGAAACCTTTAGCATTAACCTTAACATCAGTCACAGTACAGATCCCAACACCAACAACAACAACCATAACAGATGCCTTGACTTCTTTACAGTAATGCTTGCTATGTAGAATCCATTCCAACACGCATACAACCGGAATCATACTCAATTTCGAGATCTACGTTATCAAACAAAAGAGAATCAAGAACAAGGATCTTATATACGTAATACATATAAGAAGCTCCAAGAAAAAAGTTACTTGGTAGAAGCCAACAGAGTTGAGCATAAGACTGAAGTTCATAGCAGCGATTGAAACATTAGCAACAATCGAGAACCAAAGAAGCTCCCATAGAGGAATATGCTTTGATGCAGATAGTCCCGTAGCGTTTGACACCATACCAACAAGCGCAGTGAGTGCGAAGTGAAATCCAGTTAAAGTCGTCGCTAAAAACACAAAGAAATCGTCAGTTTCATGAAGCTTAAGGGATTCATAAACCTAATTGTAGATACGTACCAAAGCTAAATCCGAAACCAGAGGAAGACATGAGCTGTTTATTAGCCATGATGATACCAACGGAGCTGACGATATTCATACCCCATGCTCCGACGTCGGAGACAGACGACTGTTTCTTCTCGCTCTCCGTTTTCTCCATCGGAATCGTTAGAATTAGCACCGATACTATCAGATCTCGAATCGGAATGCAAGCGAAAACGAGATCTGAATCTCGAATCGCTTGCAGATCTGGGAATAGAAAGTTGATTCACGCCGTTGGGGCTTCTTCGTGTAAGCACACACAACACGTCTCTCTCGCTTTGAGAAGTTTCGTCTACTTATTGTGTATCACTGGCTACTACACTCGTCGTCGTCTTCGTCGTCGCTGGCTATCACAAGCAAGCTTCCACCATTGATGCTTTAATTAAATCTCAAGGCTCTCTGAAAATATATTTATATTGATAGGAATTATTTAATTATAATTTTTTATTCATTGACGTGTGTCGGTTTACCGGATTTGACCTTCTTCTTTTCTTCTTTTGGTCCACGCGCTGTTATTTCAAGATGAGGTCTATATAGGGATATTTTTGTCTTTTTTGTTACTACTGGTTAACGTCATGGTTTTAATATTTGATTAATCAATGTTTAATACTCCCTCCGTTTCACAAAGAGTGTCATTCTGACATATTTCACACATATTAAGAAAATTTATAGTTATACAAATATACCCCTATTTAATATGCCAATAATTAAATGTGAATGACTTAATTTCATATAAAATGAGCTGTGAGTAGAGGGTTAAATAGGAATTTTAATCTAAAAATGACATTGGAAATGTACAATGACATTCTTTTTGAAACAAAAATTTATCTTTAGAATGACACTCTTTATGAAACTGAGGGAGTACTTCAGTTAAAGCTATAACACGGAACTGATTAAAGCAGACGTTCAACGGGTGATTAAACTGTATATTTAATTTGATTGAGAAATATCGAGATGTGGTTGAGTATTTGATTAAGACTTTTTTGGAGATTTAAATTAAAAGAAATATATAGCATCGACGGCTATAACAGATTCAAGAAGTCTCATGATTTACAGATATATAAATGTAAAGACAAAAAGGAGTAGTTTTCACGCATTTATTAAAAACATAATTGTCGAAAACAAAAGAACATAATTTCCACCATTGGTCAGGTTGGCACCGTCACACTACTCGCACTGAAAGCCAAAGATATTCGAAATTAAAATTATTGATTTTTGTCTCTTGTTTCAGCTATTCCTACTTGCTTGCAGTCTCATTCAAGAATAATAATAATAATAATCACATTTGTAAAGGGTTTGTAAATAGTTTTAGGTGTCTGCAATTTTCAAATGATCAGATTTGAAAGACAGCTAAATGCTCTGTTACTATTCCTTTTTAAGTGGGACAAAACCTGCAAATCTTAGGCTGTGCCTCAACGCAAATAGTAATGAGAACACATGATCTACAACATTAACACATTACCAAAAAAAAATGTTCTTTTTCATGTGGGCTTTCAACATCAATCATTTTCTTTTAGCAAACCAAAATTCACATTAAATCCATATAAAATCCTACAAAACCAAAGAATAAAAGCATATTCTTTTTACAGAATGGCACACATGTACAACAGTACCCAAGGGTTTTTGAATAAGCAAGAAACAGCTAAACAGATACTTCTGGTCTCATCTGAATCAATCATAATGGCCAGTCGAAGAGTATTTCTCTGCTCCAGGTGGCGGTGCAGACCTATAGTTGAACTGTTGTTCATGTGTTGTCCATGTGAACCATACACATAACAATAACACTAACTAATGATCAAATGGAATACCAAGTCATGAACTTATCCAAGAGTGTGGCAATTTGTATGCTGCCTCATTTTTTCCATCAAACAGAGATAAAAACATAAAAATCTAAGCTTCTTGCACAACAACTTCACTCTATGCCCAAACAAGCTAGAAAAAAAAAAATATATAATCACAGCAATTTCGGAGGATACTGGCAATTACAATACATTATCACAAAAGAGTTTTTATCTTCTAACATACCCGAATTCACATTCAATCATTCAAAACCAAAACAAAAGAGAATAACTTTACATAACGGCGCACAACTGCAATATCAATACACTAAAACTGTGTTTATATATATGTACTAAGAGATACCTCTGATTCTCACTTGAATCAATCAGCCAGTCTAAGTGTGTTTCCCTGCGCAAGGTGGTGGTGCGGGTCTTGGGAAGTAGTAGTTAAACTCTTCATCTCCTACTTTCGGTTCTTCCACGTAGGGGCTCTTTGGTTCCTACAGTTGCCCAAAGAAGAAAACAGTTTCTACATTGCATTCAAGAAAGAGTTTGTTCTTTTATCAAGAATGAACTTTTTAAAGAGACTGCATGAATCAGAGTGTTTCTACCAAACATACAAGCATAAATGTTGTGTAAGTCAGCATTATTCTCCATTGTTGAAGATAGAGATAGATGAATTTCGTAGCAAAAGGTTTTATGTGAATAGATACCTGAGAAGCAGAGGTAGAGTGAGACGCATCATTGGATTTTGGTGATGTAGATGCATCATCATCGTAGCCCCTTTCATTCTCGTTAAGTTTCTGAGGTTCAGTTCTAGCTAAAGGAACACTCTCACTAGCTGTTTTCGCTCTCTGTATGAACGGAAAGTTAAAACCCTTTAATCGGTCTTTCTACTTGAGTTTACAAACCAGAATATAAGATATAAACCTGGAAGATCTTCCCCAGAGTTTTTAACCCTCTTGCTCTTGTACGAAGCTCTTCTCTTTTGGCATCTGGATCTTGAAGAACCTAGACAACAAGAATCATAAAAAAGGTTTACAAACTGAACTAAGATGGCAGAAAGTGAACATTGAAGATTTGTTAAGGTAGACAACCAGCTGACAAACACGGGAAAGAGTAGCTTCGATATCAGCAACATTAAGCTTCCACAGAGAATCAACCATCACTCTTTTATGTGACTGAAGATATTCCTCAAGTTCCTCCTCAGTATAATTTCCTTCACCACTTAGCTGCCTTTTCATTTCTTCCTGCAGCTGGAACAATGCAAACGCGCCTACGATGACAGTAAACAAAATCAAATGTCTTGCTTCCAAAGAGAGAATTTGAGGAGGTGAGTTGTGTTCTTAAGCCACTAACCTGTTGCAGCAGTTATTTGTGATTTGATGAAATGACCTTTGTTCCTAAACCATTCAGCAACGAATGGTACTCCGAGATATATAGCTTTCTTTCCAAGCTCTTTTGCTGCTTGTCTTACGTATATATACCCAATTGTATTCAACATATCCACACCATACGCTGAAGAAGATCCAAATAGAAGTAGGCGAGACTCATTATAGCATCACAGAGATGGTACTGACTGAAAGATAATGCATAACTAAGAAACAGAGAACAGTCTACCTGCATTTGAGAGTCTAACCATTTCAGCTTCAGCGTTACTAACAAATTCGTCTTTGTTTACCACATAATCGTTAAGGCGGTCTTTGAGAATCTGAGCGAGCTTGTCTTCTCTTTCTTTCTGGACAGTCTGAACCCAAAGCAACAAGGGAGGACAAGTTAGACTTAAGTTTGAGCAATGGACATTAAAAATCCAAAACTAACCCTCATTTTTTCTTGGATCTTTTTGGTATCAAAGAGATCCTCTTCAGTGAAGATATCAAGTGAAGCCATTGATGCCATAGCAAGCTCTCCTATGTATCCTTCAAAAAGTTCGCTACCAAAAAGCATTGCAAATATTGCCGCAGGATCGATGATTGCATCACTGAAAGGATGTTTTAACAAAAAAGCAAGTAAGAACCGACCAAAAGGACCCAATTGAGATCCATTTCAACAAGAAAAAAAGACTAACGTTGAGATCCCTGACTTCCCACATGCATCATAAGCTTGGCGTTGTGCTGAATCACTTAGCACTTGATAGGCCTCTCCCAATACCTGAATAAAAATTTACTCTTTGAAAAACTAATCCAATATAACATCTTCTATGTTACAATACTTATGATATCAGGTAACATCCTCTCAGTACACAAGCTTATCATAATGGAAGCTATTAGAGCTCATTTACTTGCCTGGAAATTATGTGCCGCTTGGGGATCATTAGGGTTTTTATCTGGATGAACTTGGCGTGCCTATGTATGAAAATAAACAAACGAGCCAACAATCAATATACTTGTTCGCACATCAAGCTTCAAACTTTAATCTCAACTCGTGAGCAACTCGAATCGTCACTCCACCCAAATTCAAGTAACAGACAAAAGGGTCTCTCCCCAGAATTATGAGAACCAACAAAATTTGAAATCTAAAAGATTTGGGTAAGAAGAGAAAGAAGAATTGAACCTTTATGTAGTAAGCTTTCTTGATCTCAGCCTCCGTAGCAGTTGGGCTAACGCCGAGCACATCGTAATACTCTGTTTCCTTCACCATTTAATCCGAAATTCTACACCGAATCTTAGATCGCCGGAGATGGCAACAGCGCCGGTGATCTTCAAATCAACCAAAGAAGCTTTTTTGACAATCTTACTCTTTCTTTTTTGGGATAGCTTTCGCTTGGTCGAGTCAAAGAAGAAAGAAAGGAAAGACTTTTACTTTTCTTCAAAGGTGTAACCTTTTTATTTGAATTGGCAACAAAAATTGGACATTTATATATATATTCTCCAATTTCGTCAGCCTCTGATTGGATTTTTCTTTACTTTTTTCATTGATTCATTCAAGTCTTCATAGATCATTGACAAAGAATGAAATCTTACAGATGAAGAATCGATGTCGACCAAATGATGACTGTATATGAATTTACCGCCAAAATTATGTGGCAAAAGTAACTGAATCTAAAGAAAAGTTTAGAGGACAATTTCAATAACTATAACCTTCCGGGCTTTCAAGCTCACTCTGACACAACCATTAGGCTTCTGAGAGCTTAGTCTGGTTATCATTTCCTGCTTCCATAGCTTTGTTCTTTGTGTCCTGTGGTTTAAGCGGAGTGCAAGCAAGGTTCATAATCACACAAGAGTAAAGATCAAACTCTGCCTTGAGCTTATTACAGCTTGCTTGTATCCATTTCTCCCCCACACTTGTTGCTACACTGTCTTGGCTATCTCTCTCATGCTCCTCAATGGCTGGTCTTATCTCATCGTACAAGGACGACAGCCGTACTGCTGCTTCCTTCTTCACCTCCTGCAACAATTTGCAAAACACATCAGTACTTGAGAGGACTTGTTGGCCAAATCTTGGAGCCAAAAGAATAAGCTTTACGGTTATTTACCTCGTATTTAAGAATTTCATCTTGAGCTTCCTTGCTTGCTAGTAGCTGAACCACACTTGCTACGTCAACTTGCTTCTGAGCGACATTCTTAGTCTTCCCGCTTGAAACCGGCCTTCCTCTTTTCTTAGGAAGAGACTTATCACGAATGCGTGGTATAATTGCGGTTTTCTGAGATAAATCTTGTTGTGAATCTTGTGGGAGCAGCTTCATATCTTCAGCTGCTTCAGTTTTAACAGTTTCCGTTACAACATCTTCCTCCATAGGAGTTGAGTCTGATTGCTCAACAATCAGAGAAGTAGACTCCAAATGGTTCTCTGTTACAATATCTTTCTCTTCATTTGCGTTGGACCCGACAGTCTTAGAAGGCTCAGATGTAAGCTCGTCTTCTGCAGAATCATACACTGGAATTTTATCAACTGAATACCTGGAGACAAAACAAAAGACATAAGTGAATCCAGCCCCACATAATCAGGACCATCTTCAAATAAGTGAAAAAATTACCGATCGTCACCATCCTCCCATACATATGTATCCTCCTGAAATGGTTGAAAGGCATAAGAATATGCATAGACCATTTTGACAAAAGAGATTAGAGATGATATACAGTAGTAAGGACTTGCCTGAAAGCCACGAGACTTGGCTCCAAGAAATCCAGAACAAGCAACTGCACCACAGAGACAACGAACTTTGGTACCGCCATACCACTCAAAATTATAGTCATAAGCCAATTCAGTCCGAGGAGTGATGCTCTCTTTTGCAAAGATTCCAACCCTAACTTCTCCAAGAACATTCCACTTCCTCGTCTCACAATTTGGTTTACTGCAGGGTGTTAGTGAAAGGAAACAATAAGAACAGTTTTTTTTTCTAGCTATGGATTTCATTGAAGCACTTAAGGGCTGTCGTTTATTTTACCATGAATGATTTATAAACCTAGCAAGGCTTCCCTTCTTAGTAGCATCAATAGCCTCAGACGCATTGAGAGATATTATGTATGCATCCTTAACACCTACCCATGTAGCACACAATTTATACATGACCAAGAATATTCCAACATTTTCATCATCTATGTAAAGTTTCTCAACTCACCATGAGTTTCATAAGTTTGAGCCCTACGCTTTGCTTCTTTCCATGATATTACTTCTCCACAGTACTCAATAATGAATTGTCCTTCCTGAATTGTAAACATCAAATACAATCAGCTATTTATCCGTACCTGATTGAACTGTCCTTCAGAAATGACAAGACACAACAATATATAAGCTTGAGTCCTCACCTTTATGTCCTCAGCAGCCACTAGTCCATAACCACGACCTTCAGACTTAATCAACTTTGTTTTGGCGTATTCACATTTTTGGTATTTCTGTAACCGGAAAAACATGTAAAACTACTAACTAGTAACATACATTTAACTAAAAAAGCTACACACTACGAGCACACTCTCCACTCTAAACATCAAAACATAGATGCAAACATCTTAACCTCGTTTACCTGATTCTTGCAATACACACCACAAGGGCAGTAACCAGGAGTACATTCAGTGTTGGTTATCACATTGAGACATCTCTCACCACAAGCACTATCAGGGTCTCCAAAATCAAACTTGCATTCACAGATAGCAATATCTTCTTCCTTTTGTTTCTTGTGCCTAGAGACGCAGTAAAAATATGTATACTTAACAACGATGAGAAGAACCAAAAGCTATTTGCATAGAGAAACAAAAGAAAAGGTTCTTACTTTCGATAAGAGAAGTCATTTTGATAGATGTGTTCATATTGTGGCAGCTCATCTCCTTCTTGATCCTTAAACAAAATCATATATTTATTCAGAAACCAAATTGAATCGTAACCAGATCCCTTACAGGTTATTGATAACATATTATCACTTACAGGATCACAAGAAAATTGCATTTTTTTGCTTTCAGCGATTCTCCCAATGTTCCCCACACTCAGATTTAGGCCGGTTAATGGGTGTACGCAGATTGTGCCATCCTAACTACAAGAACGGAGATAATTAGGGTTTATCAATCTATGGGAGTTAAGATCGACACAAACCTTGGAAAAGAGAGAGACTTGCGTGTAGAGAAGCAAACCCAGGAAACATAATTATTTGAAAAGCATACTATTGAATATGGACATTGGTCTTAGAGGAAATCCGAAGAAGCTTACCTGAGAGTTTTGGGAGAGACGACGAGGAGGAAGAAGAACTTTTTTTTTTTACACGGCGTGAAGGAAGAGATGTGTTAAAGAAAATAAATGTTAGCAAAATTTCATCAATTATACCAGAAAAAAACTATATACTACAATCTTTTTTTTTTTTTTTTTTGTCGTCTAAGGCTTATTCATTAAGCCTAACAGGCCAAGTCCAGCAAGATTACAATAATGACCAGACAGAAAATAGAGTATTGGGCTTTATAGTACAGCCCATCCGAATCTTAATAAAGATAAGAACAGACGGACACGTGGCAGCCAACGGGCGAAAGCCAACATGCAACCGCCGGAAACAGCCGGAGTCGATGGAAACGCCGGAGGACATCTCAATACTCGAAATCTGAAGCTTCAAGGATCTTGCTGCCGATCTCGCCAATCCGCTAAAGATACTGCCTGAAGAAGCACCGCATAAGGAGAATCACGGCTTCAATAACTCACCAGAAGACTATAGCCCGAGGAAGCTCCGCCGCCGGCCGATCAAATATGAATCAGCCATTTGATTCTCAGCCATAAACGGGAGATAGCTAACAGAGATATTACTCCAAGTTGATAGAGCCACCGACGAGGATAAGGAAGAGAAACGGGCTCCAAGGCAGGACGAAGAACATGGTTGGTGATCAGGATAGCTCCGACACAACGGAGCAAGGAAAGGGCCGGAAGAAACCAGACCCCAATCGGATTAAAGTCCGAATTATTCAACCAAAACAAAAGCCGATCACAAAGAAGAACAAAGAAACATGAAGGAGATCGGCGAAATACTACAACCGGCGGGGGAAAAAGATGATGCTCGGAAGAGGATAAAGAGGAAGTCAAAGAGCATAATCAGAAAAAAAAATCCCATGAGCCAACTAATTGATCGGAACAAGACTCTTCTGAAAGATTGATGTCGGGGAAGAAGAGCAGCGACTGATTCAATTAGAGAGAAAACTTCTCTCTCTTCGAGGAGAGAGAAAGACCCCTTTTTGTCAACCAAGTTTATTATATACTACAATCTAACTTATTCTAAGATACAAAATAAATCCCCAGGATATAACACAGTTACTTTTATAAATCACATTATTAAAAAATGAGTTTGTGTTTCTTTAAACATGTATTATAATAAAAATGTACTAAACTTATATTCTATTAGTTATTTTTATGTTTTATAATTAAAATGTTTTTAATTGATTTTCAATTATTTAAATATTTTATATATTTTGATGAAACAAATTTTAAAACGTGTAATTCTAAAAACATCAACTTATCTCACTATATAATTGAATAATGTATAATATTTTAATTTTATCAAGTTAAAAATATATCAACTTAATTTTAATATTTGTAAAAATTTATGATTTGTTTTTTACTTTCAACAATAAAACTTATTAGAAAATTAAATTTAAACATTAATTAAATAATTTAATTTATAATTTGTTTAAATTAAAAATTAAAATATTAAAAACTTATTAATTTTACATTTTATAAATTAGAAATTTATTAATCATTCGTTTGATTTTTTTCAATTTTTTCATTCTTTGTTAGTTGAAATATATTCAGAATATATTTATTTATGTTAATTTATGTGTATATTTATCAGTATTTTATTATTTTTTTTGGTCAACTCAGTATTTTATTATTTATAAGAACTGATTGTACTAAATTATTGAATTATATATAAATTGATTTAATATTTTTATAAATAATATATTTTGGATTCGAAATTCTTAAATTTGTTATATATTATACTATTTGATTCTATATATTATACTATTTGATTTTAATTTATTGAATGACAACATCTTCTTCCATAGGAGTTGAAACTGATTGCTCCAAATGGTTCTCTGTTACGATATATTATCTTCATTTGCGTTGGACTAGACATTCTTAGAAGGCTCAGATGTAAGCTCTTCTTCTGCAGAATCATAGACTGGATTGTTATCAACTGAAAACCTGGAGACAAAACAAAAGAGAAGGGTTATAATAGTCAGTCCATTATAAGAGAATCCAGACCCACGTAGTATAAAATATTACCGGTCGTCACCATCATATGAATCCTCCTGCAATGGTTCAAATGCATAAGAATAGACATAGACCATTCTGACAAAAGAGATTAGAGATGATAAAGGTGGAGTGCTAAATGGCACACCTCTAAACAGGTGGGAATATTGAGACAACCACAATTCACAAGTTTATGGTACCACGTTAAGCATAAATGGGACTCTAAACACTCACAATCCGGTTCAGATATGATTAGAGTGCAAGTGGGCTGTTTGTTGCATATTACAACTTGGATTGCTGAGGGTGCTGAAGATTCATGGATACAAGTTGTTTATGAGCAGATTATTCAAAGGCATGCATTTGTCAACGAGTATCAAATGGTAAAGGAGTTCAGATATGATTTATCCTACCCTCTACCCCAAACCGGTTCCCGTCCTTTCAAGTTCTATAATTTTCTTACCAAGCACCCAGACTTTATCCGGACGGTTGAGACAACGTGGCTGCAGACTGGAGTTCCTGCTTCTAACTTGTCAAAGCTTTGCTATAAACTCAGATTAATCAAGGGTTCACTCAAAAAACTAAATATAGACAATTATTCTAAAATTCAAGAGAGAGTAAACACTACTAACGATTTACTTTTAGATGTGCAGGTTCAGGTTCTTTCTTCACCATCTCCTCTTTTATTTCAGATACAAAAGGAGCTGCAAACAAAGTTATCAGAGTTAAGATCAGCCGAGGAGGCTTTTTTCAAGCAAAAATCGAGCATAA
The DNA here is from genome assembly GCA_030180135.1 of Orychophragmus violaceus. Taxonomy (NCBI): domain Eukaryota; kingdom Viridiplantae; phylum Streptophyta; class Magnoliopsida; order Brassicales; family Brassicaceae; genus Orychophragmus; species Orychophragmus violaceus. The sequence continues at coordinate 107,436,007 of CM058232.1, forward strand.
ACTGGTTAAAGGAAGGAGATTCTAACACCTCATTCTTCTTCAGATCTTGTGTGGCTAGAGCAGCTTATAATGCTATTCGAATGTTCACTCTACCATCTGGTGCAACAGTCACTGATCCTCGACAAATGAGTGACTTGGCGGTTTCCCATTTTGCTAGTATCTTGGCGCCAGCATCCCTAGCTCCAGTCGTGGTATCTCCGCAAATTGTCCAGGAACTTTCAAACTTTCGTTGCTCAGCTGATTCAAAACGAGTTCTTCAGGCTGTGCCATCTCCAGAAACTATCAAGAAGACACTCTTTAAACTGAATCAATCGAAATCTCCTGGTCCTGATGGCTACTCGTCAGGATTCTTCAAAGCGGCTTGGAACATTCTTGGTCAAGAGACAATTCAAGCAATCGGAGGATTTTTTCGAGTCTTGTATCCTTCCCCCAGCAGTCAACTCTACAATTCTAGCCCTTGTACCAAAAAAACCTGGTGCTTCAGCAATCACAGACTTCAGGCCCATTTCTTGCTGCAACACCATCTACAAAACCATCTCCAAAATCCTTGTTTCCAAGCTTAAACCCATCCTTCCTCAGTTTATTCTCCCAAACCAGACTGCTTTCGTTCAGGGAAGGCTGCTTATAGAGAACACGGTTCTAGCAGCAGACATACTTAATGGTTATCACAAGGATTCTGGTCCAAAGCGTATTGCCATTAAAGTAGACATCGCAAAAGCGTTTGATACAATTAGATGGGAATTCATCATGTCTGTTCTGAAAGCAATAGAGGTTCCTGATTTATATCTCTCCTGGCTCTACTCCTGCATCTCCTCTCCCTCATACTCAGTGGGTTTTAATGGTACGGTTCAAGGATTTTTCAAAAGGAAAAGGGGTATCAGACAGGGAGATCCATTGTCTCCCTATCTCTTCGTGATTGCCATGAACTGTCTATCGATAATGTTGAATGAGGCTGCTTTATCAGGGAGAATCAAGTATCATAAGGACTGTGAAGCTGCAAAGCTCACTCACTTATGTTTCGCAGATGACCTATTGATATTCATAGAGGGCTCTCTCCAGTCAGTTCAAAATACGCTACAAATTCTCAAGGACTTTGAAGATCTCTCTGGCCTAGCGGTAAGTGTTCAAAAAACAGCTTTCTATCCTTGCGGGCTCTCTGAAGAAGAAGCGGAAGTAATAAGTTCCACTACGGGTCTTTCTAGAGGTAACCTTCCTATCAGATACCTAGGTGTTCCTCTTACATCTAAAAAGCTTTCCAAGCAAAACTGTGCACCCTTAATACAATCGGTAAAAGGCAAGATCTCGTCATGGGCTGCACGCTCTCTGTCCTTTGCCGGTAGACTGCTTCTAATCAAATCAGTGATAAGCGGAATAACTCACTTTTGGTGTTTCTCTTTTATTCTTCCCAAGTCAGTTGTCAAGACTATTAACTCACTGTGCAACAGTTTCCTTTGGAGTGGGCAAATTGATGATAACTACTCGGCTAGAGTCTCTTGGACAACCGTTACAATGCCTAAAGAAGAAGGTGGGCTAGGGGTAAAGGATCTTGTTACCTGGAATGTGGCGTCCTCTCTCAAGTTAATTTGGCTCCTGTTTTTTAGAAGCGGATCGTTATGGGTTGGCTGGTTTAAAGAGGTAATCCTTAATGGCAGTCTTAGCAACTTCTGGAAAATTAAAGAGAAACAGAAGCACACTTGGCTCGTGAACAAATTAATCCGTATGCGGCATCTCACTTATGACTGGATCAAGGTGAAAGTAGAAAGTGGTGCGCATACCTCGTTTTGGACAGATAACTGTCTCCCCTGGGCAACCTCAACTCCCTGTTCAGTAACGACGCAGCTTTCAGGCGAGCCATCAGTTCAGGTTCAACACTCCACGACCTTCACCGGAATGGAAACTGGATGATTCCCCCTGCTAGATCAGAGAATTAAGTTCAACTCCAAGCTTACCTTTCGACTCTCACATTGACTGATTCGCAGGACTCGTACACTTGGGAACCAGGCAACATCACTTCTAAATCCTTCAACACTGGTCAGGTTTACTCTCTTATACGTCATCAATCTCCTTATGTTTCTTGGTCTCGGATCATCTGGAACTCGGGAGGGATACCGAGACACAGCTTTCTAACTTGGCTGTCCAATCTTGATCGTTGTCCAACTCGTGCGAGATTAATTTCATGGGGATTGCAAGTTGATCCAAACTGTTTACTCTGTAACCAGAATTTGGAAGATCGAAACCACATACTCTTTGATTGCAGCTTCTCTTGGTCAATCTGGTCACATATTGCTTTGAGATGCAGGCTATCAGCTTCTAGGGACTGGGAAAATACTATCTTGATGTTACAGAGCTTATCAGGAAACAAGAACCATCGGCGCGTAACTCTGATTGCTTGGCAAGCGACCATTTACTACATCTGGGCTGAACGGAATGCACGACTGCACCGATCAGTCTTCCGATCTGCGGACACGATAATTGGCCTCCTTGACACACTAATCCGCAACAAGATTTCCTCTTTCAGAGATGCAAATCCTGCTAAAAGCTCCGAAATGATGCAATTCTGGCTTAGCTCAGGACCTTCTCTTCAAACAGTACAACCTCCTGCAATCATCCCATCTGCTACTTGATGTCTCGATTCCTTGATGCCATCAATTACTCTGGTTTCACCTCCTCTACTGATCGAATCCTGATCTGGGATGTAATGTAACTCTTCCTTTCCATCGTCATTTCTCTCTCTCTCTAATTAGTTTCATTAAGCTTCTGGGTTTCTTAATGGGCTTTTTCTGCTGGGCATAGGCAAAAACACTAGTCTTGGGCTTGTAAAAGTTTAATTTCCTTTATGCTTTTCAATATAATGATCCTTTAAAAAAAAAAAAAATGTTCTCTGCAACCAAATTCATACATAAACATCGGCAAGGCAACCAATGTGCAGACTTGTTGGCCAAGAAAGCTATTACACCTGTTACACACTTAACCTTGAAGATTATTTTATTATTGTCCTCAATTTCTTAACTCTGTGTTGATTAATAAAATGTTAGCCACTAACAAAAAAATGGTTAAAGCTTAAATAATAACCAGCCCAAGAGGCCCAATTCGATCCATAGACTTTTTACGTAAGATTGCGATCAAATCAAACCCTAGTTTACCAAAATTATTGGACGAGGAGGAAGATGATGCGAAGCACCGTTGCTCAGGTAAACCCTCACATCTAACATTTTGTGGGTATGTGTTTTGTATGAATAAGAGCTCAGGAACAAATCGTGCAGTATCTACGCAGGTGAACATCAGAGTACCGCGAATTTACATCGGCGAGTCAGAGAGGTCTCAATTATATCATATATATATACATTGCAGAACGTGGTCGATCATAACTGATTTTCATTCAATCAAATTGTAGGTGTCGTTCGGACACTAGCAGTGGAGAAAATCGCAATCGGTTTGTCGGTTGAAGCTACACTATGCGGTCTTGTAGGATACGTGCTCGGTATGGTTTTTTTTTTTTTTCCCCGTTTAATTCGACAATCAATCGGAGACATGATTGTGTTTTGTTCTTCAGGTGATCTGTCAACGGAGTCTGTCACAGAGGATGATCTGAAAATTGAGCAGGTAAAGAGGGATATATCTGACAATCATAACTGTGTATTTTGTTTGTAAACAATCAATCAAAATTATTATTACTATTTTTTTATTAAACTTATCATTACTTTCAAACAGAGAGTTCAATGTCTTGCATATCAGCTTCAATATCACCTTGATTAAAAGGCTCGAGCCACGAAGGAAAAACATTCATCAAATGGGAACAATACGGCTTAAGATTTTGGCCGAATCCCGCAAGAGCATCAGCTACTTGGTTGGGTTAGGAGGAGCTTCCAGGGGGTCCCGGGTCTGAAAGCCACGAGACTTGGCTCCAAGAAAACCAGAGCAAGAAACTGAACCACAGAGACAACGGACTTTGGCACCACCATACCACTCAAAATTATAGTCATAAGTCAGTTCGGTCCGAGGAGTGATGCTCTCTTTTGCAAAGATTCCAACCCTATCTTCTCCAAGAACATCCCACTTCCTCGTCACACAATTTGGTTTACTACAGTGTGTTAGAGAAAAGACACAATAAGTACAGTTTTTCAGACAGTTTTTCTAGCTATGGATTTCTTGGGAAGCACGTAAGGGTGGTCGTTTGTTTTACCATGAATGATTTATAAACCTAGCAAGGCTTCCCTTCTTAGTGGCATCAATAGCCTCAGACGCATTGAGAGATATTGTGTATGCATCCTTAACACCGTGAGTTTCATAAGTTTGAGCCCTACGCTTTACTTCTTCCCACGATATAACTTCTCCACAGTACTCAATAATGAACTGTCCTTTCTGAATTCAAATACAGTCAGTTATTTATGACAAGACACAACAATATAATATAAGCTTGGTTCCTCACCTTTATGTCTTCAGCAGCCTCTAGTCCCCAACCACGACCTTCAGTCTTAATCAACTTTGTTTTGGCATATTCACATTTTTGGAACTTCTGCAACCATACATATAACTAAATAAGCTCCACACATAGATGCAAACATTTGAACCCGTTTGTTTACCTGATTCTTACAATGGACACCACAAGGGCAGTAACCAGGTGTACATTCCATGTTGGTATTCACATTCAGACATCCCTTACCACAAGCACTGTCAGGGTCTCCAAAATCAAACTTGCATTCACAGATAGCAATATCTTTTTCCTTCTGTTTCTTGTGTCTAAAGGCAGTAAAATTGTATACTTTAACAACAACGGGAAGAAGATTCATTTGAGAAGAACCAAAAGAAAAGTTCTTACTTTCGATATGAGAAGTCATTTTGGTCTATGTGTTCATATTGTGGCACCTCATCTCCTTCTTGATCCTTTAAACAAAAGCATATGTTTATTCAGAAAACAAAAGCATATGTTTATTCAGAGATATGTATTGACAACATATTATCACTTACATGATCACAAGAAAATTGCATTTTTCTCTTTCAGCTGATTGAAGCGATCCCCACACTCAGATTTAGAGCCGGTTAATGGTTTATATAGGGAGTGAGATTGTTGCACATCGCTTGCGGTCATCTACCGGTACGCTCTTTGACCACAAAGAGAATGACTGCTGCAAAGACTATATGCCTTTAATAGAAAAAATAAGAAATTGCATGAGTTCTTGGACTGGTAGATTTCTTATCATATGCGGGAAGATTACAGCTAATTAATTGGGTAGATTTTTTGTAATTTTTTTTTTAATTCCATAAAATTTTATGATTGGCAAACTTTTTAAACGCGTTATTCCGCATATTACCAATCATGACTAATATTAGAAATTTTTAATCAATTTCATTTTTAACACTAAAAAAAACTATATACTAAAATCTAACTTATTTATAAGGTACAAATTAAATTCCCACGATATAACACAGTTGCTTTTAGAATCAAATTATTAATAAAAATGAGTTTGTGATACTAATTATATTAGACTTCATATTATTCAAACTTAGACTCAATCTTCTATGTCTTCAAAAAAAAATTTATACAAAATTCATAATATTATTATTAATTATGTAGTCACAAATTACTTTTAGATTTCTGATTTATTTCACAAATTCAATTAAATCTATATAATTAAGTAATACTAAAATCGCTGAAAAATTCTAATGATTGATAAAAAGTTTAATTTATATTCAATAGTAAACATTATGCAAATTAAAGATAAAACCATTACAATAAGGATTAACTTAACTTAAATCAAATGAACATAAACTATAAACCACTCGGTTTACAGTTTTGAACTGAACCAAACAAATCAAACAAAAATATAACCAAACGTGGGCCTTTTAGCGGCCCAAATCGGCCTATAATGGATATCAATCCACGTCACCCGCTTTCCATCTTTCTTCATCGGAGGGCTCACGCAACCAATCAGAGCGTTTGTTCTTCTCGGGTTTCAGGAGAGAGCGGGATTGGCCAAAATTCAAATTTAAACAATTCCCCAAAACCAAAGAGACGATTCGCATTCCCCAACTTTTTTCTTTCTTTGCTATAAATTTATTCGGTTCTGCATCGTCTTGTTTAGTAATTTATGGTCAAAGAAGAAATTCGATTTTTGTTGTTGTTCATCGTTGGAGATGAATTTTAATGGAATGAACAGGAAGGTTCTTCAATCGTTATGCAAAACGTATGGAATCCAGGCAAATCTGAAGAACAACGAGATGGCCAGTAGACTCGCTTCTTTTTTCAAGGTGACTGCGATGATCCTACCTTTACATTTTTGTTTGGTTTTGGTTTGATTCTCATAAACTATAGTTCTGTGTCTCTGACAAATTTATATAGGCTGATGGTGTCAAGGAGAATTTCAAATTGATGGAGAGGAAGGATCTCCAAACACTGTGCAAAAAGCACGGAATCCCTGCTAATCTTAAGAACAACGAGATGGCTACTAGACTCGCGTCTCTTTTCAAGGTGATTACGATGATCCTAATTTTACATTCCCTTCATTCTTTTCTGGTTTTGGTTTTTGATTCTCAGAAATCGGGACTGTAAATTATAATTATGTGTTGCACAGGAATCACAAGAAACACTTATTTTCACTGATCTTAAGGAGCATAGCTCTGTTGCTAAGTTAGCAAAAGTACAAGGTATATACTCTTAGTTAATTTAATTTATTTGTTTTCAATTACAATTTTTGTTAACTAATTATTTTATAACATGTGTTTCTTTCATCACAGTAATCTTGGTAAACTCAGATGAGAAAAGTTCCTCAAGTTTAGCTGGGAACTTTTCTGAGAAAGAAATGGAGATTAGTAAAGTCGGTTGTATGAGTGTTGGCCTTTCTGTAAATCTAACACAAGAACAAGCAGGAGACTCTATTGTGGAAGCTAGTAGCTCTTCCAAGAAAATGAAGACAGTGAGTCAAGAATTTGTGAAAGAGAATCCAGAAGGAATGGTTGAGGACTCACCTTCTACATTCGAAACCAAAGCTACAGAACCTGCTATGATTTCTGAGAAGTTTTTGGATTCTTCTGAACTTATGGAAGAAGAATGTGAAGAGAAGCAGGAGCAAGAAACAGTTATGATGACTGCATCATCGTTATCTGAGTTTATTACTGAGTGCTCAGAAGTGAGCAACCCTGAATCTGAGCTATTTGTGGAAACCAGTCCACCTCCTTCACTGTATTCAGCTGAATGTTGGAACGAGAGTTTTTCAAGTAAAGATGATGAGGGAGGTTTCTTAGAGAATGAAAAGCAATCAGAAAATAGACATGGAAACGTATCTGAATACAACACGGAGTATAGCAGTGCAGAAGAACAAGCGGACATCTGTGATGTTGGTCGTATCAGTCCTGGTTATTGTGTAAACCAGGCGACGAGCGATGAGGTTAATGATGACAGTCTAACAAAAGCTGAGCTTATAGTTTCTACTGAGAGAGATTGTAAACCAAATGTGTTGGAGCTAAGCGGATCGTTGTCAACTGACTTTGCTTCCCTCTCTCCCAAGGATTCAGAGTGTTTGGAGGAAGACGCAATGAAAGCTTTATTCACTACCCCTGAGAGGAACTTAATGTTAATGGAACCGCTCTGCGAAAATGGAAAGACTCGTGCAAATGATACAATGACACAGCACAATGATGAAGCAGTAGAGTCTCATGCTGTTGTTTTCACAACTCGTGAACAAGTTTTATTGCTGGGAGATTCTGAGCTATATGAGGTGGGAAAGGAAGAGGAACATGTAGCAACAGACTTTCCTGATGAGTCTGATGTTCTCAGTAGCTGCCAAAATGAAGCTATAAATGAAGGAGAAAGCATAGTAGTTGAGCTTCATGACGAGCCTAACATTGCCGCTAGCCCATTGCCACACACTGCTGGAAATCAAGAACGAAAGGAAGTGGAGCTCAAGGATGAGTCTGCCTTCTTCACTAGTCTTGGTAATGGTAAGTCTGGCTCAACCCATTATCAAAGCCATCATGCTTCTTCTCCCAAAGCTATTTTGAAGGACGACAGTGTGGTTCCGGAAGGTCACGTTGCAGCTCCAGATTTTAGAGAGAACACCATTGCTGATTCAAGTGGTAACACACAAAAAGTTTCTTACAGCCATGAGTTTAATGCCGAGGAAGAAACTGCCGTTGAGGAACTGGCAACAATAGGTATTTGTCACATTTAATTTTAAGCATCACATACTTTGTTTTTGGAGTCAATCATAAGTACCAAGAAAGTTTAGGTATTACTTACTATATTGAAATACTCTTGACTAACTACTGCTTCTACTCATTCCATTTTCACAGAGAAAGCCATGTCTCAGACTCCTAATGAATCCCCTGTTGAGGATAACATAATGGAAGAAGGTTAGATTTCTTAAGGATCTTGTGTTTCTTAGATTCAGTAAAATACTTAAAAAAATACACATGTTATAGGTCTAGAAGCAGCACAAGGGACATCAAAGCAAAGCAGATTTTATTCCCCCCATGTTAACTCTGTATATCTACCTGATTTTGACACTGAGGGGACAGAGATAACCATGGAAGCAGAAAGTAGTGTCACTCTCAGCTCCAATGTTCTTGCCTCACCAGCTGAAGGTGATTCCAAGACAATTGGTGAAATTTCCAGCCAACTTGACGTTGGTGGAACCTGTTCCATGGTGTTAGGTGAGTAACTTTTCTTAAAATTTTCATGGAGTTAATAACATAGTCTTAAATCATATTCTCAAAGATGAAGCAACTGATCTAATTGCTACTGCATTTGGTAACTTTCTTTTCTACATCTAAGCAATTTGCAGGTGTTACTTTACTATATCTAGATACTCTTGAATACTAATTACGTACTCCTAACCTTATTTCTTTTTTGAAGCAGCTGCAGGTGAGGAGAAGGTTAGGAGCGAAGCTACTCTGAGTCCTGAAGAAGCCTTGAATGAGTCAGCTGAAAACAAGGAGTGTGCGAACATTGGTGAATCATTTACGTTGTCTGAGAAGCAAGTAAGAGAATCAAACTTGATTTACAGAACACAAGTGAAGCCTAAAAGACAAGACATGAAAGAGAATGCACCACACTCAAAAATCGTGGAGAATCTTAACGTAACAGCTCCAAGGACATCAAAGAGACAGCCGCTCCAAGACTTGAGGACTATTAGAGAGGAGCCCAATAAAGTCTTCAAAAAGCCCAAGACGTCTCAGCCCAAACACAACTCTCCTCAGAAAACCTGCAACAAGGAAGTCTCTGTCTTATTCACAGCTCACAACATTCAAACGGGAAATAGGTTTGCTGTACTAAGTGACTATGACGATTGTTGAGTCATAGGAGCGTGCTAAACTTATGTGTAAAAGTTATAAATAGCTATATAATGTAATCGTTGTAATCAAGTGAGTATGAATAAAATCTTAATAAGTTTTCATTTCTCCATCTTAATCAAGCTTTCAAGGAAGAACTAGTAGTTTATGATTTCTCTAATAAGACTTTCGAACTTTTATTATTGCCTTGTGTGTTTCAAATAGTTTAAAAACCTTATTGGCTTTTGATTTCTTGTGAAGCAAGTATTACCATCATTAGACATAACATGTTTTGTGCACACATGCATACTTAGATGTGCAAACTTAACTTAGGGCTGGGCATAGGCATAATAACCGAACCGGATCCGCACCGAAAAAATCGGTATCGATTCGGGTTCGGATCCAATAAAATAACCGATTAGATCCCAAGTGCAAGTTACTTTATATATCGGTTCGGTTTGGGTAATATCTGATATCGAATTGGATATCCGAATTAACCCTAACTATACCAATAACTTTACTATATTACTAGTTCACTTCCTTTAATTTATAGAAATTTTAAAAACTACATAAAAATACTAAAGAGATATTCACTTATAAGTATTAAAATCTAATACTATTTAATTTACTATATAAATTAGTATTATTTGTGGTGAGATATTTTCTGGTTTTTAGATTTTTCTCTAGTTTTGGTTCAGAATTTTCGGAGTTTTTTCCGGGTATTTTGGGTTTTACTCCGGATTTTTTTTGGGTTTTTTCCGTGGTTTTCGGATTTTTTCCGTAGTTTTTAAGTTATATTGAGTATTTTGGTTACAAAAGAACCGAAACCGATTGATACCCGAAAGTGTTTCGGGTTTGTTCGGATTTTACATTGAAGTACAGAACCGACATGAACCCGACATGATCCGAACCAGACCGAACCAATTTTTTTGTAAAATACCGACTGAGACTTCTATGCATATGACCGAAATATCCGAGAATTGAATGGATAGAACCGAATACCGGTTCCGATTGCCCAATGCTAATTTTGATGGTAATGAATTATGATAACTGCTGCAACTGAATTAAATGAAACAAGCTCCTAAGGTGCGGTCTAATGTTTAAATTTTCCCAAATGCGATCCTTCTGTGCTAAACCAGATTGAGTGATCTTAATCCGGCCCATTGGACCCTAATGAACCCATTGAGCATACTCACTTGTTAAACGGTCTTAAATGTTTGTCCCACTACGCCACTAATCACTAATTATCTCATAAAGAGGTGTCTAATGAGTTTCCCTCGTAATTACTTCAGCCCTTTCACTCTACCAATTTACTTTGTAACAGTCAAGGTCCAAGTGTCTCTATATAAACTCTCCAACGTTAACACTCACATCTCATCACAAACACAAACAAATCAACCACACTCACTTCTTGATCTTTCTCCTTTCCAACCTATCAATATGGCAACCAAACCAAGTTTCGTGGTTACCTTCACTGTGATGCTCATCCTCATGGTGGCGTCTTCTACAGTGACAGCTCGACCTCTCATGGGTGCACCTTCTCCTACCACAAGCCTTGTGTACAGGCTCAGACTCGATGAAGAAACAGGTTACTGTTGGGACTCACTGATGCAGCTCCAACACTGCTCTGGAGAGCTGATCATGTTCTTCCTTAACGGTGAGACTTATATTGGCCCTGGATGTTGCAGTGCTATAAGAACCGTGGGACGTAAGTGTTGGCCTACTATGATTGGTGTTCTTGGTTTTACTGCTCAAGAAGGTGACATGCTACAAGGTTATTGTGATGATCAAGACTCTGAGAATGATGGTGATGCACATGCTCTTGCCTCCTCACCATTGTCTCTGTCCCTCAAAGTCAAGCCTACTACGGTTGTTCCATCTTCTAATCCTTGAATCACAAGAAATCTTTATATAATGTAATAGCTTCTCTGTTATTACTTGAGAATAAAATATCATTACTTGCAACATAATCTTCTTTTCTTCTCAAATCTAGACATACAATTCTCCTTGTTAAATCAAATGAACTATCACAAAAAAAAAGTGGCTTAACCTAAGCCCTGATCAGGTCAGGGACAGTAAAAAAAAATACCAATAATTAAAAGAGTTCATGATCCATAACTATGGCTTCACTTCTAGAGAATCCTCAATTTGTTGGATGGGTTGTTTGGCAGCCAAGGCACCTTCCTGAAAGCCATAAAGAAAACAAAAAAAAAGTTTGTTGAATAAAATTCTTAAGAGGAAAACCTGACTATGCAAACAGACTACACTGCATCCCAAATCACACCAATAATACAAAGTCTTTATTTCTGACTCATCTGAAATAACTAATTCCATGATAATCACTTTCCCATTTTCCAGTAATGCTTTCCAGCAATTCTTGAGAATCTTTGCACAGACCTCATCATATCCAGTCATGAGAAGTATTAACATATTAGACAAGATTTGTGTTTGGGTCTTCTTAAATTCAAGATGATAGCATCTCCACTTGGGATTTCTACAAACATATCTCCAAGCCACATGCTCCACATTAGGATAAGAAGGTGTTTGTGTCAAAATCTACTATGAGCTAACGAGTTATAAGGCTAGTCCCAAGGCAGTGTCTAGCCAAATCAGAACATTTTGATTCAATACCATTAGATAAAAGTAAACTGTGGTGGCACCTGAACATAGCAAATTTACATGAAACATTTTTTGATAAAATGAATATGCATTGTCTTCCAATGTTTGGGAACATGGGCCCAATGTAAGGAATGGAATATCCTCTATCGGCCCATACTGTTGAGTACCATTAAAATTCAGTTTTTTATAAAGAAAAAAAATCTGATCCATCAGCCCTACAAAATACTTACATTTGAGTATCCGTTCGGGTTCGGTTTGGATTTTTCGGATTTTCGAATTTTTGGGTCTAGACATATAAGATCCATTCGGCTATTTTAAAATTTCGTTTCGATTCCATTCGGATTCGATTCCATTCGGGTTCGGTTCGAATTCAGATATCCAAAAAATCATAAAACAAAAATAAAATTAGTTATATTTAAATTAAAAAATTCAAATTTTGATAAATATAACAAAAACATTCATAAATTTTATTTATTTTTGACAATATAGTTATTTTAGTCTAATAATAATCAATATATTTGAATTTATAATTGGGAATTCGGCCATAAAAATCCTCAACTTTGCAGGAATGACCAATTGAGACACCAACTTTTTGTGTGGCAAAAAAAACACTAGAAAATTCATTGACTTCCGTTAAAAACTCAAACTTTAGGTTGACTTGCCATTAAAAAACACCGTTAATTTTTTTTTAACGGAAAATTAAACACCATTTACCTCACCGTTTATTATTATCGTTAATGAAAAACGACGTCGTTTTTCTATTAAAAATATTCTGCCATAAAAATCCCCAACTTTGCAGGAATGGTCAATTGAAACACCAACTTTTTGTGTGACCAAAAAAACACCAGACAATTCATTGACTTCTGTTAAAAACCCAAACTTTAGGTTGACTTGCCATTAAAGCACACCGTTAACTTTTTTTAACGGAAAATTAAACACCATTAACCTCACCGTTTATTATTATTAAAACGACGTCGTTTTTCTATTAAAAAAATATAAAATCGATCCAGCCGTGGATCGAACTTGAGACATGAGGCAGGAGTATACAGAACTTTACCATTGTGCTATTGTTCATCGTCGGTAATATATGAAACACATTTCATTATATAACCAATTAATAAGTCTTCCGGGATCAATTACAATTACTAAATCAGCCATGGCATCTGCATCTTCTTCGTCTCCGATGAATCGTTTAGCTTACACTCTTGAATGGTAAGGCTCGTCTCAGTGAATCCAGCATCGACAAAGCTAGATCGAGCAGAGAATCTGATGAAGAACTCCATGAATCATCTAGCTAAAGAGTTCTTCATCAGATTCTCTGCTCGATCTAGCTTTGTCGATGCTGGATTCACTGAGACGAGCCTCACCATTCAAGAGTGTAAGCTAAACGATTCATCGGAGACGAAGAAGATGCATATGCCATGGTTGATTTAGTAATTGTAATTGATCCCGGAAGACTTATTAATAGGTGATATAATGAAATGTGTTTCATATATTATCGACGATGAACAATAGCACAATGGTAAAGTTCTGTATACTCCTGCCTCATGTCTCAAGTTCGATCCACGGCTGGATCAATTTTATATATATTTTTTAATAGAAAACGACGTCGTTTTAATAATAATAAACGGTGAGGTTAATGGTGTTTAATTTTCCGTTAAAAAAAGTTAACGGTGTGCTTTAATGGCAAGTCAACCTAAAGTTTGGGTTTTTAACAGAAGTCAATTAATTGTCTGGTGTTTTTTGGCCACACAAAAAGTTGGTGTTTCAATTGACTATTTCTGTAAAGTTGGGGATTTTTATTGCAGAATTTTTTTAATAGAAAAACGACGTCGTTTTTCATTAACGATAATAATAAACGGTGAGGTTAATGGTGTTTAATTTTCCGTTAAAAAAAAGTTAACGGTGTGCTTTAATGGCAAATCAACCTAAATTTTGGGTTTTTAACGGAAGTCAATGAATTGTCTAGTGTTTTTTTTGCCACACAAAAAGTTGGTGTCTCAATTGGCCATTCCTGCAAAGTTGGGGATTTTTATGGCCGAATTCCCATTTATAATTATATTTTTGGATAATTTTGTTATATTAAGTTTAAATATAACTAATATTTTAGCTATATAATTGTAATTCAGATATTTAGGGTATCCATTCGGTTCTCGGTTCGGTTCGGGTTCAGGTTCAGTTCTTCGGATATATGAATTTAGGACCCGTACGGATATTTTGTCGGTTCGGATTCGAGTTCAATTCTACTTTTTCGGTTCGGGTTCGGATTCGGTTTGGTATTTCGGGTTCGGATATTTTGCACAGGCCTACTTCACAATATCACAACATGAAATCAGAGACGGGGTTGAACTTATAAAAATAAATAATTCGTTCATTTTATTCTTATTTGATCTTATGGAAGAATATGTTCAAGATAAAAGAATATTTATTTTTCTTTTCGTTATAATGGAAGACAAAACGTGACAACACGTATTCGATATATACATTATAACATGAAGCCTTGAAATGGAAAGCACGAACCGTCAAATCTTGATCACCCCCACTACAGGTTTCTTCCATACAGAATTCGCGTTCTTATCTTTTCTGGTCATCAATTTATAAAGTTAAAATAAAGTTGAAACTTTTCATTGTAAAATTATCGCAATCTAGTTCATTTTATAAGTAAGATAAAAAAATATTCGCAAAACTTCGTGATTATAAAAACGCAATTATGTGAGAATATGTACTCGTTTTGATTATTAGTTTCTTTTAATGAAAAGCTACGACAAGAATTCACGAGAAATGCATGTTGTTTTAGGACTGATTTCCTATTTATATCTAATTTACTCGTTGTTATAACCCTGATATATTTGTGTGAAATCCAACAATTGTTTATAATGTGTTCAAATCACCTCTTGGCATAAATATACATTTTAAGTGTAACATTGTTAATATATACACACCAGCATGCATGCAACTTTTTTTTCCTGGATCACTGCAAGCAGAATACCAACTCATGCATGACTGTATTAGTATGAACCTGAGTCACACTCAAAAGCTGTCACATGAGTTAAAGATTGCTACACACTTTTATATTGTCTAAAGAGCAATGTGAGATATGTTTAAGAGAAGCCTATGTTTAATAGACTCTTTTAAGATATAGGTGAGAAAATCCAACATCTTGAACATACCACAACAAAATAGGCCACTTATATAAACTATATAGATAGGAAACTGTTTTTTTTTTTGGAGTGGAAAATCATCCGTTGAACTTAACCATATATTATAATGTTATATTAGTATAGACTTAACTCACATTCAAAAGCAAAATCAAAAGTTGATGATTGCCAATACACATATATTGTCCAAGGTTCACGATCCCAATAGATGTGGGATGTTTAGTATTGATCATGAGATGAAGTTTTAATGATCAGAGGTGGATAGTTTAAAGACTATCATTATGCATGGATGGTAGGAGCTACGAGAGTAACCAGTTGGACAAGGAGCATTCGTGAACAGTATCCGCCGTGAACAGTATCCACGGATGAATAGTGAAACCAGTCTTGTCTCTTAAGATATTTTGGATTAGCTTCTCTTGTAAGCCAAAAATGGTCTAATGGCTCTTACTCTATATTATAACTTCTGATTTTGATTTTTGAGTCTAAGGAGACTTATTCTCATCTCCAATTCTCTCTCTAATCTCTAATCTTGTTATTATTCCCATCTCAAATTCTCTCTCTTGTTCTTATTCTCTCAAACTCTCTCTAATCTTCTTCTCTTATATTTTGTTGATTCTACAAATCTCTATCTTTATTCTCTTAAATTCTAACATTTAGACCGTGTGATTGTTTGCCATTGCTATGATCTCTCGCTGCGTATCATGTTCTGTTTTTGTCTTTCATCATTTGTGTGTAAAAGAGTTCTCAAAAATGTATCTGTAACAACAAAGTTTATCAATAGAAACGAACGATTCTTTGTCTATTAAAAAGAAAATGTTTCGTACAAATAGAAAAGAAAATGCTTCGTAGAAAGAAACAAAAGTTGAATCTTATGTCTACGATGCATGTTCCACAGACATTAGTCTACTTATTTAATATCATCCAAATTCTTTTTAAAATATATCTATTGTAATATAAAATTTCAAAACTTTAGCAATGTCATTCGTTATGTATATGTACGTAGGCGAGTACGTATGCATGTTCATTGATTAGTATATAAGAGCAAATACAATGGGGTTTTTAAGCCTTGGGGTTCTTAAAAAAATTATAAAATATTACGTGGGCTCCACAGCATAGTTAAAATACAGGTCCTTAAAATCCTTATATAAGGACCGATCCTTACACTGTTCACGCCACGTGGCGTGTAACGATTGGTCCTTATTTTTTTAATAATTTTTTTTTTTTTTAAAGATCCGAAAAAAAAAAAATAATATTAATTTTTTTTTTTTAAGAACCCCAATGGGTTACACCATTGGGGATGCTCTAATACTACTATAATATATAGAGTCCGATTGGTGAACAAAAACAGAACGGTTAAACTAGCGGTTAACGAAAGTGGTAAGCGGTTGAATAGTGCAAAACTGTAAGTGAAAGCTGTTAGTGAAAGCTGTTAGCGAAAACGGTAACAAAAAGCTGAAAGTAACCGCTTTTACTGTAGCTTTTATAACGTTTTTGTGATTGGTAACAAACAAAACGATATACCTCTAACGTTTTTGTTATAGTGTTACCAATCGGACTCATATACTCAGGTCTATAAAATTTGTCAATTAACTAATAGAAATATTCTAAATTATTCAGTTGTGGATGAATCGAGTGGTGGAGTATGTAGAAGTGTTGTAATGCGTGGGTGATGATGGTGAAGGATGGTGCTCTTCGTGTGGAAACCACACTCTTCCTCTTTCTTTATTATGATCAATCTTTTTCCATCATTTTTATGATCATCCATCTCTTTCCATTAATCTATCTAGCTCACTCTTGTTTTATTCCCAGTGCTTTCCAATTCATCAATCCAATTCTTTTATCGTTTATTTTTATTATTTTATATAACGAAACCCTACTTACATCTGTTCATTATCTATTTGTTAATTGAGTTTCTCACTTTCAAACGGATCTAATTCCTTATTGCGATCTTTAGAGGATCTAAGAAGTTGTTGCGTGAATAATCATCTGGTTCGCACTTGATTATATTTAGTTGTTGGATTTTACTATTTCATATTATAATCGTTCAGTGTAATATGGATTTTAATTAGTAAGGGCTAGTTTAAGTGGTGGTGTTATTCTTTCAATATTTTCTTTGTATATCTATATAATCTGTAAAAATTTGTATAAATAAAAATATAAAGTATTTATTATGTACATATTTATAGACAGGAAACATAACAAAAAACTCCCAAAACAATAGTATAATATTGTGATAAAATCCGTTCAACTTTTATAACTTTTGGTCAAACACTACTAAAATCTACAATTATTGATAACTTTTGGTCAAACATTGCTATAAAATCTAAACATTAAATGAATAAAAACAGTGTCATTGATTAACGACTCATCTTCCCTTCTTTTTTCTCCTTTTTGGTTCCTTTTTGATTAACCACACAAAAATGAATTTTCTTGAAACAAGCGACAAAAAAATTCGACTGATTAAGATAATTTATATGTTGACATTCTTAAACTATATCTTTACACGAATCCTTATATATTACTCTCATTCTCTCAACATAGACAACATCAGCAAAATGTTCACTTGCCTGATGGTTTCATCTAATAGAATTACTTACGATATTACGATAAAAATAAACATGACAACATATTAACTATGAATTTTCGACATGGAAACAGAATCTGAGCTCACAGGATCAAGAGAGTAAATGGAGAAGATGAAGATTGAAAATGTTTATTATCTTTCTTAATTAAACTGTAACCATACAATTGTTCATATATATGCGTATGATTAAGCAAAAGGAAACCCAATCATACTAAACCAAGTATTAACCAAAACCAATATAACCGAATATATCCCAACGGCTATTTACATCTAATATACCCCCCTCAAGTCTTTAGCTTTGGTACATGGGGAAGATAAAGACTTGACAAGGACATGCGGTTGAGAAGAGAATGAAATGGACCCGGTTGTAATGGCTTGGTTAAGATATCCGCTAGCTGACTACCAGTTGGAACATGAAGACATATAAGATTACCAGCCTTGAGTTGATCTCGAACCGTATGGCAATCTATTTCAATGTGCTTCGTTCTCTCGTGAAAAACCGGATTTGTAGCAATGTAGATAGCGGATTTGTTATCACAGAAGAGCTTGGAAGTGGAGACAACATCAACATGAAGATCATGAAGCAACTGGCGTAACCATATCAGCTCACATGTTGCTAAAGCTAAGCTCCTATATTCTGCCTCAGTACTACTTCTACTGACAACCGCTTGTTTCTTGGACTTCCAGGAGATCAAAGAAGTGCCCAAGTAGACACAAAAACCTGTGATTGAGCGGCGAGTCTCCTTACAGGTAGCCCAATATGCATCAGCAAACCCATTCAAACATAGCTCAGAATCTGAGGAGTACATCAAACCCTGACCCGAGTTAGCCTTGATATAGCGTAGAACTTTATGAGCTGCCTGTAGGTGGATGTCAGTAGGCTGAGAAAGGAACTGACTAAGCTGATGTACATCAAAGGTAATGTCAGGACGTGTGATACAAAGATACAAGAGACGTCCTATCAACTCACGGTATTGTTTAGGTTGAGACAGAGGAGTTCCAAGATCCTTGGTGAGATGGAGAGTAGGATCCATTGGAATAGAGCTTGGCTTACAACCCAATAAACCTGAATCCTCTAACAAGTTTAGTGCATACTTCCTCTGTGAAACGGAGATACCAGTAGAAGACCGTGCAATCTCTAGACCAAGAAAGAATCTAGCCTGGCCCAAATCCTTGATCTTAAACTCAGAATGGAGAAGCTTTTGGAGATTTGCAACAGCATCCATATCATCACTTGCTATTAAGATATCATCAACATAAACTAAAACAGCAAGGAAGGATTGAGAAGTAGCCTGAATGAATAATGTGTTGTCGGCTGGTGACTGAATAAAGTTTGCTCCCAACAATACTGAAGAGAAACGTTTGTACCACTGTCTACTAGCCTGTTTTAAACCACAGAGGGATTTCTTCAACCGACAAACCGGATTAGAAGGCAAAGTAGTACCCAATGGAGGAGTGTAACCCTGTGGTAAACTCATGAATATTTCCTCATCCAAGTCGCCGTGTAAGAAAGCATTGGAAACATCCATTTGGATAAGATGCCAACCTTTAGCTGCAGCAAGAGCTAGAAGGAGTTTAACACTGGTGAGCTTGGCAACAGGGGAAAAAGTATCCAAGTAAACAACACCTTCTTGTTGCGTGAAACCCTGAGCTACTAAGCGAGCCTTATAACGTTCAACTGAACCATCTGAGTTGTATTTAATGGTAAAGACCCATTTACAACCCACAACATTCTTTCCTGCAGGTAAAGATTCAATATCCCAAGTCTCATTCTGTTCCAAAGCCTCAAATTCTATATCCACAGCCTTTGTCCAGTTAGAAGAAGCCATGGCTTGCTTAAAATTCTTTGGCTCAGTTTCTAGGGAATAAGAGAGTGTTGAAGTTTTAAAAATGGGATGGAAAAGGTCATAGGAAATGACAGAAGAAAGAGGGTAAGGAGTAGTAAAAGAAACTGATGAATCAGTAGGTGAGGAATGAGGTAAAGGGAGTGTAGTAGAAGGAATTAAGGAGCAGTGATACTCAGACAAATAACTTGGTACCTTAACCGTCCTTCTTGGTCTCCCAATATGATCAGAAACAACTTCTGTATCTGTTGGAACTGGTGTAACGGGTGTCTGAAGTATAGGTGTAGCACCAAGGTGTGTAGTGGGATGTGATGGACTAGAATGAGATGATATGCAATGCTCATGAGATGCTAAAGATGGCGGAGATAAAGGCATAGAATCAACAAAGGTAATGGAGCAGGCAAGGGTAAAATCGAATTTGGAAACATATCAGCTGCTTTAGAAACCAAATGACTGGTTTTGAAAGGAAATGTATTTTCTTGAAATGTAACATTGCGAGAAATCTGAATAGAATGAGACTCTAAGTCCAAAACTTTATATCCTTTATAACCCGAAGGAAAACCAAGTAAAACACAAGGACGAGCACGTTCTGTAAATTTGTGTCTATCTTTGGAAAGAGTAGACACATAGCATAAGCATCCAAATGTTCTCAAAGAAGTATAATCAGGAGACTTACCTAAGAGCAATTCATAAGGAGACTTATACCCTAGAAGAGGAGATGGCAATCTGTTAATCATGAAAACAGCTGTCAAAACACAATCACTCCAGTATTGTAATGGTACATTTGATTGAAAAAGTAATGAACCCACATTTAAAAGATGCTGATGCTTACGTTCGACAACAGAATTCTGCTGAGGAGTATAAGCACAAGCAAAGTAATGAAAAATACCATGTTCTTGCAAGAGAGATGTGAAAGCTAATTCAGGGGCATTATCAGAACGGATTGCTTTTATCTGTTTACTATATTGAGTATGAACAAGAGTAATGAAAGCTGGGAAAATGGTTGAAACATCACTTTTATTACAAAGCATGTAAACCCAAGTAGTACGAGTACAGTCATCAACTAAGGTAAAGAAGTAACGATAACCCTCAACAGACTCAGTACTAAACGGACCCCAGATATCTAGATGGACAAGATCAAATGGTTATGGAGACAAAGTATTATTGGAAACAAATGCCAATCTCTTTTGTTTAGCTAAAGGACAAACAGAGCAATGATGTTCATGAGAAGATACAGACTTCAAACTAGGTAACACATGAACTAGTTTTTGTAAAACATTATGAGAAGGATGGCCTAAGCGGTGATGCCAAAGAGTGTGTGTTTCCACCAGTGATCCACAGAAAAGTGCAGTATGATTAGATGATGATGAGGGAGCAGTCTCTAGGATGTATAAAGATGGAAAGAAATGAGCTGCACATAAAGATGTTTTCAACAAGCAACTGACACTGATCAAGTTAAAATGAAAATCTGGAACAAGCAAAACATGATGCAATGTTAATGTGGATGTGATGGGAACTGTGCCAGTGTGTGTGATGGGAACCTTAGTGCCATTAGGAAGAGACACCGTCACACTAGATACAAGAGTTACTTCTGAAAACATGGTAATGTCAGAACAGACATGGCTAGAAGCACCACTGTCAATTATCCAAGCATCAGAAGGTAGAAAAGAATGGATAGTAGAAAGACAAAGATTATGGAAGGTTAACATGTCATTCTGGTATTTAAGGCTATTAGAAGGAAAAAGAATGTTACCAGAGGATGATGTAGAAGCCATGACTCCTTTATCTGTGATTGTTGCAGAAACAGGAGGACATGGGGAAGGAACTGCAGGCTCTGAAACTCGAACTTGAGAATTGAATTGAGCTATCAGAGTCTGAATCTGTTGTGGAGTAAAGTCTGAGAGAGTGATATTATTCCCACTTGTGGTAATGGTTGGAGCCATAATCTGAGGGTAAGGAAGAACCGGAGATGGATACTGCATATACTGCGAAGGATGATAGTCAGAGTAGACATTGGCAATAGCATTTGCCTGTTGTGTGGATGTTGGATAGACCATTCTTGGTGTCGACTGTTGCATCCTTGGTTGGAAAGAAGGTTTATAACCAGAGGAAGGAGCATGAGTCTTATAGCCTGGTGGATATCCATGAAGCTTAAAACATTTTTGAACCGTATGTCATGTCTTCCCACAATGTGTACAAACTGGTTTCTGTGCAAGCTTCATTGTGTTATAAGCTGCAATATATGAAGTAGCATCCATTTGTGGAACTGACTCAGTTTGTGAAACAGGAGTAGTGGCTTGAAAAGCAACACTATCGACTCTAGCAGAAGGTTTAAGAGATCTTTGTCTCTCATCCTGTGTCACCATATTGTAAGCTTCTTCAATAGTCGGAATCGGCTTCAACATCAAGATATGACGACGTATCTGTTCATAGGTTTCATTAAGATCCATCAGGAATTTAGTTACACGACTCCTATGCTGCAATGTCTCCCACAAAGCAGCAGCATCACACTCGCACTTACCACATGTACAAACAGGAATCTCCACATAGTTCCGATATTCTTCCCAGAGTGTAATCAGCTCAGTATAATAGGTAGATACATCTAAAGCTCCCTGTTCAATCTTGCTAAGCCTCTGTTCAATATCATATATCCTAGGTGCATCAGCCTGTTTGAATCTAGTTAACAGATTTTTCCAGATTCCTTCAGCAGTAGCAATGAACAAAAGACTCTGCCCAATCTTCTTAGATACAGAGTTCATCAACCAAGTAGCGACTATATCGTTACATCGAGACCAAGCACCATAGTCTTTATGAGTAGGGATAGGTTTAGGTATCGTACCATCGATGAATCCTAGCTTGTTGCGGACATTCAAAGCCATCCGAATCGATCTCC
This sequence comes from Orychophragmus violaceus, assembly GCA_030180135.1. NCBI lineage: Eukaryota > Viridiplantae > Streptophyta > Magnoliopsida > Brassicales > Brassicaceae > Orychophragmus > Orychophragmus violaceus. Next base: position 107,458,372 of record CM058232.1, read on the forward strand.
GCCAAGAATGAAAATCGGATGCAGTCGTAAGTCGATCCGAAACGAGAACAATTCCAGCATGATCGTTCGCATGGAGATGGTAAGGATTCTCATACTGATCAACACTGTAACGAGAAGTATCCAAGGTTCCTGTGTTGCTTTCGGTACTCATGATTCTTTTGAAATTGAACAAGAAAAGAAAAAGAACGAGATACGATTCAAAGAAATGAAGATGAAATCGTACTCAGAAGAGAAATCAAAGAGAAAATCGAAGAAGAAGAATGGAAAAACAAAAGAAAATCGCGAGAAGAAATTCCCAAATTGCGACGAACAAAGATTGCGAAAAACACAGAAAAAGAGGAATCGAAGAACTCATAGTGTTGCGGAAGCTCAATTTGTAAGCTCTGATACCATATTAACTATGAATCTTCGACATGGAAACAGAATCTGAGCTCACAGGATCAAGAGAGTAAATGGAGAAGATGAAGATTGAAAATGTTTATTATCTTTCTTAATTAAACTGTAACCATACAATTGTTCATATATATGCGTATGATTAAGCAAAAGGAAACTCAATCATACTACACCAAGTATTAACCCAAACCAATATAACCGAATATATCCCAACGGCTATTTACATCTAATACAACAATATCATAAAATCAGTATAGTCTATAGTGGATAAAGTTGAAATAAAGACTCTCAACAAATCAAGTTGAAATTTCCTTTTTTACTTTATTTAAGTTATGTTCTTCTTTTCCGGTAGAATCAAGACATGCATGCCTTTGATCATGAAGAGGATGGAACAGTTTCTTGTATATATGTAACTGCCTTTTTGGCCTCACTAAGGATTTTTATCTTAATTATACAGAAATGATGAGAAACTTACAAAAAATGTGGTTAGTTTTCACATCATCTATTTGTTATTTAATCTGTGATTAAATGTTTTGTTCTTTTCTAATTTATTCTCGAACCAATTTCTTATTAGAAACAAATGGAGTAGAAGGAACTTTGTTCGTTCGACTTCATACTAAAAATGAGTATATCTTAAGGGTTCATAAATTATGTTAACCTAAACAAAACTATATAATCTCCATATATGCGGATAAGACCTTACTTAATTGGCGTAGGAACGGTTAAAAAGTTATAAGGATCGGATGATTCCATGAAAACCAATTTAGTTTAGAAGGTTCCTACTTTTGATACATATTATAATATAGATACGAAGCATAAGTATTTAATCTACACGTTGAAATTGACATATAAGAACAATCCATGTCTCAGTTTATCACATCAATCGCAAACAATAATATTTTCTAATTGCATTTCATTGATAAACATGGTTTGTAATAGTATCTGATTTAGTTTAATTTTTTTTTTCTAACACCTAATATTAAATATCAAATTGTAAATGGTGAATACAAATATTTTCTTAAGGAATAAATTATCGAATTACTAAGCATAAAAACATTTTCTTCAGCCTTTGCTAGCATAGCAAGATGATGAGCCGCTTGATTATTCTCTCTATTGATGATTTAGTTTAATTATCCCTAATTTGAGTAAGAAAATTGTTTCTTTGCAATGTATAAATTAGTACCAAAAACAAGTAGTGGTGATGCTCCACATATTGTCTCCACCAAGCCAAAAGTAAACTCAAAAATCTCCATAAATAGAATGAGCCTGGGCTTGTGTTCTCCACACTTACTAAATTCTCTTACTCAAACAAAAACAAAACAAACAAATAACTTTTTTTTTGAAAAATGGATCAAGATCGTAACATGAACATGGACATAGAGAAGGAATCAACAACCTTCGACTACTCCAAACGCGCTCAATGGCTACGAGCCGCCGTCCTCGGAGCCAACGACGGTCTCGTCTCCACCGCATCTTTGATGATGGGAGTTGGCGCCGTGAAACATGACGTCAAAGCTATGATTCTCTCTGGATTCGCCGGAATGGTCGCCGGAGCTTGTAGTATGGCGATCGGAGAGTTTGTCTCCGTTTACTCTCAGTACGACATAGAGGTAGCTCAGATGGAGAGAGAGAGTGGGGAAATACAGAAAGAGAAGCTTCCTAGTCCACTACAAGCCGCTGCTGCGTCTGCGTTAGCGTTTTCCGCGGGTGCGATTGTGCCGCTTTTGACGGCTGCGTTTGTGAAAGAGTATAGAGTGAGGATCATTGCAGTTGTGGCGGCGGTTACGGTGGCGCTTGTGGTTTTTGGGTGGTTAGGTGCGGCGTTAGGGAAGGCGTCTGCGGTTAGGTCGTCGGCTAGGGTTTTGTTTGGAGGGTGGTTAGCTATGGCGGTTACGTTTGGATTAACTAAGCTTATTGGGTTATATGGACTCTGAAAAAATCGTTTTAAAAGATTTGATATCGTAAGCGTTGCGGAACAGTGAAGTTCGGTCGGAAACCCATGAAACATGAGTACGTGACAGTATGTTTACGGTACGTGAACAAAACTGTTATATATGTTTTAGTTTTATTTAAAGATGTAATTTAGAATTCGTGATGATGATGTTTGAGAGACCAGTTTTACGGTGGATCTTGTAAACTATTGCGATGACGTCCGGCTCGTTTTATATTCCCGGGAACTTTGATCGGAAGTTTCTGTAATAATAATGCAACAAATATGTCAAATTGGAAATTTAATGAAACAATATAGTCTTTGATTTGTTTTTATTTTTTTGGTGAATTGTGGAGAATTATAAATTCTGGTGTATCTATAAAAGATGCCAATCGACGCAGTGTTTTAAGATTCTGCAAAAATATTTCGTTAATTGAAAAATAAGTGTGCTACTTTTAGATTACAATTAATTCGTTAGAGCTATCCGAGTTCTGTCAACATTATCATAGTTCCCAATCTTATAATTATGTAAAAATGTAAGCAAAGATACCACATTCTATGTTTTTTTAAAAAAAATTTAACATATACAAATGTTTTTTTTTTTTTTTTGATAATCCAGGGAGGATCCCAGACCGTGGTCCAGACTAATCTCTCTGGGCCCAGTCAGGCCGCAGGCCAGCTTCACCTGGTAGGGTTTTCCCTGGACCTTAGGCCCAGTGCCCGCGTTATGAGCAGAGGAGGCATTTTTTGTTTCCGCCTGGAGTCGAACCCGAGTGGTGGTTGCCACTTCGGACCCTTCTACCACTTGGACTACCTCAACCGCTTAACATATACAAATGTTAGGTTTATGAATGGTTTCTAAAAGTTTAAGAAATGTCTTGAATGAATATATCTCATATGGGAACTGGACATGATCTAACATTTTTATATAAAATATGGTTTTATATATTCAAATTCATTAACATCTAATTTTAAATTAGAAATACATGACTTCTAATAATTTTTTGAAGGAAATACTATTGGATCAAGCCCTATGGTACTTTTTCTTGGTGCAACTATACATATATTTATGCATGTATATTGTTCTAAATGTTTGAATCAGTAATATATATATATATATATATATATATATATATATATATATTATTTAATTTAAGAATAGACCGGAAAAATGCTTCGAAAAAATAAAGGATATCAAAATTAGAGAGAGTAAAGCAATGGACCACAGTTAAATAGATCACTCATAAACATTGAACGTAACATATCGATGATCTAGACGACGTTCATAAAGTAAAAAAAGATAGCTACTTTACAAGTGTTGTCGTATACTATACTTAATCTTACGTATTACTTCAATTCCATCCATGCTTTTCACATCTCCATAAAAGGAGGAGCACCTTGCTTTTTCTTATACATATCACATCCCACACTATTATTACGAGAAAAAGAGAGAGTTATTTTCGTGCCGTCAAGAAAACGATTCAAATCAAAATGTTATTTTAAATGAAAAAACTAAAATTATCTTACCTAAAACTGAATATGAACGAACTCTTATTGGCTCGTTATGGTTTTTTTATTTGTTTGAGCTCTTAGTGTGCTAATCTCAGGTTGTGTATAGTTTTACATTTATCGTGATATTGCTCTCTTGTTTTCTGGAAAGTGTGGACGTAATCGTAGTACTGATCAGTGAGTTTCTGCATACAGCGGTTTCTTTTAGTTCGTTGAATCTTAATCCTTAATCCTTTTATGCCGCCTTTTAATTAAGTCAAATAATTAGTCATTTCGTTTAACTGTTCTTGTAAAATTAATTTCGATGCATAGTTTTAGATTTCGTTTATCCGTTCTACTGTTCTTATCCGTTTATCTCAGTTTCTTTCGAGTTTTCTATCTCGATGATCAAGCTATAAAAGTAGTTGGATCTTTTAGAAACGGTTCATGCCGATTTTAGTCTAATGTTTTAAGGAATTTCAGTTCCCTCAGTATTTCATTCAAGCTTTGTAGGCTTTATCTAAAGTTGTATCCAAAAAATTTAATATTAACTTTAACCAAAACTTCTAATATAGTAGATGTGATTTTTGTTAAACTGGAGATTAGTTTTAAAGGGCATATAACAAGGAACAATATTTGTTTCCCTGCAATTTTGCCAGCATAGAGAATTCATGAACCAATTATTCAGAACTTTCCAGGGCTCAAATCTTCTTGAATGCTTCAGTTAGAAGCAAGAAGATGAATCTGTTCATTCTGCATCGACGCAGACACGGCATAACAAGGCCTGTGTGAGCGTTTCAAGCTCCGAAAGTAAGGGGGGAATCTACTGTATCTTGAAAATGTTCTTCAGTTTTGCAACTAGCGTCCATTCATCATTAGATAATTCATCCTGCATTTCAATTTGGGTTTATGACTTCAATTCAAAATGATGATTTGAAGAAACCTCATATAAGGGAAACTTCTTCTTCTTCTTCACTTACCCTGTAGTTAGTTTTGAGTATGTCAATAGATCTCCTCGAAATATGACTCACAAGCTCATCTTCCATGTCAAAATGCCTCCCAAACATTTTCTGCTCCTCAGTATTCGAACCAACAATCTGTATACCAGAGAAACCATCGATTACAATGTGAATGTGTGAAGCTGAAACCAACAGTAACAATAACTATTTTGTTGAAGACAATGATCCCACTATTACCTTAATCGCCACCTTGTCGCCCTTCTTTGCAGTAACAGGCTTGTGATTGTTCTCAATAGAGGCAATACGGCCAATATCAATAAACTCTCTACTAGGGACACAGATGGGAGTTCCAATCTAAAAAACCAAACAGAACAAATGTTAGGAAAATGTGAATCCCATGACTTCTGTCTGACATGTGTGTGAGTTTACCTTAACTATACCCTCGATGACATCAACTCCAAGAACTATTGGATCTCTCTTATTAAACACACAGTTAGGTAAAATCTGAAGAACACATGGGAAGACTACTTCATCAGCTGATTCTTTCTTTTTCTCCTCTTTGATATTCTCAATATACGCCTTAAACTGATCGAACAAATGATAGATGATATCAGCGCAGAAGATCTTAACTCCCATTTCGTCTGCAAGTTCACGAGCCTCTGTTGTTACTTTCACATCAAAAGCCAAAATTGTAGCGAATTCTTTCTTCCTTTCGAGCATCACTCCGGCTTTCATGATATCTTTCTTATGAACAGGCCCTATACCGATGCCACTCACAGGTATCTTTACAGCTGGGGACTTCAAGAATTCAAGAAGTGCTTCTAATGAACCTAATGTAGACGCTTGTACATAAACTCCTTCACCACTTTTGTCAATCCTGCTTAAAACTGACTCCATATCTTCCATAGCTTGCTCTTTAATTGCATCTATGTCATCATCAGGTCCAATCACATGCAGGGCAGTGCCGGCAATAGCGTGTTCAAGGCCCTTTTTAAACACAATATTCAGGATGTGATCCAAACATCAGTAAATTGAACTGCAGAAAGTAGCAACTAAGAAAATTGTGGACTCGGTTCAATCACCTGGGCAGTGATTTTAATACCCTGTGCAGCCTTTATTTCTTTATGATGCACATAAGTACCCTGAAACATCAGACCAGAAATTTCACATTGTGTATAGGTAAAGCAATAAGAAAACATTTAGGCCTTGATTGGTAAGCTGCAAAATGGCGGAATTGCGTTTAAAAACGCGATTCCGCAAGAATTTTACCAATCATAAAAACTGGCGGAATAGAAGAAAAAACGCGAAAACGCAGAGTTTGCATTTTCGCTTAAAAAAATACAAAGAAAACTCCACTAATTGAAAAAAATTGAACTTTAACTGAATTATTTGCGGAATTGAGTTTTATTTAATATTTTTGATCGGGAACATGCGGAATGGCGGAATTGCTTTTAAACACAAAACTTGCGAAATTAAATTTTTAAATCCAATTCCGCCATTCCGCAAGGTTACCAATCAAAGCCTTAACCATATTTCTGAAGGAATAACAGTCAATGAAGTGGAGTATTTGAAAGTACCTTCACCCGTAACTCCTTCATTGGATGAGGAGTCAGTAACGCTCTAATATTTGTGACTATAGGTCCCTGAAATAGGAGAGGAAGAAATAATATTACTTTTCAAAGTTCTAAGTTTATGATGACTTGTTTGGCTATAGATCACAAGGTTTCTACTTGCCTGTAACCCACAAACGACGATTTGATCACCTTCATGAAGTACACCATTTACCAACACAACATCAATCGTTGTACCATGACCTTCAATAACTTTGACCTCCAAGACAGTACACTGTTCAACCATTTCAAGAAATGGTAAGAATTATCATGCTGAAGTAGTGCAGAAAAAATGTTCCTTAACAGAGAGAGACCTGCACGTCGTCAACATATGTAAGTTTCTCAACCATTGTTTTCTGAGCCCAATTAACCAACAACAGCAAAAGATCTGGGATCCCTTCCCCACTGAAATATCAAGAACCAAAGTTAACCAACTATTAGGACGGATAAGTTTGTAAATTGAAAACAATAAACAGAAAATCATACGTGATAGCACTAGTAGGAACAATACTGAAAGTTTCTCCCATTTCTTTATTCTTGTAGTAAAGCTCAGTGTTTAGACCTTGCTCCTTGAACTGGGTTATAATCTGAAATACCAACGAAACACCATAATTTGAAATAGCTCAAGCCATGCATAAGAAACTCTAGACGTATAACTCACCCCAGTGAGCCTCATGTTAAATTCATTTATAACATCTTTAGTTTGCTGCTTCATTGCCTTGACGATAGGAGCATTCTTGCATGTTTTCCATCCATATAGCCTATCCACCTGTAAGTTGAAAGGGTTAATTTTCAACACAGAGAACAAAACTCTCATTATGACAAGCAGTCTCACCTTATTCAATGCAACAATGAACTCTGTGTCCCTCATTCTTAATAGATTTAGAGATTCTATGGTTTGTGGCTCTAACCCATGCATTATGTCAACCACCAAAATTGCAAGGTCACACAAACTTGAACCCCTTGACCGCAGATTCGTGAAGGACTCGTGACCAGGTGTATCAATAACTAATAGACCTGGCACCTTAAGTTTTGCATCGGCTTTCAGTTCCCTGGTCCTCTCTCTGATGTTTTCAGCGGGGAAATATGTTGCACCTATCTGCTGTGTTATACCTCCAGCCTCGCCTTCCTGTACATTTGTTCCTCTGATGCAATCCAACAGCTTTGTTTTACCAGTATCGACATGACCCATGATGCAGCAAATGGGAGACCGGAGATTTTCTTCACCCTCTTTAGGTTCACTGAAAGCTAACCCTTTACCTTTCTTAGAGGTATCTTTTGCCCGGGTAGCACGTTTTATACGTGTAGCATCTTCCACTTCAGGCAAAGTTTTAGTTGCAGGTGCTGTTGGGTTGTCCGTACCTACTGGTTCAGGCAAAAGATTAGATTAAAAACAGACAACCAATGAAGCACTAGGAAGCAGGACAGAGAACTACAGTTCATACTAACCTGAATCTTGTGTCTTTGATACAGCGTCCTTTATTTCTTTCTTAACTACAGGCTGAGCTTCGTCCTCTTCATTATCAAAATCACCTTTGAACTTAAGATCAACATCATCCCCCCAGCTTTTTGCATCCCATTTATCTTCTTCATCATCTTCCTCAGCCCCATTCTCCTCAGCTACATCAGCAGTACCTGATTTCTCACCAGTGTCTGCTGAACCCACTTGGCCTAAAGTATCTGGTTCATCTGCATGATTCTCTTTTGGGTCTACCTCCTCTTCCACCTGAACAGAGGCAGATTCATTTCCTTTTTGGCGAGCTGATTTTTTCTTGTTGGCATAAACGGGACGCTTTGTGGAAGGCTCAACCTCATCTGCAACTGGGAGACCTCCACCACTAGAAATCAACTGGTTCTTAAAAGCCTCCCTCTTAAGAGCTTCAGTCTTTTGCTTTGCTGTTAAAAGCTTGCCCTCTTGCTTCTTCCTCAACAGTTTCTCCTTTTCCTTTTCCTTCTTCTTGCGCTTAGCCACCTCAGCTTGCTTCTCAAGCTCTTCTTGCCTAAGACGCTCCTCTTCCTCCTTTCTCAATTTTTCTTCCTCTTCTTTCTTCTTTCTCTCTTCAGCTTCTTGCCGCCGTGCAAGAGCCTCTTGCATCTCTCTAACATGTTTAGGAATTTTCTTCTCTGCTGCTTTACTCTTTGCATCCTTCTTCTTCACCTGCAGTGGCTCGGGTACTGACTCTTCTTGTTTTTCCTCCTTTACCTCCACAGAAGAGGTTGCTGCTGCTTTTTTTTCCTTCTTCTTTTTCTTTTTCTTTGCTGCAGCACTCTCTTCTTCTCCTTCATTCTCTACAGGTGCAACTGGCTGAGACTGAGCTTGAACTTTCTCTTCTTCACGCAGTGATGAAGCAGGTTCTCCAGCCGCAGGAGCTTCACCAAGTTCTGCAAGAAGTTTGTCCAAATCATCCTCTTCCTGTACTGTCCTTCCACTCTTATTATTCTTCTTCTTTTTCTTACTCTTCGCAGGTTCTACAACCTCTGCAATCTTAGTATCAGAAGTTTTATCTTTACTTGTTTCTTCAGCAAGTATAGAGTCATCATCACCTAATGAGGCCAAAACACTACTGCCCTTCTTTTTAGACGACTTTTTCTTACCCGAAAACATGATCTCGGGGCTCTCTTCATCTTCAACTGCATATGTCTCTTCTTCATCATCAAGCAAAGCAGTGCTAAATGAATTACCAATCTTCTTGGAAGATTTAGAAGACTTCTTCTTCTTACCAGAGAAGGTGATCAAAGATACTTGTTCCTCATCTCCATTATCATCATCACCACCACCAAGTGCATCAAAAGCTGCAGCCGCAAACGAATTACCGCCTTTCTTACTCTTGTTGGATTCTTTATCCTCAACCTCCTCCTTATCATCTTCATCATCAAGCAAAGCAAAGGTAAAGGAACCACCTTTCTTAGATTTAGACTTCTTATTCCCTACAAAAGCAATCTCCCGAACATCGTCTTCCTCGTCATCCTGCTGGACAACTTTCTTATTACCTTTCTTACTCTTCTTCTTCCCAGTGATAACAATCTCAGCAATAGGCTCCTCAGAGAGCTCTGTACCTATGGAGTACTCATCGTCATCAATTTGAATTGCTTTCTTCTTAGATTTAGCAGGAGCAACGAGAGATGACACAGTGGGTTGTTGTTGGTCATCGTCTCCACCACGAGCACTCGGCTTCTTCCGACCCATTGGTATTTAGGGCCGGTTCGAGTTAATTCCGAGTAAACCAGATAAGTTTTCTGCAATTGGAACGGGATCAATTCCGGTTTAACAATCTCTGTGCTTTTTGAGATTGGCAGAGACCTCAGCCGGAAGATGAGAACGCGATACTGTGTGTCTGAGAGGAGAATCGAAGAAGGTTTTACCTTTACGTCGGAGAGGAATAAACCAAACCGATAGGGTTAGCGAGTTTCAGAGATACGGGCTCTGAGAGATGGAGAGTGGAGAACAAGGAACAGCGAAGCTCTTTCCTCTGAGAAGCTTCCCTTAGGGTTTGAGCCAAAAGAAAAATAAAACGCTGTCCTATACGGACGACGATTTTCACAAGTCACACAGCTAGGGATTGGCGCTCCGGATTGCGTTATTAGGGTTTTTGAATTTAGGTTCATACGTCCATTCCAATATTACTAAATTTTGGATCGGTTGTAGTTGAGGTTATGTTGGGTTCGGGTCGGTTTGAATAAAAGATAAATACCTAAAATGTATCTGGATTCAGTTCGGATTCAGGTTTTTTACATTCCAACTAGGTAAAAATAAAATTATGCATCCCAAACATATATTTATGGTTAAGATATTTTGGTTAATCATAATACATTTATTTTTGGAAATTAACTATTCGAAATTAACTAATCATATTAGTAAGTAATATTTACTTTTGGAAGTATTTAATCTACAAATATTTTATAGAAATAAAATTTAACTAACAAAATCGAAATCAAAAGGTTTGTAAGATACAATTATTAGTATTTAATTAATATCTATACTATTAAAGGTGAAATACAAAATAGAAACTACAATTACTTTTCATTTTAATTACAATCATGCCATTTAATTTCTTTATTAATTTTAATTCTAAATAATTTCAAAATATTAAATTTAAGGAAAGATATTTATGGTTAAGATATTTTGGTTAATCATAATATATTTATTTTTGGAATTAATTAATTCTAAATTAACTAATTTTATTAGTAAATAGTATTTATTGTTGGAAGAATTTAATATACAAATATTTTATAGAAATAAAAAAATAACTAACAAAATCAAAATCAAAAAGTATTTAAGATACAATTATTAGTATTTAATTAATGTTAGATTTTTTTAAATATTAATATCATAAATATGATTTTCATATTAATAAATGAAAAAATAATTTTACATACGTATTTATATTAATTAGTTAAACAAATTATTATATTTTCAAAATAAAAACAATCTCCCACGTTAAAGTAAACTATTTTCTTATTACTAATAGAAAATAATTTTCATATAGTTTTATTTCTATTAGTTAAAAGCCAAAAAGGTAAATCTATTTTAGAAATTAATTAGTTTTTGACATTTATTGAAATTTTTGACCCAATCATTTATTTTTGACACAAATTTACTAATTTTTTTAAAAAAATAAAGCAAGTCGATTTTGAAAATTAACTACAACTAATATTTTTGGAAACATTAACTCAAACGAAATGTAATAATTTTAATTTATTAGTCTTAGTTCTTCGCCGTTAAGTTTATCATCATTAATTTTAATGATACGAAATATATAAACAATAAATCTATACAACATATTCAGTATAAATCATTATTTATACATTCTTAATATCTCAGTTTTTTGTTGTAAATTATATCATGTTAAGAAATTACAAAAGACCAAAAAGAGAAAGAAAAAAACTAAAACACACAAAACATATAGTTTACTCAAATGAATTTTTAATAAATTTAATATATTTGTATAACATAATATATGCTAATATGGGTTTTAATTGTTGTCAAAATATCATTAGCATTAGTTGGTAAAATGGGTTGCCAGAAACCGCAATTTATTATAGTTAAATTTAAATATTTAACTAATTTTAGTATAAATATTATATAATAAAATATATTAATATAAATAGATGCACAAAATTAAATATACCATTAGTTTTCTGGTTAATTACAAGATATAGCATTTAATTTATTTATTAATTATAAAAATTCATTAAAACTATAAACGTTTTGCCATTTATTCTAAAAAATCTTTATATTTATTCTAAAATGAACGTAGATAATACTAAAATATTTATTTTATTATTTTTCTAAAATCTTTGCAAAATCTAAATCAATGTCGAAAATATTTATTTTCTCTTCGATTAAATAGGAAAAATATTATAACACCAATTAAACAATAAATCTTCCAAAATATTATTGAATACCTAGATAAAGATCTAAACGATAAAATAAAATTTAAAAGAGCAAATCTAAACTAAATGTAAACTGTTGACAAAAAAAACTAAATGTAAACAAAACAAATCTACAAAATATTATCAATTTGTATCAGTTTCCATTTAAATAAAAAACAAATATTTTATTATATAATATATTATCGAAAAGATTGTATTTTTCCTAAAAACGTGTATAGTTAGTTTTCAAATATATCTATTCAAAATAATTACTGTCTATATTATATATATAATTTATTTCATGTAAATCCTGTTTCACCATCTTGGCTAGCTGAGAACTGGTAGAAATGTATGCTGTTGACAAAAAAAAAAAAAAAAAAAAATTATTTCGATACTGTTCATTGACTACTTCTATAAATACATTACCTACACCTAACCTAAACCTATATCAAATCTATTTTTATATAAAAATCAACAGCCTCTGTTTTATTTACTATCAACAACCTATCATTAAGAAAATAGGTTATATTGTTGTTTTTACTAACCTTTCTAATGCCAAATCTTTTTAAACAGGTTGGCGAGTATGTACCAACGTTCTCCAAATTTGTAATACACCACTAGAGATACATCAGAACTCGTTTGAGTTGATGACACGTAAGTAAAATAAAATTGGAATTTGCCTTATGTTAACCAAATTCTCATGCTAAACATCGAACATTTATTTTAATGATAACGTTATTTAATTAACTCTGTCTTTTTTACTGCAGGGAGTAAATATCCATACAACATGTATAAAGATAACCAAAGCTAGAAATCATCACAATAAACAAGGGTAAATATGGAATTTTTCTAGACCTCTGTAAGAGTTGATATTTTATGCTCGCTAATATTGTCATACTTATGTTTCTTTGTCTCAGCTTTTAATCTTTATCAGGTTGAAATAAAAGCAATACAATAAAAAAAAATGTTTTTAACAATTTTTCTAAGAGGTATCAAAATTAAAATTTGAAGATCACATAAGAAGTTTAAAATTCGATAGGAAAGTTGTTCGCTCTTACCTTTAAGCAAGGTATATTGAGATTATAAGGTGTAATAGGATCGGTTTACAGATCCGTTCTGTCCTCCGCTACTACTATTATCTCTGGCAAAACGGCATAATAACAAAAATGTTATCTATAGAGTTTACTAAAATTATAGTTTAAAAAACCTATACAGAACTTACAAATATTTTTAAGAAAACGAAAGTTAATACTTTGATTAAAATTCATTTGATTATAATATTGACTATCTTTGACAATTCTAAAGATCTATAAATATTTGTAGGAAAACATTAACTTACAATTACCTAAAATGAATAATTTGGATCTTCTAGATATTTATTGGAAACAATTATATTGAACTTTAACAGTAGTTTATGTTATCACTACTCTTTTTTGGTAATTCTTGTTGAACACAAAAAGATTTGGATTTTATGATCGCTAATAAACATGCCTAATAACATCATAGGGTATCATAAGGAATTTTTTTTTGACCTTTTATTTATCAAATATAGACAATCAAACATTTCAAAAATTTATAATAGCAATAATTATAATATTAGTTTTTAGTTTTTGCTTAAACTTTTTTTTTTGTAAAATAAACATTTTTACTATTCCTTTTATGTTGTTAAATTAAATTCTAAAATTAGTTACTTAAACAAAACTTATAAACTATAAGATTGATTTTTAATTTTAACATATAAATTAATAATATAATAATTAACGTTTTTATAATTTTACTATCTACTAATATTACAAAACAAATATAAACTATATAATAATAACATCACCTAGACAACCAAATTGTCAACAAATCTCATACATACACATGTACTTATGAAAATATACAAAATAGAACATATTAGCATTTATAAATATATATTACACCCGTCCACGGGTAAATGAGGACAATCATATTTTATATTTTTTTCATAATATGCTCTATAATATACATTTGTATAAATCAAATATAATTTCAACCTATTAACTGATAATTTAGAAACCAAAATTAGTTGGAAAAATATAAGTTATTATTTCCAAGTAAATTAAAATTTGTTTTTACAATAAAGTATAAATTAATAAAGATAGATTTTATAAGTTTTTATAAAAAATGCAAGTCTAAGAAAACATTCCAAACAAAAAATAAAGTATACATAACAAATTACTTATATTTGGATTAATAATATATATTCACCACCATATTACACATACACTTTATATATTATATTAACTACTGCATAAAGATAAAAATGATCAAATAATTAACAAACAACAATATAATATGTGTTTTAAAAATAAGATAAATTACTTTTACAAATATAAATCTATATGCTACAAAAAAAAATTGTTTGTCCTTAGTGTGGATCATTATCATTTGAAAAAATAAAATAAAAATATACTATATAAAATCTATATATATGTTCAACATATCTCAAACATCTAAATTCGATATTAATAATATGTTATAAAAATATATTACATTTACAAATATATTATTTATACACAAAAAATATCAATAAACATCAAAAACAAATTATATCCGCCGATCGGCGGGTCAAAATCTAATTAAAAAAAAAACAAGAGTTTAAAATAGAACAAAAAGTAAAACTAAAGCATTCAAAAGTCAAAGTTAATATTTACCTTGGAAAAAAAGAATATAAACTATAAACTATATAATAATAACATCACCTAGACAACCAAATTGTCAACAAATCTCATACATACACATCTACTTATGAAAATAGAACATACAAAATAGAACATATTAGCATTTATAAATATATATTACACCCGTCCACAGGTAAATGAGGACAATCATATTTTTTTTTTTTTCATAATATGCTCTATAATATACATTTGTATAAATTAAATATAATTTCAACCTATTAACTGATAATTTAGAAACCAAAATTAGTTGGAAAAATAGAAGTTGTTATTTCCAAGTAAATTAAAATTTGTTTTTACAATAAAGTATAAATTAATAAAGATAGATTTTATAAGTTTTTATAAAAAATGCAAGTCTAAGAAAACATTCTAAACAAAAAATAAAAGTATACATAACAAATTACTTATATTTGGATTAATAATATATATTCACCACCATATTACACATATACTTTATATATTATATTAACTACTGCATAACGATAAAAATGATCAAATAATTAACAAACAACAATATAATATGTGTTTTAAAAATAAGATAAATTACTTTTACAAATATAAATCTATATGCTACAAAAAAAATTGTATATCCTTAGTGTGGATCATTATCATTTACAAAATAAAATAAAAACATACTATATAAAATCTATATATATGTTCAACATATCTCAAACATCTAAATTCCATATTAATAATATGTTATAAAAATATATTATATTTACAAATATATTATTTATACACAAAAAATATCAATAAATATCAAAAACAAATTATATCCGCCGATCGGTGGATCAAAATCTAGTTTAAAAAAAACCAAAACAAGAGTTTAAAATAGAACAAAAAGTAAAACTAAAGCATTCAAAAGTCAAAGTTAATATTTACCTTGGGAAAAAAGAATAAAAACTATGACCTTTATCGTTATTTCTTTAACTCAGTTTCGTTAGATTTTTTTTTTTTTGATCAAACCAACTTTTATTATACTTAAACTTCAAACTTCATCAAACGAGGACAAAATTACATCCAAATGCCAAGGAAAAACTAGAAAATAAGACAATAAATGCACTAAGGCAAGGAAATTGATATGAGCTAGTTCATCAAAGAAGTTCATAAGAAATCGAACAAGAGAAACTTTTTGATACAACATATCCAACATAATCTAAAAGGGGAAAAATGCCAAACAATACCCGAACTATTTCATTCTGGCCAAAACATACCTGAACTATAAAGTTGGCCGAAAAATACCTCAACTTTGATTGACTTTTCGAAAATACTCAAACTTGTAGTTGACTTGGCCAAAACAGCACACTGTTATCTTATCCGTTAAGATGAAACGACGATCTGTTAACGGTTCTGTTAAGACAAATCGACGTCGTTTTATCCAAAGTTTTTGTTTGGAAAAATTACCAAAATATACCTGAACTTTTTAATTGTGGTCAAACAATACCTGAACTTTTTTAGTTTTGGCCAAAAAATACATAAACTATAGAGCTTGCCAAAAAATACAAACCCAAGTAATTTTTTTAGTTTTCTCCGTCTTCTAAGTAATTTTTTTTAAAATAAAAAGAGAGTCACTTGGACCATCAAATTTTTCGGTCTTCTTTCTGAAAATTGCACAAATAACCTCTAATAACTATCCATTGACATTTGAATTGTCCGTTGAACATATCTCGTGACAAGGTATTACAGTCGACTGAGTAGTATACCGGAAGATCTCATTAATCTTGGATTCAATTAATTGTGTTTTATTTATATATGAACTATTAAGTTTATATATTAATTGTTTTAAATAATATTCGAATTATCGAGATGGTCTAGTGGTAAAGCACGTTTTCAATGCAACATATGAGTTCAAAGGCTTGTGGTGTGAAATTATTTTCAAACCTAATTTTTGGGGTTTGTATTTTTGGCTAGCTCTATAGTTTAGGTATTGTTTGGCCAAAACTAAAAAAGTTCAGGTATTGTTTGGCCAAAATTAAAAAGTTCAGTTATTTTTGGTAATTTTCCCAAACAAAAACTTTGGATAAAACGACGTTGTTTTGTCTTAATGGAACCGTTAACGGCTCGTCGTTTCATCTTAACGGTTGAGATAACGGTGTGTTGTTTTGGCCAAGTCAACTACAAGTTTGGGTATTTTCGGAAAATCAATTAAAGTTGAGGTATTTTTCGATCAGCTCTATAGTTTAGGTATTTTTTGGCCAGAATGAAATAGTTCGGGTATTGTTTGGCATTTTTCCCAATCTAAAAGGCTACAAGCTTTGCACCAAAAAACAGAGGAGACCACGAGTCGGGAGGAAAATACAGAGGAGACCACGAGTTAGATATTTATTTGGGTTTTGGTTTGTTAAGATTAATCTAAAACCTAATAAATCTTGATGATAAATACCAATCAGTTAGTAGTAAAGATCAATATCCACACCAAATCGCTTTTTCGGGTTGTGACCGGTTCGAATTTTGTGATCCATATTTTGGGTTAATCTTGATGATGATTATATTGACCATGGAAGAGAATCCTGAGTTTGTGTGTCACCGACGGTGTCGGCGACATGGATATACAGAAAACAATTCTGAATTATATGTGTTGTTGACGGTGTCGGGGACATGGATATACAGAAAAGAATTCTGAACTACATGTGTCGTTGACTGTGTCGGCGACATGGAGTCTTGACAGGCTGTCTATTTTGTCTTGTATCAAATTAGGTCTAGACTTGGTTCTTTTGTATCCTTTAAAAGGCCTTGCAGCCACCAATGAAAATAATAGACGTTGGGAAATTATTCTCCCCAGTTTTCTCTTGTTCAAATTCTCTCATCTCTCAAATCTCTCAAGCTTAAATCTTTCTTAAATCTAACATGGTATCAGAGCAATAGAGTTATTGTTCTTTGATTCTCTCTATTCTCTTACTGATTCTACTCATTCTTAGTTCTAAATCTGTGTTTTTCTCTTCATCTCTGCTCCTCAAACTGTTTCTCTTTTCTGAAACCTTCAAGCTTCATCAATGGAAGAGTCCAAGTAAACTCAAGCCTCAAGCCTACTGTCACTCCGGTGGTTCTCAAGGGTTTAAACTACAGGACATGGCAGAGAACAACCAAGACCGCAATCTGTGGCAGAGGACTTTGGGAGCATATTCTTGAGGACAAGACACCGCCTGATGAAGATCCAAAGGAGAAGAAAGATGAGGCAACAAAGAAGGAGGAGGCAAGGTGGTTTCAAGAAGACCAATCAGTTCTGGGTTTTCTTCAAAACTCACTAGATCCTTCCATCCTTGAAGCTTACTCATATTGTGAAACTGCTAAATCACTTTGGGACACTCTGAAGAAGGTGTATGGTGATGTCTCTAACCTCAGCCGTGTGTATGAAGTGAAGAAGACAATCAGTGACCTTCACCAAGAGGATTTTGAGTTCACCAAGTATCTTGGAAAGTTCTCATCTGCTTGGTCTGAGCTTGACATGTTAAGGCCAAGCACCATGGACCCAAAGGTTCTCAATGAAAGGAAGGAGCAAGACAAGATCTTTGGACTCCTCCTCAATCTGAATCCGGTCTACAATGATGTTATCAAATCCATTCTAAGGGAGACTACTCTTCCTGACTTTGAAGAAGTGTGCTCAAGGATCCAAAAAGAACAAGGGAACATTGGGCTGTTTGGAGGAAAGGGGGAGCTTGTCACCGCCAACAAGAGTGTGTTCAAGCATGAGGACAGAAGCGTGTTCAAGCAAGAGGACAGGAAGCACATTTCCTGTGAGCATTGCAAGAAGAAGGGACACGCCAAGGAAAAATGCTGGATCCTCCATCCACACCTCAAGCCATCCAAGTTCAAGGATTCAAAAGCCAACATCTCTCAAGAAGTGGCTGAGCAGGCAACTTCATCTACTCAAGGAGGAGAGCTTGCCTTGTTCACTAACACTGAGTATGTGAGGAGAAGTGATTTGGAGGATCTCATCAAGGCTTACGCCTCTAAACTCTCTGGTATCACACTTTTGTCTCATAAATTGCTTGCACAACCTGATCATAAAATGGTAGTAGACTCAGGAGCTTCTCACCATATGATTAGTGATGCTAAGTTGTTAAAAGATATTAAACCAGCTCTAGGTAGAGTAACTATTGCTGATGGTCAAGGTATTCCTATTGTAGGAACAGGAAAGTTAAGACTCTTTAACAAGGATAGTGAGGCTTTCTTTGTGCCTAAGTTTAAGTCTAATCTTCTGTCTGTGAAAAGGATTACAAATGATCTGAATTGCAATTTTATATTTGGACCTAATGAAGTTTGCTTTCAGGATATTAAGAATGGCAAGGTACTTGGAAGAGGTGGAACACAAGATGAGCTTTACCTCCTTGAGAACACTTCTCCAATCAATTCGGATTCCTTAGCTTTCAATTCCTGTTTTTCTGTTAATCAAAATGTTTTGTGGCATGCTAGACTTGGACATCCTCATGCTCGTGCTCTCAGTTTAATGTTTCCTAATGTTAACTTTGATCATTCAACTTGTGAAGCTTGTATTCTTGGCAAACATTGTAGAACTATCTTTCCTAAATCTGCTACTATCTATGAAAACTGCTTTGATCTAGTGCATTCTGATGTTTGGACTTCGCCATGTCTGTCTAGAGATAGGAACAAGTATTTTGTGACATTCATAGATAAAAAATCAAAGTATACTTGGGTCACCTTGCTTCCATCTAAAGACAGAGTTTATGAAGCATTCATTCACTTTCAGAATTACATTACTAATCAGTTTAATGCCAAGATTAAAGTGTTTAGATCAGATAATGGAGAATAGTATACAAGTCAAAGATTCAAAGCAAATCTGAACAAACATGGAATCCTACATCAAACAAGTTGTCCACATACACCCCAACAAAATGGAGTGGCTGAGAGAAAGAACAGACATCTTATGGAGGTGGCTAGATCCATGATGTTCCATGCCAATGTGCCTAAAAGGTTTTGGGGAGATGCAGTCTTGGCAGCTTGCTACCTCATCAATAGGATTCCAACCAAAGTTCTACAAGACATCTCACCATTTGAGGTACTAAACAAGACTCAACCCTTTATTGAACATTTACGTGTGTTTGGGTGTGTGTGTTTTGTCCATATCTCAGGTGATCAAAGAAACAAGCTAGAGGCTAAGAGCATCAAGTGCATGTTCCTTGGATATTCAACTACTCAAAAGGGATACAAATGCTATGATCCAATCAACAATCGTACATATGTGTCAAGATATGTTAAGTTCATTGAGGGGCAGGGGTACCATGAGAAAAGGGATTGGGAAGGACTGAAGGATCTTTCAAGATCACCATCTGACCTTGCTACAAGTCTGAGATTTCTCTTGAATCATTTGGGAAATGGCCCTCATAAAGCACCAAGACAAGGGGAAACAGAAACAAGAAGTCATCAAGAAGAGTTGCAAGAAGAAGAACCAGTGACAGCTAATCAAGGACCCACTCAAACTCAAGAGGAAGTTCTACCTCATAATCAAGATCAAGACAACTTGAATATGAATGATGAGGAGATTATTCATCATGAAGATGAAGAGATGGGTGTAGAGGAATCTGCTCAACCGGTCCAACAACTCAGAAGAAGTATTAGAGAAAAGACGGATCTATCAAGCTACATCAACAAGAAATTCTACTTCAACAATCAGGCCGTTGCTCATCCCAACCAGTCTGTGTGTTCTATTGACTTGTTGCCATCAAGTCATTGCGCTTTTCTTGGGAAGATAGAGATGAATCATGTTCCTAAAACCTATGAAGAGGCTAAAGACACCAAGGAGTGGATGGATGCTGTGATTGATGAGAAGGGAGCTATGGAAAAGAATCATACTTGGAATGTGGAGAAGCTGCCAAAGGGAAAGAAGACTGTCAGCTCAAAATGGGTCTTCACAATCAAGTATAAGAGCAATGGAGACATTGAGAGGTACAAGGCAAGGTTGGTTGCAAGAGGGTTCACGCAAACTTATGGAGAAGACTACACTGATACCTTTGCACCAGTAGCGAAACTCCATACAGTAAGAGTCACACTGTCCTTGGCCACAAACCTTTCATGGAACCTATGGCAAATGGATGTTAAGAATGCCTTTTTACAAGGAGAGCTTGAAGAGGAAGTGTACATGACTCCACCACCGGGACTAGAGCATTTGTGTAAACCTGGTGAAGTATTGAGACTAAGGAGAGCAATCTATGGTCTGAAGCAATCACCAAGGGCATGGTACCATAAGAGCCATACACTCATGGACTATGGATACAAGAAGTCTCAATCTGATCACACATTGTTTACTCTTCAAAGCCCTTTAGGAGTGGTGGTGGTTCTGATCTATGTGGATGATTTAATCATTACTGGAAGTGATAATGAGGGAATTCAGGCCACAAAGGCTTTTCTCAAAAGTTCGTTTGACATCAAAGACCTTGGAGAGTTGAAGTATTTCTTGGGTATTGAAGTATGCAGATTCAATGATGGGTTGTTTTTGTCCCAAAGGAAGTATGTTAAAGACTTGCTGACAGAAACAAGAATGAATGATTGCAAGATAGCAAAGACTCCTCTTGAAGATGGCTACCAAGTCAATAGAAAGGGGGAGAAATCAGATGAGGAGAAGTTCAAGGATGTCTCCTTGTATAGAAGACTGGTTGGGAAGCTTATCTATTTAACTCTCACTAGACCATACCTATGTTTTGGTGTGAATCAAGTCAGCCAGCATATGCAATCACCCACAGTTTATCATTGGAGTTTGATTGCAGAGGATCCTTAGATATCTCAAAGGCTCAACAGGACAAGGAATTTGGATGGGTAAGAATGATAGCACTGAGATTGTCGGCTACTGTGATGCAGATTGGGCTGGTGATAAGAGTGACAGGAGATCCACAACCGGTTATTGCACCTTCATTGGAGGTAACTTAGTGACTTGGAAGACGAAGAAGAAGAAAGTGGTCTCGTATTCAAGTGTTGAAGCTGAGTATAGGGCTATGAGGAAGCTGACAACAAAGTTAACTTGGTTGAAGGCTCTACTCAAGGACTTTGGCATTGAGCAATCAAGTCCCATTACCTTTCATTGTGACAATCAGACTGCAATACACATTGCTACCAACTCTATGTTTCATGAAATGACTAAACACATTGAGATAGATTGTCACAAGGTAAGGGAGAAGATTGAAGATGGGACGGTTCTACCTTGCTACACAAAGAGCGAAGATCAGCTAGCAGACATCTTCACCAAGGCTGCAAGTCTCAAAGTTTGCGATCATATCTTTAGCAAACTAGGACTTGTAGACCCCCTACCATGATTAGAACTTCCCTGATTCATGTGCAGCATACTCTTTTTCCCTTGGTATGGTTTTGTCCCAACTGGTTTTCCATATCAAGGTTTTTTTTAATGAGGTGTTGCCATGATCATTCCAAGTTCAGTCTTTAGGGTGATTCCAAAGTCTGAACTTGAGGGGGAGTATTGATCATGGAAGAGAATCCTGAGTTTGTGTGTCACCGACGGTGTCGGCGACATGGATTGTGATACCCCGTATCAAAAATACGGTCAACGGGCAGCAGAAAGTCAACCGAGGGTAAAATCGTCATTTTACCTAAGTTAGGGGTAAAATGGTAATTTTACCAAAAGTCGGGACGGAAACCGAGACGGGCCAAATATTCTTATGTTTTAACATAAAGAATGTTTGCAAGATCGGAATTGGAAGAAGCGGAGCGAAAACGAGTTTTTCGGCTTGTCGGGATGGAAACCGACTAAACCGAAGAAACTTCGGAAATTCATATCTAGAGCTACGTAAGCCCGAACGGAGTGATTCAAAATGCTAAATTCATCAATTAGCATGAAGAATCTTATTTTGAAGGTTTGGGAATTTATGGGATTATCCGGAACCATTCTAAAATATTAAACCCGAAAATCCGTCAAACCGAGCAATTAAAGAAGTGAAATTTTTGGTGGGAATAATGATGATTAAGTGGTGTTTGGCACCAATTAAAGCCCAGAGGGACACTTGTCCTCACCCCCTGTCGCCACTTTGCTTTGGTTGTGTGCCATGCATGCCAAATTCATTGGATTGTTTGCATGCACCACACCATCTAATCACATTCACTCCCTCTAACCACTCTCTCTAATCTCTCTCAACTCTCTCACTCGATCTATCTCTCTCTTTTTCCAGAAACAATAATCCTTCTTGATTTTTCTTGGAAGTTCTTGAGAAATCCATCAAAAATCCCTTGCATGTTCTTCTTGTTTTCTTGAGCAAGTAAGATCAATCTTTGTTCCTCTTCCACCAAATCCTCTCTCTCACTCTCGGCCTCTCTGGTCTCTCTCTGTCACTCCCAAGAACATGCATCCTTTGTCTAGAATCTCATGCATGTGTGCTTAAAGGGTTGAAGAACACCAAGAACCCTAATCCCTTCTTCATACTTCTTGAGCAAGAAAGAGTGTAACTTGTGACTCTTAGATCCAAATCAGGCTCTGTCAAGGGCTAGAGATCCCTCTCACTCTCCTCTTCAACCGCCGTCCACCCCTCTCGCCGGAGAGCCGCCGGAGTAGGTCGCCGGAGCTCCTCCTCCTTCTCTTGCTTCTTCTACAAGAAAGCTTGTAACTTTCTTTCTATAAGCTTAAATTTAGATCTATAAAATGCTATGGCTTTGTTTTGATCTCCTCTGTCTTTTCCAGTGAACCGCCGCCCCTTTAGCCACCGGAGATCGCCGGAAAACCGCCTTGAAGCAGCCGCTCCTTAGGGTTTATAGATCTCACCCTTTTTCTTGTGTTTTGTGATGTTTTGAGCCTAGAAATGAGTAGATCTGTTGATTGGGATCAGTTTGGTGTAGAGATCTGCAGAAGAAACCGTCGGAAAAGCCCCCTCCGCCGCCGGTCAACTCTCCCTCGCCGGAGTCAACGCCGGAGTCACGCCGCCGGGAAGCTCCGCCACCGCCAAAAGCCAGCCGGCTCTTCATCAGGACCATTGGTATAGTTTGTGTTGAATTTGGGATTGGTTGTGGTTTGGTTTAAACCGGGTCAAAGGGGGTGTTAAACCGGTCAACGGTTTATCCCTAAACCGGTTGGTTAAGGTGTTGGATCGGTTCGGTTTGATTCCGTAATTTGATAAACCTGTGGTTCCGTGTTTCAGGAGTATCTGGTGGTTCGGGAATCCTCATCCGTGCCAAAATCCGTTATCCCGTACCTATTCTGTGAGTCGGCTCGAGACTCGTACAATTCAGTAGAACCGGGAAATCATTAACCGTAGCCATTAAGACTGAGACCGTAACCAAAGTAATTAGTAAATAAGAATTAACCGGATAATTAATAATTAATAACTAATGAGGCGTTTAGTAAACAACTGAATAAGACCAAATTAAGCGCGATTAGGGTTTAGGCGTAAAAAGGTTAACTGTCTCTGAGCCGCTAGGTTGTTAGTCTCTTGATTTATATATAAGTATTAAGAACGACTGTTAATGAACTATAAACGGGAAACTAAGACGATAGTAAAATATGAGTTAACCTTAAACAAATGTATAGAGTATATTAACGGGATCGGGTTTTAGGTTAAGTAGCGGGGATTGGGTAATGAATCCATTAGTTGGAAAGGATATGTCGGGGAGTTAGTAAGTTTACTAATTCTAAACCGATATATCGAGAATAATGTTAAAAGAAACCTAGGATGAGATAATAAAGAAATGAAGCGTGTCGGGAGCCGTCTACGGGTTAGCAATCCGCTAACCCAAGGTAGCGGCGAGAATAAAGTAAAAGACTTAGAAACTTGAATAGACCTGCTTGTGGTAATCGTGTTTGACTGTGTTGCGTGTACTGTGTGTTATTATTGTTGTGAGATTTCTGTGCAGGTTATTAGACTGCTCGGTGTTGGGCCGAGTAGTCATTGTGGACACTTACTTCGGTCTCGGGACCGGGTAAGTTAGTGGTGCTGGCTAGGTATCTTACCTAGTCAGAGCGGTGAGTTGGGTAGTGTAGAGGCTTGCGGAATGGTTGGGATTGTTATTGTTGTTATTGATTGCGTGATCTGTGTTAGAGTCCCAGCGAGTCTGCGTGTTTATATTTCTGCACTAGGACGCTAGGGTGCGTTAGATTCCGCAAGCCTAGGTTTTTGTTTACGTTCCGGTACTTCCGACCCGATTGGATCCTCGGGTTTGACCTAACCGGGCCATGGTGGTTCTGGTTATGGTGTTAACCTATCGGGTGACGCCGGTAGGTGTGCGGTCCGGAGAATACGGGGTCATGTCCTAGGGCCGGATTGCATGGAAACTCGGGCTATCTAGGGGTAGTCAGAGTCACCGCGTATCGATGGACAGAGAACGGTGTCCTATGCGTGAGTCCTCATGAGCACGTATAGGAGTCGATGGTTAGTTGCCATATAGGCGACGATGTGAACCCGTGGAAGTTACCGAGATCGTAGGGCCCAGTGTTGTTATTTGTCTTTCTTTCATTGCGCGTAGATAGATCGAGTCCAATCGAGGACATGTGCTGCAGTGCCTTCGATTTCTTTAACTCTCTCACTTCTCTTGGCTATTGCTTGTGTGTGGGTTTATTACGCCGTGGTAGCGCGTGATTGACCATTTATTTCTTGTTGATTGTTATTTTGGGTTTCGGGGCGGGGATTGTAGAGTTAGATAGATTAGAAGCCATTAGTGGGGAGCCGATTCACTGGGTAATCTTAGATTGCTCATTAGACTCTTTTTGTGTTTTTCAGGTTATCAGCGACGGACGTGGGAGGTCCTCGGTGTAGCTTCGGGTTGCTTGTGACGTGTTTTGATTCGAGATTTTGGGATGTTTGATTTTTGGTTCGGCAGCTGCGCCTTTTATGTTTTGATTGTTTTTGATTGTTTATGTATTGTTATTGACGACCGTTTGTAAAATTGTTAAACGTTGTATTCGATGTTTAACTCCTTAAAAATGAAATTGTTTCCCTGATATGAGGTTTGGTCCGAACCGACACAACTCGTTGAAGTCGTGCAAGTAGTACTGCTTGCGCTACGGATACGAGGATAGCGGAGTCGGAAATAGATCGGTGCGAGCCTTTTGTCTCAAACCGAACTATCTTTGGCTTCGTCCTGTAGCGAACTTTTCCCGTTCGACTTGCTCGGGTTCGATTGGTCATGTTCTTGTTTGATTGTTGACCGGTCAGCTCGGCGGTCAGCGGAGAATGGGAAAGGGGCGTTACATGGATATACAGAAAACAATTCTGAACTATTTGTGTTGTTGACGGTGTCGGGGACATGGATATACAGAAAAGAATTCTGAACTACATGTGTCGTTGACTGTGTCGGCGACATGGAGTCTTGACAGGCTGTCTATTTTGTCTTGTATCAAATTAGGTCTAGACTTGGTTCTTTTGTATCTTTTAAAAGGCCTTGCAGCCACCAATGAAAATAATAGACGTTGGGAAATTATTCTCTCCAGTTTTCTCTTGTTCAAACTCTCTCATCTCTCAAATCTCTCAAGCTTAAATCTTTCTTAAATCTAACAGATTACCAATCCGTTATTAGTAGACATCCATATACACACCGAATCGTGGAGCCTCTTTAGGTGATCCATGCATTGAAGAGATTAAGACGAAGCCAGAGCCATGAAGATGTTGTTCATCCGAATCATATGGGTTCTTACAGATGCAATAACGGCTACGTCCCTCACTTGCCTTTTTCCCAAGCTGTGAATCATGGAATGTTACTAGACAGTGGGAAAGAATGAAAGGATGACAATATTAGAATTGAATGCTAAGTTATGAAGAAATTGGGATTAAGACTTCTTGATCAAATCATGTATTATTCGCTTGATGAAGGAACCTAATCAAGACCAATGTGGTTTCATCAAGAAGTGGTTGCTTCACTTACCATCTATACTATTAAAACAGGTGACTGACCATGGTACATAAATGTTGTTTCCGAAATTTGCCATTGATATTATTAGGATTTGTAACCTTCATTAAGGGTAATTAGGGAATATAACATTATCTCTACAATCCATGTTTCCAAACAAGACAATTATTAAACATGTAACCAAACAACCAAAATCTAATGGGTCCCATTTTCCTAATTAATTAAAATCAAAACAAATTAATTGATAAATATAATGAATAATTTATACATCAACTATTATATATAAATTAAGATTCTCTAATTTATGATTTAATTCAAAATATATTTATAATATATTTTAATATTTTTTATTTTGTTATGTATATATATATATATATATATATATTACGATTGATGTTTTTACGATTGTACTTTTTAGCAGGTTTTTCCATCAAACTGAAAAATATATAATTAATTAAACGGGTTGAAAAATTAATTAGCCAATCTCGATTATAAATTTTCTAAACAAAAATTCGCATATAGTAAATAATTTCAGCTGATATATTTTAAAATTAATAAAATATTAAAATGATTCCATACTTATATTATTCAAATATTTGAAGCGACAAATTATGTTTTATGTTTAAATGAAGTTTTAACGGATAGTTCCATAAAATTTGAAAATTATATATACGACTACAACATGTATTTTATAAAATAATATTTTAGATAAATAAAATAACAATTAAACATATACCACATAACTTTTACAATAGTTGTTTTCACATATATATATTTTTTTCAAAATATGATCTTACGATACAACACAGATTAAAATATATAATGCGAAATCGTTATTTTAATCTCTTAATCCTTACGATATATCTCCTCCAAATAACACATAATTCATTTTAAAAAAAAAACTAAATTGCTAACTCACTGTTTATAATGTTGGTTAAACAATTATAATCAAAATTAGATTACATAATTAAAAATCTAAACTACTATTAACAAAATGAATAAAAAGTAAAATTTGTAAAGAAAATTAAACCCGCACTTTCTAAGTGCGGGTCAAAATCTAGTTGGGAATTATATTTATTCTGATATAGCTAAGAGTTGTTTACATATTTATTCTAATACTTACCATTGGGCTTTAAAAGATAGTTTCATATTTTCTGATGTGATCATATTTTGGTTATCTATTTCCATGTATAGAAAGTGGTTCCAGATGCTTAGGTATGTCATGTAAGTATCAGTGAGTCAGTGAAAGGAACAAGAACAAAATAAAAGGTATTGTAACAGAGAACTCTACAAATAAATAAAAGGATAAAATATAAAATAGAAAATTACAAGCTTGGCGCAAAACGTTTGTGGTTTGGTCCATGACATTAAGCTTACTGATTTTTCTACACTCACATAATCAAGACTCCCGTAATATATACAAAATTGGAGGGAAAGAAAAAAATGAGTACAAAAATATGGAATGTGTGATCGAAATTCATAAAAAGAAAGGCAAAAGAAAAATGTGAAGTGTGGCCTTTGTTTTGTTTTTGGTTTCCTCTTTCACCTCTTTTGCCCTTTCATTATTCACAAGAGCCTCTCTTAGTCTCTTGTAGTGTCGTCTCTTTTTATCTTCAATTTTTTTTTTGAATATCTAGAAATTCCTGACATTAGATTCATAATCTTTCACTAGCCCGAAATTAATTTTTAAATAATCTGATTTAAAGATTAAATTTTCATACCAACAAAATTTGCATCAAAGACATAAAGAAACTAACACTTTTATATTACAACTAGACTACTACATCTTTAGTTTTCGATTTGTTTTGTGTTTCTTCTTTTCCTTTCATTTTCCATATCATTGCAAAAAGGGTTTTAACTTCAAATGCAATGGCCTTAATGTCGAATTGTTTATTTAACATTTTCAGTTGTGTTTGCTTAACTTGTACATTTTTAAGAACAAACAATCTTTTACTTGACGCTAACAACCCCTGTAAATTACATGTTCCAACTACAACACATCACATGATTTTTTTTTTTTTTTTTAAGTTTCTATTAAATAAAATAGAAACGATATCTTACTTTTGTTTTGCTTGCTGTATAAATCAATGGCTAATTGGCTATTAATAATATAACAAATACAAAAAAAGAGAGATGGAATAAAAACAAATATGAAGATTAGATGAGCTGGCAACCCCGATAGTGGGCTTAGGACTCTCTCTTCCAATTAGTGTCTCTTATCTCTTTGGTAGTAGAGTTTACGAGTGGGACAAACCTTTTCCCTTTGGTGTTTTCAAAGCTCTTTACAGGCTTTTTGTCAGTATTATAAGCAGATCTGAAAAAGTCTTTGGTGTTTATTAAGATATTTCCTAGGGTTCTTAGTCTGAGATTTATAAAAGTCGTTACTTGGAGTGATCTTCGGTGAGATTGGTTCTTAAGTGTTCGATAGCAAGGAGGTGTGTTGTGATTGCTAATTCGGAGTCTCGGTGAGTATTAAATTTCTGTGCTTAAGATGTCTGCTGCTCTCGACCGAGCTTTAATGGCTCTATCCCTTGAAGAGGATGACCTACCTTTCAATATGCCCGATGAGGAAGGGTTTTCTTCGTGCGAGAACAATCGATTGAGTTTGATAGGAAGATGCCTTTACCCCGAATGTCAGAAGATGTCCACTTTGATTATGAATATGCCACGGAAGTGGGAGAAGATTGGTAAAGTGAGAGGTGTGGCGCTGTCTCAGGAACAATTCCAGTTCATCTTCAACAACGAACACGATCTGCAAGATGTTTTGGATAAAGGGGTTCAAACCTTTAACGAATGGGGATTAGCGATTGATAGGTGGGTCGCGAATCCGCCGGCTGATTTCCTTCAGTTTATTCCTCTCTGGATCCAAATAAGTAAGATTCCGGTTAATTACTATTCATACAAAGCAATCTGGGCTTTGGGTGACTTGATTGGGGAAGTTAAAGAGGGTTTTTGACCCGTCCAAGCCTCAGACTCAAGACTTTGTACGGGTGAAGGTACGCTTTGATGTTTCTAAGCCTCTGAAAAAGTTTCAAGTGGTTAACCTTCCGGATGGTTCTTCAACGGTGGTTCGTTATCACTATGAAAATATCCAGAAACGATGCTATTCTTGTCAGCGTTTAAATCATGAGCAGTCCATCTGTCCGTTAAACATTAAGAAGAAACAAGAGGAAGCTGCTGGAAGGAGGAAGAGCGTAGCTGAGAAGCGAGTCTTTAATCCTCCTCCCGTTTTGCAACCGTCGGATCCTTTGTTTGGTGTTTTAAAGGAAGAGCAGGTTGGCATTAATCCCCTCACTGGTCGACCTCGCATTGCTTTAGAGGTTCTTGATGAAATGAGAAGGTACCTGAGGACGGCGAATGGAGATGATCTGAGTGTTAGGATTGCTCGAGTTATCTCTTCAGTCAAGGATGTGGAAAAGGATAGTTTGGCCCAGCGCTCTATTCTTCGTCTTGAAGCTATGCCAGTTGTCTCATATGATCTAAACAAGGAAAAAGGAAAGGTGTTTGATTACTCGGTTAAGATGCAGAAGCAATTCGATGAAGTGGAATCTGGTAGAACTGAGAAATTGTTATCTGCTTCTTTTAGAGCGCGGGCTGCTTTGAATCAGGTCTCAGTGCATCGCAGGATATCAAGCTCTGAGCAGCCTACTGCTCCTTCGTTTGATGTTGGTCTATTCCAGTCTAGTCCAACGGTTTACAGAGTTGGAGTTTCTCTGCCCAGCTCATCCGGGACTAGTTGTGGAAAAGCTAAATCCAGAAAAAGGCCGGTGAAAAGTAAGCGGAAGCCGAGAATTGGGAATATCAGATCAGTGGTAATTAGTGATGAGAAAGGAAAAGGAATAGAGGATGGTGTAGGTCGGAAAAGAAAAGCCAGTGAAGAGTTGAATGAAGCTGAGGGTTTGCTGAAACTAAAAAACCTTAAGGTGATCCCACATGAGGGATCGCCCAAAGGTTAATGAGCATTTTCAGTTGGAATTGTCAGGGTCTAGGGCGTACAGAGGGTCTGACAATTCAGCGCCTCAAGGAAGTGCGTAGCAAACATTTCCCTGAGGTTATATATCTTATGGAGACTAAAAGTAGTAGAGATATGCTTGTAGATTTACAAGAATGGTTGGGATATGATCGTGTTCATACGGTGGAACCTAGAGGTTTGAGCGGAGGTTTGGCGTTATTTTGGAAGAAAAGTGTACAATTGGATGTGAAGTTTGCGGATAGAAATCTCCTAGATGTTCATGTACAGTTTGGGGAGCTTTCTTTTTTCTTATCTTGTGTGTATGGGGAACCTTCTAACTATGGGAAGAATGTTGTGTGGGAACGTTTATGCAGAATCGGTTGTAATAGGAAAACCAGTTGGGGAATCATTGGCGACTTCAATGAGATTTGTAACAACTCTGAAAAAGTGGGGGGACCCAAAAGATCGGATGCATCCTTCAAACCTTTTAATGAGATGTTAGATCTTTGTGGTATGGATGAACTAACGAAACATGGGAATTCATTGTCTTGGGGCGGGTTGAGAGGCAAGTTATGGATTCAGTGCTGTCTAGATAAATGTTTTGGAAACAAAGAATGGAGTAAAATGTTTCCTGCTTCGAATCAGAATCTGCTGGATAAGAGAGGATCCGATCACAGACCGGTGCTGGTCTATCTCTCGGACTCGCATGATAGGTACAGGGGGCAGTTTCGGTTTGACAACAAATTCCTGTTCCAGCCATTGGTTCAAAACGAAATAGAAACGGCGTGGACTGTGTCTCCTTTTGGAGCTAAATCCACTGTTTCAGATCGTCTCAGAGTTACGCGTCGAGCTTTGAGTAGATGGAAGAAAACAAGGCTTTTCAACGCAAGAGACAAGATTCACCTCCTTGAAACTCAGCTGGAATGGTCTCAGTCAAGGGCCTATCCCTGTAACTTCAGAATAAGGGGACTCAAAAAGGAGCTATGTCGAGCATACAAAGAAGATGATCTTTTCTGGAGGCAAAAGAGTCGTATTAAGGGATTGAAAGATGGTGATAAAAGCACAAAATTTTTTCACCAATCAGTCAAAGCTAATAGGGCAAAGAGGCGGATAGAGAAACTCAAGGATAAGAATGGAGTGTTTCATTGCTCAGAAGGTGCTAAAGCTCAGGTTGCGCTTGACTACTTCTCGGAGCTGTTTAAATCCTCTAATCCATCTAATTTTGAGGACTGGTTCACAGCTTTTACTCCAAAGGTAACAGATGCAATGAACGCAGAGTTGATGTTGGAGGTTTCAGATGAGGATGTGAGGGAAGCAGTGTTTTCTGTGAAAGCTGCGAGCGCACCAGGCCCAGATGGAATGAGTGGGCTATTCTTTCAACATTATTGGAGCACAGTGGGTCCGCAGGTTACTAAGGAGATCAAAGACTTCTTTAGGTCAGGATCTTTTCCATCGGATTGGAACTTCACACATCTTTGCCTGTTGCCAAAAACAGTGGATCCAGAGGAAATGTGTAATCTGAGACCGATAAGTCTATGTTCCGTATTATACAAAATCATTTCCAAGATTTTGGTGAAGAGACTGCAACATATCCTGCCTCAAATTGTGTCAGTCAACCAAACTGCCTTTGTAACTGATAGGTTGATTACTGACAACATTTTAATGGCGCATGAGGCAATTCATGGTCTTAGGACTCACACGGCAGTATCAAGGGATTACATGGCAGTTAAAACTGACATGTCGAAGGCTTATGACAAACTTGAATGGTGCTATTTGCGAGGGGTGCTTACTGCCTTGGGATTTCATCCGCAATGGATCCATTTGGTAATGTTTTGTGTGACTTCAGTGTCCTTCTCAGTGTTGATAAATGAGCAGCCTCACGGTTTGATCAAGCCTCAGAGGGGACTTAGGCAAGGAGATCCCCTGTCTCCGTTCCTGTTTGCACTTTGTACTGAAGGGTTGACGCATCTTCTAAACAAGGCTGAAGCTGAAGGAGCCTTACAAGGAATTCATTTTGCAGTTCAGGGTCCATCCATCCACCATTTGCTTTTCGCGGATGACAGCTTGTTTATGTGTAGGGCATCGGAAGAGCAAGCCTTGATTCTGCATAACATTTTAAAGGTGTATGGTGATGCTACTGGTCAAACAGTTAACTTAGCCAAATCAGCTATAACCTTTGGTTCCAAGGTAGATGATCAAATGAAGTACAAGATTAAACTGATCCTTGGCATCGTAACTGAAGGTGGAGTGGGAAAGTATCTCGGATTGCCCGAGTGCTTTAGTGGGTCCAAATCGGAGATGTTTAATTTTGTAAAAGACAATGTCAAAGGAACCTTGGAAGGATGGTATCTCCGGTTCATATCTCAAGGTGGGAAGGAGATCCTTATCAAAACAGTAGCTTCAGCGTTACCGGTATTTGCGATGTCCTGCTTTAAATTACCAAAATCAGTTTGCTCCAACTTGTCAAGTGCCATGGCTGACTATTGGTGGAACGCGGATAGCTTCCAGAAAAAGATCCATTGGCTCTCGTGGGAGAGGATGTGTATTCCCAAAAAGCTGGGTGGACTTGGGTTCCGTGAGGTGGAAGGCTTCAACCAAGCTCTGTTGGCAAAGCAAGCCTGGAAATTATTGCATGAACCAGAGAGCTTATTGTCTCGCTTCATTAAGAGTCGATACTTCCCAGGTTCCACATTTCTTGAAGCGCATATTGGAGCAAGACCATCCTTTGCTTGGAGAAGTATAGTTTTTGGTAGAGAGCTATTGTGCAAAGGACTTCAGCAGCGAATTGGTAATGGACAAGATACCAAGGTTTGGATTGATCCGTGGGTCAATGATGGGGAGAGCTTAAGAGCACCGTATCGAAAGAATTATTACTTTGATGTCAACCTGATGGCTGCTTCCCTTATTGATTTCCAGACAAAGAGATGGAAACAGGATGCCTTGGAAGAGATCTTTGTTCCAGCTGATATTCAGTGCATCCTGAGGAATCAACCAATCCCTCATAAAAGGGATTTCTGGTCATGGAAACACAACCGCAGTGGATTATATTCAGTAAAGTCTGGTTATTAGTTGTATTCACAACTCAACAAACCAGAATGTGTCATTGAAGCTGAAACACAACCGTCAGTGGGAGACCTTAAATGTCAAGTGATGAAGATCATAACAGCCCCAAAAATCAGAAATTTCATATGGAAAGCGATTTCAGAAGCTATTCCTGTGGCAGACTTGATCAATGCGAGAGGAATGAGGCTTGATCCGCGGTGTCAAAGATGTGGAATGGAGGGAGAATCCATAAATCATGTATTGTTCACATGCCCTGTGGCCAGACTCCTTTGGGCGGTATCAAATTTCCCTCATCCAGAAAATGGTTTTCATGATAGTTCAATCTTTGTTAACATTCAGTTCTTATTGGTAAGCTCTAAAGCAGTGAGGATATGTCAGGAGAGTCGTAGAATATGGCCTTGGATCCTCTGGTTTTTATGGAAGAACCGTAATGTCTTTATTTTTGAAGGCAAATCTTTCTCGGTTGAAGAGACCATCGTGAAAATTAGAGAGGAGGCGGACATGTGGTTCCTTGCTCAACAAGTAAATCGTGAGTTTGAGGGTGTGGAACAAATTCAGGCTGTTGATAACAGGGGTGTGGTTGAGAGATGGAAAAAACCTCCAAAGCTTTGGGTTAAATGTAACGTGGGTTTTAAATGGTGTAAAAACAGGTCTGTGATGGGGACTGCGTGGGTTCTACGTGATGAATGTGGAGTGGTGATTCTTCATAGTAGAAGAACATTTGGAGAAGTGGCTTCACGTGAAGATGCAAAACTGAAGGCTTTCATGTGGGCTTTGGAAAGTATGAAGAGTCACCGTATTGATAAGGTGATCTTTACAGGTGATTTTGTTGATCTCATTAAAGCTGTTAATAGGCCGGCTGCGTGGCCCTCCTTTCAGTTCCAGATTTCAGTTCTAGTAGCTAGTTTGGAAAGCTTTTTGGATTGGAAATGCAGTGTGGAACCGGCTAAATCCAACATCGGCGCTTCTTTGATTGCTCAAAGTGCCTTGGAAGCAAGCTTCAACCAGTCCTATGTTGCTATCGGGCATCCAGGTTGGTTGCATGACTTCTTTGTGGATGAAAGAAGTTGACCTCTGTATTTTGAACTTAGGTGCAGGGTGTTCATAGTGTCGATGGGTCTCGGGTGGTTTGTGGTTTTTTGGTAACCTGAGGGATTAGGCATGGGTTGTAGTTGTGTTAGTGGGAGCTTGTTCCCCTTTTGGTTTACTCTGATGTAACTCAGTATATCATTAATGGAGGAAGCATTCAGATGAAAAAAAAAAAAAGAAGATTAGATGAGCTGGAGACAGATAAACTGAGAGGTAAAACCACATGGGATGATCAAAGTGGCGTAAGATAAATTCATATCTCACATCACATGTCCGAAACGTTAGAGCATTTTTTTTTTACAGATGCAAAAAAAAAAATTCAAAAAAAAAAAAAACCCCAATCAAAACATGACACGTCAGCATGATGAACAATTAAGAATCGGTTCTTAACTAAGGATCGGTTCTTAGGAGAGTTCTTAAAAATAACATTTTTAATTGTTTTACCTAAGAACCCGTGCTAAAAACCCCTAAAAGCACTTCTAATGGTAGTATCTAAGATGAGTATCTAACAAATAAAATAATAAAAATTAAAAAAGTATGAAAGATAGATAAGGGGTTCTAGTTAAGAAACTCAAGGTTCTTAAATAAGAAACTCAAGGTTCTTAAATAAGAAACTCAAGGTTCTTGTTTAGATACCACTTAGCTTACTTGTCAAATGATGATTTGATGAATTGTTTTCAGATTTAAAATTTAATTATAAAACAAAATTATATTATACATAATAATATTTTAATGTTTAGATACTCTTATAAGAGTTTCTACTGATGAGGATGCTCTAACATCCTTCAATGTACATGTTCTTAGGATATCAGTCTCTCGTTATTTTTAATTTTTTATTTTATTTTTTATTTTTTGGGTATCGTATTAATAGTCAAACTTTATATTTAGCTTTATAATTATCTTTACTTAATAAAATGATCCTACAAACTAATAAAAATAATTTATAGATCTACCAACTTTTTATATAAAAAATAACTAGTATAATTCGGTCGCACCATGTGCAAGCACAAATATTATTAAACATTAAAATTTTAAAAATAAAAAATTATCAAATTAATTTAACGATAATAATAATAATTTTTAAATATTGTTTATAATTAAACATACTTACATTATTATATTTAATAAGATATTTTATAATTTATTATAAAATATATAGTCACTTTTTATTTAATATATTTTATCATTTACATATATAAATTCAAAATTTATATAAATAAAACGAATATACTATATAAAATTAAAAAAAAATTATTAATATTTAAAATATTCATAAACGTTTTCATATTTATCATCTTTTTGTGAAAATTATGTATATCTCTATAATAAAATTAAAAATATCATAAATATTTTCGTATTTATTATCTCATCTTATTTTTTTATTCAAAGTTACGTATATTCTAAAATAAAATTTAAAAATCTTCATAAATATTTTATATTTATCATCTCATTTGTATCCAAAGTTATGTATATCTTCATAATAAAATTAAAAAAACATAATAAAATTTTAAATTTAAATTAAGGTTAACATAGTAATTAGCCTAACTTCATTGATGATAAATTAGTAATTAACCGTTTTGAGAGTGAATATAAGGCCAAAAGCACTTCTCAATTAATATAAACATCCCAAAATTTTTGAACCTCATGAATCCTATATATGGGCCCACATTTGTATAAACCTTTTTCACTTATTGAAAACTTTAATACTTAGGCAAATCCCTATTCTACTTAATTAATTGCTAGCCTTACACCCGTATAATTTTTAAATCTTCTTGGCAGCCGAATCTATTTATTTATCTTATTCTTTAAATTATACAAATAAATTTTTATTCTCCGGGTGATATATGAATCCTTAAGTAATGCTTCCATTTTTTAAATTAGTTTTGTTTCTGTTATGTACAAATTATTATATACGTTTTGCTTCATGATAGTTAAGTAGACAATATAATAATTATATATAGATTGATGTTGTCATGTTAATCATCCCCATGAATCCCCAAACAAACCATTCACACTCACATTCACATTGTATCTAGGTTTGCTCGTAATTATCCATTAAGCAAGTCGAACCAGATAAATTTTCATTATAATTCAACGTTGCTAGAATTTCGTCGGTTGTAAAAATAAAAATTAAAAACAACCACACCTAAACCGTATCATACATAATCTGTATCAGCGTTAAAAAAAAAAAAAAAAAAACCGTATCATACATAATCATATAATTGGTGGAAGAACTATTAAAAACAGATTAGTATAAAACGGAGAATGCAGTTTACGACATCAAAGCAAATTCACATGAATCCAAAATCCGCCGTAATATATCTCGTGCTACTTTTTTCTTTAAATTGTATCCTCATGGTTTAAAATAAAATAAATGATGGTGGGTAGCTTAATCAGTTTTATACAAAATGTTAATATCTGCTGGCCTATACTTAAATTTTAATTCTATGATATACTAGCATATGATTATTTGCATGGAGAAAATTAGAAGTCATTATATATATATATATATATATATATATATATATATATATATATATATATATATATATTAAAATAATCAAAACCATAGTAATTTATTAGTTTATCGAAATACTAGTTTATCAAAAAATTAATTGAATATTTGAAACTAATTTGTTATTATTAAGTTATCCAAATACTAATTTATCAATTATTAATTTATATAAGTCTCATTTGTACCGAGTCTATACTTTTCACAATTCACAACTTTTGGAAGATATTGACCAAAATAACACCAGATCTTCTATGTTAGTGCCATGTTGGAAAATCAGACAGATTCTTATACTCCCTCCGTTCCTAATTGATTGATGTTTTAGGATTTTCACACATATTAAGAAACAATTAATATTTAGTTATAAATACACATTTTTCTTTAACTAAAACACTTTCCAATAACTATAAACCAATAATAATTCAATATAATTCTTGGAATTCACATTTTGTAAGCATTAATTAATAAATGTTGCATAGAAAACTTAAAACATCAATCTTTTTGAAACAATTTTTTTTTCTAAAACATCAATCTTTAAGGAACGGAGGGAGTATTTGATTAATCAGCTCGGAACACACTGACACACATATTCGTCTATAGTATATTTATATTTGTGTGTGTGTGTGAATTTCCGTGCAACATACATACTTTTGAGTGGGTGTGCGTATGTATATGTGTGATTTTCCGTGCAAGTAATGATAGTAACTAAAACTGATCTTAAGATTGTCTGCTAAGTTACAAAAACTTGTAAAACAATAGTGGTTGAAGTATTCGTCAGCTACCCTATAGGCAGTGTTCTAAAATACGCTATACGCTAGTCGGACGGTTGGCCAACGTATACCGTATAGATGTATATACGGACGTTTATGCGGGGTATATACGGTGAATATTTTCCTTAAAGATTTATATATATATATATATAAATATGTCATATATAATTTTATATTAATTTATTAAATAAAATATGAATTTATAACTAATATAGTTTATGATTTTATAAATTAAAATTAATAAAATATGAATAGTAAACATAAAGTAAATTATAGATAAAGGAAGGTATTTAAACTATAATAAAATTTTATATTTTTAAACTAAAATTGTGGAAATTTCATAATTCTCCAATTAATACTACTAAATTAAAAAGTTCATTCAAATAATATGATAATAAATGAAATTGTAATTAAAAAAATATAACATATATATATATATATAATATAAGCTGTATAAGTGCGTTGATAAAAACGTATAAGTGCTGTATATACGGCCGAACAAGCTGTATATACAGCCGTATAAGATGTATATACGCCGTATAATTAATTGTATCATTTAAAACGTATTATCTCACCGTATAGCTAAAAACAGTACAGTCCTTCACTGTATAGCATATAAACGCCGTATATACGGCTGTATACGCCGTATTTTAGAACACTGCCTATAGGGGTAAAAAATAATATGGAAATAGAAGGATATAGTTAGAAGGAAAAAATATCAAATCACAAACATTTGTTCATTTTTGTTTTGGTTGTGCAGTAAATTCTTTTCTTAAAAAAAAGGGTCCATGGCTCCTTGCTCAATCCACTTGCATGTTTAATCTTTTTTGAGAAAAATTATAAAATAGCACAAAAAAACATACATTGTCATAAATATAACACTTAGGAGAATAATTCACATTTTTAGCATTATTTAAATTATAAAATCTTTTATAATATTATATAATTTAGGATCTAGGATTTACTTTTTAGGATTTAGAGATTATTATTTAGGGTTTAGTATTCAGGGTTAGAGTTTATTATTTAGGGTTTAGGGTTTAGTTTTTAGGGTTTAGAGTTTAGGAGTTAGGGTTTAAAGTTAGGGTTAATTTAGTTTTTATCCTTTAATAAATGTTATTTTAATGATTTTTCTTTCTTGATGCTATATTTGTGATAATACATGATTTTTGTGATATTTTTTACGATTTGTCCATCTTTTTTTTCCACCGTAAATTTACCATGGCCCATCAATAATTGAATTACTCAATTTTATGGCATTTATAATTCATTTATACACTATATATAAATATATATATATATATATATATATATTAATTTTAGAGAAAACATACATTGTCACAAAAATAACTATAGCAACAAGGGAAAAAATTGAATATTTATCATTATTTTGGATTATAAAGATTTATACTCTTATATAATTTAGAGTTTAAAATTTATTATTTAGAGTTTATGGTTTAGTATTTAGGGTGTTGGTATTTAAGGTTTAGTGTTTATGATTTAGAGTTAATTTAGTCTTTATCCATTTTATAAATGCTATATTTTCCAATTTTTCTCTTTGTTGTTTTTTTGTCAAATACCATGTTTAGTGTCAGTTTTGAGATTGCCCTTAATTTTATTTATTTATTGAGTTTTCTATCAAGTTCTTAATCAGTCATTTGTTAAATCAAGATTCCCTTTTATACATATAGTTTTTAATTAGTAATTTTATATATACGAGTATATAATGGTACGCAATACTATTTTTGAGAGCCGTTTATAATAATGGTAGTTTTCAACTCCGAAGTGCACTAATGAAAAAGACCCACGACAGATAAACTTACTTTTAATAATTAAGTAGAATAAGATAATTGTGTTTTAAAAAAGGGAAGTATTATAAGATCAAGATTGTAACGTTAAGGGTAGAGCCATGCGAGAATCGAGTGCCTATTATATAGTTTCGTAGAAAAACTCATCATATTCAATGCTTTTAGGAGCTACCAAAAGGATGGTCCTTGATATCACCTTTCAATACATTTTCGTGTAATTCATTAAATATACCAAATCTAAAAAGCTATTAAAATACTCCTAACGATGCTGTAAATTTACAATCCTCTATCATGTACTGTACGCTATGTTGCATAGGCTGATAATTAGCCTAAGATAGAAATCTTGTTCCCTTTGGCAATTTACGGTTTTTTTTTCCTTTTTTTTGTCGCTGACAATTTACGGTTTATTATAACTTTTTTTATCGACAACATTTATATTAAGATGGCCAATGGACTTGGTACATACAGAACAGTCAGAGTGTTACACGGAATGAAAACCAAAACAGATCAAATTCGGGCCCAATTTACAAAACATATCAACTCGAAGGGTTCAGGTAGAGGCCACGTGAGCAGTGACTCACAGACACGCGTCACCATCACAGAAGATCCCCAATTCACGCCGTCGCCGGAGAAATTCGCGACTCACCGCCGGTAGCGAATAGCCGTGAAACTACGCCAGGAGCTCTGCCGATCTACTTCCTCAGTCTAGATTCATCGGAGAAAAGCGCCAGATAAAGAGAATAATCTTCACGCCACAAACCACAACCGCTCCACGGATACCCTAAAACGAACAAGGCCCAATTTATTGGCCATCTGTAGAGTCTCCAAGCTCAAACCGCCATGTTGCATGCCGCGAATACAATACAAAGGGTCATCAGTCGCGGAGATCAAATCCATAGCGAGAAGCGGATTGTAACTAGAAGGGCCTTCTTGTCCAACTAAGGGAAAATTGTTGACAAAAGCAAATCGATTAACGGCTAGAGAAGCCGGAGAAGCATCCGGACCAACCCGGGAGAAAAGTCTGACAAAAGCCAGAAACAAAAGTCCGACAAAGAGTCGGAAGCTAAAGTCGCCTACTACGGCGAAGCAAAACCAAAAAATATATACATATCCGAACCACCGGTCATGGTTGAGAGAGCCCACTGGCGGTGGCCGGATAGAAAACGCAGAAATCAAAGCGGTGTGTTTGTAGAGAGAAGGAGGAGAAAAGAGAAGGGAGAGAGAGTTTTTTTATTATAACTTTAAAACAACCATCATGCTAGTATGTTTATATACTATTGTAGAAAGAAAATATTTAAGTGTTTGGATAAACATAATTTTTTTTATAAACTAAATATTACGACTGAAATTAAAGGACCGCCGATGGCGCAACATATGGATTATAAGTCCTAGATGTAACCCGGTGGTTTATTCTCCATACACCGACTAATCATAGGAATCGAAAAGACTATATGAAATTTCTGGTGGTTAAGAATTGTAAATGTGTGAACCTATGTTTTTGTGGAAGATTGATTCTTGGCATGGACCAACAAACTAACCATCATCAACAAAGGGAACCACCCTATCATAAACTCTTGGTTGGAGAAACAATATTTGATCCATTCCAATAGCTTACTCAGATAAACACCAAACAACTTCTTATTAATATGATAGTCGTTGCAACAACAAAAATAGATACATTACAATTATGCTAACTTTGTAATTAATTTGCAAGTTATGAAAACCCTGAAGAGTTTGATCGTCAATAATCTTATGTTGGAACGTTTTGGTTCGATTGATGTTGTATTTCATGTGTTGTGTTACTTCTTATCTTCTAATAAAGGGTCAATATTGTTAACCCTATGTCACCTCCTATTGAAACTCGACTATTAATATAGTTTCTATTAGATTTTTTTGCCGCACTGCGTGTCTTAGAGTTATATGTCCCAACTCTAGTAATGTAGGCTATTAAATATAACATGTTTGACTCGCAAATAGTTTGTTCTCAACAACAATATATATATATATATATAGAGAGAGA
The DNA here is from genome assembly GCA_030180135.1 of Orychophragmus violaceus. NCBI lineage: Eukaryota > Viridiplantae > Streptophyta > Magnoliopsida > Brassicales > Brassicaceae > Orychophragmus > Orychophragmus violaceus. Next base: position 107,499,831 of record CM058232.1, read on the forward strand.
GAGAGAGAGAGAGAGAGAGAGAGAGAGAGAGAGAGAGAGAGAGAGAGAGAGAGAGAGAGAAAATGTACCAAGATATTGCACATGGTATGAATGTACTTTCCGAACTTGCAAACCGTGGGATTAGTTGAATTTATCCGGATTAACTATGACAACGAAGGAGAAAAACACATGTGTAATCCGACGATAGACAAGACTTATGTGTTAGCAGCATTTTTCGTATTCGAATGTCAACTAAATCACAATTATGTGAAAATAAAGGTATTCACATGGCTCTCCATATACTATTGATTAGTTGGATTTCATGTAGTCTCTTGATCTCTTGATCTCTTGACTTGAGAATTAATTTAGATTAAACGTTGTGAGTTGGTTCAGAGTTTACAGTATTTGTAGAATCCGGTTATTTGAGATTAAAAGTAGAAAATTATAGGTTTGAACGTTGGAAAAATACTACTGCTTGTAGAGAGAAGTCAGAGAGAAGTTTCGCTCCCATGCACTCCAACCGAGGAGTTGACCTTCGACAAAGGCCCAAGTTTTTGAGGAGTTTCTCTTCAATCGAAACTTGCTAAAAGAGGTATCTGCTCTTTAGCTGAACCTAGTCCTGCTCCAATAGCATAGACCTGTGTTTTCACCAAAATAGCAAGTACTTTCAATTATCGAAGTTGACAACTCATTCTGTCTACATCAGAGTTTTTTGAATTCTCATCTTCTCTACGAAGTCTGAAGAACCCTCAACTCTCTAGTCTTTCCCCTGATCTCTCAAGTTATCCTTCTTTGTATCTGAAGAGTTTCCACTTGATTCTCTCTGGTTTTCCCGGAAGCCATCTCATCTTTCTCTTGCTCCTTGTCGGTCTGAAGTTTCCAAGCAAAACAAATGGCAAGAAGACTCTCCTATGCTGATAAAGGTAAAGCAGTTGATGTTCCTGAAAATCCACCAAGAGCTCTTAGAGTCTCAGTCCCCCCTTTTGATACTTCCATGCTCATCGAAAAACATGCTCTCACTCTCATTGGAAGGGTCACAAACCAGAAGCACCAGCGTATCTGGTCTCTCATCCCCTTCCTCTCTGATCACTGGAAGACCTCAACCAGAGCCGTTGGAGCTGACCTTGGAAACGGACTTTTTCAGTTCCAGTTCGCCTCTGAGGAAGACATTCAGTTAGTTTTAGCTAACAGACCCTATCACTTTGCAAAATGGATGATCATTTTGCAGCGTTGGGAACCCTCCACAGACAGGAACTTTCCCTCACAAATCCCCTTTTGGATTAAAGTCCAGGGATTACCTCTCCACCTGTGGTCTGAAAGTACCCTCATGAGCATAGGGCGTAACATAGGAACTTTTGAAAGCTTTGAAATTACTTCAGTTGCTGCAAGGATGAGAGTCACCATAAATGGTCTGCTTCCGCTGGTCTTTGAAACCTTGGTGGAGTTCTTCACCGGTGATGAAATCATGGCCACCTTAGTCTATGAAAAACTGGAGAAATACTGCACAAAATGCTCCAAGCTGGACCATGAATCTGTTGATTGCCCTGACACGCTCCCAACTCTAGAAACCAATGACCACCCTAGACAAACCTACTCATCCTCTTCCACTGAGAGAAAACAGACTCAACAGAAATCCGCCTACTCTGGCAAATCCTCTGGAGCTCACCTCAACACAAGACGTTCACCATATGCCAGACCACCCCCCAAACTCAATCCCAGAGCAGAACCGGTTTCTCATCGTAGTTCCAGAGACAGACACTATAACAACAGGTCTCCCCAAAGAAAACCTTACTACTCTAACTACCACAACCGAGATGCTGTCCCAAGTTCAACTTGGAGAACCTCTAGTCATAGCAAACCTCGATCTCCTCGGAGATATGATTCATCTTCCAGGTCCAGAACCCCTCAACATCAAGTTTGGAGGGAAAAGACAAAGTCTCCTGTGGGCAACAGAGACTCCCCAACATCTCAAAGAGTTCTGTCTCACTTGGCTGAAGCTCCCCCTAGCAACAGAAGGTTTGCTCCCCATAACAACAGATCCATTTCTCCAGAAAATTTCCCTCAACAGGCCTTTGAATCTGCAATGGGAGAACTGAGAGACGTCATGGTCCAGTACTCTAACTGTCCGGATCCTATGGAGAGCGCGGCCAGGAAAGAAAGATTTCGACAGGCTGAAATCACAGGATAACTAGAGGAAACTGCAATACAGATGGTGATTCACTCCCTCCCACAGCAACATGACATGCTAAATGAGGAAGAGATCTTACCATCAATCCCTGAAAGAATTCCTGCGGTCCAAAGATTAGGACCTACAAACTTATCCCCGGATGTTCCCCAACTGCAAAAAGCAACTGCAACCAAGAGGAAACCGGGCCGACCCCCTGGAAGAAAACAGATCCAGATCAGTCCTAAAGCATTTGTAGGTGCAAATTCAAAGAAGAGAAGGATCACTCAGAATAGATCCTCTCCAAAAAGGAAACTGAATTTAGGAGCTTCCAGCAGTTCAAACCTGAGAGACAGCAATTCATCATTAACATCTGCAAATCCCCCATCTCCAAATATCATTCCTGCAATAGTCAAGCAGGCTGCGGATTTTCACAATCCGCTTTCACCTCTTCCTTAAAAGCAGCAAGCTGGAACTGCCAAGGTTTAGGAAACCCCTTGACAGTCCAGCGGCTAAGGGAAATTCGACTCAGAGTTTTCCCCGATGTAATGTTCCTGTCTGAGACAAAAAACCAAGACTCAGTTGTCCTCGACAAGCTAAAATGGATGTGCTACCCAAATCACCTCCTGGTTTCACCACGATCCCCCGGGGCAGGAGGTCTGGCACTATTCTGGAAAGACAACGTCAAGCTCCAAGTAATATCTTCCTCCCATAACCTGATCGACACAAGAATTGAGTTTGAGGATAAACACTTTTACGCCTCTTTCATATATGGTAACAATGACAGAAATATCAGAAGAGAAGGGTGGAACCACCTCATCAGTCTAGCTACTGAAAGAAATGCTCCATGGTATCTCACAGGGGATTTTAATGATATCACCAATGAAGCAGACAAAATGGGAGGTGTTCAGAGATCTGAAGGTTCCTTTGTGGATTTCAGAACTTTCTTATCAGAGGGAGACCTCTTTGACCTGAAACACTCGGGGGACCCTTTATCCTGGAGAGGTGTTAGACAATCCCAAGTTGTGAGATGCAGGCTAGACAGAGCCCTCGCAAATACTAGCTGGTTTGATTTGTTCCCAAAGAGCCGTTGTGAGTATTTGCGCTTCCTTGGCTCAGATCATAAGCCAATAATCTCCTACTTCAATACTGAAAAGAAGAAAAAGAAGGGTATATTTAGATTTGATAGGAGACTAAAATGCAATCCAGAGGTTAAAGTGCTAGTTGATCAGGTCTGGAATGAGGAGCCCACCTTGCCTGTCCGTGATAGAATATCCTGCGTTAGGAAAGCACTGGTTATTTGGAGTAAAGCTGAAAGTATTAAATCCAAGGAGCAAGTGGAAAAACTTAAGAATGACCTTGAGGAAGCTATGACATCTTCCCTACCTGATGAACTTAAGATCTCCTCGATCAACAAAGACCTACAGGAAGCTTATAAAGCGGAGGAGGATTTCTGGCGCCAAAGGAGTCGTATTGTATGGCTACAACAAGGAGATCGCAATACTGGTTATTTTCATGCAATCACAAAAGGCAGAAACATTATCAACAACTTCACAGTTATTGAAAACAACCAAGGGGAATCAGTTTTCAAAGAGCATCAAATAGTAAAAGTCATTGCCTCTTATTTCCAGCAACTATTTACCTCGACAGGAGTATGTAGAGAAGATATAGTCAATCGGGCAATTCAACCAAAAGTCACAGAGGAGGATAACAAGAAGCTGATTGCAGATCCCACCTCAGAGGAAATTAGATTGGCAGCTTTTGCCATTCATGCAGACAAAGCACCTGGACCTGATGGCTTCTCTGCAAGCTTCTTCCAAGAAAATTGGCCATCTGTTGGCCCAACTATCATCTCTGAAATCAAAGAAATCTTCTCCTCAGGCTCCCTTCCACCTACAATGAATGAAACTCATGTCAGACTCATCCCAAAAGTCCAGAATCCCAAAGCTGTAAGTGACTACAGACCTATTGCTCTCTGTAATGTTTATTACAAGATATTAGCAAAACTGATGACCAGAAGACTCAAAAGAATCCTGCCAAATCTGATCTCAGAATCTCAGTCTGCCTATGTGCCAGGAAGGGCAATTTCTGATAATGTGTTAATTACTCACGAAGTATTACATTACCTCAAGAACTCCTCTGCGAAAAAGCATTGCTCCATGGCAGTTAAAACTGACATGAGCAAAGCCTATGACCGCCTTGAATGGAACTTCATTCACCTTGTTCTCCTACGCTTGGGTTTTCACCAGAGATGGACCAACCTGATCATGCAATGCATAACAACTGTCACTTACTCCTTCCTTATCAACGGATCAGTAAAAGGAAGAGTAGTACCTCAAAGAGGAATCCATCAAGGAGACTCTCTCTCTCTCCCTACATATTCATCCTGTGTAGTGAAGTTCTTTCAGGTTTGTGTACTAATGCTCAAGCCAATGGTAGTCTACAAGGCATAAAAATCTCTAAAGGCTGTCCTATGGTAAATCACCTTCTATTTGCAGACGACACCATGTTTTTCTGCCGCACAAACAAGGACAGCCTCTCAGCTCTAAAGTCGATCTTATCCCTGTATGAACAAGCATTTGGTCAGTCAATAAACAAACTGAAATCATCCATATCTTTCTCCAGAAAGGCGCCTCCTGACCTCAAAAAGTCAGTGAAATCTTTCCTTCAAATTGACAAAGAAGGGGGAGTGGGAAAATACCTTGGTTTGCCAGAACATTTTGGCAGGCGGAAAAAGGATCTTTTTACTTCTATTGTGGATAGAATAATCTAGAAGGTAGTAAGCTGGTCTACCAGATTCCTATCTCATGCAGGAAAACTCACACTTCTGAAGAGTGTGCTCCCATCAATCCCATCTTATGCTATGAGCTGTTTCAAAATTCCTGATTCATTAGCAAAAAGAATCCAATCTGCGTTAGTCAGATTCTGGTGGGACACAAAACATGGATCGAGAAAAATCTCTTGGGTGGCTTGGTCAAGAATTACCAGAGCAAAGAAGGATGGTGGGCGTGGCGTCAGAGAAATCCAAGCTTTCAACAATGCCCTCTTAGCCAAACTAAGTTGGAGAATCATTGAAAAACCTCAGTCTCTATTAGCAAGATTACTCCTGGGAAAATACTGCTACAACAATGATTTCCTAAGCTGTGATCCTGTATCTACCTCTTCCCACGGCTAGAGAAGTGTCCTAATAGGTAGGGATCTCCTGAAGGATCACCTTGGATGGGCAATTGGGAATGGGAGATCAGTCCGAGTATGGGATGATCCATGGCTATCCTCCAAGAACCAACTGACACCAATGGGACCAGCAACCATGGTGAGTTCAGACTTGTGTGTATCAGACTTAATGGCTCCAAATTCGACTGACTGGAATATGGATATCATCTCTGAGTTGCTGCCACAATACGTAGATGTGATTCTGGCTATCAAACCTAGCAAGCAAAATAGTCCAGATAAGGTTATTTGGCTCAATCACCCATCGGGTAGTTATACTACAAAGTCAGGGTACTATACCTCAGTCAACCAACATCCGGAGGATGCTTTACACCCCCTCCCTGAACCATCCTACTGGATCTCAGATATTTGGACAGTAAAGACATCTCCCAAGTTAAAACTTTTCCTCTGGAAGGCGTCCTCCAATGCGTTACCAGTCGGTAATCTCCTGGCAATGAGACAAATTCCGGTAAATCCCACATGTAAGATATGTGGAGAACTTGAAACTATCCCTCACCTCTTCTTTCAATGTGCTTTTGCTAAGAAAGTGTGGAGAGAAGCTCCTTTGGCTTCACATATTATCCCAGAAAACTTCCTTGATTTTAAATCAGGCTGGCATGAACTAAAGAATGTTCTCTGTCTTCCACCTACAGGTATCACAGAAGGAAGTTTAGCATCTTGGTTATGCTGGCAACTTTGGACAGCAAGAAATCATCGAACTTTTAACAGTAAAACTTTCTCAGAATCGGAAGTCATTAACACAGCTATCCTCAACGCAAAGGAATGGTCTGAAGCTCAATTGAAACCAGAACCATTACCTTTCAAGGAATGTCAGAATCCTCGATCTCTCCCTCCTAACGCGATCGTGTGCCGAACCGATGTTGCTTGGAACAAAGATCTCCAGATTGCGGGTCTGGGCTGGACTTGCTCCAACCAAGATCAACAGATATTCTCCAACAAGAAGGCAGCAAAGTGGATCGTCTCAGCTCTAATGGCTGAAGGAATTGCTATTCGCGATGCCCTAGAAGAGGCTGTCTCTTTGGGTATCGACTCCATCCAAGTTGAAGCAGATTGCTTGCAACTCATCAAAGCCATCAATTCTGGCTCCTCTTTTTCTGATCTCCATGGCGTGATCTTAGATATTCTTCATCTCTCTTCCCGTTTTTCTTTTATCAACTTTGTCTTCATACCTCGTTCTGCAAATGTCTTAGCAGATCAATTGGCTAAACAGGCCCTGTCCATGTTAAAAGCCCATCTATCTCTTGTTTAAACTTTTAATGAATTCAGTGACAAAAAAAAAAAAAAAAAAAAAAGAACGTTGGAAAAATTAAATATTTAACAATTGAAATTGATTGTTTGGGTCGTAACATTTTAAGTGTTTAAATTATTGATTTAGTTAATTACGTTAAATAACAGCCGTTTAATCGGTTCAATAAAGTAGTAGTAGTAATAACGGAGGATATGTATGGCCTTAACGGGAAATGGTGACCATTTACTTCAATCTCGAAAACGACTCACATCTAACCACTTCCCTTCTAAACATCCCATCATCCTTTATACATACAGTACTAATTTATTAATTTATTGCTTTAATTTGGGTTATATATAATATTTATATAAAAACATCATATATCAGGATTGATTTGAAATCAAAGCCGTGTTTATAGAGTGTGGGCAATCAGTACTTGTGGAGATAATAATTTGTAATTTTGTATATGTGAGTGAATGTGATGGGGGACAAATCCAGATCAGTAATCAGGATGGATTAGTTAATTAATGGTAAGTTTAAATGTTGAACTAATAAAATAATAGCTAAATAACCCTCAATGATTAAAGGTCAATGGGATCCAAGTAAGTCACCCGCCACTGTAGTCAAAAATACGTTCCAAAAAAAAGGCGAAGTTGATTCTTCATCTCCACCAACCTTTTCACGGTTTACCTCTCATCTTAAATACATATAATCTATAAAAATATATATGTGGGTTTCTCTAGAAAACCTATTTGTTTCATCATTTGGAAACTCGACTACACTTAATATGTTTTTATAAACATTTCAATCTTTAATTACACCAACATGGATTAGGGGGAGTATTCATTTCATATCGTCAAATACTATTCACTTTGGATCGGAACTACTAAGATGAATTAGAAAGAAATAGATTTTTTCGTTTGTTGTTAACAAAAAATATTGTTTGGAAGTTTCAAAAATCTATAATAATCTTTTGATAAACTATTTATCAAAGAATCTACTTTGTTTTCTCGGAGCCCATGACAATACAATAATATGAAAACGATAACAAAAACACATATCTAAATTAGGTGAGAAATAATGTTTAATTCATTCCCAATAGTTGAAATTTTACTCACTAACTAAACTTTAACAACACATACATTATATAACAAAAATGTTAACAAATCAATGGTCTAATGTTTTGTAAAAAGTCATTTTAAAGTAAATTTATGAAAAATATTATTTTCAATTCATCGTTATTTTTATACATTTTATTAGAAAAATATAACCTAAAATTTTAGTACAATTATAATTATAAATTGATTCTCGTCCTATAAGTTTCAACATGATCAATATGTAAGGATAGTGTTGTTATAAAACATTAAAACTCCTTAGTTTGAAACTAAATAAATTGCTTGCGATTAACAGCCGGCTTTTTACGGACAAAATACCAACTAAACAATAATCACCACCGACTTTATGCGCAGCTGTCAAATAGGTCTCTATAATAAATAACTTTCTTTTTAAAAACTAATCCTTCAATTTTCTTCGTATATATCTTTTTGTGCCCATTTATTCATCATTACACATACATCCAATGATGATAAACTATTGTTTTGAACATCACACCGTTTCCCCCATTTGCTTTTTTTTTTCACTGTAAAGTTTACTTTATATTACCAAAAACAGAAGCCGGATGTCAAAGGCGACACCAGAGTCAAAAGCCAAAAAAAATAAGTAAAACTAACACATAAACAAACAAATGTTCTTAAACATCCGAAAAGTCTTCAAAGAACTAGAAATCGTCGACAAGCTTTCAACCCCAATCCGAAAAAACCAGAAGACGCCAGTTGCAGGAAGAAGAACATGAGTTGTGAAGCTTCACTCAAAATAGACTAACCACAAACCCAACCAAAAACTACATAAGACAAAACAAAAACTGGAAGCTAAACGAACAGCAAACCAGAAATTACCACCACCTCTCATTTTCTACTTTTTCTTATTACATTAAAAAATATAAATTAATTTTAATTTCTTTATTTTTATTTTTTGAGAAAGTGATTTAACTTCTTATTCATTAAGATTTCAAAACTCAATGGTTAATTTTTATATAAAATCCCTGTTCATTTATTAGGTTCAAATTTAGATTTTGACACGATGACAATACTATAAATAACTATAATACAAATTATAATTATTTATTTATTATTTTTAACGTAACGCTCAAACAGAAAAAGCGTAACGCCATATGTATATATATTAAATTTATTATATTAGAAAAAGTTTCAAAAATATATTTTTCAAAATTTATTATCAAAATATGATAGCATTTTATCATATTTGCACTATATGTAATTTTTATAAAAATCAAGATTGTATAGATTTCAATATTTTATTAGAAATGAATCTGTATATTATTATACGATATGGAAACCAAGCAAAAAACTTACCAAATATTATTTATTAAACTTATTATAGATTTTGCTAGGTTGATACAATTAAATATATAGATATGATTAAAACTATATTTAATTTAATACTAAATATGAAACATTGTTATCCATTTTATAATAATACTAATAAGCATTATCATTTTTACACACAGAATTTGAAACCATATAGTTACTGTTGAAACTTGAAATCGAATTTACTACACCTAATGGTCAGAGGATTGGGAGTGGCAGGGTGGATGTGGGGAAGAAATCCATCCACTACATTCCCTTGCTTAGACCTTTGGCTTGGTTAAGGATACTCTCACTCAAAATCAACAAAAGAAAGAACTAAAAGTAGAGCTCTAACTCCATTTTTTTTTTCTGCACTTAGCAAAATACTCATAAACATAAATAAACTCCGATTTACAGACAAAGCTCCTAACAAATGCACACACACATATTTCACCAACTTCACTCTTAATTGATCGATATAAGACTTTAATATCAAAAAAACCTTCGAGAGAAAAAAAAAATATAGAGAGCTAACAACTACTCCCTCCGTTCCTTAAAGATTGATGTTTTAGAAAAAAAATTTGTTTCAAAAAGATTGATGTTTTAAGTTTTCTATGCAACATTTATTAATTAATACTTACAAAATGTGAATTCCAAGAATTATATTGAATTACTATTGGTTCATAGTTATTGGAAAATGTTTTAATGAAAGAAAAATATGTATTTATAACTAAATATTAATTGTTTCTTAATATGTGTGAAAATCCTAAAACATCAATTAATTAGAAACAGAGGGAGTATTTTTTTTTTCTAAATGATTTTAATGTTGTTTCTTCCTATGAACAAAATGAGCGCATGTCAAAACAAACACAGAGATTAACTTAGAAAGTCTTTGGGAGAGGCGTTTTTTCACCTTTCAGCAGACGGATATCTATTTTCCGCTCACCAACTATTCTTTCTGAAAACAATTTTTGATAAAAATATAAATATTATTATAAAATATTTTTTTGGTAGTATAATTTGAATGAACATAATGTTTAACCTAAAAATTGGTTTATGGCAAAAAAAAAAAAAAAATTAAGCAATAACAATCAATAATTTGTAATTTAAATTTTTTTACTTAAGAACTGCTGAATCAAAAGGAAACATTGAACATGAACCAAATAATTAACCCTAAAATTGGACTATAGAATCACAATTTAAAATCTAAGAAGTTGTTTCATCGGAAACCATTCATCAATGATGGTAAAAAAATTTAATTGAGAATTGTCCCTTATGTCTAAAGACCGACATTCAAAAGACACGTCTAGATCATGCACTACATACGTTAATGTAAGTGAAATATATAATTTACCCAAAATTTGGAATACAAAGGAGACATAAATATGAAGAATCCATTTTGGCTCAAACAAAGGAAAAGTATCAACAAAAAGAGATTAATTTCAAATAAATTAGCTAAAGAGTGAAAATTTATAAGGGATTGACAAGCAGATCCATCACGGGGAAAAATAAATAAATTAAAAAACTAACTTTAGGTATTTACAAACTCTTTAACTCCATAAAACCCTGCGCCTCGAGATTTCACTCTTCTTCCTCATGTAAACTTTCTCCCTCTTTCTTTACCTCTCCCATTTTTTCTTTTTCTTTTCTTCTATGAATTTTTATTTTTCCCTTTTTCATTTTCATTTTTCATTTCTGTAACTTCTCCGTCAAAGACAGAGTGAGGGGAAAATAAAAAAGAGGGGGGAACAAATCAAAACCCGGACGATGATGCAGCTGGGTGGTAGTACCACCACAGCCGCCGCAACAGACGCGGCGGCGCTACAATCGAACGATTCAGCTGCTACAGAAGCTGCGGCGGCAGCAGCTGTTGGAGCTTTTGAGGTGTCGGAGGAGATGCACGACCGCGGTTTTGGAGGAAACCGGTGGCCCCGGCAAGAGACACTTGCGTTGCTGAAAATAAGATCTGACATGGGAATAGCGTTTCGAGACGCTAGCGTTAAAGGACCCTTATGGGAAGAGGTTTCCAGGTGCGTTTCCAATTCCATGACCGGTTTGATCTAACTGGAAGTGATTATTACCAAGCTTGTCTTTTTTTTTAAGATCTGTATTATTACTTTTTTTTTGGAAGAGCTAATTGTCTCAGATTCGTTTACTTTTCTTTTGAGTTTGTTTCTGCCAAATTGTTTCCTCTAATTTCGTAAAAATGTATTTTTCTTCTTCAATTGTTTTTCAATGAGATTGTCCGAAATTTATCGTGAGATTCAGATTCGGACAGTTCTTGAAGTGTGTCTAATTGATTTTAAAAACTTTATTTTTTAATTTATTAACTGTTTATTTAGATAAAATTAAGTTGAGTCATGTTTTATTCATGAGATTGATAGAAGGCCAAGTCTTTCACCAACTCAAACTCATGCTGATTGATCCACTTCTCAACTATATATACTCATTTTACTAATTTATTATTTAAAGAAACAAAATTATTTATACAAATTTTTAAAAAGATGATAATTTTGTGAGGTTTTTATTTTGTTTTATCAGGAAAATGGCGGAGCTTGGTTACATAAGAAACGCAAAGAAATGCAAAGAAAAATTCGAAAACGTTTACAAATACCACAAACGAACCAAAGAAGGCCGTACCGGTAAATCCGAAGGCAAAACTTATCGCTTCTTTGATCAATTAGAAGCTCTCGAGACTCAATCATCCTCCTCTTCACTCCATCATCATCAACAACCGCAACCGCCTCAACAACAATCGCAACCGCTTCAATCGCAACCTCTACGTCCACACAATAACAACAGTTCCATGTTCTCCACTCCTCCTCCGGTCACGACTGTTATGCCAACAATAACAAACATCACTCCTCCTCCTTCATTTCCAAACATCTCCGGAGACTTTCTGTCGGATCATTCAACATCATCTTCATCTTCTTACTCAACTTCTTCAGACGTCGAGATTGGCGGCACGACGACTAAGAAGAAAAGGAAGAGGAAATGGAAGGAGTTTTTCGAGCGGTTAATGAAACAAGTTGTTGATAAGCAAGAAGAGCTTCAACGCAAGTTCCTGGAAGCTGTTGAAAAGCGAGAGCACGAGAGAATGGTTAGAGAAGAGTCTTGGAGAGTGCAAGAGATTGCTCGAATCAACCGCGAACGCGATATCTTAGCTCAAGAACGTTCAATGTCCGCCGCTAAAGACGCGGCCGTTATGGCGTTTCTTCACAAATTATCAGAAAAAACAAATCCTCAAGGTCAATCAATACCACAAACACAACCGCGACCGCAACAGGCTGCAACGCAAATGCAGGTTGATAACAACAACCGACAGACGACACAACAGCAAACGCTTCAAACGCCCCAACCGTCCCAACCGCCACTTAATCCGCCTTCACAGCCAGTGGTACCGACCTTGGTCAGTACAAAAACAGACAATGGTGATCAGAATATCATTACAACTCCGGTGTCGGCTTCTGCTTCCGGAGCCGTGAGCTCGTCGCGGTGGCCGAAGGTGGAGATAGAAGCATTGATAAAGCTGAGGACGAATCTTGATTCAAAATATCTTGAGAACGGACCAAAAGGACCGTTATGGGAAGAAATATCAGCGGGAATGAGAAGGTTAGGATTCAACAGAAACTCGAAAAGATGCAAAGAGAAATGGGAAAACATCAACAAATATTTCAAGAAAGTCAAGGAGAGCAACAAGAAACGTCCTCAAGATTCCAAGACTTGTCCTTACTATCACCAGCTTGATGCTTTATATAGAGAGAGGAACAAATTCCACACCACCATTGCATCTTCTTCCTCAACTTCCGGTTTGATTAAACCGGATAATTCAGTTCCTTTAATGGTCCAACCGGAGCAACAATGGCCTCCGGCAACAGCACAATCCAATAAACATCCTCCTCCTCAGCCGTTGGATCAAAACTTTGATGATGAAGAAGGCACAGACGAAGAAGAATACGACGATGACGAAGAGGACGATGAGAATGAAGAAGAGGAGGGTGGTGAGTTTGAGCTTGTGCCGAGCAATAACAACAAGACGACGAATAATCTTTGAGGATGATGATGATGATTCGGGTTCGACCCCGTTGGTAGGTGGGTTGTGGTGAAAGATTAGTTTTTTTTTTTTTTTAAGTTTTGATACAGAAGAGAATTTAAATATTGGAAGGGGGTGGTTTTTATATTTTTGATTTTTAAATTATACTGAGAAAAAAATTAATATGTTGAAAATAAAATTAAATAAATGTGATTTAATTATTTTTTGATGGGACAATGTGTGTGTGGTTTTCATAAGCAAATAATAAAAACTGTAACAACTTGTGTAATGCTTTTAAAACCTTTAAATGAATGGTTCTTGTTGTTGGTGAAATATTGGAAGGGGTGGTTTTTTTTTCTTCTATATTTTAAACATGGTGGAATAGGTTTTTGGATTATAAGAGCCGGCAGAAGACAAAAACTTCTTTGGAAACTAAGCCCAAAAAGGCAATTAAACTGGCGGAATAATGAGAAATCCCCCGAAACGAGTCCTATAAAAGGAAACAAAACCTACAACTAAGACAGATATCAATCGATAATATCCAAAGCCAACCAGAAACCAGCTGAACTTGCATAATTTAATCCACGCAGAGATGCTTGAGCGAGATTTACCGTTGTTGCCCACAGTCCACCAACGATAACATCAACTAACCGAACAAATACTAAAAGAACTTCTCTCAGACTCAAAGAACAAAGACTCTACAACCCGACAAGAAAGGACCACTACAAGGACCCCTAAGACTCTTTCGGATACGGTTGCGACGCACACCAATGCGCCCATAAACACCTAGATAGAAGCCTAAAAGACACCAAATCTCAACAGATTTGGATCAACTGAAGTCAAACCAACCTAACCTATCCGGACCCAAGCTAACCCAAAAATAAATTAGACATGAAAGCACTCAAAGCATACACATACAACGAATCAAACCACAATAAGTTCAGCATTCATGGTGGATTTGAAAATCAATTTTAACCTGACTAGAAGAGGGCTTAAACATTCAAGACTAAAACTGAAAGACCGCATACCAAACTGATAGATGCATATTTTAGGGGTTTAAAAATCTACTTATCACAAACCCTAACCATGACCGGAACCAGCACAAGACCACACCTAAAACTAAACCTGAACACCATACTAGACAAAAGCTCGACGACGCCCTAAAACTGACCTCACACCATAATCACCGGGGATATCCATATCGAAAGCAGAGGACCGGACTCGCCAAACCAGGCGAGCAGGCAGAGGAAGCGACGGCGAAAGCTCCACGGCTTCGCACACACCAGGCGGATGCGACGAACAACAACATGTAGAAACAGAGGTGGAACCCGGAGAAGAGACGTCAGTGACGGAAAAATCAGCCGACAGAACCATCGTCAGTGGCAGAGGAGCTTGAGATGGGTCGTCTACTCTACACGGCAACGAGAGAACCTCCCCGGCAACGGCATAAGACGCCGGCCGAGGAGAAAACATGGATCGGAGAATAAAACGGCTGCCTCAAAAACCGTGTTTGGGAGCTTTTTTCTAGGGTTTTTCTTTATACCGAAGAAAAAATAATATGTTCAAAATAAAATAAAATAAATGTGATTTAATTATTTTTGATGGGACAATGTGTGTGTGGTTTTCATAAGCAAATAATAAAAACTGTAACCACTTGTGTACTCCTTGTGTAATGCTTTTAAAACCTTTAAATGAATGGTTCTTGTTGTTGGTGAATGGTGACGATGAGTATTTGTTTTTTACACATTATTGTTGTTGTTTTTTTTCAAAATTGTAAAAATTATAATGAGGAAAAAAAATCTATATGTTTTTTTTTTTTTTTTTTTGATTAACCTGGGGGTATCCCGGGCCTATGGAAGGGCCCAGACTAATCCCCAAAAGGAGGTGCAGCCCATGGATAGACCCTCTCTCCGGGTATTCAAATGGGCCGTAAACAATGAGCCCATATCCATGTGGGTGAGCAGAGGAAGCATTTTTGTTTCCACCTGGGCTCGAACCCGGGTGGTGTCTAGCCACCACGAGCCCCTCAACCAGTTGGACTACCTCAACGGCTCAAACATTGTAAAAATTATAATGAGGAAAAAAAAAATCTATATGTTGAAAATAAAATAAAATAAATGTGATTTAATTATGTTTTTGATGGGACAATATGTGTGTGGTTTTCATAAGCAAATAATAAAAACTGTAACAACTTGTGTAATGCTTTTAAAACCTTTAAATGAATGGTTCTTTTTTTTTTTGCATAACTTCTTATATTGAAAAATGAATGGTTCTTGTTGTTGGTGAATGGTGACGATGAGTATTTGTTTTTTTACACATTATTGTTATTGTTTTTGTCAACATTATAAAAGAAAATTAATTATAAGGTGGGACTGTGTGACGAGAGTTACTCATCCTTTTCAGTAACAGTTTCCTTGGTAAAATAAAAACTATATATTAAAATTAAAATTAAAAGATGCCAAGTTCACATGCACATAATGAGAGAGAGCGTGGGGTTTAGGGTCCACGTGTAAAAAAAGGAATCTTCATCTCCTTTCTCTGTCTTGTTCTTCTCTTCGTTGCCCTAAAAAATGCAAGACTCTCTTTTTGTAAGGGTAATTTCGTAAGTTAAATTGTCGAACACACGTGAGAGATCCAACGATGTATATACAAAACTCTTACGTTGATTCGTTGTGTCATGTTTAATTTCCAAGTCCTATCATATCGACACATGTTTGGTCGCGTTTCCAGATCTGTATGTTAACTTAAAAGATTGATGTATCTACCGATGATCGTGACTCGTAACGTTTTTGTATGCTTGCTTATACTATATATATTATTGAGATATTGTAGAGATTAATGGGCCACGAGACCTTAATCTCTAGAGAGTGTGTAATTGTGAGTAATACTTGGGTTCACCCCTAAAGGCAGAGGCGGACCCATGTAGTCAGATACGGTGTCACTTGACACCCCTAAAATTATAAAAATATAGTCTGTAGACTTAAAACACTTAGTAACTTTAGTTCAATTGGTAAGAGATGCAGTGTTTTGACACCCCAAACATGGGTTCAAATGCCACTACATACATATTTTAATTTTTTATTGACACCCCTAAAAAATGGTGCTGGGTCCGCCACTGCCTAGAGGTGAACCCTTTTGTTCACCTCCACCTTTTCTAACCAATCAAATAATTTCACATAATCTAATATTAAAAATAACTAAAATTTTAAAAATGTTTTAAGAATAAAAAAATATAAAACGAAAAAAAAATATATATATATTATTTCGGACAAAACTTAAAAATAATTTTTTTATAAAAAATACTAAAACCTAAATCTTAATCTCTAAACCCTAAATTCTAAACCCTAAACCCTAAACGATAATTTGAACCTAAAATATTAAAATTAAAACTAAATCATAAACCCTAAACCCAATATGTAAATCTTAAAAAATAAAAAACTAAACCCTAATCCCTAAACCCTAATCCAAAGAGCTTAAATCCTAATCCATAAACCCTAAACCCAAAAAGCTTAAACCCTATACCATAAACCCTAATCCCTAAACCCAACATGTAAATTTTAAAAAATAAAAAACTAAACCCTAATCCCTAAACCCTAAACCCTAATCCAAAGAGCTTAAACTCTAAACCCAAAGAGCTTAAACCCTATACCATAAACCCTAATCCCTAAACCTTAAACCTCAAAGGTTTACATTTAAAGGGTCTTTAAAATATTTGAATGTCTTTAATTCCTTATTTATAATTTTATTTAAAAATAATATTACATGACATAGTTTTATTGGTTAAAAAAGAGGAGGTGATCAACAAATGGGTTCACCTCTAGGGGTGAACCTAAGTATTTTCCGTGTAATTGTCCCACATTGGAAGTTGGGAGAAACCTTGACTAATATATAAGGGACTTGGGCCAATCCACTTATCACCAATTGGTTTTAGGTTGGAAGCCCAGGAAACTTGACATGGTATCAGAGCCTGATACACACACTCTCGTAACCCGGCCTAAAAGTGGCCCGTGCCTTCGGACCCTAGGATTGATGGTCTGCAAGATTAATGGCTAGAAGGGCCATTATCTCGAGGGGAGGTATTGAGATATTGTAGAGATTAATGGGCCACGAGGCCTTAATCTCTAGAGAGTGTGTAATTGTCCCACATTGGAAGTTGGGAGAAACCTTGACTAATATATAAGGGACTTGGGCCAATCCACTTATCACCAATTGATTTTAGGTTGGAAGCCCAGAAAACTTGACATATATGTACCGAAACACTCATCATTCGTGGACTCTTAAAGGATTGACATATCATACGATGTAATTTTTTGTTATGTTGAATAGATGTTTAAAATATTTTCTACATATACTCATGATTGAGTTTGGTTTCAATTCATGAACATTCATCATGTTATCAAGGTCTTTCTGCGCATGTTATCAATGAAATGCCAACCTTGTTTGTACGTTAGGTAATGTTTATGTATAGATGCTTGTAGATTATAAAATGAAGATGCCATTAATTAATCATGATGGGTTATACTCCATTTCATGCCATTTATCTATCTGTAAAAGTCAGTTACTGCCATTGTAAATGTTTACTGTGGTAAATTACAGTGATGGAATTCAAACCATTACATTCAACTAGCATAATAAACTTTTCAATCGCATGTGTTTTCTTTTTGTTATCTAAACTAGTGGCCCCTATCTTACATCCCACTGTGGGGATTCGAATCCAAGCAATCTGGAAATAAAATGAAGAATTAGGCACTAGGTCATCGAATATATTGTCATTAATAAATTAGCTAATACTATAAAATAAATAACAGCATTTACAGTAAAAAATGTCGTTTTTACACTTTTATATAAATTAAAAACATATAAAAAATATCTGAGAACTCAAGAAAAATTTGACATTTGGTATATTATGTCAGAATTTATATTAAAAACTAAAAACGATTTTGATATTAAAATTATTTATTTTATGCCCATTTCACTGTCAATATGTGATTATAATTTTTGTTCTTAATAATATGTGACTAATTAGTGTGAACCCACTTCAATATGTTTGGTGTGTGTTTAGTTTATTTGGATCGAATAACAATCGCTAATTATTCTGTTTACGTTTTCTTTTTCTAAGTAAGACCATGTACAATGGTGTTACTCCCCCTTTGGGGTTCTTAAAAAAATTTATTATTATTATTATTATTTTTTTGCAGTTGAAAAAAAAAATTAAAAAAGTAACCAATGAGGATGCATCACGTCACATAAATAGTTAAAAAACGGGTTTTTAAATAAGGATTTTAAGAACTCGGTTCTTAACTATTCATGTGGGATCCACAATACTTTATTAATTTTTCTTAAGAAACTCCCCTTAAAAACCCCTCATTGTATATGCTCTAAGTAGATAAGCAAGTCTCAGCTTGTACCGTTGAATTAATAAATATATCATTAAACTAATTCGAAATTGCACCGTTGGAAATGATTAAACAAGGCAATAAGTAGACTTTAAAGTACACGAAAATGACCTGTTGATTGAAAATATATACATCCTTATTTAATACTCTCTCCGTTTCACAAAAAGTATCGTTATAGAGTTTAATTTTTGTTTCACAAAGAGTGTCGTTTTGTGTTTCCAACGCATATTTTTAAATTAAATCTCAATTTTATCCCTACTTTTATAGCTTATTAATTAGAAAGAGAAACTTATGTAGTGTATTAATTAAAGGTATAATAGAAATTTATATATTTTTTTAAATATGTGTAAAAAATGCTAAAACGACACTATTTGTAAAACGGAGGGAGTAGTATTGAAAATTAAAATTGACAGTCCACGGATATAGAAATTTGATGTATGAAATATTTGTACGTCCATAAATTCCTCTCTGTGTTTATTGGGTGTTGGTTGAAAGTATATAAGATATTTTGGATCGTTTTCAATTTCATTGCGATGGTAATAATGTCTCACAATACGACCTACGTGCTATCAGTTTCATATAGTATATGATGTCTACATAGAGTTGTAATGAGGTTGGATGTTACTAATATATGACCTGAGGTTTGAAGTTACTATATATGACTTGAGGTTTGAAGTTACTATATATGACTTAACCCGACTCGGTTTAAGAGTTGACCGGGTTCAATGGTTGGCATATTGATTCGATTTCTTTAGATTTGCATAGAGCTTGAAAATCGGTTTTAACATCTTTTGGTTTTACTATTTTTTTTTTCTGAGACGAATATTAAATTATATTCAAATCGAACAAAAATAAACGTTTTTATATCAAAAATACTTGCTTTTTAATAAAAAAATGGTCCAAAACAGAAACTTCTAAAAGAGAAGAATGAATTTACTACGTTACATTTGAGGTCTTGATGCATACCATCTTTGGATTCCATCGGAGTATTAGTCGCACTGTTTTGATTGCAACCTAGATCAAACATCTTAAAATTGCTATTTGGTAAAATTAATTATTCTCTTTGAGTTACACATTTTTATGTTTTTTATGGTTTTACCAAGAATATAGTACTCATATTTCTTTGTAGAATTAATTAAGGTCCATAATATGTTACTTAATTTAATCTCCTTCTTAGCTATATATCAAAACTTAAAACTTGTGATCTTGAGATCCATTTCCTTGGAAGATTCTATCTGTCCTTTAGTACACCAGTAGAGCCACATACGTTGTCTGAAAAAAAGCTGTAGGATAGGTTTTTTTTTTGTAAAGTAATTAATCGTACCATCATATAGTTAAAATATACAAATTATATAAGATTATTCGTTCTAATGGGTCATTATTATTGCAAGAATATACCAGGAAATTTTGTAAAACATGATGTTAGACGTTAGATCTGTAATGAATTCGAACAATTTGTGGCACCGAGTAAGTACCTCCATGTAAAGCAATCAACAAGTGGACACCATTTGATCGCTGTATCTCATGATAATGTTCTCCAATCATTTTTTCCACCCTATTTTCTGTTTAATGTCACCATATTATTTACTTTTTTTTTCAATCCCACAAAATCTCATTCAAGAAGATGATCTGCACAGAATAAAAATCAAAGATGTTACTACAATCCAGCCCCAAATTTAGTTTTTTAGATCATCTCCAATGTATTCTTATATTTTTACCTTTAAAATAGAGAAACTCTATAATAGAGGTGAGTTTTGCTCTAATTTATTCTTTTATATTTTTTTCTAAAAAGAAATATTCTCTATAATATTTTTTTTTATTTTACTAATAATACATTTTATTTATAAAAGTTACAATTTTGTCCATTTATTATATTTTTACAAAATTTTATAAAAGTGTAATATTATTTAAATTATATATTTATTATATTTTTTATTATATCTTATAAAAATATAAAACTTATTAATTTTTTTAACCATTAACAGTAATGTATTTGTTTCTCTTTATGAGCATTCGCGTATCGGATCGAGTTTAGGTCGTGTATTTTGGATTTCAGATATTTTAGTAGATATCGAAAAATGGTATCAATCGGGTGATATTATATTTTAGATCAGATTCGGATCGGTATATTTGTATATCTGTCGGATCTCAGATATTATACGATCTGATCCGGTACCAAAATAAGAGTTTTTCATATCGATACCGGTTCAAATCTTCGGATCCAGATAAAATATCTAGTTCTGATTTTTTCACAAATGACCAAAAGATGTTTTCCTCAAAGATAATATATTTTGATTTTTAATATTTATTTTAAATATATAATAGTATTATTTATAATTTGTTAATTTTATATTGTTAGCTATTAAGATATTAATATTTAATTATTTTGGTCATAAATAAAAGTATTTGAAAATTAATGGACTGATTTGTAAATTAAAAATTTCATTTCTATTATAGAGGAAAAAAATAGAGTTTTTCTATATATAGACGGAAAAATAAAAATCTCTATTTTAGAAGTGGAAATAGAGTTGAATTGGAGTAGATTTTACTCTAAAATAGAATTTAGAGACAAATATAGAAGTGAGTTGGAGATGCCCGTATAATTTATCGTCGGTTCTTTTTCGTTATGAGTTAAGGTATAATTATATATTTGTATTAAGTTGGATCCTATCTTCATTTTATGCAGAATTATAAGAGTATTGTTTTTTTTTTGTGGGATATGACGTGCATTAATGAGACAGTAGTTTATCTGTTAGCTTTGAGATGGATTGTGATGACTTATTGAAGATGTTATATGATGCCGTATATTAGCTGACGTTTAGATTGGCTTGGATTATTTTTATATTCTTCGAAAATAATTTGCTATATTTAAAGATTATCTTTAAATTTCCATGTCGATACTCTCTAAAAAAACAAGAACAGAGCTGTTTTTTTAATTTCCGTATAGATAATAATTAATCGAGTTTCTAATAGATCATTTAATCTCCTTGCTAAATCGGCTTTATATCAACTTAGCCTATTGGACACAAACTTTTAAGTTTTAATTAAAGTCTTGACTAAAAAAATTAGTTGAATTCTATAAAAAATTCGTATAAGCGACCGAACTTTGATTTAGTAGGGATTATTGGTTTATGCATTTTAATAAATTCTTAAATCCAAGTGAAATCAGGTGTTATTGAATTATTGATTTTAAAATCTTTTTCAAAATCATGTGTTATTGGTTCTGTGATTTTGGAATCCTAATTAAAATCCTATTTTATTGGTTCTATGATTTCAAAATCTTAATTAAAATCAAGTGTTATTGAATAGTAAAAATATATATATGGATTTGATTTTATCATAGATTTGAATAGAATTTTGTGGATTTTAAAATTAAAAAATACAAAGACTCAAATCCGAATGAAAACCTACGGATTTCACAAAAATTAGTAAAATCTATATATTAGATTTTAAAATCAACGGATTTCTAAATACACAAAATAGACAAACCAATAACACCTGAAATATATATTATTTTGTTTAAATAATATATATTTAAAAACATTTACAAAAATATTTTAAATATATTTTTATATATAAATTTTATCATAATATCTTTTGTAGCTTAATATATATATTTAAACAAATTTAGCTATTTTTACGTTATTTGATTTTATATAGCTTAAATGTATTACTCTATTTTTTCTTTAAAAATGAATGTTTTCTTTATGATTTTATTTTCATTTTAGTAGTACACTTTTTCTACAAATGTTGACGAACATTTCACTCTAAAATAGAGTTTAGCGTTAAAAATATCGTTGGATTGAAGATGTCCTTATAAATATATAATATATCAAAGTGGTTGTTTTTTTTAATGAATGATTTTTATCATAATACATAAATTAATTATCGTATATCGTAGGGTGGGAAAACATTATCCGATGCGGTGTACCTAACAGTCAACACGGATCAGGTTAATACATTATAACCATAGGATATTTTACACAAATTGTTGACAAAAATATTGAAACACCATTAAAAACAACATGAATAGAGATAACCGTAACCTTAAAGCCAGCAGTCAAGTTGAATTGGTCCCATGACGTTTTTCTTGACATTTGAATCTTCAGAAGGACAGTCTCCAAAGTTGCTTCTCTTATTTCCTCAATACGAAAGTAATCAGATGTGCAACTACGTTCTCGCTTGCTAACCTGTCGATGTTTATGTCTAAGGATGAAGTCAAAGTTTGATCAAAAGAAATAACTTTCATCAGAGAATTATTTTTAATCCAGTAATTAAAATAATAATGCCAACTTGAATAGGAAGAGTGGAACATAAAGGCTTGTCAAGAACAGACAAGGGTGATGCAGTTTTTGACACAGAGCAGAGATTTTCTGTGATAATTACACATATGGTACAAAGAAGTCATATAATAAGTTGCATTTCAGAGAGAAATAGATTCAATAAACAACGGTTTCTTTAACCAAGTCTCTATTTCAATTTTTAAGATCAGCAAAAGAACAATTATATGACTTAACATCACAAAGCTCGAGTTCAAAAAAAAAAAAAAAAAAAAAAAAAAAAAAAACATCACAAAGCTAGCTCTCTCAACTGCACTAAGAAAAATCCTACCGTAGGTGACCACTTTAACATCCATATCCCACCTAATCCCCGTCGAAAAGGTGTCCATACCCCTGCAAGATGTAATACATATCACAGTCAAAAAATAAATATATTGACAGAATAATAGAAACTTAAATGCATTATTTTATTTAGATCTCTCCCAAAATATTTTACGTTTTTTCCAAGAACGTTTTATGTTTTCTTAAAGAACATTTTACATTTCAAAATCATACTGTTTTATTTAAACAAAATTGTTTTCGCACTTCCAATACTTCTTCAAATTTCAGGTTACCTAGAATCTCACAATTAATGGTGTGTAACATTAATATTGATATGTCTACTATACTCATAGTCTTACGTTAATTTATTGAAAACTAACTATCAATATTTCTATAATGACATATCAAAATGGTATGTAAGGTTACTTTTGGAAACATGAAATATAAAAATACAATAGTGGTTGATTTTTAGTTTATAATGGTGATTATTTGTGAGATTTTAGGTAATATGAAATTTGAAGAAGTAAGCGACAAACCATTTAGAAATATGAAAATAATTTAGAAATTAAAGATTATGATTTTAAAACACAAAATATTTTTAGAGAAAATGTAAATTTTTTTTTTGAGATATCTAAATTAAATACACATTTAGTTTATATTAATTTTAATATATGTATTAGCTAAATTTTGTGAAATAATAAATTATACAGATTAAAAAAAACAATTTTTTAAAAGAAAATAATGATGGGGTGTTGCCGTGGCAAATGACTAATATATAAATGATGATGTGCCATCCATGTCATCATTGGTCGACTGGTCGATGTAGAGTTTAGTCAGTTTTGTGAGTTTATGTATAAGAATAATAACAAAAAACGAATTGAGATGCCAAAAAATGAATTGAGTAATGAATTAAACTAGCTTTCAAATTTTTATATAAACCAAACCTAATGAAGTAGTTGGGATATGAAAAAACCTATTTTCGGGGTTTTGTCAGGGTTTAGGATACTAAGGATTCTCTCATTAACTACCTTAATATTCTCCTACAATAATTTCAGTTTGATGAATATTCTCGGTTATGATATTAAAAATATAAAAACCTAAAATTAATTAATATATTTACAAATTTATTTTCTAAAACTTACTTATTTGATGTGTTGAAAATACTTCTTTTATTTCTTGGCTAATCGTGTTTTATCACTCCTACAAAAATCAATCATTATTTTTTGTCATAAATATATTTAATATGGGATAATATGATATTATATAAGAAGACAATTATTACATTTAGTAAAAACAACTGGCAAGAGATGTGACTGTAGATTTTTTTTGAAGTAGAAATTATAATGTAGGTTTTTTGGATGTGACTTTAAATTTGCTTGTTATAGGGTTTTGTAACTTTAAAATCTATTGCTATATATATTTTATTTCTCACAACCTAAATTTTAGTTACAGTTAAACGGATTTACAGTTAGTTACATATATCGATTATATTAAATTTATTGTTGTAGGTGTAACATTTTAACAATATTCAATATTGATTAGTGTTATTTTTAGTTAGATAACAAATGGTACTTTCAATGTAGAAATATATAAAATATAAAAATTTGTTTCTCAAATTTCGAGTTTCTCAAAACACGACTTGTTAACCGTAAATCTATAAATAATTTAATTGATAATGTAGTATATAGATAATGTATATAATAATATATTAAGTTAAATAATATAATTGACTTAAAAAATTGTACAATATCAATGTAAATTATAAAAGTAGTAAAAATTCGGAACAAATCGTAAACTTGAATCAGGAATCACAAAATTCAAGGGACTTTCTACTTATGTTCATCACATATATCCATGAATGTAACATCTTAACATGAATACGCAATTTGTCTTCCATGGTTTGAATGAAGGAAGAGACAATTGGAAAGCCTTGGGATGAAAAAAATAAAATAGATATGAAATTAAAAATTTGTAAGTTTTGTATGATGTGTTGAAACTGTGTATTATGGTAATGTATGTATAGCGTTTCGAATGTAAAGGGCTATTAATTTTAATTAATAGTTTATTAAATGAAAGATATTGCGATTTATAAATATTGTTAATTTTTTTTAAATGTGAAATGTAATATGTGTTTTATAAAAGTAGTTTTAAAACAATAACAAATTCGATCAAAATATCTTTAATCAAAAATAGTTTATATAATTTCTTGTTAGTAATGTTTTGTACAATTGGTCTTAACTATTTTTTGTTTGCGGCGGCAAATTTGCCTATAATTTTAGAAATAGGATTAGTAAATATTTATTATTATGTTACCGGAATATATCATATATTATTTGTTAGTAATTATATTTGTTTTTTGAGTCATCGAAATGAATTTGTAAAAACCTTTTAAATAATCGAGTAAAGAATTTAAAATATTGTAGTTTCCTAAAATATAGATATAACATTCTGTTGATGAAATAAATATATATATGAAAAAAATCGTATTAATAAAATTTTGGGTTTCAAATAATATCTCAATGTGATTTGTTTTTAGAATATATAAAAAATATCGACAAAAATATCTCAATTTTGGTATCTAAACAAATTTATATATTTTGGTTTTAACAAAAGTATCTAAACGGTTATCTAATATTACCAATTTTATTTTTAGTAAAAGGATGCAGTTCACAAAAAGAAAAATTGTAAAAGATTTTTCAAAAATTAAATAATTGTCAAAAAAATTTACCAAAAAAATAAAAATAAAAGAAAATTGGAAAATCAGAAGTGGGCTGAAAAGGGAAAATGATATGTGAGAAAAAATGGTGGCTACTTATTAGGAACAGAATCTTCATCTTTCTCATTCTTTTCCATAAATGTTTAATAATTTCTATTTACATATCTCTTTTTCTTTCGAGGGGCTAAAACAATGATGACGATCCAAATACTAAATATGTATATATATATTGAGCATAATTTTCTTCGAATCTTTTGAAATTGATGATGAGTTCTTGAATATTACGGAAAATACAGTTATCTTGTAACCCCATTTTCAATTAAAGTCAATTATTGGAAATTTTCCTTTAATTAACTTAAAAGAAGTGACATCTAAAAAGAAAGTAATTCTTTTCTGCTATATATAGTTAAAAAAATGAGTTTGTGCAAAGCATAATATCAAAGTTAGCTTTTACTTTTGTTTTGACACGAAAAAGGTCAACATTTCGTGAGGGGGACATAAAGAAGTTTTGGGCAGATGATTTCTCATGGCGTTGAGGAGCAAAAGTCTATTGTGGACGACTAAATTATGTCACGGAACATCTTTAACATATATATTTTTTAAAAAAATTAACCTATAATTTAACTAGGACAAATATTTGAAGTCAATGTAAGTAATATAACTAATTCAATTTGCTGCAAAAAAAAAACTAATTTCAGTCTAATTGAAACCCAAAAATAATCGTTATTCAATTAATACAAGGGTTTACAATTCAATATACTAAAAAATGAGTAACCGAATCGATCAAAAATTTTAAATATGAAATTACATTTCTGATTAAGATAACAACATTAAATTATTACTTGTTAAAAAATTTGACTACCAAAGTATTTTATTAATTACAATCATTTGTTAGGTATTATTTTAGAAAGGATGTACACATATCAAATAGAGAAAACTGTGTAGAGAACTTGTTAATAATATTTAAAATAATATTGTTAGTTTCATATATATATATATATATATTTGGAAATATCTATATATAAAAAAAATATTTCAAAAGATCTTAAGACTTATAAAAAATAAAATCTAGTATGTTAACTATAAATATATTTTTACTTTCACATATATATAGTTTATATTTCAAAATATCTTAAAACTTATAAAAAGTAAAATTAGAAAATTAACTAATTATTATAAATTAGTTATTTTGTAAATATATATATTCTGAAAAGTCAGATAATATTAAAATACATCGGTGTAAAAATATGAATTTCATTGTTTCTAAGATATAACAATTAAATTATGCATTAAATAAATAGATATGGGTAACATCTTTTTGAAAAACAATTTATGCACTTTGTCATCATATCTAGTATTTTATGTAGTTTTCCTTTATCCTTTTTTTCCCTTTTTAATTTATCATTTGAGTGGACAATCTTATTAAGTCTACGTGAACCAAGATAATGTAGTTTTTTCATCAACAAACAAATTACTGTACAAATTCGAATATGATGTGTGCTTGTTTGGTCCACCTCGTGGTATGTAGGCACATATTACAGAAAGAAACGCACCAATTCTATCTACCACACTGACTATACTTTTTGATTACATGATTTAAGGTAAATTTATATATTCGAAATTAAATTTGAGAGAATATTCTAAGGAAAGAAAATTATGAAAACGACGTCCCAATTTTAATTCGTAGGTCCAAATTTTTTTTTATTAGATGTGTCGGTTACACATGGATATATGGATGCTTGATTACCCTTGGCTTCTCCCTGTCAATTGAGCCATTTTTTATTCAAATTTCATCGGTTGATACCACTGAATCTTGTGGTTGTAACTTGTACTAGTCAAAATTATTAACCAAACATTTTCAGTATTTTTTTCAAATAGTTACGAAAAAACTAAAATAGTCATGATATTATAGCTACAGTAAAAAATCATATTTTTTTATTATTACAATATATTGGCTGATTTTTTATAGCTATATGAATTTTTATTATTATTATTTTGTAGCTAAATACGAAAAATTCATAGTTAATCCGTATTTATACGAATAATTTTTATTAGTGTAAAATAATTAGACACACATGCATGGTAATATATTTCTACAAATTTAATTATTTTATTAAATACCACGAAAAGAAATATTATAATTTATAACTAAAAAAATCAAGCCACTTACTTACATTTGTTGTATATGTTCTTTTATCACCCCACTGCCTAGTTTGACAGAAAAAGTGTATATAAAGGATTATAAAAAACACTTAGGTGAAAATATTATGGTTAATGTCCATAGGTGAAGATGCTTTGTTCAACACAATCTCGAACTCATGACTTGTGTCATTGTCTCCTTCTCCTTCTTCTTCATCTTCATAATCATCTTCTTCACTCTCTCCTTCTTCTTTATTACCAACTTTGTCCCTCTGATCAGTCTCAAACCGAGCATGCGTTTCTTGTGGGAGAAGCAACTGTCTTTGTGGAGTCACCATTAGAGGCAATATTGACAATGCTCCACTTTTGTTCCTCTCATTGTACAAAGCTTCAAGCTGGTGAAAATAAGGACACGTCTTGGAATCAAGGGGTCGTTTCTTGTTGCTCTCTTTGACTTTCTTGAAGTACTTGTTTATGTTTTCCCACTTCTCTTTGCATCGTTTCGCACTTCGATTGTATCCCAATCTTTTCATCCCTGCAGATATCTCTTCCCATAATGGCCCCTTAGTCCCGTTTTCTTGATAGTTAGCTTCAAGATTCTTCCTTATTCTTATTAAGGCCTCAACCTCGGTTTTAGGCCATCTTGAAGAACTAGGAGATACTGAATGATTCATTGTTGTATCTAGTACAACCGGTCTTGGCTCTTTACTCTCAAATGTTATTGAATGTTCACTCTGACATTGTTTCCTTTGTGGTGGTTGTTGTTGTTGTTGTTGGTGTTGTTGTTGTTGTCCTGAGATTTTTTGTAAGAAGGATATGATTGCATTGTCTTTAGCCACGGCGTTAGACCTCTCATGGACTAGTGTTTCATGTTCTCTATTGATTCTTGCTGCCTCTTGGACCCTCCAAGCTTCTTCTCTTGAGATTCTTTCTCTCTCTCGACTCTCTAAAGTTTCCAAGAACTTCTTTTGCATCTTCTCTTGTTTCTCCATCAACTCTTTCGTTAACTTCGTAAACAATCCTTCCCAATATTTCCTCTTCTTTCTTGATCTCTTTTCTTGATGATGATGATCTTGATCTTCCTCATCAGATGCAGTAGATGAAGAAGTCGAGCTTGAGAATAGATTCAGCGACGAAACATTGTTTATCAAGTCATTTGAAGTTGGTCTAAAACCAGTATCAATAGTAGTTGTATGGTTGTTACTATAAATAGGGAAATGTGTTGTAGAAGATGGTTGCTTGGCGAGGAAGGTAGGGTTTGTAGCGATGGGTTGCTTGGCGAGCAAGGTAGGGCTTGTGGTGATGGGTTTCACACTAACCTGATGATGTTTCAACGGTAAGGAAGTCTTTTCCGTTGATGGATTGTTAGAGTTGATCCACGGTATCAAAGAAGTGGTTGTGGTCGCGGTCGTGGTCCGTGCAGGAGATTTTGCCGGTTGCGACTCCGGTTCAGGTGGATAGGAATTGAGAGTCTCGAAAGCTTCTAACTCTTCGAAAAACCGGTACGTTTTGCCTTCGGATTTTCCGGTACGACCTTCTTTGGTACGTTTGTGGTACTTGTACACATTCTCGAACTTCTCCTTGCATTTCTTTGAACTTCTTTTGTAACCAAGCTCCATCATTTTCCTAATTATTTATCAAACAATAAACCCCATAATCAACAACAATAAATACATATAATTTATTCCTAGGTAGTTAAATGTAAATTTGTAATTAGACTTATGGATACATATAAACATATAATTAGCCGCATAAGAATATTCAAATCAAATTACTGGAACATATAATAATATAGACATGTCCCTTTTTTGTGCAAAATATAGACATGTCCCAGAATGTGTAAAACGTATATACAAGATCATAAAACTTCTGTTTATTATTTTAGTTAAAAAAACTTCTGTTTATTATTTTATTTTTTAATATGAAATGTCAATTTGATTAGACTTTTAGATACATATAAACATATAATTAGAATATTCAAATGAAATTACCAAAACATATAACTATATAGACATATCCCAGAATGTGTAAAACGTATATACAAGATCATAAAACTTCTGTTAATTTATTTTTTCAATATGAAATGTAAATTTGATTAGACTTTTAGATACACACAAACATATAATTAGAATATTCAAATGAAAATTCCAAAGCATATAATAATATATAGACATATCCAAGAATGTGTAAATGTATATACAAGATCATAAAACTTCTGTTTATTTTATTTTTTAATATGAAAGATATATGCATGTATTATAAATATATATAACAAAACCTGGAGATTTCTTCCCATAAGGGAGCTTTGAGAGTGGAGTCACGAAAGGCTTTATCCATCTCAGAACGTATTCTCAAGAGAGCTAAAGTCTCCGGTCTTGGCCACCGGTTTCCTCCTCCGCCGGTTTCCTCCATCTTCATATCTTTCTCCTCCTCGCCTGAACCGCCCACGCCGCCACCACCAGAGTTATCTAATAGTCCTGAAGAGTTTCCAGACATACTTAAAACTCTAATTTGGATTTCTTTAAAGAGAGATTAGGAGAGTTTGAAGAGAAGAAGAAGAAGGTTGTGGTTGAATTTTCTGTTTTTTTTTCTTCGTCTATTTTGATTTTATCTTAGGGGTATTTAATTGGGTGAGATATGGACCATTTATCTAGATCTTATAAATATATAATACATTTTTGTAAGTGATATATTTTTTTCCAAAATTATTTTTTTCTATATCACAAAAAGAGAAGTGGGACTTAAAAGGGGAACTTTTCTCGCTTTCCTTCTGTCTTTTTAAATTTGGGAATCTTCTCATTGCTTATATGAAAATTTTGGTACCAAAAAAATAATTTCATATACATTATTTTTGTTTATTATATCTCATTAGGTGTCTGGTTCACCGTAACATCTGATTAATGATTCGTTCATCAGATTTTTCGGCAATAAATTTTTTCAGAAACTTGCCAACGATTATAGTACCAACCTAGTTAAAAATTTAAAACCATAGACTGAATAATTTGAAATGAATTATTTATGAGCTGTTAAAATGACTTTTGTAAATACGATCTGATACTAGAAAAAGTTGTTCATTCAATACGTCAATCCGAATACTTTACATATAATTATTTTATTTTAACGTGTATGTATAATTGGAGGATCTTTAACTGTCCCACTTGTGACCTGTGTTTTCCTTAGAATTATTTTTCTCTATTACTTGTCTTAAAATTATTAGAGAGAATTTATATATGGTTGCTATGTAAAGTATATAGTGTAGTCATAGTAAAAAATTAAGAATATTTACCCCCAAAAAAATTAAGAATATCTACCAGAAATTCAATTCTTTACTATTTTCATCAATATAAGCAGTGATGAAAATGATTCAGTTGTGCAAAAATCAATAAATCAGAATCTACGGATATAAAATATGAAGGTGCATGAAATATGTACATAAGTACATTACGTGTCAATTTGTATGTCTTAGATTTTTGTACTACTATGTAAACTATAACTAGGCAAATCACTTGCAAAAATACCATTTTTGTTTGGATGAAGATGATGACTCCTTAAAATTTGGCATGAGGTTTTTTTTATAATTAAAAATACACAGAGATAATTTTTCATACGCTGTTAAGAAATTATATTTTTAAAATAGCTACCATCTAATTGCATATTTTAGAAATGATAGTGTAAGAGTTATATTTTTTAATTTCCCAATAATCAAAATGATGATTCGACTTGTAAATAATAACAATAGTAGAAGACTGTGAGCTGTGGAGAAGCCTAAGAATATTATTACATTAGTGTTTAAAATGATTGACATCATAATGCATGCTTTTCGTTTAAATTATTATATAAGTGGAAAAAAATAATCAAAGGCAATCAGCGAGAACAGCTGCAGATAGAGACGATAACGATAATATTCGGTAGCGTGGGTCCATATTTCCTTCTCACCGCCGCTGGATCAAACCGCGAATCGGTGACGATACCGACTGTTAATTTACCTTTTTACCCCTAAATGTTGACCGACTATATTTAATATGATATTTTCTTTCAATATTTGTCATACATGAGTTTATCACCTATCTACTTAGTCCGACTCATATCTATTTTTAAACAATTAATCGGTTTAACATAAACAATTTGGCATATAATCAAACACAATTCGAACACAAAGCAAGTTCGGTTGATTCATGTTCCGCCACGCTCTCGACTCAATCAGATCATTCCAGTTCTGCTTAGTTCACAATCAGCGATCAACTCGGTTTTACTAATAGATAAAATGTGGTTGGCTTGGCCTATTTTTCACCTGAAGTACGACACATTCATCATGAGCTCGATAAGGAGTCAACGGTCCATACAAAAATACGACTGTATTTTTCTATAAATAAATCTCTACACTATACATTGATGTAACTTTTTGTGATTAGTGCACTTCATTACTCTCTCTCTCTAGAATGTACACGTCTTAAATTGTAACCCAAACTCGTCTATTGACAAGTTCGATCAGACCTCCTTTTCACTTATTAATTATAAACATGTTCATCTCTCGACGACCTTACACTTTTTTGTTTCTCAATTTTAATTTATTTTCTTATAAAATTAAACTTTAACCTATAAATTTTTACCGAATATGTTAATTCAGACTAAATAAAACGAACATTTAATTTTTACAACAAATTCGGTTTTCACAAATATATATATATATATATATATATATATATATATATATATATAAATGTTGACACATTACATTGTAATCAATTTTATTGACAATTTGAGGTATAGAAAAGCGGTGAGGGTAATTAATATATGGATATTTTGATGTAACATCAAATTACGATATTAAATTAGACGAAGAGTTAGATAAATGTCTAAGTTATATATGGTTATTAGGCGGATATCAACGCATTTATGAGGAAAAGTAAGTAGAGACATGATTTAGTTAGCTTATGACCTACCTTATTTAATGTGTATTGAAATATTCCGGTGCTTAATATAATGTGTAATAATGTATCTATTATTTACGTAAATATGTTGTTGTTTATTCGACTACCACTGATTTTAGTTTCGCTTTTTTGTTCTTCGTCTCTTTTTTGTTTGTTCTCATGTCAGTAAACATCAACGTGTCTATACACATCCATAATATATCAGATTGAATAACGTAAACAATAAACACATATATCTTAATTGGTAACCTGCATGTAAAAACAATCAAGCCTGATTTTCACTGGTCAAATTTAGAATATACACTTTTTTGTACAAAAGATATACACTAAAGTGGTGACTTAATAGCAGTATAAGAGAGTTTTTTTTTTTTGAACATAGGCTTGCAGTATAAGAGAGTTAGTTTTTTAAATCCTGCAAGTTCAAATCTCATTTGGTAGGAACTGTTGTTTTTTAAATTAGAATTTTCAAAAGCTAATTCCGTATATATGAAAAATTATGGGTCTAAATTTCGAAAGTTCCACAATATTTTATATATGTATCTTTTTATATAGTAAAATTGGACTTACTCCAAAACTATAATTATCTCATTTGGTATGAACTGTTGTTTTTAAATCAGAATTTTTAAAGCTAATTCCGTATATATAAAAGATTATGGATCTAAATTTCGAAACTTCCACAATATTTTATATATGTATCCTTTTACAATGTAAATATGAACTTACTCTAAAACTATAATGATTTGTATTATTGACGGCTCAGAATAGTTTATAATTTATTTCTTTAATTTGATGTATTTCATATTTTCCTTCAATTTATTGTTAGAAAATACAGTTAAACGGCTTTTTAAAAATAAAGTAAAGTTTTCTCAAATTCTACGTTACTATTGTGTGATCATAATTTTGGCATTTTGTATTATGAATTTGCTTATATATGGATATTATTATAAATAAATAACCATTAAACAGACAAAACTGTATAAACATTTAGGAGAAAGCAGATATCACATTTTAGTTATGGAGATGTTTAGCTTAAGTATAACAAAACATTAATAGGAGAATGGACAATCTTACTGGCAGTTTGTTTTTTGTCTGAAACACCAAACTCATCCCCCACTTTTTCGCATCTCTTTTTGTATTGGTTAAGTTATGTCACTTTACTTATTGATACTAGTATCAATTTTTCAGAAAATTAGATGTATTGGAATTATTAGTTTTTTATATTTTATAAGGGGAAAAAATTAGATGTATTGGAATTATTAGTTTTTTATATATTTTATAAGGGGATAGATAGATAAAAAGAGAGGAAATAAAAGCAGTGGTTACAATGAGCTGGATTCAGATGTATTTCCACTACGTATGGCTCTGTAAAGTGACCCCAACTTGACCCCTTTCTACGTATATATACGCCGTTTATATTTATATATACACAAAATATATAATTGGAAGTATAATATATAGATATAAATGGTGGGCTAATAACCAACGTGTGTAGCGAATAATGATCGTTATTCAGGCATATACATATAACAGTAAAAGCTTATAATAGGGCTAATTTTCTGTGATAGAATATTTAATCAACCATCGCGGCTTCGTTGTGATAAATTGCCACGTAGGATAATATTATGTTATCTGCCTACGTCGAGTTTTCAAGCCTTTTTCATCTGTCCGAAATTCCCAACAAACCATGTGAGAGCAATAAAAAGGAAAAAAAGAAAAATCCTTCAAATAGAGAAACCACTTTATTCTATTTGACAACAATATCACGTCGAGAAAATAATTCCGTGGCTCTTGTACATTTTTGTTTTATATATCATTTTAATTATAAATATCCTTCTTATAAATATAAACTGGTAAGAAAATAATATTTTTGTAATTGAGTATTGAAAGCGTGTAAAAAAAAGGGTAGGATATTTGTATATTTTGATGGTCAACCTCATTTGTCATGCCAAGTTCGTTACCGTCCATCGTTATCAGCCAGGTCAATGCCAACTACAATAATCGTTATCTTACCGACTTACCGTGACCTTGCTTGGCTTGACCCAAAAAAAAAAACGTAATCTACAAAAAGAAAAGAAAATTGTTGGAGAAGTTATTGAAGATTCAAAACACATCTTTTCAAAACACGGTTTTCTCTCTCCTAGGGATTGCTCTCCCCCGACGCAACCGTGAGCTCCTTCGCGCTTGCCCGCCGCCGGCTTGCCCGCCGCAATTCGCCGCCGGCCTGCTACCCCGGAGCTCCGCTTCTCATGGCGAAGAAGAAGCCCCCCAAGAAATCGCCTCCAAAGAAATCTTCTGCGCGCTCTACGTCGAAGTCCGCGTCTCCTCCGCCGCAAAATTCGCTAGTCTCCCCGGATGTCCAAGACCCCCCAGCCTCGGTCTGCGCCCAGTTTGGCCTTGCGAATGGCCCTCTGCCTATCGCCTCTGAGCTCTGTCAGCTTCCACCTCCCTTGGAAGCTCCAGTCTCGCCCATTTCCATTCCGTCCATAGCAGTCTCGCCCTTGCGAACCGTGGCATTAGAGGACCCGAACTCTGTAAGCCCACCTTCAATAGGTACAGACTCGCTAACCACGCTCCTTCAGTCTCAGGCAATAGTAGCGCCTGCTACTCTAAGCCCTGCCCTGGTTGAAAATGGTTCAGTGACGGAACCTCCCCGCTTTTCGCTAGCTACCGTGACAGCCACAGCCGTGGCCAATCCGGCAGCAAACACGCCCACACAGAGAATCCCTGTCCCACCCGTGACAGCCAAATCATTGGTCAATCCGGCAAGGACAGACGATTGTTTGAGTAAAATTGAAACTGTGAAGGTAGGTGAAGTTGCTAAGCCGGTCTCACCAAATGCAGCTGTCGCTCCTACTCAGGCCAAGGACAGCTGGTCAGGTCTATTTAAAGGTTCTTCGAAGCTCCAAAAGAAAGGGTCATCATTCACATTACCTTCTGGTGAAGAGTGTATGTTGATTCCTAATTCTATTATCGAAAAGAACTTGAAGGCATGGGAGTGTTTCATTATTGGACAGTTCTATGCGGATCCTCCATCTCAAGGCACGATTCATAACATTGTTAATGGGATATGGAGTAAACAATTTCGAGACATCACAGTATCTAAATTGGAAGGATTCTCGTACCTGTTCCGTATACCAAACGCTCATACGAGAAGAAGAGTCATCAGTCAGAGGCTGTGGCAAATAGACGGAAAAACAATGTTTGTTGACGATTGGGAGCCCGGCATTATCCCTGCTAAACCGGAACTTTCAGCAGCACCGATTTGGTTAGAGCTTAGAAACGTACCTCTCCAGTGCTTCAACGAAGATGGGCTCGAGAGAATAGCAAGCATGGTTGGGCACCCGAGACCGAGAGGTCTCCACCCTACAACAACAAATAAAACCAATCTTGAAGTTGCTGAAGTCTTCACAATTATAGATCCAAGGAAGCCTCTTCCAGAAGCTGTAAATGTAAAGTTTCAATCTGGTCACATTGTCCGGGTGCTGGTTTCTAGTCCTTGGATGCCTCCCATTTGTGACTTCTGCAAGGGCATTGGCCACTCAAGAAGACATTGTAAGGAGGCGCCTGTCCTATGCAAATTGTGCTCTTCTAAGACCCATTTGGAAGCAGATTGTGCACAAAACGGTAGAGGGGCAGGACACTCTAGAAGGGACAAAGCAAAAAAGAGAACAAGCTCGCAAGAGCCAGGGGTTGAGCAGAGGCTAAAGCAGAACGGAAAAGGTGAGTTAGCTGTCCAGAAAGCAACGTCTGAACTTATCAAGTACTCTGATTCTACTCTCGGCTCAAGAGTTTGGGTCGAGACAGGGCAATCGAGCCAGACTATAGCACATGTGCCGGTCAAAACCTCAGCTCCTGTGAGCGAAGGGTCGAGAGAAGATTCTGATATAGGACCAGACTCCTCAGACATTAGCACGAGTGATGGGGAGAAATATACTGTCTCTAAGACTGATCCTAAGTTGCTGGTGACAGTGGACTCAAAGAAAAGTAAGAAGAAGAAGAAGGGAAGGGGCAAGAGCCCCAAAACCACATAAATTTTTATGTGTAGAGAAATTTTTTGCTGGAATGTCCGGGGCTTCAACAAGAAAAGTCACCGAAGCGGTTTTAGAAAATGACATAAGGCCAATAGGCCACTTTTTGGAGGAATAATCGAGACTCATGTTAAAAAGCAGAAGAGCGCTAAGCTGCTTAGCGAGCTACTGCCGGGATGGTCTCTTGAAGACAATTATGTACAGTCGGATTTAGGAAGAATATGGGTGATTTGGCACCCTTCGGTTCAGGTAGTGGTTCTTAGGAAATCACTGCAGCTTATCACATGTGAAGTAAAGTTCCCTGGGTCGCAACACAGGGTGGTTATATCCATAGCCTATGCATCTAATGATGACTGGGTCAGGAAGGAGTTATGGGCAGAGATGCAATCCATTGAAGACACTTTGATATCAGGGAATAAAGGTTGGTTGGTGCTAGGAGATTTCAACCAAATTCTAAGTCCAAGCGATCACTCTAAGGCGCTAAATCAGAATATAGACAGTAACACAAGGGCTTTCAGAGACTGTCTCAGAGCATCAGAACTTGAGGACCTCACTTATAGAGGCAACACCTTCACATGGTGGAATAAGTGCGGTCAGAACCCAATGGCAAAGAAGATTGACAGGATTTTAGTCAACGACGCTTGGTCAGTTACTTTTCCTTCTGCTTTCGCGCATTTTGGAGAGCCTGATTTTTCAGATCACGCATCTTGTGAAGTCTCCCTCTCACTTGAACTGCAAACAAGCAAGAAGCCTTTCAGATTCTACAACATGCTGTTAAAGAATGAGGAATTCTTATCTGTAGTGGCTCTACACTGGTTTTCCTTAAGTGTGGTAGGCTCCTCTATGTTCAGGCTGACAAGGAAGCTTAAGACTCTCAAGAAGCCAATAAGAGAGTTCAGTAAGGAAAACTACTCAAATCTGGAGAAAAGAGTGTCTGAAGCTCATGACATCCTGCTGGAAAGTCAGCGAAACCTGCTTGCTGCGCCTACCACTCATTCAGCAGAAGCTGAGATTGAAGCTTCAAGGAAATGGATAATTCTCCAGAAGGCAGAGGAGAGCTTTTTCTGGCAAAAATCTAGAGTGTTTTGGCTGCAGGAAGGAGACCAAAGCACCCCTTATTTCCATTGTATGGCTGATGCTAGAATGGCAATAAACCAAATCCACTTCCTGCTTGCTCAAGATGGATCAAGAATAGAATCTCTGGATGGTATTCTGGCTCATTGTGTTGATTTTTTCTCAAGTCTCCTCTGCCCAGAGCTTAGCGATTTTCAAATGGTGCAGAGTGACATGAGCCTCCTGCTGCCTCATCGATGCACAGTGCAGCACAAGCAGTCTCTTCAGAGGATGTTCACTAGAGAAGAAATAAAGGATGCTTTCTACTCACTGCCGAGAAACAAAGCAAGCGGCCCGGATGGCTACACTGCTGAATTTTTCACAGCTTGTTGGTCTGTGGTTGGTACAGAGGTTACAGATGCGATAGAGGAGTTCTTTATTTCAGGAAAGCTGTTACAGCAGTGGAACGAAACGAATCTTGTGCTTATTCCTAAGATCCCAAATGCGGCCACAGCAGCAGATTTCAGACCCATATCCTGTCTGAATACAGTTTATAAAGTCATTTCCAAGCTAATTGCAGGCCGGCTAATGCCTCTGCTCTCTGTGTTTACTTCGCCGGCTCAGTCAGCTTTTCTTCCGGGAAGGCTATTTTCTGAGAACGTCCTCTTGGCAACAGAGCTGGTGCAGGGGTACAATAAGAGCAACATCTCCCCAAGAGGAATGTTAAAAGTAGACCTGCGCAAGGCTTTTGATACGGTTTGTTGGGAGTTCGTAATCGCGGCTCTTGTTGCAATGGAAGTGCCTGAGATATTTGTGAAGTGGATTTACCAGTGCTTATCAACTGCCTCGTTCACAGTTCTGGTTAACGGAACAACAGGAGGACACTTTAAGAGCTCCCACGGCCTGAGGCAAGGAGACCCTATGTCTCCGTATCTCTTCGTCTTGGCCATGGAGGTGTTTTCAAATCTTCTCCAATCAAGATATAACTCGGGCTGCATCAATTATCACCCAAACACATCAGCGGTTAGTCTTTCTCACCTTATGTTTGCTGATGATGTGATGATATTCTTTGATGGGGCCTCTTCGTCACTTCACGGCATCACAGAAACTTTGGAAGATTTTGCTTCTTGGTCTGGTATGAAGATGAACATCCAGAAAACTCAAATCTTTGTTGCGGGACTGAACCATATTGAAACTCAAGGCATTGTTGACTATGGTTTCAACACAGGTTCCCTCCCCATAAGATATTTGGGACTTCCCCTGATGCACAGGAAGCTGAGATTATCGGAATATGAACCTTTGTTGGAAAAGCTTGCAGCGCGTTTTAGAGCATGGGCAGTTAAGTCCTTATCCATTGCCGGAAGACTCATCCTGATTTCATCAGTCATTAATGGAACAGTTACCTTTTGGATCTCCACGTTTACCCTACCAAAAGGTTGTCTGAGGAGAATTGAATCAATGTGTATGAAGTTTCTGTGGTCAGGGAACATTGAAGCGCGCAAAGGAGCAAAAATCGCGTGGAATACTGTTTGCTTGCCTAAACAGGAAGGTGGGCTGGGACTGAGGAAGTTTGATATTTGGAACAGAGTCTTATGCCTGAGATTCATTTGGTTAGTATCAACCGAGAACCGCTCCCTCTGGGCTGACTGGCATAGAGCATACAACATCAAGGACCAGTCCATCTGGACAGTGGAACCCTTGGATTCAAGCTCATGGATGTGGAAAGCAATTCTCAAGCTGAGACCTGAAGCAGAGCAATTCATTAAGTACGAAATTGGCAGTGGTGAGTTCATCAATTTCTGGAAAGATCCTTGGACACCACTGGGTAAGCTACTTTCATTCATTGGAGGCAATGGACCGCGTGCTCTAAGGTTACCATTAAATGCCAGAGTTGCAGATGCGTGCAATGAGTCCGGTTGGACCATGCCAGCTCCGCGTTCAGACAACGAGGTCAGTCTACATGCTCATCTTTCCACTCTGCCCCTGCCTTCTCTTTCGATTGCTCAGGACTCGTGTACGTGGGTAGTTGGAGATCAAAAGCTTGTTAAATATAGATCAGCAAAGATTTGGGAGGTGTTGCGACCTAGAGCCCCGCGTAGAAGCTGGTTCCGGTCTATATGGTTTAAGGGACATGTCCCCAAACATGCTTTCAACGCATGGACAACAAACTATAATAGACTACCCACTAAGGTGAGGCTGGCAGCATGGGGTATGGCTATCAATACTGAGTGTGGTCTGTGCTCCGGTAGCATGGAAGATAGAGATCACATATTCCTTAGGTGCCCCTTCAGTACCATTGTCTGGCAGGAGCTGGTCACAAGGTTAACTCCGTCTCAAGGTCCGATCCGAAACTGGAGTGAATTTATTTCTTGGATGCGAGCCGGTTCGTCGACTGCACCATCAACCTTACGCAAGATCAGTGCTCAAGCCTACCTATACCACATTTGGAAGCAACGCAACAACATATTGCACAACGGAGTCTCAATCCCAGCTCAGGTAATCTTCAAGCAAATGGATCGGGACATAAGAAATATCATTCTCTCGAGAAAGCATAAGAGGAGATTCTCAAACCTCTTAGGCCTCTGGATCAGATAGTTAGCTTTTCTCAGCTTCGTACTCTGTAGTTTTTAATCATCCCCTGTTTTTTTCTTTTTTTTGGCATGGGTGATTTGTTTAGGTCGTTAAAAACCTTTTTCATTTAATGATACTAGTTAGTTGACCGCCTCCGCGCACGCGCGGGGGTTAGATTGGGTTACATTTGGTATAGCAAAGATAGTAAAGAAGAATTAAACTATAGCAAAGAACTTGTTTATAGGGTTTAAACCAAACGGAAACAGTGAAAGTGGGAAGCAAAATAAAATAGTGTAGAAAGCAGGAAATAAAAGAGGATTCAGATGTTGCAATCAGTTAGACGTCGACGTTTTCCATCCTTCTTTGTGTTATCTGTTGACTGAGAATTCTCCACGTTAGTTGTGGTATCTTCTGAAGCAATCCAAACGATGTCCTTGTTATTGTTCGGCTGCTTGTAGTTTTCCTTTGAAGCTGAGAATCGCAATTCAGAAAGCAGAGAGAAAATCATCTACTCACAGGCGTCGAATCTCAATATTGAGATGGCAAAAGACTGTTATCCTAGTACAGAGGAGCCTGGTCAATATAAGGATGCACTAACAAATCAAAGAGAATACGGTTAAGCATATACACACCTGCCCAAAATGGAGGGACACCACAAAGAAGGACAGAGAGAATGACTCATGCGCTCCAGACACCGAGTTCAGGACCATAGTTTCGTCGCAGTACCTCGGGTGCCATGTAATAATGACTTCCAACAATCTCATTAAACTGCTCACCTGTTACAGTTTAGCAAAAGTAAGGTACATCAAAGATCCACATAATCTGCTCCATTGACACTCGTTGAATTCTGACATTATAAATGTACCAGGTTTAAAGAAGATAGATAATCCAAAATCAATGGCCTTCAGAAGTGATGTCTCTTTTTTATTTGCAAAAAGAAATTTCTCTGGTTTACGATCCCTATGCATCACTCCCTGCTTATGGCATATCTGTGAAGCCATACGAAGGGTGTGTGAGC
The DNA here is from genome assembly GCA_030180135.1 of Orychophragmus violaceus. NCBI lineage: Eukaryota > Viridiplantae > Streptophyta > Magnoliopsida > Brassicales > Brassicaceae > Orychophragmus > Orychophragmus violaceus. The sequence continues at coordinate 107,541,345 of CM058232.1, forward strand.
AAAAACACAGACAAAACAAATTAGAAACTTTAGATTATGTAAAGATGTAAACACATCTACAGAAACTAAACAATTTCAACAATAGTCTTCATAATCGCAGCAGCAGCCCTCTAAGGGAAGACTTTGGACAATAGGAAAAAAAAACAGAGCGATTTCTTAGTCTATCTGTCAAATCTCTCCAAGTATAAGCTCAAGTAGATTGAAGAACATATGTAGATATATGGTCTAAAGTGTTCCAACCATCTATGTTTTCCATTAAGGATGTGTATATGCTTACCATGTGCCTGCAAGGGAGAACAATGGTGTTTCATGGCTCTGTTAAGCAGATGACACATTCTTTTCCAGTACAAGTAGGAAAAAACATTTTAGAGCTCTGCGTTTCCAGATGGAACCGAAAGCTTTGGAAAGAAACACCAACAACTATCTCCGGTTGTGGAAATTTTAATTATATAACCACAATCATTATCACGTACCAGAGCAAGTGCAAATTGTATAACATGGTTGTGGTTAGCAGCTCCTTCTGGGTGAAAAAAGTAACGGGGCAAGACAGTTCATTGATCAGCAAATACAGCCACAACTTAATACCATAAATGATCAGCTGCACAGACAAATAAGATTTAAAAGTACCCTGCAACCAATTAGACGATAGAGAAGCTGCTGCAAAGCTGGCAAATGCACCAAGAGTTCTTCACCATCTAAATCCATGGTTCTACTGTACCCCTGCCAATCCACAAACCACAATATGCGAAATTGAAACCATCAGGAAAAAAGAGAGGTCGAAACGCAAGACAAAGCAAAGTAAACGAATATTGGATACCTTATCCTGTCCTGGGGTAGACTTTGAAAGAAGTTCTGCCTCAGTATCATATTTTAAAACCCTGAAGCACTCAAGCCGCTCCTCAAGAAACAATGCATAATTACGTACCCAGGCTGAACAATCCCAGGCTGTGAGAGAAACCAAAAAAAAAAAAGAGAAAAAGCCAATTAGACATATATGCCTGCAAATGTAAAAGAAACACTGAATTGGCGACTCACCAATAGGGCTTGAATCATCCTTGAAATTAGAAAGTCGCAGAATTCGACCTCTATACAAAAAAATTCAGTAGTTCCTTTCTAAATGTGGGATCTCCTTCCCTTAGTAGTCGATGAATCACGATCAATGTTTTCAGTGCAACCTGGTGAAGAATAAACACAATAAGGAATCTAACTTCAACTTCAAAACAGTCCATTAGCTTTAATTCTCAAACCCTAAGGATCAAATATTTTGGCAGGAAAGAGTAAAGGAGCACCATCCAGTTTCTGGTTTTATGCAACAGTCGGGAAAGGGCGTGAATGCAATTTACAACATCCGCTCGAGCACGGGTAACTGTTGCAGCGAAGATTTCTGAAGTAAACAAAATTTAAAAAAAAAAAAGGAGATCTAATAATTCGCACACAAAATGGGGAAAAAAAAGATTAATCAGAATCAATACTCACTTCTGAGATGCCGATCATTGGGTGGACACTCAGACATGATTGGTAGCATTGACGATGGAAACACCTAAATCCTAAAAAGAAATCCATGAAAATTCCAGGAAAACGAAACCGAATCTTTCAGAGACATTTATCATGAAAGATTTAAACAAACATCAATCATGATAATGGTATATCAACAGAAAAAGAGGAATCAGAAAGAGCATACGGCGTAATCGTGGTTGACTCGGAGACTTTTAGGGTTCCATAAGCTTTATGCCATGACTGAAGCGTTCCCATTGGAATACCAGGGAGTTTCTGCAAAGTTTGCTTTCAAGAGCCATCAGAATTTTGGGCCCTAAAGGAAAATAGATAAACGAAAGCCCATATTGTTTTTAAGAAAATTTGCTGACGTGGCGCTCTAGATGGAGAGTAAAAATGTCTCCCATTATATATATGATTAACATATTTATCAAAAAAAAAAAAAAAATTGTTTATTTATAGGGACCAATTATTAATTTTAAATTTTTTTATCGTTAACACTTTAATTTACTACGATATTCCTTTTCTTGTGGTCGATTATCATGTACATCGGGGACATATGTTCTCAATACGCTTTGCTAATGCTAGGTATATAACAATGGTCGAGGAAAATTATTTTAAGTTTTGGGCCTTCAAAAACTAAGGCAGTAGTAGGCTAAGCCCAATCAGTCAAGTCAGTTATCATCATATCAAATAAAATTTTGCAAAATATTACGAGGTGCGGGCCTTACAGGTGCGTCAGATGGGCCTATTCGGTTTTTCAGTTTTATTTATATGATTTTTTTGCCAACCTTATATATATATGATTTATGATTTTGAGAATGTTGTTTGTTTGTTTTTTTTTCTAAAAGAGAATGTTGTTTGTTTAGAAAAATAAACAGAATCTAGTTCTACTTGAATTGTTCTAGTTTAGTTTTTTTTGGTTTTTTTTTTCTTTTCACATACTGAACTGAAAATAACTTACATATTGATATAAAAGTATAAAACATATATATATATATCTTAAAAGTGATAAACTATATTGAATAACAACAAAATTGTAGATACATATCATCTTCACGTGTAATAGTCAGCTACATTCTAAAAACTAATACGAACAAAACATCAACATGAACTAAAAATAAAATGAAACCAAAAACAACTTTAAAACCATTTTAAGAAATAAAATGAAAAAGACAATTGTGAAAGAGAAAATATGAATCCGTTAGGACGGCACAAAGATTTAACGATGTCTCAATCAATTATATAACCTAATTCTCGATTGCCAAAAAGAGTGTGTATGACAATTCTACAGAAACTATAACGTAGCGAAGTTAGCCACACTCGCGATATTATTATTATTATTATTATTATGCGTGTGTGTACACTTATCTAAGTTACATAAAAGTTGACAAAAAAAAATCTAGGTTACATAAAAAATTAGTACCAAATTGGCGTTATTATATTCTCTCGCCGTGTGACATATTGAAGCCTCTCATTTATATAGGGTCCGATTGGTGAACCAAAGCGGAACGGTTAGATTAGCGGGTAGCGGAAGTGGTAAGCGGTTGAATAGTGCAAAACTGTAAGTGAAAGCTGTTAGTGAAAGCTGTTAGCGAAAGCGGTAAGAAAAAGCTGTGAGCAATCGTTTTTACTGTAGCTTTTATAACGTTTGCGTGATTGGTAACAAACAAAGCGGTAAGCCTCTAACGTTTTTGTTATTATGTCACCAATCGCACCCATAGTCTTTAGGTGACTAGTTCTCGCTCACACAACAATATGTAATTTAATGTTTTCTTCGTATTTAAAATAGTCAACCGTATTCATTCAACCTGTTCTGTATATTATTGGCTCGGTGGATGTGGATAATTTTGCTTTTGGATTGGTTTTTTCACACATGGTTTTTTGTTTTCATGTCAACTTTTTTTTCTTTTCATGTCAACTTTCATTTAAATATTATTACAAATTATGATATTTTCAGTTGCTTTTAGCTTCCAATGAATTTTTTTTTTTAACATTTCTTTCAATGTATTTACTTTGTTTTATTTGTAAATTCCTTACACTATACGGTATTCTTTATTATAACCCGGTTATACTAGTTTGACTTTGACATAATATAGCAACGAGTATATTTACACTATATAATTCGAAAGATTGATCAAACCAAGCTAACCCCAAATTGTCATTTGACAAATGAGCAAAAAGGAAAATCTGAAACAGTCAACATTATCTTTTTCTTTTTGTTTATATAACTACCAATGTATTTGCAGTTTCCTATGATTTTCATATCAGTAGATCAAACCAAGTCTTTTCTTTAGTTTTCTTTTGAAATTAAGCATCTACGGCCGTGCGAGGCTTTTCAGGTCAAAGTCAACCTCGTTGATGTGCCTTACTGCCACGACGTATGGCTTCCAAGATAGACTACAAATTGTTCTGCTGAAATAAAATAAAAAACAGTATTCAAAAACTGACTTCTAAATTCTAATATCGAAAAATATTATATGTGAAATAAAAGAAATTTAGTGGGTGTTAGGAAAATGACTCCTCAACAAAAATAATGGTAAATTGGTAAGTAGTAGTAAGTACATCATCAGGGGGTAATTTAAGTATTTCAAACGTGATATTGGATGGAGGAAAATAGTCATTTTATTAAGAAGTCTGCTCAACTAATCTCATCACGGATTGATCAATCTCAGCCGTTCAGATTAAAGGTTAAACAGTTTTCTGTACCTTAACCATTATCCATATCTATTTCACTCTCATTTTTTAAAATTTAAATATTATATTTTAATAAATCAATATTAAAATGGGATTGAACTGGGTTTCAATCAAAAATCAAAACAAAAATAAAATCCAAATTCAGATAGATGAAAGTCTCAAACCCAAAACCGATTGAGATACTCTCGGGTCTTTAAACTTCGGTGATGGCAGTTATAAAACGACGAAAGTTGCGGCATAAACCGATCTTTTTTCTGAAAAGCAAGGAAAACCGACTATCATTACCATTTTAGAGATCGGAGGTCCGGATTCTTTCCGCGGCCTTCTAACATTTCCATTCTCTAAACTTTAAGTTTCTACATATTTAACCGGTAAATCCGCAACAGCGAAATTTGTGGTGCACAACCAATCTATTTCACTCTTAGAGTCAATCTTTTTTTTTACCCAAATAAAAATAGCTTTGTTCTCAAATAAAATATAGAATATATGTAATACAGTACAATTATTTCGAATATAATCAGCACATTTCCTTTTGGCGATGGGAACAGAATAATGTTGGCAAATAATTACAAGGTTGAAGAAATCGACGATAGCCAAATGATAAGTAGAATTTCAATATAAAGTGAAGTCCAATCAAAGGGATATTATTTTGCTACAAAAGGATAAAATGCCTTTTGAGTATGAGACTTGTTGTTTCGGCATCGATTTGCACTAACGAATTTAAACACTTTGTAGTGTCTGAGTTGCATTGTTAAAGCATTGAATAATATGGCGCTAGTCAAGGTGATTAGTTTAGTTTGTGTGAATGATCTCCACCGTTTTTTTTTTTTTTGTCAATGCATTCTTTATTAGAACACTAAAAGAGTGCCCATCGAGCTTACAAAATTCAAAGCAGATTTAGCAATATTGTCGGCCAAGCTATTCTCAGACCAATGTATTAAATGAAACGATAGATGATTGAAAGAGAGAACAAGATGTCTAATGTCAGATAAAATACCTATAATTTCCAACAAATCAGACCCAAAAAGGTATTACAAAGGGTTTTAGAGTCTGAATAGGTTTACAGACTTGAAAAACCGGAGTTGAGAGCCGATGTGATTCCTTCCTTTACGGTTAGAGCTTGCGGCTACTGCCGAGAGAATGTAGGACCTGACGGCTGATCCTTGAACATTAAAGGATCTTCACCGTTTTATTTATTATTCATAGTTTTTAGTTTATAATTGTCGGAATTTTTTTTTTATTATAGATTAAATGTGAATCATTTTTGTGAACAAATAATTTTGATTGTATGCACGGTTTTCTATTTAAAAATATAATGATTAGTCCGTAGATAAATTAATTTGATATGATTTCTACTACCATTCAAAACCTATAAATTTAAGAATTTGGATAGTTTGGTGTATAATAAAAATGTCACAAATTAATTAGTTCAAATCATTAATGGATTACTGTTTATTTTGTAGGTGATAACAATCATAAACTATGATTTTATACTTTTATGACCTTCATGTCTACTGAATTTGTTCTTTTTATTGGATTATCTAGAAGTTTATGAGTAAAGATTTTAAAAGGTCTAATTCCTGATTGTCCACCAATATATATTAATCTATCCATATTTGGATCGTGTTTTGTTAAAAACTAAAGTTGAATGATCTATGAAAGACCGGTAGGTAAGCCCCTTCAAATTCAACAACTAACAAGTAGTATATCTTTTAAATATGAAATTACTGTCTCAAATCTACGGCCCTACACCTAAAGCAAATATTGGGTCAACAATAGTAAGTTGTAAGTTAAGAAATACTTAATTACGATTACAGAGTGATAATCTCTATAAAATTGTTTTCCAGATATTTTCAAGAAATAAGTTGGAGATGAGGTCAACGACTAAAAACAACTTGCTGAATATGTAATTTTTCCCCTGGTCAGTTGATGTATTTTAATATTTCACTTTTACATACTTGCTCACATTAATATTTGTATTAATGCAACTGTTTATTAAATTATTTAATTAATTGCAGAAACAGAGAGTATTCTTTAGTCAGAGTATTAAACAGTTTCCTAAAATATTTTATTATATGAGATGTGTTCGTGTTCGTGTAGCGGAGATAACGTAGTTGGTTTCCTCGTGCTGGACGACGAGACAGATAATTCCTAGAGAGAGAAAGATTGAGACAAAATCTGATTAGGTCAAAACCGATTGAGATATTCTCTCGGATCTTTGAACTTCATCAATAGCAGTTATAAGACGGCAAAATTTACGGCGTAAACCGATTTCTTTTTCAAAAAGCAAAGAAAACCGATTTCCATCACCATTCTGGAGATTAGTAGGCCGGATTCTTTTCGCCGCCTTCTGACATTTTCATTTTCCAAACTTTAAGTTTTTACATATTTAACTGGTAACTCCGCAACAACGAAATTTGTGGTGAACAACCAATCTATTTCACTTTCACAGTCAATTTTCTTTCTACTCAGATAAAAATAGCTTTGTTCTCAAATAAAATATAGAATAGATGTAATACAGTACAATTATTTCGAATATAGTTAGCACAGAATAAGAAGTGTAAGTGACTAAAGATGTTAGAGCATCTCCAACCTTGTGCCAAATTGGATGTCAAATTCCATTTTGTAATAAAATCTACTCCAATCCTATCTCATTTTCAATTGCAAAATGGCATAATGCTATTTTTGATTCCAAATATAGAACCATCTAATTTTCAATTGTATTTTGCAATTGAACTTTTTAATTTATAAAACAGCCCTTCAAATTTTAAATATTTTACTTTAAGATATAAATAATTGTTTTGATGATAATTTCTTTTTATTGATAATTATAATTACTAAATGACCGGTTTATTTTTGGAAGAAAAAAGTGTTACATGACATTATAACTGCGTGTATAATTATGCATAACATGATAATCGAAGATGAACGCGACCTCAATGCACCAATTGAAGTTGGAAGAGAAGTTCCACTTCCAGAAATTGACATAGTAGAGAATGATAATACTAGGTTCCAAAACTTTCTTGCTAGATTTAGAAAAATTTCACTTCGAAACGCATTAGTTGATCACTTATGGAAAAAATATTCGAATAAGGATGATTAAACTAAAATCTACTTTGTCTTATTATTTCTGTATAATGTAATGTGTTTTTTTATATTATAATAGTTAAATTTAAATAATATAATAATTTATGAACGTTTTGAAAAAAAAATTGATCAATGTGTTAGTTTTGAAGAAAATGTGTATAATCTGTAATTAATAATAAAATAGAAAAAAGTAAAATATATTTAAAATATTCAATTTCAAATGGAATATAACATAATACATTGGAGAGAATTCCAATTGCATTTGGCATTTTTCCATTTTGGAATGAAAAATGCAATTGAACATTGGAGATGCTCTTAATGACTCCATTTCCTTTTGGTGATGGGAACAAAATAATGTTGGCAAATAATTACAAGGTTGAAGAAATCGACGATAACCAAATGATAAGTGGAATTTCAATTCCTTATATATAATAAGGCTTAATTGAGGCTCCTCACCGTGTCCACGTATGATAGCTCCATCCTCCTTCAACGATGCCACGTGGCATCTCTCAACACCTTATAGGCTGGTTTAATTCATCGGAAGCAATGAAGTTTATCGATTTTGGCTTCTCTATGTCGATATGGGCTTACGTATCTAAGAGACAGTGTTATTTGTTGGGCTTCATTAAAGGCCTAACCCAATAACTTATCACCTCATCTCTTCTCTTCTCTCTAAGCTATCGATACCCTCTAAACGCCTACCGATCCACCTCCTTTTGGATTTATCTCAAGCTTTAAATCAAGACAACATATCTCCATTAAAACTTCATTTATTCTTAGCTTCAGGAAGTAGAAGAAGACGAAGAAGCAGTAGTAGGGAAACGCCCGGGGCCTCGCTCTTGACGGTGGAAGAATATGACGGTTTGAAATCGACAGGTTCCTCGATGTGTTTGAAACCTCAGTCGGGCATGAAATGAAAAAGGAAATCCAGACGAATCGGCTACAACTGTAACACCAGTAACATCCAGAAGCCATGAGAATAGGTATCAAATCAAAATCTATAAGATGAAGAAGAAGGAAACAACTATGGTTTGTTTTTTTATTGATTTTGACCTTTTGTCGTTTTATAAATCAGTAAATTGAGCTGTTTTTTGGGCTATGGCAATCATATGGGATCTCATCACATACGCTCTCTCTAATCAGTTTAGGAAGTCATACGCAAGCAGTCACAAGGTGAGATTAGTGTTATTTGGATTCTATATTATAATATATGTGTCCAAAATGATATATACCATTTGATTGCCAGGACCTGTAACCATTTCACCGAAGAAGTATGATTGCAGCTCACAGGAAAGCCTATTCTAGGATGGATTAATCGCCTGGCCCGAGTAGGTAAAAGATATAATCCTTTCCTTTGTTATGCGATAGCTCATTCATTTCTACAAATAAATAATGTCCTTTTATTCATTGATTTTTGAGGTTCAGGTTCGTTCAGTGAAAATAGATTGTATATAGTTATAGCTTGGTATAATCTACAGTTTGAATATTTAGGGTTCGTCAAAACTATAAAAATGAAGGTGCGTATGCTGTTCTTGAACTTTCAAACTTCTTATAGCCAAGATTTTGTTCGAAAATGTCCCAAGGGTAAAAACTAAAAAGCTCGAAACTTCTGAATATTATTTTAGCATTGTCTTAGCCTTATTTATGTGCTTTCATTCACAGTCACTACATCAAAGCATAAGCGATGGATCTTCAACTCAACAAAAGATAATTTGGGAGAATAGAACATGACATGGTTTTGCTTCAATGGGGATTTTTAATCCGCCTTCTTGGATAGTTTCTTAGACATGTGAGGCGAGTCACATCCTTCAGCTTCAAGAGCCTACTCAAATCTTTGAAGGTCTTCCTCTTCTCAACACCATTGAGGTAATACCATTCATCTCAGATTATTGGTCGTTTATTATGATGGTGATTCTCGATATCTTGATCATTGTATGATTTTGATGATTTGCAGGAGCCTATAAATCCAACTACGACTATTTGTTTAGCCTCTTAAGGTGTCTTAAACATGAGGTTACAAATAAGGGTATAAATATGTAAAGCCCCTATTTAGTTTCTTATACATCCGACAATCCATCTTTGATTTACCCTTAACAACTCTATTTTGTTACCATTTTCAGTGTCGCAATAGAAGGATGAAGGTTGTTGTGGTTGGTGTACCGAAAACCATCGACAATGCTATTTTGCATATGGATAAAACGTTTCGGGTTAACACTGCTGTTGAAGAAGCACAACAAGCTATAAACTCTGCATACATCGAGGTACTTGGAAAAACCGAGTTAAAATTCATTAGTTCTGCGTCCTAAGTATGCTATAAACAGATTAAAAGATGTCTCTTTCGCTTTGTATGGTCCTTGTGATCAGGCACATAATGTTATCATGGCATAGGCGTTTTGAAACTGATGGGTAGTAGCAGTGGACTCATCGCGGTGCAAGCAACCTTAGCGAGCGGACAGGTCGACATTTATTTGATTCCCGAGGTATGAAAGCCGGAGAACGAGCTCTGTTCGTATCGGGTAAATGTAGGTTTTTCTTATGACCCTTTATTCCCTTTAATTTTGTTCATGGTTATTGGATTCTGACGATTATATTTTATTTATGTTTCCTAGAGAAAGAAGTCTGTGGCGTTGTTTATGTGTGTTGTTTATGTGTCGCTTAGTGTGTGCGTAGCTGTTTTCTGGTAATTCATTTGTTTGACTATGCTATTGCAGAACTATTGATCCATCTTCCACTCGATTACACAAACGCTCAGGAAAGGAAAGCATCAGAATAGGTTCATGGTTATTTGTATAATGATAGCTCTCTTTCATGATTCTCTTTATCAATTAATTACGTAGAGAATGTAGTTTTTTTTTAATGTGGTGCTTATTGATAATCTCAATTTGAAATTTTGGAATTTTTGCAGATGACTCGATGGTTGGCTAAACAAAGAACATGGAAGTATTACTCCTGTGATCTTACTAACCTTTGAAATCGGTTTAACTGTTTATGCAGCCACCAGTTAGACACAAGGTATGTAACTGTTAAGTTGTATATTATCAAGAAACAGAAAAAGATTCAGGACCCTAGAATAGATAGATATTGGTAACGTAGGCTTTACAATGTCGACACACCCATGAAATACTTTCCAGATGTTTTAATTGTAAGGTTGTGTGCAATTGTATGCAGGTTTGATGGGAGAGAGACCGAAGACGGAGCCAAGGACTGTGACCGCCATAAAGTCTTCTCAATTCTGATAACAAAACCAAATTCGAACAGAAAATCTATGAAGTGAAAAAGAATTGAGAAAAATCTGTCACAAAAACTACACAATATTTCACAGTTATCAGATACATATCGGTATTAGTTTACACAATCTCTCACGCTTACCTTTGAGGCGAGGTGAGAACAACGACGATTCAGAATCAAAAAGATAGATAACCGGCGGTGGATGAAGCTGCTTGACGATAAGATAACAAGAGCGTTATAGAGGTAAGTAAAGAATTCAAAAGTGCCTTTTCTTAATGTCATTTGAAATTCGTGAAGCTAAGTTGTGTGGATGCATTAGTGAGTATAGGTTGCGACGTTAACCGTAGAGGAGTGGAAGAACTTGGCTGACGCACAAAAGCTCTCTACGGTAAGGTCTGCGTCCATATATAAATTCTCTACTCATAAGCCATTTTGAGTGAAATTTTGTAATTTGTGTTCAAATTCTGGAACTTTTGATTTAGATGGCAAAGAAGACCAATGAGATATACTTGCAAGAGATGGAGGGATATAAGAGGCGAGAGGAAGAAGAAGCCATGAGCCAAAAGAGAGAAGAGGAGGAACTCTTGAAACTCCATAAACAAGAAGCTCCCTAAGTCCAGCTTCTCAAGAAGGAGAAAACAGACAATATCATCAAGGTTTCTAACTTACCTCACATGCCCTTTAGCCGTTAGTAAGAAAAGATTTTGGGTTAAGTCAGTCACTAACAAAAGAAACACATGGTTATTGCAGAAGAAGAAATAAAGGAGGAAGAACAAGAAGGAGAATGTTGATCCTAACAAACCAAAGAAGCGTGCTTCTTCATTCTTTCTCTTATGGTACTAAACCCTGCAAACCCAAATTATAAGATTCCAAAATGTTTTTTCCTAACTGTTTAATGAACAACATTTTACAGTAAAGACGCAAGAAAGAGGTTGGCAGAAGAGCATCTTGGGATTAACAATTCAACTCTTACTGTCCACATTTCATTGAAATGGAAGATATGTAAAGAAGTTCTACTCATACCATAATATCTGTAAAATGATTTATACATTGTTAATTGTGAAATTGATTTGTTGTAGGAACTTGGTGAAGAAGAAAGGCAAATCTATAATGGAAAAGTTGTGTAGTTAACGGAAAAGAAAGAAGTGGAGGAATACAATAAGATCAAGACTGCAACTGCGTAATAGAGGAATTAACTCAGTATTAGTAGAGAACTGACAGTCCATGTTTGCTCATACTGTACATCTCTCTCTTTTCCAAAATAGACTCCTTTTTTGTTTTTAAAAATGATAGGATTTGAACATTAAGATTCTCTTCTATTCCTTTTCTTCTTTCTCTCAATTGGTTCTTAGGTGTTCACTAATCCCAATTTACCTTATTAAAAATAGATATTGTTTTACCAAATTACTCATTAACTAAACCAAATTTGGATGCAAAATCTCTATATATATAAAGTTAGCTTTCATTAACACTTTCTATTTAAGTGGTAAATTTAGTAAATAAATGTAAGTTGATCCAAACTTAATATAAATAATATTTCTTTTAAAAGACAACTGAAATGTTATATATATAATATAAAATAGTAGGTTTAAAAATAAAACCAGAGTTAATACCTAATAAATAGAAAAGAAAACATAAAAGATCATTTGTCATTTTTATATTTTGAAAACAAATATCAAAATACTTTTAAAAAGAATAATAAATTTATGTATTTAGTTGTACGAATATACTATACAGGTTTCCTATTTTCAAGATAAACATTTTCTATTTAAGAGGGATAAATTTAGTAAATGAATTTTAATCTGATTCAAACTTATTGTAAACAATATATATTCTTAAAACAATTGATCTAATAGCGATTACCATTTTTTTTTAAAAAAAAAGTAATAAAACAAGTAAGTTTTCTGTTCAGGGAATGAATGTAAACAATATATAATTTCAAAAACAATTTAAATATTATATATAGAAAATAATAATTTGTTTAAAATAAAACCATAATATCTAATAGATAAAAATATAGTTAATTAGTTCTACTAATATACTGCACATTTTAAATATTTTCAAGATTAACATTCTCTATTTTAGAGGGATAGATTAAATAAATGAATGTTATTTGATCCAAATTAGTTGTAAACAATAAATCTTCTATAAACATTTAAAGGTTATATATATAATAGTAATTTATTGGAAATAAAACTAGAATATCTAATTAAAAAAATTGTTTAATGATAAAAAATTATAGTAAATTTAGTTAAATGTATAATAAAATATTTGTATATTTATAAGAAAGCCAATTTTTTAAAAAAAAATATCCAAATGGTAACATAATAGAAATAAAATGATCACTAATTGTACTCTAAAAACTAATTGATAACATTTATTTTGAAAATCTTAATAGATTATTTGGATAACATGGTTTACTAGGTCTTAATAGAACATATGAAAAATTCAAACAAAACATATAGATATATTTTTAAACAGTAACCATCAATAATCGATTTTCATCATGTGTACATAACTTAAGATATTTACCTCATTACAGTGAATAGATTATTCTCTTATTGCATTGTTTAACTCACCAGTTTTAAAACAAATTGTATAGAGAAAAGAAATGTATCGATGAATTAAAGAAACTAATGTATAAAAGAGAGAAATAATTCAAGAATGTGTATTGAATACCAATCGACCACAGTTTTTTTTTAAACATAATATTTACTATTGGAATTAAGATAGAACATACATTGAGAAAAAGTAAACAATTGTATTTACTTGAGTTTTTTTTTAATGTTGAGACAAGTTTATAATGTCTAATAAGAATAGCAAAAAAAATAAGGATTAATGTTGTTTTCAACTGAGAGTAAATTATATATTTTCAATTGCTCATTAAATTTAATATATAATTTCAGATTGATAACAATTTTTATATTGTTCATGTGGTTGTCCACCCGCTTATAGAGAGAAAATAACATGCAAGATTTTCCGATTGTAGAATACAAGGTTAAATTATATATTCCTGTCCTAGAATGGTAATGAAATAATGAGAACAAATTTTCCAAATTACAATAATAAGCAAACCTAAAAACTATGAACACATGCTACTTCGTGTATATAGCATACTCATTGCGCTCGCCTTTTATTTATCGCTTATTTGAATTTATGACAAACGTGTTCCACCACTTATACTACATTAACAAATTAATATATAACAACATATAATGTTTGCGCTAGGCTTTTATTTATCTCTTATTTGAATTTATGACAAACGTGTTCCACTTATACTACATTAACAAATTAATATATAACAACATAATCGTTCACATGTTAACAAGAAACTTAAATGACATATGACAACCAAAGTTAAAAATCAAACTAGACTATCATAACAGATACAAGACATACATACATATATATATATATATATATATATATATATAAACTATCAACGAATCATTAATACTAAATAACATAGTCAAAACAATGACAACACAATATATACAATAGAATAAGAAATTTACTAAATACTTCCAAGACCAATGCAATTAAAACAAATTTGAATACAAAATCCGCGCGTAGCGCGGGATAACCCCTAGTATAAAGTGAAGTCCAATCAAAGGGATATTATTTGCTATACAAAAGGATAACAATGCTTTTTGAGTATGAGACTTGTTGTTTCGGCACAGATTTGCACTAATGAATTTAAACACTTTGTTTGAGTGTCTAAGTTGCATTGTTAAAGCTTTGAATAATATAGCACTAGTCAAGGTAATTAGTTTGTGTGAATGATTTCCACCGCTTTTGTTTATTATTCATAGTTTTTAGTTTATATTTGTCTAAAAAAGTAATAATTTATTATAGATTAAATATGAACCATTTTTATAAATAAATAATTTTAATATGCATGCACAGTTATCCATCTAAAGATATAATGATAGAATGGTTTAGTCCGTAGATAATTTAATTCGATATGATTTCTACTACCATCCAAAACCTATAAATTTAAGAATTTGGATAGTTTGTTGTATATAATAAAAATTTCACAAATTAATTAGTTCAAATCATTTATGGATTACTGTTTATTTTTTAGGTGATAACAATCAAAAACTATGATAGTATGATTTTATACTTTTATGACCTCTATGTCTACTGAATTTGTTTTCTATTGGACTATCTAGAATTTTATGAATAAAGATTTTAAAAGGTCTAATGCCTGATTGTCTACTGATTGTAAAAAAAAAAAGATCGTGTTTTGTTAAAAACTAAAGTTGAATGATCTATGAAAGACCGGTAGGTAAGCCCCTTCAAATTCAACAACTAACAAGTATATAAGTATAACTTTTAAATATGAAATTACTGTCTGAAATCTACGACCCTACACGGCTACACCTAAAGCAAATATTGGGTCAACAATAGTAACTTGTAAGTTAAGAAAGTACTTAATTAAGTGATAATCTCTATAAAATTGTTTTCCAGATATTTTCAAGAAATAAGTAGGAGAGGAGGTCAACGACTAAAACACAACTTGCTGAATATGTAATATCCCTGGTCACTCAGTGGATGTATTTTAATTTTTTTTTTTTTTTTTTTTAATACTGGATCGTTTATTAAAAAGGCCCAAAAAACCAGTACACACCAACAAAGAAAAGGAAAAATACAAACGGCCCAAGAGGCCCACCAGTCTGCCAGCAAGACGATCAGATGAGGATGGCGGGAACACGTGTCAGCAGGGCAACACCGGCATGCAACCGCCGAAACCTGGTCAGCGCCGATAAAGATGCCGGAAATCCCACCGTGGCCGCGACGCGGATCAAGGGTGAGGACGAGAGCCACCGATCAAACTTTTCCAAAAGGTACCGTTGAAGAAGAACCGCCATGAAAAAAGAGATGCTTCGAGCTTCACGCTGGAAAACGTCACACCAACGAAACTCCGCCGCCGGTCGAAACACAGTAGTGATCGACCAATTAAGCTCCCAACCTTAGTGGGATAAGCCGCAGAGAATTACGCGATGAATATGAAGCCACCAAAAGAAAAGACGAAGAAATCGACCGGTGCAACGGTGTGAAAAACAGAGAAGAGCGATCGGAATCCGGACATCGCCGGAAAAAAGTCGTCGCCGGAAAGAAACGGGCGGATTGAAACCGCGACAAACAATCGGAGAGAGTCCGATCACGATTCCGGCGCGACATCAAAGAACCAATCCCTCTGCTTCTGAAAGATCGAATCCGGGAAGAAGAAGAGGGAGAACCTTGAGAGAAAATCTCTCTCGCTAGGAGGAGAGAGAAACTCAAACTCCTTGTTCTTGTTCAGAGTGATTAGGATTCACATATTTGCTTAATTTTATAATTGTTTTAATGCAACTGTTTATTAAATTAATTAATTAATTGCAGAACCAGAGAGTATTCTTTAGTCAGAGTATTAAACAGTTTCCTAAATATTTTATTATATGAGATGTGTTCGTGTTCGTGTAGCGGAGATAACGCAGTTGGTTTCCTCGTGCTGGACGACGAGACAGATAACTCCTAGAGAGAGAAAGATAGAGACAAAATCTCGAAAGGGTTTGAAACGGAGAAGACGAGGAAAACAAATCACTAAGAAAGAAGATAAATTTGTAAGTTTCATTTTTGGTTTCTGACCCATCTGTGAAATTGATTGGTTCTCTGTTTGGTTCTCTGTAAATTTCTGGTTTTTATCTTTTCAAGTGATGGAATCTTAGGGAATCCAGCTAATGTTTACAGATCTATTATGCTTTAATGTTCTGTAAATTTGGTCAATTTCTAGATCTAGTTGTCTTATAGACCAATTTAATCAAGTAAAGGTTTTAGCTTTTACTCATGTTCCGACAATAAGTTTGTTAGGTAAGAAGATAGACAGTAGTATGATCCGGAATCAATTGTCTTTGTTTCCACTTGCTATATCTGTAAATCTCCAAAGTTTCCTCCTTTTTGTTCCCACCGTCTAAGTAGTTAAGACTTTATCTTTATTTTTGTTCTCAATTGAATCAAAAGAATAGTTCAGATGGTTTATACTTTGGGAATCAAATCTCTATTATTTGGGACCATTCATCAAACTATGTTCTTGGGAGCAGAGACTGTTGCTTCCTTTTGCTTTTGGTTTTAATTTGAAGTTGTTTATGTTCTCTTTATCTGTCTTTTATGATATGTGAATCAAAAGCCTGTGGATGATAGAATCTTCTTTTCTTCCTCCAATTGTTCCTTTATTTGGTTCATTGCTTTGTTATTAAGTATCGTTCATAATTTGAATCTAACTCTACTTCTTGTCTTTTGTGTTTCAGAATCTTTGAGAGAGAACTAATGTCGTTCCGCAGCATAGTTCGTGATGTGAGAGACAGTATAGGAAGTCTATCCAGGCGTAGTTTCGACTTTAAGTTAAGCAAATCTCGTGGTTCGGTTCAAGATTGTCACGAGGAACAACAACCTTTAGTACTGGTTCAAGAAACACCATGGGCGAATCTACCTCCTGAGCTATTGCGAGATGTGATCAAAAGACTCGAAGAGAGCGAAAGTGTCTGGCCTGGTCGCAAACATGTGGTGGCTTGTGCTTCTGTCTGCAGTTCATGGAGAGATATGTGTAAAGAGATTGTTCAAAGTCCTGAGCTTTCTGGCAAAATCACATTTCCTGTTTCACTTAAACAGGTTAGATTTTTTATTCTTTTCGAATAAATCTCACTTATGTTTGTTTGGTTAGTATCGTGATTTCGAGTTATTTTCCTTCCTTTTCGTGGATTTTATAGCCGGGACCAAGAGATGCAACAATGCAATGCTTTATCAAAAGGGATAAATCTAACCTGACTTACCATTTATACTTATGTCTCAGTCCTGGTAAAGCTTCTTGTTCTCTGTTTTGCTCTGTTTTTAGTTGATTGTCTCACATTAGGATGACAATCCATTGGTATATTCACAATTTTGCAGCTTTGTTGGTTGAGAATGGAAAGTTTCTACTTTCGGCGAAACGTATAAGAAGAACTACTTACACAGAGTATGTAATCTCTATGAACGCAGACACCATTTCAAGATCAAGCAACACATACATTGGCAAGATTAGGTAATACAAAGAGTTGTCTAATTATATAACATGTTAATGACTTAACCCTGATCGTCTCCTCTTTGTTGCAGGTCTAATTTTCTAGGGACAAAGTTCATCATATACGACACACAACCTCCTTACAACAAAACCACTCAGACCCTCCAACCGGTAGGCCTTAGCCGGAGGTTTTACTCAAAGAGAGTATCTCCTAAAGTCCCGACGGGTAGCTACAAGATCGCGCAAGTATCTTACGAGCTAAACGTTCTTGGCACTCGAGGTCCAAGGAGAATGCATTGTGCTATGCATTCCATTCCAGCTTCTTCCTTAGCGGAAGGTGGAACTGTACCTGGACAACCGGAGACTATTGTCCCGCGGTCTCTTCTTGATGAATCTTTCCGTAGCATTACATCATCATCCTCGTCGAGAAAGTTTACTAGTGATTACTCAACTGAGTTTAGCAGCGCTCGGTTTTCCGACATTCTAGGCCCGTTAGGAGAGGATGGAGAAGAGAGGATTTCGCAGCCGCTTGTGCTTAAGAACAAGCCGCCGAGGTGGCATGAACAGCTACAATGCTGGTGTTTAAACTTCAGGGGACGTGTAACGGTTGCATCGGTTAAGAACTTTCAGTTGATTGCGGCAAACCAACCACAACCTCAGACGTCCGGACAGACTGATGCTGGTCCGGACAAGATCATATTGCAGTTTGGGAAAGTGGGTAAAGACATGTTCACGATGGATTACCGGTATCCGCTCTCTGCGTTTCAGGCTTTCGCTATTTGTTTGAGCAGTTTCGATACGAAACTCGCCTGCGAATGATAGGGAAAAAAACTGGTTTGTATGTAATATTTCATATTTGTTTTTTTTTTTTATATGATTCAGGAGATTCTCGTCTTGTGGTGTTTTTATTTTCACCGGAGATCTCAGAGTCGGAATTAGATTTGTTTCTAAGGCTCAACATTTATTCTGATCTGCGTATGTTGTCTATTAGTGCATCAAAAAAGGGTTTGATATACTATTTCCAACTTTACATTGATTACAAGTTTGATAATTAAAAACAGTGTTAAGTAAACAAATAACAAGTTTGATAATTAAAATGAGTGTTAAGTAAACAAAAAAAAATATTATGAATGTATGATGTACCTTTTTTTCTATTTTTGTTGGAACTTACCTCTAGAGAAGTCACTTTATTAAAGTCAACATAATAATAGAGCATGTCTCTCTATGTGTTGACATATCAGCATTTTAAAGTTATGAAGATGTGACATATCAATTAATAAAAAATTTAAAAACCAATCAAAACATAACAAAAATACACATCAGATTTTAACATGACTCATAAGCTTAAGTGATTAGGTTTAATGGTGGACATTCAATTATCGGGTTTGATTCAATTTAGACTTTTCGGTTTTCATGATTTAGAAAATAGATCTCATTCAAGGTTGAACTATAATTCGGTTTGTTTCGGTTCAGTTCGATTTTTTAGAATTTTAAATATTTCGAGTTCTAAAAAATAAGTTCATATTCAAATTAAATAATAATTTGTATATGGATTTTAACAAACATATAAGAAAAAATAATCTACTAATTTAATTAATATTATATATTTTTAATATAATTTCAATACGTAATTAAAATATTAATATTAAGTGAATTTTATTCGGTTCGGTTTTTATATAATATAGTTTGATTCAGTTCAATATTATTTTATTTTTATATAGTATATATACTATTGAGTTATTTATAATTCAATTTGGTTTGGGTTCCAGAAATTTGGTTCGAATTGGAAAAAAAGTGGTTCATTTTGCCTATTGTTTATTTGGTTTATGACATTTTGGTTTGTTTATAAAATTTAATAAATTGAGAAGGGGGTAACCAAATCTAAGACGAAAATATGAGAGTTTTTTTCTCAGAGAGAACAAAAAGGTAAATAAAAAAACTTCTATGGTATGAATAGGAAAGAGAAGAAAATTAATTTGTAAAATGGGGAGATGATGAGTATGTAACTTAATCGAAAGATTTCGTTATTAACTAAAGATATAAAAAATAGTAAGATATAAAATAATACTAAATACAAAATCAACGATAATTTAGTGGATAATATATAGAAAGCTGATACATCAATTATTATTTTTAGTTATTAAGATGTCATATATCTTTTAGTAAGAACTTATATATAATAGAAACCAATAATAAACTTGTATATGTCAATTAATTTATAAACAAATATGGTTAAAAAAATATAAAAGTAAAATAAATGAATCAAAGAAGATGTTTGTCAATGCACAAAATTGGCTTCAAAAGCATAAATTTAATATAATAAATTATTTAGTGAAAAAATTTTTACCATATATTCAATATCCAATCTAAATCAAACTATAACTCGGTTCGGTTCGATAGGTTTTTCGAGTTCTAAAAATAAGTTCATTTGGGATCAAATTATATTTTGTTTTAGATTTTTTAAAAGGAAAAATACTAATTAACAAAAACTATAGATTGTAAATAAAAATTTATGTTTGATCACTTTGGTTCTATTTTTACATAGTTTGATTTGATTTAATTCGAAATTGGTTAATTTAGTATATAAATGTCGATTCATTTTTATTTATAATTTTGGTTTAGTTTTGGGGTAAAAAATCGGATCAGAAGCTTTTTGGATTTAAATAATATATCCCATTGATGATGAAAATAATTTTATTCAATTTGGTTTGCATTTCTTGGATTTAATGTTTTTCGAGTTCTAAAAAATAAACTTCATTTGGGATCAAATTATATTTTATTTTAGATTTTAACAAAATAATAATAAAATATATAATTTACTAAGATAATTCATATTATAGATTTTAATATATTTTCTATATTTATTGTTAAATATTCCTTATAATAAATATAGAAATATGACATAATATACATGAGAATATTTTAAAATGACAAATTACATAACTTGAAAGAAAACAATAACATTTTTTTTTGAAAGATAACGGTTATACACAAAGTAGACTAATCATGAAAGTTGAGACGACATAAAAAATAATAAAATATGTACTTGATTATGTTACTAAAACACATAATTTTTTTTTACGTTATAATTTTATCTATTTCTAAAAAGTTTTATTCAAAAGTTAAATATCACATCATGAATATTTATTTTATAAAATATGACACCAATAGTAATAATTAAAGATATGTGATATAAAAAGATCAATTGTATTTTAACAAGTATATTATATCATAAATAAATTTTAATAAAAACAACCCGTGGAAATAACCAACTAGAAAAAGAAAACTAGAAGGACAACCAAAATGATGTAAATAGAGAGGAAACAAAAAAAAAGAAGAAGCGTAAAAGCCGAGTAAATCAGAAAGTACATTTGGACGAGACTTTTACTTTTATTATATATTTTAAAATAAAATGGTAGATAATATTGGTTTAATTTTTAATTCTAAAATATTCTACTCATCCGAGAATTCTTCTTATAAAATATTTTATGAAATCATTCTCCTGTATGCATAAATTATAATCGACAACTATTAAAAAACCAAATTTTATTTTATAAATACACATTTTTAAAAGAATATTTACAAAACAATCCGCGGTATAGCGCGGATACCTACCTAGTTATATATAAATATAATATGTTAACTTGAAAATGAAATCTATTTTTACAAATCACTACTATTGAACTTTGAATTTGATTACGGTATCATGAGGTTTTGTCTTTGTGTTTAAATATTGCCATTTGCAAGAGTGGCGGAGCACCAAATCACACCATAATTAATATCCATGGCTTAACAAGTATACACATATAAATTATTTGATCATAATGGGCTTTTGTAGTTATGGGTTTGACTAAACTACAAAGCCCACGAACCTAGTAACACATAGGCTTAAAGTGTAAGGGTATAATCGTCATTTAGAGATACTGAAGCCCTAAATCCATCGCCCTTATTTCACCTTCAACCAAATCGGCTTTGATCTGTTTTCACTTTCTTCCGGTCGATTAGCGACTCTCGTTTTCGTTTTCGAAGTTTTTTCTTTCTGATTTTATTTTGTTGTTGTTGAATGCCCAATGATGGATAAAATATGTAATAGAGCGGTTGTATTTGGATAATTCTCCAGCGTGTTGTTATTTCCTTTAAGCCTTGAACATCGCTTTTTCGTCGCCGACGATACTTCACACGCGCACATCACACTAACACCATGGTTATCTACCATTCACACGTGCGTCGGATGCGAATTAGTGGTGTTTCGGGGCTTTTAGGGTTGCTGGGTTTTACCCATTTACTCTAAGCCGTGAATGATCAGATTTATAGCTATGAGATCTGAGGGCTTTACTTTTTGGATAAAGTTTTGATTTTTAGGGTTTTTCTCTGCTTATGATTTTGCCCATTGATGTAAAATCTAGATACTTCCTAGTGGTGCCCTGGTTTTCAATGTTCAAGTAGTTATCATTGCGGCTCTTCTTCTTCTTCTTCTTCACCATCACAATCAGTCAATCATCACTGTTAACATCATCTCTTCTTCTTCTTCTTCTTCCTCTGTTGCTGCTGCTGCTACTACTCTAATGCAATGGTAACTACGGGTCATTTTGAAAACCGGAGCTTGATGCGCCACAAATGCAGATATATTTCAGTACTGAGGGCTTTTTCTTTATTCACGAAGCTTTTTTTTTTGACAATACGAAGCTTTGTTTATAGTTTGGTTTATATCCTTTTACTCATCCGGTTCGGGTCTAAATCCGGTAAAATCCCAAAAACCTTCGGTCGGTGTGAAACTCGACAATCCGGTTGAACCAATCACGTTTTTGTTGCAATTTAACCGTGTCTGACCAACAACTTTTTTCTCAAAGTATCTCTTAGATTGGGCTTATTTAGAGCGGCCCTAGAAGCTTATCCGGCCCGTGAAATTTTTAATGAGCCTATATAAATTTTAAAAATCTACACTTTAAAATTTTGGTTTTAACGCGGTTAACCCACAGTTTTAACGCGGTTTGGCACACAAATCAATACCGGTTATGTCGGTTATCATGCCAAACCGCGTCCTAGCCGCGTCTCAACCGCGTCCTAGCCGCGTCTCAACCGCGTCCTAGCCGCGTCTCAACCGCGTCTCAGCCGCGTCCAAGCCGCGTCTCAACAGCGTCTCAACAGCGTCTCAACCGCGTCTCAACAGCGTCCAAACCGCGTCCCAACCGCGTCCCAACCGCGTCCAAACCGCGTCCCAAACCGCGTCCAAACCGCGTCTCAGCCGCGTCCAAACCGTGTCTCTTCGCGTCCAAACCGCGTCCCAACCGCGTCCCAACCGCGTCCCAACCGCGTCCCAAACCGCGCCCAAACCGCGCCCAAACCGCGCCCAAACCGCGCCCAAACCGCGTCCCAAACCGCCCCCAAACCGCGTCCCAGCCGCGTCCCAGCCGCGTCCCAGCCGCGTCCCAGCCGCGTCCCAGCCGCGTCCCAGCCGCGTCCAAACCGCGTCCCAGCCGCGTCCCAGCCGCGTCCAAACCGCGTCCAAACCGCGTCCCAGCCGCGTCCAAACCGCGTCCCAGCCGCGTCCAAACCGCGTCCCAGCCGCGTCCAAACCGCGTCCCAGCCGCGTCCCAGCCGCGTCCAAACCGCGTCCCAGCCGCGTCCCAGCCGCGTCCAAACCGCGTCTCAGCCGCGTCCAAACCGCGTCTCAGCCGCGTTCAAACCGCGTCCCAGCCGCGTCCCAGCCGCGTCCTAGCCGCGTCTCAACCGCGTTCGAGCCGCGGATAAGTTGGAGTCATGGCATGAAGTGCTCCTAATCCCTTTATTGACTAGTTTTCTGCGCGACCGCGACGGCTCGGCCAATGTTCCAGATTAGCTCAGTTTCGAAGGTGGAAAGAAGATCAAACCCAATGTGGAAAGAAAGTTGCTCTTAACTCGGGCCATATCGGATTTGCTGATAGCTCCCGAATTAAACACATGGCTTCCTGTTTTGAAGCACTCAGAACAACTTGGTCCATACTCATTTAGATACACGAACTGATATGAAAACTGTGTATGTCGATGATGACTATCCTTGACTCCTGTATATGGGATTTAGTTTCATAATGAGTACAAGTTTGTATTGTGGATGTTCTTTCAAACTTGGTTTCACTTGTTTGATGTTACAATATTGTAAAGCTTTTATGTCTGATTTACTTCGAGTGGTGCCGCTTGGTTGTTTCTAGCTTGAGACTCATCACCTCCATTGCTGCACCATCTATACTCTCTCTCTCACACACAGACATGCGTTGTGCCAACAGTGACTTAAAAAAGACTCTTCGAGAACTCTTCTCTGTTTTCTTAATAACAACATAGGTAATGCTGATTTCTCTGCATCTTCTTGAGAAATCTTCTCTGTTTTGGAGGTTATTGAACGTAAAATTTGGTCTGAATTGCAAGTTTTTTGTTTCTCATTTGATTTGGGCATAAGGAAAACTTTCAAATGGAAACGAGTTTTGAAGATTCAAGTTTTAGTCTGAGCTTATTGCGATGCAACCATTAAACGTTATGATATATTGAAATCGGCAAATATATTGAAAAGTGAAATACTGAAATTGAAATGTAAATTGTATTGTTGTTATGTGTCAATATCTTGGTATGTTATTTTATTTTTTATTTTTTTTGCATGAATGCTCCAATTCTTTTCAATTTGAATTGATTTTCATAGTAAAAGATTGAAACAAATCATTTGAAGTAACAAGAAAACAATCTTTAATCGATTGGTATAACAAGGGAAAACCTTAGGATTTATCGGATTTTTCATTTGAAAAAAAATTCCCATATCATCTGTCTATATTAATATCATTTTTTTGAAGGACAAAAGATGATTTCTTTTTTGGACAAAAAAGCTGAATTAGTATATATCTTATATAGAAAGCTTTTTTTTCAACACTAAAATATATTGATTTTAAGTCAAGGAATTACACAATATAGTACACACCAAGTCGGCGAGATAAAGACCACTCCCAAAGACAAAAGCTAGCGAAAGATACAACTTTTCTAGAAACTAAAGCTAGCAGATTAGAGGACAATCTCTAAAAGCAAGAATAATCTAAAAAACATGCTAGAGAAGAACAAAAACCAATCATAAACCAAATGAGCAAGACACACTAAAGGGACGAAACCAAAGAATGGAAAAGGAAGAAACAAGAACATCCAAACCGAAACTTTATTACAGTAGAGACCACAAGCCGGCGCTCAATATACTGCTCACAAGGAGCCGCGAGACCAACCGCTTGAACACAAAGTCGGGAAGACGACATATAATACTTTTAACCAATCGACTTCATTTGGAGGATGCGAAAGGGAGACGACACTCCTTTTCCATGAAGAAGAGCCGGAGAACCACACCTTAAAGCAGAAAAGTGAGGCCAACACCACAAGAACCAAACCTTTGCACCAAATCCAAGGAGAAGATATCTTACAAAACACAGCTACAACCCTTAAGAAGCAAAAGAAGTAAACACAGAAGCAAGACCACAAGCGACGAGACCACCGCTTGAACCAAGATAAAAGCCTTGGCCAAGCAAAACTGACTCCAAAAACTTAGAAACCACCAGAGCAGGCTACCCAAGGACCAAACAACCTTCATATAAAACCAACACAGCAAATTGAAAAGCAAGCACCACTGGATCTGCAACTCTAGATTTAAAATTGGAGACTGAAAACTCTACCCATAAAGAGAAGGAACTAAAGAAAATGAGAAACAAAAATCCGGCCGACGGATGTGGGCTTGGCCGACGGTGTGGCTGTGGAAGCCCACATCCGTCGACCGAAAACCAGACCTGAGTTTTTATCTTTCTCTTCCTCTATCTAACTTTTTCCATTCATCTTATATGGAAAGCTAAAAATGATAAAGTTTTCAATGGAATTTTTTTCCCAAAGACCTCCCTTCTGCTTGCATCCTTCGAAACATAAAGTTAAAAGTTAATTCGTGTTGGGGACGAAAAGAAGAGATCGAAGAGTCTTAGGAACATCAAGACCTTAGCATCCCTTTTATTGACACCCTTGCCCTTATATGCCAAGTTGATGTATTATGAATCGATCATGTCCTTATCAACGGTTTATGGTGGTTTTATAAGGATTCCATGGACGAGAGGTTAGTGGTCTTCAAAGGTGTGGTAAAAGCCTTTCGATTCCGCACACTGAATAAGATGGCCTTCTATGGGTAACTTCATGTCTCATTAAGAAATATTTTTCGAGGGTACAATTTGAGATAGATTATTAATTATTGGTAAAAATGATATATGATCTCATAGAATGGCCAATCTTCTTGTCAGAATCAGACGCCCTACACTCCCTTTTTTTTGTGATAAAACCATATCTTTCATTCAAAATCAAGATTCAATTACAATAGAGTAAAGTGAAGGAATTTCTAGCAGATCCTAATCCAATTAGGCAACCCTAGTCTAAATTCCAAGCCTAGGATTTAGGGTTCATATAATCGAATCTATGGGATCTCGAGATTACCTGGTGATTTGGCAGCGGAAGTTTTGCAAGTAGTCGAGATCTCGAAGCACCTCGAACGCTGTGCCTCTACTGGTATCCACACGCACACAAACTGAACAGGAGGGATGCTAGTGCCTTTAGAGATCAGATCTCTCGAGAGGTTTCTCTTACCGTTCTGGTGGCTGTTCATTAGGTTAGCCAAGTGTTAAGGTCGACCATATATCTTATATATGTCGACTTGTACCACAACTGAATTAACCAACGACTAAACCGAATTTAATCTTGGCCATTCGCGATCTGTGTCGACCGACACACTAGTTGTGTCGATCGACACTGCCCCAAAAATTTGGTATTGAATGCATATCAAATATGCATTCACCAGATCATTACATTAATGATCAACCTCATCTTTAATGTCCAGTTTGCTTAGGTGTGTGACCCTGTAGGATCATATAACACTAGCAATGAGTTCTAAACTCATTGATCATAAGTGGCTTCTAGCAAAGCATTATGACTGCCTAGTGTCATATGATTGTCTCATCTCGACAATACGACTTTCACTTAGAGTAGGTACAATAGATTTCAGGACATTCCCAACAATCTCCCACTTGTACTGGAATCATCTATTCCTTTAATCCCTTTGTAGCTATATCTCAATCTAGCATAAGGCAAGAACTGTGTCATCCTTATTAAGCTAGATCACGTTTATTGAACTCTGATTTGTACTGATAAAACAAACGATTGACAATCACCTCGTTTGAGCGCGGCCACGCATTTTCCAGTATCAAATCTTCGATAGGCCCAGAGATATTTAACTCCTGTTATATAGGAGGTACAAATCCCATCTTGTTCCATCCATGCCTCTTTAATATCTCATGATACGCCTAATCAGTGTCTTTATAATCACCAGTTAAGGCTGACGTTTGACAAAGTCAAGACGAACCAATCCATATGCAAGAAATCATGATGAACTCAGGTCTAAGGACTATACTCTATAGTCGTAATGAGAAACTCTTATGACACTCATATAACTTCTTGTAGAGTTCTCATTAATGGGTCAAGTCCGATCATGTGTTCTCCAACACATATCTATGTGATTGACTTTAATACTCTTATTAATGACTCCATGAAACTTAGTCATCAGTCACCTCACATACTAGTCTCACGCGGTTGTTAATGTCCCAATTTAACAACCTCGACCAGGGACCAACATAATTTATGACATTTATTGCGTATAGGGTTTCATGATCAAGTCACGTACTTGATGACCTATAATATTGTCATGAATTACTTTGGGACTATTATTTAACAACACAATTAAATAATGTTGAAACAAATTTCATTAAAATAACATAACCATTATGTTTTATGAACATCATGACATAACTAAAAAACAAATATAACTCCCACTGAAAACAAGATCACATCTTAAGAAATTTAATGCCTACAGCAGCAGTATGAAACTCATGCTTAGGCCTTGGGAGAGGCTTGGTCAGTGGATCAGCAACATTTTCATCCGTCGGGACTCTGCTGATCTTCACATCTCCTCTATTGATAATATCACGGATAAGGTGATATCTCCTTTCTATGTGTTTGGACTTCTGGTGTGATCTAGGTTCCTTTGCTTGCGCAATGGCTCCATTGTTGTCACAATACAAAGCCACTGGCTCAGAAATACTAGGAACCACACCAAGTTCAGTGATGAACTTCTTGATCCAAACAGCCTCCTTTGCCGCTTCAGAAGCAGCGAGGTACTCAGCTTCAGTCGTAGAATCTGCTACAGTGTCCTGCTTGGAACTCTTCCAGCTGACTGCACCGCCATTCAGACAGAAGACGTAACCAGATTGTGATCGGAAATCGTCTTTGTCTGTCTGAAAACTTGCGTCTGTGTAACCACTTACTACCAGCTCATCACTTCCTCCGTACACCAAGAATTTATCCTTAGTATTTCTCAAATACTTTAGAATATTTTTGACGGCTGTCCAGTGACTTTCACCTGGATCAGATTGGTATCTACTCATGATGTGTTGTGTTTTTGAGTGTTTTTAGGCATGATTAAGAGTGAGATTTAGCTTTAGGAAAAGCATTTAGACAACATTTTTGTGTCTTAGCTTTAGGTTAGTGCATTTAGGCATCATTAGGTTTGGTTTGCTTTGTTTCTTCCTTTTTGTAGGTGGTGGATGACCCAAAGAAGCACCAAAAAGCAAAGGAGGAAGTAGGGACCAAGAACAACCAAAAAGGAGTGGAAAAACAGCTAAGGATCGGACCAGGGATCCACAGCGACGTGCCACAGCGGGGTGACGACGTCGCTGCAGAAATAGAAGGCGCGCAGCGGGTTCTCACAGCGAGGTCCCGATGTCGCTGTGAGATTAAGAAGAAAAATCGTGTACCACAGCGACGTCCACAAGTCGCTGTGGAACGAGAACATTCACAGCGACATCGTGAAGCGAGGTCCCGACGTCGCTGTGCGATCAACTTTTCACCACATGCTCTTTTCCTTTTTGCTTTCGGCTTGTAGACCACCCCATGTGTTTGTGGTCGACCAATGCACGTTTTTATGATCTATTTAAAGGCTCTTAGTGTGTATGAAGAGCCATATCACATTTTGTAAACAATTCTCTCCAAACATTTTAATCTTTTATGCAATCTTAGTGTTCTTGAGTTCTTCTTCTTGTTCATCTTATTTCTCTTGTTCATCTTGTTAAATCATGTTTTGTTTGATGTTTGCTATGGCTAGTGAGTAGTTTCTCCTTAAGTTTCTGGGTGTGAGTTGAGGTAAGGGTGATCTAGAAAATGGTCTAGGTTGTTTAGTAACTTGGGAATAATGGTTTCTTACTTGCTAGAAGTTCTTAATGCTAGGATTGAAATGGCCAATCAACTCCTTGATCTTAAATGTTGCTAGCACCGAGATGTGTAGTTTATGTTTGAATCTCTATCAAGTGCTTTACATTCTTAGCCAACGAGAGTTGATGTTTAAGGTGTTTAGTGGTAGTAAGAACTTGACCTTATTGCATAGATATCTTGAAATTGCCAACGATAGTTGATGTTAATGCTTGATAGGTATAGGGTTATTATCACGAGAGTGGATTAACTGGAAATCGTTGTTCTTAGCCTAAGGAATCACCCATTGTTTGCTGAATACTTCTGAACTGAATAATGATCACCCAAACCGAAACTCAACCCAAGGAACTTAGCTTTTAATCATTTGTTTTTATCAACTATCTTGCTCTGTTTTTACTCTGTTTTATGTACTTGTGAATTTTATTTTTATCACATTTGGAATTTGGTTATCTTGTTAGTTATTAGATACAAAACCCACAATCAAATTTGTTGCACTTAGATTAAGAAAACGCTTGCATTCTTAGTGTGTTTGATTACCCCAAGTGGATTGACACCTTAAAACTACAATGACTAGGTTGTATACTTGCAACTGAAGTAAGTAAAGAGGAACTGATTTTTATCATATCAAGTTTGGCGCCGTTTCCATCTTGGGTGTTAATTAAGCCATTAGGATTTGGTATTTGC